>JAZKLR010000444.1:0-632500 GCA_037103525.1 Ganaspis brasiliensis
ATCTAAAGTATTTTTTTACATAGAAAAAGGCTTTTACACAAGAGTCATAAATTGATAAGAAATGTGTAAAACATCCAAAATACCAAATCAAAAAATCAAAAAAAAATTCAAAAAATAAAAAATAAAATTCTAGACATTAGATACTTATGAAAACAATCGGTATATCTTCGGAAGTAGTGCCCACACAGCACCAGAAATTCCCTGAATTTCCCCTGAATATTGGTCCAAATTTCCCGAATATTCGAACCTAATATTCAGGGAAGTTTCGTGGAAGCATCAAAATGTCCGCCATGTGGAATATTGGTGGCGAAATTTCCCTGAAAATGTATTTCTAATTTTCAGGGAATTTCCACATCTAATATTTCTAGAATATTCATAGTATTCATAAATTAACTGTTCATGATGCGCACTGGTCAAACTTGGTTTCTGTGACACTTACGGCTGCGCAGTAGTTTCTAATGTTCAGAATCCTACGGCGCTGTCAAATATAACATAATCAATTTTATCAATTACCAGATCAAAAAGAATTGGAAATTTTTTTCAACTTTCTGAATATTCTAGGAATATTAGATGTGGAAATTCCCTGAAAATTAGAAATACATTTTTCAGGGAAATTTCGCCACCAATATTCCACATGGCGGATATTTTGATGCTTCCACGAAACTTCCCTGAATATTCGGGAAATGTGGACCAATATTCAGGGGAATTTCTGGTGCTGTGTAGGTGGTGTAATACTAAAAATAATTGTAACTGGAAATGGTCTTACTAAAAGCATTTAGGATTTAACTAAATATATAAAGCCGTCTTTGATAACGGTTTAGCTTAGGCAGCCACATTTCTCGCTGTTTCACCTTAATTTTTAGTAAGACCATACTCAGCTAAATTTTTTTTTACTATTACGCCATTACTTCCGCGGTTATACCAATAGCTTTTATAAATATCTAGTGTCTATAAGTTTTTATTTTAAAGTTTTTTTGCTTTTTTGATTTTGTGTTTTGGATGTTTTACATTTATGTTACCATTTTACGATTCTTGCGTACATACCATTTTCTACGTACGAAAATGCTCCAGATTTACGAAAAATCTGAATAAGAACGAAATTCAAAACTATTGTACTCTGTATGTAGAAAAGTAATGTTGCATAATGAATTACAAACACATTTTACTTTTTCTAATATCAGTTTATCTATCAAAAACCAGTAATTGCGTATTATTACAAAGAGTTACTATTTTCAACGATCATATTCCTTGTAATTTCACACTGAGAAAAAATTTTCGAAAAAATTCCAGTGCTGTTCACTATAAAAGAGTCATAATTGACAGTCTCTGAAATTTTACCGTGCTGTTTTACATTTTTTATCGGATTTTCTAGTACAAACTGTGGGAACTATGGTAAAAATTGTAAGACAGCACGGTAAAATTTAGTAGACTGTCAATTATGACGCTTTTATAGTGAACAGCACAGGAATTTTCACAAAAATTTTTTCTCAGTGTAGCTTTGTCAACCTTCACACCAATTCAAATATTATTATTTTTCAATATTTTTCTATATAAACAAAAAAAAGGCATATGGATTCGCCTGCAAAAGTTTTATACTATGTGAAGGACGCAAAGTCAAAGGCTTGGAAGAGACAAAAACAGAAACTTATTCCTCAAAACGAGCAAGTAACGAAAAAACAGCTAGAGCTCCGTTTGACATATACACACAAAACCTAAAAGCATCAAAACGTTGCATAATGATACTGTTTTTTAGATCATTTTTCATAATTGATCCAAAAAATAGTATCATTATGCAACGTTTTGATGCTTGTCGGTTTTGTGAGCAATTTCGTATAGCATTAGCATTTTTGTATATGGGAAATGGTTACACAATCATACAAGAATTCTCTATGATTATGAGTTTACATTCGTTTGCACATACGACTTCCGACAAATATTTTAAAAAAGTAGATGCACTTTTTGTGTTGATGAGGTGTCGCAAAAACTTTTAGATTCACGTCGATCGTACGTAAAAAAATGTATAAATAAAATAAAGTTTTAGAGGAAGAAGAACAAGAAGAACAAAAAGAAGATGAGTCACAAGCAGAAAAAGAACAACTAGAAGAGCGTAATAGGTATATGAAGTACTTGACTTAGCGGAAAAGAACATGGAATCAAGTAGTGAAGAACTTATAGATACTGGAGTTAGTTATGATGGCATACACATCACACCCACGATTACAATTCTAAGCATGGTGGTGGCTGCGTCACTCACATAGAATCGAGATTTGTGATTCACATGTCGTAATGACAAAATATGGCCAGGCTTGTGCAATTGCAGCAACTGAATTAGGGGAAGATTTACCAGAATATGATATCTGCTATCAAGGAGATTCAGAATTTTTGTCAGAAAAATCACGAGGAATCTTCTGGCTTCATGGAGATGGTGGTTCCTGAAGTTCCGACAGATGAAAATCCCCAACATTCAAAATGACCCGAAGGTGAATCTTCTTGGTGCGCTGAGATATACGCATACAATTTTATGCTGCTGTCTTACAATTTTTATCGGTTTTTCTAGTAAAAATTGTGGGAAATCCGGTAAAAATTGTAAGATAGCACGGTAAAATTTCAATTATGACGCTTTTATAGTTCACAGCACAGGGATTTTTACCAACAATTTTTCTCAGTGTATTTTTATCAAGCAGCCAAAACAAAAACCAGATTCCAGGACTCCATGAATAAACTATGTTTTTCAAAAGTATTGCCTGTTTATGAAAGGCTTATGGAATAATCTTTATTGATGCTATGCTTGCATAGCATCATTTGGAGTAGTTGACCAAAGGAAACATTTGTTGTTAAATCATGTGTCAAAGTTGCTATTTCCATGGCTGTATGCGTTTGGTTTCAAAAGGACACTATAAGGAATTTTAGAGAAATTAGGGCTGCCTGTTGAAAACGAAACCTTAGTTCTAGCAAAAAAAAAAATGATTCTCATTAACTGGCAAGGGAAATCGAGAAATCAGCCCAGAAGTACAAAACAGCTCGCAGCATTATGGCCCTTGCTAAAAGTCAAAGGGAAAATAATATTATTGAAAGAGAAGGCGTCGTCGCGTAATGGGATGAAATTTTCTAAAAAATGTAAACATATGTACAAGAAGTTTTTTTGCATGTATGTTTTACGATTGTATACCCAGTGGGCAAAAACACCAAAAGACGTCCTTAAGACGTTTTTTGGACATCTGTGACCACTGGGAATGTATGTATCTACGTCTGTTTGTAGTTATATATGCGTATGGATATTGTGTATATACGGATGTATATATCTGTTATCTTCATGTAGGTACGCTTGGCTATGTGTGTGTGTGTGTGTGTGTTTGTACAAGCGTGTATGTGTTTGTTTATGTATGTATGTATGTACGTTTATGCGTATGTATATTGTGTATATGTTTTTTATGGCTGTTTTATTTATATAGGTATGCATATCTACATACGTGTCTATACACGCGCGTATGTGGGTATATAGGTATGTATGTGTCTATATGTTTAAGTGTGACAGTAGAGTTGCAATTTTTTACGTTAGATTAAATATTTAGTAATAAATAACACATTTTAGACAGGTTCAAGTGCATTATAATGTAAAAAATAAAATATTTTGAGTTAAAAAATCGATCTTCTTCTACAATTTTTAATATTTTTTTACGCCAATTTTTTTCTGTGCTCATGTTGTAATTTTAAACAACTTCTCGCATGGGTTTGAAAAAATATTCATTTGGTGAAGAAAAAAAAATTCTAAACTTTTCAAAAAACAAATTTTTTTATTTTCAATTCCCCTGTATATTTTTAGGTTAAAAATGGCGCAGAAAAAAAAATATAACTCCCTCTAGAAATGAAAATTAAGAGGGGTCAAAATAAAGGTTGTGCCTCCCCTTAAATAGAGAGGAATACATTGAACGCAAAATCACAATTCCACTGAAATTTGAGAAAAAATGTGTTATTGTGCTTAAAAAATTATATTGTGCGAAAAAGTACTGATTTTCCAGTACTTAACCTAGTACTTCTTCCCAGTACTGAATCCAGTACTACTTTTTTGCAAGGGATAACAATTCACATTATTGTTATATATCTACAATATTTTGATAATTGTAATGGTGTTCATGAAAATCAATAATCTATAGATCCACAAATACTCAGATGTTTCCACAAGTTTGACACATGGAATTCAGATTACCACACGTTAGAAATTTTAAAATACCTTATACTTATGCAAATTAATAACCAAATATAACTTTTTTGTACAAGGATACCTTTGTGTTGGCGAGCTACACTATCACTGACAGAAATTACTTGGGTAATTTTACCTATAATGTTTTGGAACCAAAAAACCCAAAGATTTTATGGATTAAAGTGCACAAGATTTTCAGTAATTTTACCTAAAGCCTTTTAAACAAATACCCAATGATATTTAGATAAAAATACACAAGCTTTTTGGTAACTCACAACTACCCACACAGGTAATTGTACGTGAATTTAACAAATAGGTTGTGTATTTTTACCAAAATCTATTTAACCCTAAGAGATCTCGAACTACTCGCAACTCCTGGGCCTAAAGCCCAACGCAACGCTCCAACCACTATGCTATACGCTCGTGAACTATCATTATAAGCTACATCAGGAGGAAAAAGCAATGTCTCAATTTATCATTATCTTCACATTAAAAACAACATTAAAAAATTATCAGATAAAAAGTTGTACTTAAAAAAATTAATGTTTAAACAAATTGTTGAAAAACTATACTAAAACTAATTAAAAGAATACTATAACCAATAGCAGGTATAATTTGTAATTTGTTGCTGTGACCAACGGGCTTTTATCACATGGACGTTATGAGAAGAAACGGTATGCCCCCAATACGTTATAACTTAAAACCCAGAAGAACCTCCCGGTATTCCATAGAAACTAAATTTAAGACAGTAGTGGGGGTATACCAATTCCCCTCAAGGCGTCTAAGAGATACCTGCACTTGACCAATAGCCATAAGTATGCAAAATGTTTTAGAGCCTAAGGAATAGCATAGTTTTTAGCCTATAAATATTCATAAAGTATTTATACGCATCATCCTTGTAAAAGCATGAATATATCCTAAGGATGTCCTAGGGATATCCTTAGGATGTCCTAGGGATATCCTAGGGACGTTTTTAGGTTATTTTAACATTATTTCAGAATGTCCTGAGGATATCCTTTGGTTTTGAGGAAGGCCACTAAACTTTACGGAAGAGTAACAAAGATTCATTGCATTTTGAATAGCAAGTGCTAAATAGCCGAGAGGTTTAAGGTTACGCGTAAGCTTGGCATTCATCATAGTTAAGTAGGTTCGATCCCCGTATCCCATAAGATTTTTCCGATGCGTTTAATCATTAAATTATTATATATAAGGAAGGACATAAAAAATTATAAATAAGTAAATTAATATCTACTTTATTATAATTTTTTTTTAAAAAATATCTTTGGGATATCCTGAGGACATCCCAAAGATATTATATTTATTATAATTTATTATAATAAATATATAATAATATATAATATATATAATAATAATATATATATATATAACTAGGGGGGCTTCGCCCCCCTGCGCGCTTCGCGCGCCAACCCCCCTGCTTTTAACTTTAAACTTCTTTGACTTGAGTTTCAATTCAAGTTTTACTTTTATGTTTTAAAATAAATATTCATATATATTAATGTATTAAAATACATAAATAACTATATTCATTAAAATTTAGATTCTCTAATTAAAGTAGCCTATATAGTTAATTATTTCAATTAATTTTTAGCTAAGGTATGTTTTTATATAAAAATAAATGCAAATATTTTGCACTTATATGGAAAAGTTAAAATTGTAAATAGATTTACCTTTATTTTAATTTAATAATACTCTTTATAGATTGGTTTTTAGCCAAAATCTTTAAAAAAAATTCATATAAACTTCAAACAAATTTTTAGGTTACTTAATTTTCATAAAATTTCTTTCCAAGATGCACCGCGAGGAAGTATAATAAGCTTTAAAGTTTATCACAAACCAATCTTATATCTCACCTAACCTAAAAAGTTATTAAAATATTTTAAATACACTGAAACAATCTTTTGAAATTGTCTTTCTTATAGACAAGAAAAAAATAGATAAATACAACTCAATTACAATTGTTACATCTTGATCCAAAAGTTAGATAGAAGCTTGACGCTTGAAAATAAGCTTTCTAAATTTTCCAACTTGAAGTTTCTATCTTAAATTGAATCAGGATGTAACAATTTAAATTTAGTTGTATTTTTTCGAAATTTTCTTCTGTCGATCCGTCCTTCAATTTTTAACAGTAGTTTATTATAATTAATTAAAAATAAGTTAAGATATTACAAATTAAGTTAATACAAATTTTAACTTCTCAAATAATATTGAATACAAAAAAAAGAAAATTATTATTATTATTATTATACTCAACACTATAAATTTCACATAAATATAATTTATATAATTTAGATTTAAATATAAATTATTTAAATATATAATTAAATATTTAATTTAAATATAATTTAGAATTTCTCTTTTGCGCCAAATGTGGAACTGTCAAACATAAAACATGAAAATATCTATTTGTAAATGTAAACAAATAATTTAAGATTTACAATAATGTTTTATATTTGCCATTTTATATATTTTCATGAAAATTTAAAACTCCACATGGAATCAAAATTCGTTTTTAAATTGTTCAAAATTTTAATGTTATAAAAAGGAGATTAAATCAATGTGAAATTTATAGTGTAAAAATTGAAAAATTATAAAAAGAAAGAATACATAATCTTCAAAGTATATGTAAAATTTTCTACTTTTCATTAAATTTTTAATTTAATTTAATTGCTGATTAAAATTTGTTTCTTCATTGAAAAACATTAATTATTTTAAATTTCTTTTTTATTTTATATAATATTTCTAAAATTTATTTTTCTTAATTCATTTTAATATTCATAAAATTTAGGTTATTTAAAAATAATAATTATCCAAAAAGATACCTGCGCTCTTTCTGTCTTATAATTTCATAATTATTTTTAAAAAAATCTTATTTTAAAACAATAATTATATTAAATTACTAATTTGTCAATAACATTTATAAAATTTCTAAATTTATTTTGCTTTAAATTTCAAATTCCACTAATATTTCCCTAAACAACAAAACGATTTCGTGTCTGTCGCTGTTAAAATGACTTAAGAAAATAAGAGAAATGATTATGATAATAAAAATTCATCATCAAAGAATAAAAAAATTTAACTCAATATGTTAGTTCATTGAAAAACATTAATTATTTTAAATGCTTTTTTATTTATTATACATAATATTACTAAAATTTATTTTAAAGAAAATTTTGGCCTAGACCCAATCCTGCGCCCACGACTGGCTTAAGGCTGGCCTAGGCCTTGCTCCCAAGCCTAGTTAAAAATTGACTGAGCCAGGCCTAGTCCAGTCTTGAGCTGGCTCTAGACTGGCCCAATACTAGCTCAAGACTGGCCTAGGCCTGGCTCTAGACTGTCCCAAGCCTGGCTAAAGACTTGCTCAAGACTGGCTCAAGACTGGCTTAAGACTGGCTTAAGAATGGCTCAAGACTGGCTCAAGACTGTCCCAGGCTTGGCTCAAGACTGGCTCAAGACTGTCCCAGGCTTGGCTCAAGACTGGCTCAAGACTGGTCCAGGCCTGTAAATTATACGCAGCAACCCTGTAGGTGGTCAAATCTTGAAACAGCGGCGGCGGCGATATCTTTTTATAATATAGGGAGATATATATATATATATATAGCTAGGTATATATACTATATATATATGACATGTATAGAGGGGTAGAGGTGGAGGTGTGGCAGGGATGGGGAGGAGATGGGAGGAGAGGGGCCATCGCTGAAGTCTGTTTCAATATTTGAACCCTATGACATATATATATATATATATATATATATATATATATATATATATAGCTATATATATAATATATATATGCTATATATATAGCTATATATATATGGCATAGGGCTAAATTCTTGAAACAGCGGCGGCGGCGACGGCGACGGCGGCGATATCTTTTTGTAATATAGGAAGATAATATATATAATATATAATAATATTTATTATAATTTTTTTTTAAAAAATATCTTTGGGATATCCTGAGGACATCCTTGGGATATCCTAAGCATATCCTAGGGACATCCGAGGGATATCCTTTTAAACATTTCTGGGGATATCCTAGGGATATCCTGGGAATATCCTGAAGATATCCTGAGAATATCCTTATTGCGGCGGCTTGGATATCCGCAGGATATCCTGAGGATATCCTGGGGACATTTTCAGGATATCCTGACATTATTTCCGATATCCTGAGGATATCCTAGGGATATCCTTTTGTTGTGAGGGGAATTTTTAAATTACAAAAATGCATATTTGTGGTTCAACTTATGCTAAATTTGAACGGTGTCCGGTTTAACCCCACCATTTATGGGATTTTCGTTTTCGAGGTGGTCATATTCAAAGCGACTTACCAACAAAACTATCTATTATTTTTTAAATGGAACAACAGTATTTTTTAGCTGAAGGAACAAGCTTTAAAATGGTATATTACACTTTGGCAAAAAATATGACTTTATATGGTTTTTTTTTGCAAAAGACCAAATCCGTCCAGTTTAGCCCCAGTCTCCCCTACTTCAATTTTCTTTATTTTTCAATTGTCCAATTTAATATTTTACTAATTTCTAATAATTGTTAATTTCACAATAGTGAAATCTGCAATGTCTCCATTTACCAAATTCTCTATTGTGCTAATTTTCTTAATTAAAAATTTCTTTATTTCTATAATTTTGTAGTAAACAAATTTCCAATTTCCTAATATGCCAATTTTCCAATAACTAAGGCTTAATATAAAATAATTTCTCAATAGAAATTCCTTTCTTTAATATTTTGTAATAATTTCTTTTCCACTTTCATAAAAGACATTTTAACTAAATTAAAATAATGAGCTACCTTCTATTATATTGTACCTATCTTTTTTGTATCTGTCTCTGCCAGCGTTACTGAGATAGTATAGCAGTATGGGGATACGTTTATTTTTTTGGGAAAAATGCTTTTTATTTGTATCTAAAATTTGCTAGACTTTTGTAATTTGACAAATAAATTGCTGAAAAATTGTAGAGAACTTTGTTGGAAGCAATTACACTGGTCGACACCGAAAATGATTCAAGAATCAGACCATGATATTCTTATAGATTTTTCATCGCCGAACACGAATTTCTTATACTTTAAAATATTAATTAGTAGCTTTTATTTTTAAACCTAAAGAAAATTCATTGCGTGGTTAGTAAAATTGTATTTTTCAACTATGTGTTTTATATTCTTCCATGTTAAAAGATTCAACTTCATTCTCAAATATCTTAATAAGTAGCACCGCTTCCTACCTTAAAAAAAATATCATTCTATTCCTTGAATGTTCTATTATAGATATATATTATATTAGAAAAATATTCAAAGAAAAAATTTTTACGAGAGAACTACCTTAAGGTTTCAAAGTTTAGTTTTTAAAAATCCCTTTATTGTTTATAAAATAATAAATAATTAATCATAAAATAATTAACCATATTTAAATAATTTTGTCTAACTTTTGTTTTAAATTAAAGGTAGATAAATTTTTCATCGAATCTTCTTCTCGGAATTTTAAAAGAAAACTTTGTTTATTAAATATCGTGCTAATGGCACGGTAAGTTTGATTTTTTCTTGACTTTTTATATTAAAAACAACACAATAATGTGTAAATAACATAGTTATTAAGGACTCTACTGACTTTTGTGCCGTTGGCATCGGCACATAGGTTACTATTTTGACTATAATATAAGAATGTTAATGATAAGGTAATTTTCTTAACCTCAATGTTGACTACCCCCACGTTTTTGTAAGTGGCTCTTGTAAATTTATCCTTACAATTATGTTTTATAAAATGAAATCTTCGTTATATAAATAACTATAGTTTTTGTATGTAGATTCTGAAGAGGACCAAAATTTTGGTTGAAAAGTTTAAATAAAGAAAAGCTAAAATTTAATGGACTTGACAACATCTTTATAATAATATTAAATATTTAATTAACAAATTGAACAAAAAAATTTTTTTACTTTCAAAGAGTAACATTTATATACTCATCCCTTACGGGTTCGAGGGCATCCGTTCTCTTTTCATCTAGATCTTCTCATCTCTTAAACCTCCTAACTGACAAGTGCCTGGGCTTCCGTTTCTTGTTCCTTTTTCTCATAATGGGTTCATCCCGTTCACCGCCCACCCTTTTTTATAAAGTCAAACTCTACTTTCTTCTTTCATCTTCTTAGCATTAACCATTTCATTCACTAACTTTCATTCACTACTTTCTCTCAATGTCTCTCGTGCCATCCTCACATCATCATAACCTTCTCGTTCTTCCATTTATACGTTTTCCTTCCTCTCCATGATCTCTTTAACTTCTCCTTTCTATGCCTAAGCCTATTTCTGGACCCACTTTGATGACCCCTTCCGTATTCTCTTTCACCTGACATCTTACACCATCCACCCAAATACTTTCTCTGTCCATTTTACCTCACTTCCATTTCTTCTCTCCGCCCACGCTGCTTGTTCCAGCATCCATCTTTTCCTTCTCTCTCTCCACGTTCTATCCACATCTATCCTCTCAACACATGCTTTCAACTTACTCTTTAATCTAATAACTTCATTCTTATCTTCCTCATCCTCTAATTCCACAATCCATAATTTTGGTTTTTCCTTATCATCTCCCATCACCCCCTTAACATTTCTGATCCTAACCTTAGCCCCAATCCTTGACAACAGCGCTTCTACTTATTCTTTACCTTCTGTCCAGCCAACCTTGATTCCTCTGATCACAATATTCCTCTTTCTTTTCTCTCTTTCCATAAGTTTTTTCATCATATTTTTTCATTTTTTTTCATCATTAAATGCTACTCTCTCCATTTCTACTTTCTCTCTCCGCAAATTCTTCTCATTCTCACCTATACTTATTCCTTTCTGTACATTCTCTATTCTTTTCCACATACTCTCTTTCTCCTCTTCCCAACTTGCCTCCCACTCTTCAAACCGCTTTAAAATCACTTTCACTGCCTTTCTTAACATTTTAATCTGCCTAGACCTGGTTTCCTCTAATTCCTTAAAATCATCCATTTGCTCCCAAGCTTCATTAAATTTTTCTTTCGAATCCTTCATTGAGCTTTTCATTACTCTAAGTAAAACTTGGCAATCTTTACATTGAATACTTTTCATGATATCCTCTTTTTCAAATTGACGCGCCCTGTCATCATTCACTCTTTCACTACTCGACTCATTGCTCTCCGTCATTCTTTCGCCCTACCTTATCTACACTTTCTCGATATCGTTATCAACGTCACTCTCTCTATCTGTCACTCTCACTCAGCTCGCTCTCACCATAACCTCACAATTTTTCCTTCTTTTTCACTTCTTTTTACCATTCATACATTTAACTACCTCTTCATACACTCTTTTCATTCACACCTTCGCACTTCACTCTACACTTACCAATCACTCCACTGCCCAACCTTCAGTTATTATTAATAAATTTTAAATAAAACTATTTCCCCTTCACAAACGCGTCAGCTACTCATCGGTACCGGAAACGGTACCGGTTCCACAGCTACAGTTTTAAAAGACGTATGGGGTTGCCCCCAACGTTTTTTTCCTAACTACGGTCCTCACTCGTATATATAATTCACTAATTATTTGTGCACAAAAAGTATACAAATTGGAAAAAAGGCCTCGTCCTGACAATTGTAGGGCACTAAAAAAATTAACACGGAAAGATTTCATTATTGGATGTCAATTTATGATGGGAAGTACGAATAGAACTTTCTGACACATTTCATAAACAATTATGTGAGGGCTAGAGATGATCATATGCACAAATCTTCACACTGTGCCTTATGTAACAGGAAGTCAGGACGATACTTAGGAAAAATGGCGTTGAGGGCAACCCCCAACGTCCTCTTAAACTTTGGCTGTTGTACACCGTTAAGCAACTATTAAAAAACAGTTTTAAGCAACAGTGTTTATTTGAAAAAATTTTTTGATTCTGTTATTAACAAATAAATAAAAAGTTACATTTAAGTCGTTTTCGGCGATGTTTATAAAATTGTTTTGATCCTAGTTTGACAAAATTGCAATTATTTAAGGTTTCAAAGTTTATTTTTTAAAAATCCCTTTATTGTTTAAAAAATAATAAATAATCTATATTAATAAAATAAGTGTTTTGTCTGTACATTTCACAGAACTTTGAAATTTCTGTTTATTTTTTTGTTTAAAGTTTTCAATTACAAAAATGCTGTTTATAAGAATTATGTATGTTTGTATGATTGTATGTATGTATATATATGTATGTATGTATGAATGTATGTCCGCGATATTTTTTCCAGGCATCACTTAAAAACGGCTACACGGATTGAAGTTAAATCTTGCAGTCCGTTAGGTGTTCGCGTAACTTAAATTTACAGCCAAACCCCATTAAAAAATATTTTTTTAAACGGAAATTATGACACTTTTTCAAAAAAATATAAAACTTAAAAACTGTAATTTTTTCCATGTTTTGACGGATCACTGCAAAACTCTTTGCACTTAACTCTTTTATTTAAATAAAATTTATTAAATTAATTAATATTTTAACATTAAAAAAAAATGGAAAAATAAATTACAAATTTGAATTTCAAATTTCTACAAAATTCAAAAAATCAAAAATATTCATTTGTAAAATTTTTTGTTTGTTTAAAACCTAATTTGACAAAGTGTTAGGTCTTGACTCATGTAGGGTTTATAAATTTACAAAATTGAAAAATATTAACAACAACGGGAGATACACTATTTTTTCAGAAAATTAAGAAAATTAAAATTTTTATAATTATACATTTTTTGATGGTCTGTTTTTAAACTTTCTACAATTGAGAAATTACAAGTTTAATTTAATTAAATTAATCATATTAGATGTGAATTCGTCACATTTTAGCAGAATTTTGAAAAAAAATGATATTCTATAACTGAGATAAAACAAAAAATTGTTATCGGGATAAAAAAAATCGAAAAAATTATAATTGTATCGAATTACTTTGATGCATAATACATAATAGTAAAATTAAGAAATACAAGATTAAAATAATTAATTCAATTATTTAATGGACACAAATCAATACTTAAATAAAAAATTGCAATTAATTGAATTGAATTTTAATATGGGAGACACAACATAAACTAAAACCCCTTCGAAGACGGGAACGGCAGCTAGTATCTAAATAATTTCGTCTAATTTTTTTTTTAAATTTAAGGTAGATATATCTGACATCGAATCTACTTCTTGGAATTTTAAAAGAAAAATTTTGTTTATTAAATATTTAATTAACAAAATTTTTATTTCATTTTCAAAGAGTACTATTTTCTTAAATTTACAAAGTTTTGTTTAAAAATGATTTGTACTACTTAAGCAACGATTAAAAAATAGTTTTAAGCAACAGTGTTTATTTGAATTTTTTTATTTTAATTCTGTTATTAACAAATAAATAAAAAGTTTCATTCAAGTCGTTTTCAGCAATGTTTATAAAATTGTTTTGATCCTAGTTTGACAAAATTGCAATTATTTAAGGTTTCAAAGTTTAGTTTTTTAAAATCCCTTTATTGTTTATAAAATAATAAAAAATTAATCATAAAATAATTAACCATATTTAAATAATTTTGTCTAAATTTTGTTTTAAATTAAAGATAGATAAATTTGACATCGAATCTTCTTCTCGGAATTTGAAAAAATTTTGTTTATCAAATATTTAATCAACAATTTAAACAAAAAATATTTTTCCACTTTCAAACAGTACTATTCTCTTAAATTTACAAAATTTTGTTTAAAAATGATTTGTACTACTTAAGCAAGTATTAAAAAATATTTTTAAGCAACAGTGTTCATTTGAGTTTTTTTTATATTGTTATTAACAAATCAATAAAAAGTTACTTTTTAATCGTTTTCGCTTTTCGGCAATGTTTATAAAATTGTTTTGATCCTAGCTTTACAAAATTTGCAATTATTTATTTAAGGTTTAAAAGTTTAGTTTTTAAAACCCCATTTATTGTTTATAAAATAATTAATAATATTTAATCATAAAATAATTAACCATATTTAACTAAATTTGTTATGTTCAATTTTAACTTTCTGAAAAAATATTGTTATCTGTGCATAATATAGTGCTGTTCATTATATAATTAGTCATATAAACAAATCTTAAAAACATTACCGAAAACGACTTCAATGTAACTATTTCTTTCTTTGTTCAACACGACTTTCTATGAAATTTGAAATGCCAACCACCTCCTAGAGTGTAATAAGGGTAAAAGAGGCTGCCTGTCATCCTAATTTTATACAAAATGTATAAAATGAACTATTTTTGAAATTGCTTTCTCAAACTTTCGAAATTCCCCTTCTCTCTCTCTCTCTCTCTCCTTCAAGCTGCCTGTCATCCCAATTTTTCGAAATTCTTCAAGCTACCTGCCATCCCCAATTAGGATCAGGATCATTAGACGAAGAAAATTTTCTAATTATACCTACCTTTCTTATCTCTCTCACTTTAACTATTTTCAATCTTCCTCTCTCTCTATACCATTAAGCGTCACGCTTTTTGCGTTACAAGCCCATAGCTAGCTGATTTCTTATATAGGAATGTATCAGATGCCACGCTTTAGTTGGGGTTAAAAAAGGTGGAGCTTTATTCTTTTAAGGGAATAATGTGATTGAGCCTTCTTATGTGTTTTCTATTTCCATTCTCTTATTTTGAAATATCCACCTATAAGAACAAAACTTGATTTAAAATTTTTTTTATTTTTAACAAAGCTTGGCTAAGTGTTTAATTCTATAGCTTCTTTACATTAAAAAAAAAGAATTTCAATAGAATACCATTTTCTTTAATTTAATTTAATCAAACAAATTCCGTATAACTTTCAAGTTTGGAGTTTTCGAATGTTAGTGTACTACATAACCTAAATCTTTGTTTTGACGAACCTGTCTAGCTATTACTTATTATAATCCATCAGATGCCAAGCTTTAGTTGGGGTAAAAAAATGTGGAGATTTATTCAAGGGACATTATTCAAGGGAATAATGTCATTGGTCCTTTTTATTTCTTTTCTATTTCTATTGTCTTATTTTAAAATATCCACCAATAAGAACGAAAGTTGATATGGAAAATTTCTTATCGTTGACAAAACTTGGCAAAATGTTTTATTCTATGGCTTTTTTTAAATTAAAAAAAAAAGAATTTCAATACAATACCTTTCTTTTAACTTTAGTTTAATAAAACAGGCTCACTTGAACCTACAAGTTGGGAGTTTTAAAATTTTAGTGTCCTACATAACCTATTTCTTTGTTTTGACGATCCTGTGTGGCTAATACTTATTATAATCTATCAGATGCCACGCTTTAGTTGGAGTTAAAAAATGTGGAACAAAATTTGATTTGAAAAATTTCTTATTGTTTATTTTCTTAAATTTAATTTCATTATACAAACTCACTTTAACCTTTAAGTTTGGAGTTTTAGAATTTTAGTGTCCTACATAACGTATTTGTTTGTTTCGACGATCCTGTCTGGCTATTACATATTATATTCTACTAGAACATCAAAAGCGTGTTACGCGGTTGCAATTCTGTTATACTTCAATTTTCTTTATTTTCTAATTGTCCAATTTAGTATTTTCCTAATTTCTGATAATTGCTAATTTGCCAATAATGAAATCTGCAATGTCTCTATTAACCAGTTTACCAATTTCTCTATTGTGCTAATTTTCTTAATTAAAAATTTCTTTACTTCTACAATTTTGTAGTAAATAAATTTCCTAATATGCCAATTTTTCAATAACTAAAGCTCAGATTTCTCTATTTATTATTTCACAGAAGTTTCCAATTCTCGATTTTATCAATGTTTATATTTTGACAAATTTCTCAATAGAAATTTCTTTTTTTAATATTTTGTAATAATTCCTTTTTCACTTTCGTAAAAGACATTTTAAATAAATTAAAATGATGAGCTACCTGCTATTATATTATACCTATCTTTGCTGTCTCTGGCTCTGTCAGCGTTACTGAGATAGTAAAGCAGTATGGGGATACGGTTATTTTTTTTGCGAAAAATGCTTTTAATTCGTACCATTCCTGCATTCTATCCATCAAATACTTGTAATGCGATATCTGAAATTTGCTAGACTTTTGTAATTTGAAAATAAATTGCAAAAAAAACGTAGAAAACTTTGTTGGAATCTATTATCATACTGTTTTTAAGAAAGAAACTCCACGATTTTTAAATAAAAATTATGCTAAAAATCGGGCAAGTATGAGTTACACCTGTACCAAAACCAAGGGTTCCGTACAATTATTGTTATATATTGTTAAATATTGTTGAAACAAAAAGTGTATAAAATTTGTTGAAATATTAATTGTATTTTTCAATTATTTCAAAAAAATTTTTTATAATTTTTACCATTTTGTGGAAAAAATATGTATTTGTGTACGCTGCCGAATATAATATTACATAAATTAATCTGACTAGTTCGTAGTTTATCAAAATACAATTGTTTAATTATTAAATATCAATTTAACGACCTTATTGGACAAAATTAGAAAAACTCTGTATCAAAATTAGAAAGTGGGATAAAAGGTAAATAAGAATATTTACTTATTATATTTAAACTATTATTTATAGTAGTAACACATTTTTGTGCAGCGTACACAAATACATATTTCATTCCCCAAAATGGTAAAAATTATAAAATTTTTTTTTGAAATAATTGAAAAATACAATTAGTATTTTAAAAAATTGTATACACTTTTTGTTTTAACAATATTTATCAATATTTAATAATAATTGTAAGGAACCCTTGGTTTTAATACGGGTGTAACTTGCACTTGCCCGATTTTATTTATGCATTTTTGCAAATTTAAATTCTCTAATTCTAATATTTTTACAGATAAGGGGGATGGGAGATATGATCATTTTTAACAATTTTTTTAAGTCGTGGTTATTTGCTCGAAAACAATATGGTAACAGCCTGTAACAAAATTATCAACCTTTGTTCTGTAATCTACAAATAAAACTATACATGTTCATACCAAATTATAACACTCTATGTCAAATAATTTTGTTGATAAGCGCCAAGGAATGGCATTTTAAATGCATTTTAACTAAAAAAGACCGTATCTTCAACATTACCTGCCTAATTATTTGACTTAGAGAGCTAAAATTTGGTATGCACATGTATTTTTAGGTGTAGATTATATAAAAATTATAGAGAAGGTGATGTTCATGCTGTCAAAGTAATAACGATAGATTTAGGCCAATATGCATAAGAGATGCCCAAAAATCTTTTTACTTCCTTGACAACGCTATGACTAAGACCTATAATCATGTTCTCTATAATTTTTCTGTAATCTACACGTGAAAACTAAAGCTGTGCAAAATTGTAAAATTCGATCCTCTCCATGAGAATTTACATGGGCTCGGTTCGGTTCGAATTTCGATCCCATGTAAAATTCGAGTTTCTGCACAGCTCTAGTGAAAACACTTTTGTATACCAAATTTGAATTTTCTAAGACAAATAGGTTGGAAGTTAAGTGGGTAGGGCTATAGTCATTTTCATCATTTTTTAAAAAAAGTCGTGATTTTTTGCTAAAACCACTATGATAACCGCCTGTAACAAAGTTCTCTTTAGTCTTTCTGTAATCTACACGTCAAACTACATGTGTGTACCAAATTTCAGCACTCTAAATACAATAGTTTGTCAGATAGAGTGGAAGAAACATCAGCTTTTATTGCATTTTTTATAAAAAATGGACCAATCCCCCCCCCCTGATCTTCCAAACTATTTGACTTAGAGGGCACAAATTTGGTACACAAATGTCTTGTTATGTGTAGATTACAGGAAAATTATAGAGAAGGTAGTGGCCATAGCGGTATCAAGGATATAGCAAGAGCTTTCAGCACAAGTACTTTAAAAACGCTCAAAAATCTTGTTATTTCCTTGACAACACTATGACCAATTCTTCCAATCACGTACTCTATAATTTTCCTGTAATCTACACCTGAAAATACATATGTGTGCCAAATTTGAGGTTTCTAAGTCAAATAGTTTGGCGTCTAGGGGGGATACGATTTTTGTCTACTGAAGCACGAATCTCGTCATAAGGGTTCCGTTTGTACTCTTTGTGTACGGAACCCTAAAAATGAAATAATTTCAGAAATGTAAGAAATGTAAAGTGTGTGTTATGATCGCACTAACTTCCTTCTTGGAACACAAAAATTTTACAAAAGTGACAAATGTAAATTGTGTGTTATGATCGCACTAAGTTTCTTCTTAGAATACAAAATCAAACGAACATTTTTGCTTTTTACTGTCAATATATAAATATTTTGACAAGTCAAAATGGAAATTAATTTTTTTCTAAATCTTTTTAAAAGTGATAGAAATCGAAATAGAAACATTATATTAACTATTCCATATATCACCAATTTCAAAAGTTCCCAATTTCTTAAATTAACATTTAACCAAATAAAAAATCCACCGAAATTGTCATGTCAAATGAAGCAATTATGAATTTTCGAATTCAAGATGCTTCTCAAAATTAGATAAGAAAAATTTTGTTTATTAAATATTTAATTAACAAATGATTTGCACTACTTAAGCAACTATTAAAAAATAGTTTTAAGCAACAGTGTTTATTTAAAAATTTTTTTTGATTCTGTTATTAATAAATAAATAAAAAGTTACATTTAAATCGTTTTCGGCAATGTTTAATAACATTGTTTTGATCCTAGTTTGACAAAATTAAAATAATTAAAGGTTTTAAAGTTTAGTTTTTAAAAATCCAATTATTGTTTATAAAGTAATTAATAATTAAACATAAAATAATTAACCATATTTAAATCATTTTGTTATGTACAATTTCAACATCCTAAATTTTTTTTTAAATTATAGGTAGAAAAATTTGTCATCGAAACTTCTTCTCGGAAATTTAAAAGAAAAATTTTGTTTATTAAATATTTAATTAACAATTTGAACAAAAAAATTGTTCCACTTTCAAAGAGTTCTATTTTTTTAAATTTACTAAATTTTGTTTAAAAATGATTTGTACTACTTAAGCAACTATTAAAAAATAGTTTTAAGCAACAGTGTTTATTTAAAAAATTTTGTTTGATTTTGTTATTAACAAATAAATTAAAAGTTATATTTAAGTCGTTTTCGGAAATGCTTATAAAATCGTTTTGATCCTGGTTTGACAAAATTAAAATTATTTAAGGTTCTAAAGTTTAGTTTTTAAAAATCCAATTATTGTTTATAAAATAATTTATAATTAATCATAAAATAATTAACCATATTTAAATAATTTTGTTATGTACAATTTTAACATCCTAAATTTTTTATAAATTATAGGTAGGGGAGAGTGGCCATCAATGTACCAGTTTTTTCAATGAACCATTTCAATTTTCTCAGAAACAATTAAATAAAAATTCACCTAATTTTAAATATAAATGAAGTTTGCGTAAACACACTACGTCCATAAATTTGAGACGTGTGGATTTATTTTTTACAGAGAAAACTGGAAAAAACTGTTTTTGATGTACTGAAGAAAAAATTTACCTAAAATACAAACACGTTTTTTAATTAAAATAAGGCCATTTAAAAATAAATGTACTTACGATTTATTTTGTTTTGGGCCTTAACTACAATATTCTAACGAGATAAAGATTTTGAAATATTGGATTAAGTTATAGAAAACCATTTTTGTTGCAAATGTCATGTTGATTCAATGTACCGGGGAACAATGAACCACCTAGAATTCCAGTGTATTTTCGATTTCCAGAGTGGTATGCTTGATTATAAAACTAGGCATGCGTACAGCATGTTACAGCGATTGTTATCAGTACTTTTCTCAACATAGCAAAACTAAAATGCCATTTTAGCTAGTTAACTTAAATTTGAGGTATATTTATGTTATACATTATCAATTAAAAAGTGTTAAGTAACAATTTTTTATAGTATTTGATAGAAAATAAGTTTTTTTACAAAGTGAAAATTGCAATATTATTATTGTTGAACATTTTTAGTATTTTTATAGAGGTGGTTCATTGTGTACCCAGGTTGTTAAAAATGAAAATAGCTTGTTACTTTAGAAAAATCCTAAATTTTATTATTTAATCAAAGTAAATCGTGTATAATATGTGTGCATTACGTAGATAAGTGTTCTAGTTTTATATTGATGCAAAGAAGTGCTTGAAATTGGTGAAATTCAATAAGTACTATGACCTTGAAAAAAATCCGGTACATTGATAGCCACTCTACCCTACACAAATTTGACAGCGAATATTCTTCTCGGAAATTTAAATGAAAAATTTTGTTTATTAAATATTTAATTAACAATTTGAACAAAAAAATTTTTCCACTTTCAAAGAGTACTAGTTTCTTAAATTTACTAAATTTTGTTTAAAAATTATTTATACTACTGAAGCAACTATTAAAAATTACTTTAAAGTAACAGTGTTTATTTAAACTTTTTTTTGTTGATTTTGTTAACAAATAAATCAAAAGTTACATTTTAGTCGTCTTCGGCAATGTTTATAAAATCGTTTTGATCCTAGTTTGACAAAATTGCAATTATTAAAGGTTTTAAAGTTTAGTTTTTAAAAATCCAATTTTTGTTTATAAAATTATTTTTTAATTATTCATAAAATAATTAACCATATTTAAATAATTTTGTTATGTTCAATTTCAACATCCTAAATTTTTTTTTAAATTAAAGGTAGACAAATTTGACATCGAATCTTCTTCTCGGAATTTGAAAAGAACAATTTTGTTAATTTAGTATTTAATTAGCAAATTGAACAAAAAATTTTTTCCACTTTCAAAGAGTAGGGTAATGTCACCATGCGTGGACCGCTTAAGCTTTTTTTCGAATAAATTCTTTATAAAAGTAAATCAATTGTACTTCTCTATTCCAAGCTTTAGTTTAGATCCCTAGATAAGAGTTTATGTCATGAGAGCTTTAATTTTGTTATTTAGAAAAAATATAATTGGCGTAAAAAAATATGCGTTTTTTTTTAGGAATGAAAAAAATGCAACCTTGAGTGGACCACTCTTGAAAAATTGCAAGAAAAGGTCAGAAAATCATTAAAAACTCAAGAAATTGCAAAAGTTATTTAAGATTTTTAATTTCTATTAGTAAATTATCTAGTTTTGACTCCCTGTTATTCTAAACGGAAAAAAATAGTACGTGAATCTTTAATTGAAAATGCTTGACTTTTGGATAAGACACAAGTTTCTGGAAATTTCCAGTAGTTTACTTTAATCATATTAGGATTTGCACGAAACAGTACAAACTAGTCAAATATTTATTAAAGTTTAGTCAAGGATTGATATACCAGAACTGCTATTTCACGAGTACTCGAAAAATCCGTTGACTTTGCTAGAGTGCGTTTAGGACGGATATGCGTAGTGAGCATCTGCGCATTATCAGCTGTCTGCAGCTCGAGGTGGCTCGAGATGCTTCCAGCCTTCCACAGAAAAATTTCGTCGTATGTCATAAAAGAAGCACATTAGATTTGTTTTTTTATAAAAACATTGATCTTAAAATGGTTTGGGAAAGGAATTTTTATATGATTCTCTAATTTTGATCGGTAAGTCATATAAACGAAAACCAAAATTGATTTCAAGTGCGAGGTGACCGTGGTGTTTAAGTGTTTGGTTTCGCGTTCGTGTAGGTCTAGGTACATAGGTTCGAAACTTTGAAATAATAAATTAATTTTCTAATTGTGTTAATAGTATACGATAGTGTATTAAATGATCCTGGGTACGAATCTGTTAAATAAATAATATTGTAGTTAGTGTAAATCATAAAAATTAATTTTTTTTGCACAAATAAAAGAATTTGACAGTCAACGAAAGTTTCATAGACTTTCTTTGAAATTTTAGTGCATGAGTATTTATTCGTCAATGGACTTTTGTCCCTATCCAAAAGTCAAGTACTAAGTAAAGGAAACATTTCAGTACTATTTTTTTCAGTGTATACTGTTTACGACAATACCTTTTTCAAAATCACAAAAAATATTAATAAATAACATAAAATATAATTAAAAACAAGTTTATTTTTAATTTATATCCATAAAAATGGTAAATTGAAATTAAAAATGAAGAAAATTAGACGGTTTACTCGAGATTATAAGCAATGGTCCACTCAAGGTGACATGTGACTTTTTAAGGGAGCCACAAACATTTATGGATAAACTTCCGAATAGAACCCCTGACCGATTTTAATGAAACTTGGTATACTTACGTATTTTGATGCGCTGATTACGAAAATGATAGTGAAAATTGGCGCAAATTTTATTATCATGGTGAAAACCTTAAAAAACCATGAAAATTTAAGTTTTTTACATTTACTTCTTTAAATATAAAAAATATTAAAAAAATGTTTTATACAAAAGTTATAGCCCTCATTAAAATACACATTTTATATCCGTAGCATTTTTTACTTACACTGACTTATTTAGGAGAAAAATGCAAAAAACCAGAAATCACCATAGAAGCGACCAAATAGAAACCTTAGCCAGTATTAACGATATCAAGTTGAGCGTACCTCCGATTTTCATAAAACTTGGTATACTTACGTATTTCGATGCGCTAATTACGAAAATCATTGTAAAAATTGTCTCAAATTTTATTATCATGGTGAAAACCTGAAAACCCCCATAAAAACATAGTTTTTTGCAATTATTTTAAGAAAGACTACAACTTTCGGAAAATGTTTCTTACAAAATTTGTAGGCCTTCCAAAAATACATATATTTTGTTATGTGCGTTTTTTCAATATCTTTAATAATTTTTTAAGAACTCGTTAGTGAAGTTTCTAATGAAGCGCGAAGAGGGGCCGATCGATAATGACAGGAGCGAACATGTAGAAAGACCAGTTTTTTATTACGTTATGAATATAAAGCATAACGCAAGTGTTTAACATCTATTCATGTCTCTGTAAGGTCTATAAAAATTTAAATATATTTGGTTGATTTGACATTGATTGATATTGTTCTACATACTGCAAGGATTTGGTGGCTGTGAGAAAGGCCGATTGATATTGTATTGCGACCTACAGGCCAACGGTGGCATACCCAGTATATATCATAATTTGTTACTTATAACGATATTTTTGTCGGACTTTTTTCATTAGTCATCTTTAATTTAAAAACAAAATTACTGTTGGACTATCCCTGAACCTATTACAAAGGTTGGGGGTGCCATATTGAAAGTGGAATGTAGACAACGGTGGAAAAATCTATAGTTCTGTTGGTTTTTACCTAGTTTCTCCTAATTCCTCTCATGTCTTGGACAATCTAAGGGGGGGGGGGGTTGGGGTGCCACACTGAAAGTGGAATGTAGACAACGGTGTAAAAATCTATAGTTCTGTTGGTTTTTATGATACTATCATAAAAATGATCAAGTTAACCATTTTTTTAAAGATGATTTTCGTAATTTGTTCATGCAATTACGTAAATTACGTAATTGACGTAATTTCACGTTATTGTATATATGTACATAATTGTACGTAAATACGTAAGTTTACGTTATTACATAATTGTACGTAAATGCGTAAGTTAACGTTATTACATAATTGTACGTAAGTACGTAGTAAATACGTAATTTGACGTTATTACGTAATAATAGGTAATGCATGTATTGCAGCGTAATGAACGTAATATTACGTAATAACGTAATTACGGCTGTAGGTAATTTAATATTGATATAATGTGGGTATTTGGTCGCTTCTATGGTGATTTCTGGTTTTTTGCATTTTTTTCTTCAATTAATCAGTTTTAGTAAAAAATGCTAAATACATAAAATGTGTATTTTAATGAGGGCTACAACTTTTGTATGAAACATTTTTTGATATTTTACATTTTTAAAGAAGTAAATGTAAAAAACTTACAATTTCATGATTTTTTAAGGTTTTTACCATGATAATAAAATTTGCGCCAGTTTTCACTATGATTTTCGTAATTAGCGCATCGAAATACGTAGGTATACCAAGTTTCATTAAAATCGGTCAGGGGTTCTATTCGGAAGTACACCCAAAAATGGTCAGCAAACTGTTGAAGCATTCTCATCTTACTTAACTCAAGTAGAAATTAACAAAAAACTAATTATTTAACTGCTAAAAACCTTGAAAATCCTCAAAATACACGTTATACATGCAAAAAATTGAACTTAAAGTGGGTAAATCATATACAGAAACACTATTATTTTTTAAAAAAATAAATAAACTCTCGGTTTTTTCTTCCTCTTTACTTTCATTGATCACACCTAATAAAACTGCATCAAAAAATATTGAATTTTCTAAAAAATGTTTGGAAATTTTGAAAAAATTTAGTTTTACATTCTCATCCTAAATGAGAAGGTCTTAAATTTGTGCGATTTTAAACTTTTGCTAAAAGTTCCCTTCAGAATCATTATTAATATTTTGACATTTAAATCTTCGAGAAAATTGAAGTTCTTTGAAATTTAAAACATTTGTGAATAAATATTATTATGTCGTTATCTATCTATCTATCTATATTAATAAAATCAGACTTTTGTCTGTACATTGCTTAGAACTTTAAATTTCATGCATAATTTTTCGTTTTGAGCATCAAGGATTTCAAATATTCAAAAAAAAAATTTCGTGTCTGTATGTATGTATGTATGTATGTATGTATGTATGTTTGTCTGTATGCCACAAAACCTTTGTTCGCGCATCACATAAAAACGGCTTAACCGCTTGAAACTAAATTTGTCAGAGTCTTAGGTCTTCACCTAAGTGAGGTTTATAAATTTACAGATTTGAAAAATATGGATAAAAACGGGAGATATACCATTTTTTTTAAAAACTGAAAATATCTAAAATTTTCAAATTTTACATATTTGTTGATGGACTGCTTTCAAACATTCAATTATTTTGGGACCAAATTTGGCAGAGTAATAGATCTTGACCCAAGTTAGGTTTATAAATTTACAGATTTTAAAAATATTAATAAGAACGGGAGATTTACGAGTTTTTCGAAAAATTAGCAAATTTAATATTTTCAAATTTTACATTTTTTGATGGACTACTTTTAAACTTTCTATAATTAATCATTACATGTTATTTCATTACATTTCAGCATAAGTTTGAGGAAAATATTGTCTTATTACCGAGATATATAAGTATGTATAAAATTTGACTCAGTGAAATCGATAATATCTTTTCAATAATATGTATAAAATTGTTTTATATAAAAAAAATAAAAAAAATCGAAAAAATTATAATCTTAATTCAGTGATATCTATATTAATAAAATCAGAATTTTGTCTGTACATTGCTTAGAACTTTAAATTTCATGCATAATTTTTCGTTTAAAGCATCAAGGAATTCAAATATACTCATACATATGTCTTTATGTATGTATGTATGCCACAGAACCTTTGTTCGCGCATCGCTTAGAAACAGCTGAACCGTTTAAAACCAAATTTGTCAGAGCGTTAGATCTTGACCCAAGTTCAGTTTATAAACTTACATACTTAAAAAATATTGATAAGAAAGGAAGATATACATTTGTTTTCAAAAATATCAAAAAATGGAAAATTTTAAAATTATGCATTTTTTTATTAACTGCTGATAAACTTTCTATAATTGAGTACTACCTGTTATTTCGTCATATTTTAGAATAATTTGACAAAAAATATCGTATATGTTACGTTCGTAACCTATATATATACTTTATATATTGTTATATACATTATTAATATTCAATTCTTATAAATATAAGAATTCTTATCATTGTATATCATTTTGGTTAATATTGTATACGAATATTAGACAAGAGTAGATATGATTTTATAATTGAGAACGCTTTAAGAGGGAAAAGACCATGTTTACATATTAAACACATACAAGTCTAGACAAGCTTCTCTAACAGCTATAGAGAAGGGAAATACATAAGTTCTGTCAGCGGTAAAGGGAACGGGGAGAAGAGGCAAGCAAAGACAAACATTTTCCAAATTTCAAGAACTACGATATACTTTCACTTTAATGCGGAGTATTACAACCTAGAATTCATGCAGGGGAAGGAAGAGGAAGGTGAAGCTAGGACGGACATCTTTTTCCTAAGCGTCCATCTTTTTTTGAAGCGGACATCTTTTTTCTAGGCAGCCACTAGCATTCCCAATTTTCCAATATAAATTGGAGCATCAGGTTGACTAGTTAAGTTCGAAGTTTTACAAACTTGATAATACACAGTCTTACCATCTAGTCAGTAGTTATTCACATTCAACTACACAAATTACTTGCAGTATTACAGTCTTACTGCATAGTAACGTATTGCTTTTAATAAGTGATAATTCTATTCGGTCCAAGTTATTTTGTCACTCTACAAAATAACGGAAATTCACACCGTTTTGTGAGAAAAACAAACTAAAAGTCTCCTGCAAGAAGTTTCTATTTTCTACAAAATTCACCTGCATCGCCATCTAAGATTAGGATCCTCGTCTGTTTACTCAACGGCTAATCTACTGCAAGGCTAATACTATTTCATCGCTTGCCTTCTACAAATCTGCGAGTAAAACATCAATCTTTCCATCTTCGAAAGTAAGGCTCAATTTATAAAATCATTTTTGTAAATCTCTCTACTCATTATAATAACCTCATAAATAAATATTCTACAATAAACTTTAGTATTCTCATTGACTTAATGCTCATCCCAAATCAAGTTCTTAATTGAAATTGATTTAAAAGGAGGAACTAGGGAATATTGTAAGGGTTTTTGTACATCAAAACGTAACAGAAGCCCTTCACAATTTTGGTGCCTCGGCCGGGAAACAAAATATAAGTCGATGAGAAAAAATATGTAAAATTTTTTTTAGAAACATAATATAAGTCAATAATAAAATTTCATGAAAATTTTTTAAATATCAATTAAATTTTAAAATTCAAATTTACCGAATGATTTATTTTTCAAAAATCAATGAGCTAACTAAATTGAAAGTGTTAATGAAAAGTATATATGTTTGAAATAAAATCTTTAATATGATTTTAAAAATATTTGTTGTATATGATCCGTATTAGCTTGGAGCATTTTTAATTTTAAACTATTAAAGGTATATTTGTAAAGAAGGGTTCGTTTTCCTTATATTTGCTAGGTGCATTTACAATTGTAAATCCTATAAGTTTATTTGTAAATAGGGGTTCGAGTCCTCTTAAAAATACGATAGAATCTGTACAACATAATCATTTATCTTTTTTACAATTTATTCGTTAATGCAAGTTTATTGACATTTTTTGTAGAAGGGTGAGAATATTTATTTATAAAAACTTTTGCATAAAATACTTCTTTTTATTACATTTATATGCAAATGATTTTGTTTTTATAAAACTTGTAATTTTAAGTATCATGCAACTCGAAATTAATGTCTAATTCAAATGAAAATAATACTGACTCTTAACATTTAACTCGCTCAAAAATAAAAGAAAATCCTAAAGTATCCTTAAATTCCGGAATTCCTAATATCAAATCAAAACCATTTACTAGTACACCGAGGTATACTAAAACAAATCCAAATATTAATTTTTCACAAAAAGAAAAACAATCGGATTCAGGATTCATTTCAACTCAACTTTTTGACAGTGACGATAATTCTAACAGTGATAATAGTGATAGCGAAGAACTTACGGCAGAAAAAACTTTAATTGAAAGTCATTTAAATAATTTAGAAAAATTTGGCTTTAATAAAAATCAGTCTGAATTAAATAAATCTTTAATAGAGGAAATTAACGACACTTTTAAAAATCAATCAGGACGTAGTTCCCCAGCATCTTCCATTAATTCTGAAAATTTATTAGATTTAGGCAATATGGCTTTACCGAATAACCAACAAGTTTCTTTACGCGACGCTTTGGAAACAATTCCATTATTTGACGGAAAAAATATACTATTATCGATATTCATTGAGGGTTGTGTAGAGGCAAAATCAATGCTTCCAGAAAATGTAGATGTGGAAAAGAATTTAGTAAAATTAATTCGGGGCGAATTTTAGGCGAAGCAAGGAAAATTATATTAGGGCATAGTTTTAACACAGTACAAGAATTGGCAGAAAGACTAAAAACAGTTTATGCACCCGCGAAATCAGTATATCAGTTACAAGGGGAATTAGGGGCAATGTATATGTGGGAGCATGAAAACGTAGTGTCTTATGGGTCAAGAATTGCAGAAGCAGCAGAAAGAATTTTAGATGCGCATAGAATTAATAACGAAAATAAAGTAGACGAAACATTTAAAACAGGACTAGAAGAAACCATTGTTGATTGTTTTACGCGAGGACTTAGACCAGAATTAGAATTACGAGTAGGAATATCAGATACATTTAAAAACGCAGTTAATAAAGCAAAAGAAGTGGAAAGAAATATATTATCACGCAATGAACTAAGAAAAAATACGCCAAAACTTGAAAATGAACATTTTTTCAAAAACAATAAGGAATTTGCTGAAACAACAAAGATAAATGTTGCTCAGAATGAAATCATTACTTGTTTACTCTGTGGTAAAAAAGGACATTTTGCAGTAAATTGTTTTCAAATTAATAAATTACTAGGACAAAGGCAAGAAAATGTTATACATTCACAACGAAATTTTACATCTCAAAATCAATATCAAAATCGTTTTAGTAACAGAAATCAAAATCAACCTTCTTTTACATATCAAAATCAATATCAAAATCGTTTTAATAATAGAAATCAAAATCAACCATTTAATGCATCTCAAGACCAACATCAAAATTACTATAAAAACCCTCCGCGAAATCAATATCAAAATCAAACCCAAAACCAGTATAGAACTTCACCAAATCAATTCCAAAATCACAATCAATATCAAAATCAGAATCAATATCGAAATCAAAACAGATATCAAAATTCATATAACAGCAGGTATCAGAATCAACAAAACGAAGAATTACAAGAACAAGGACCAAGCACAAGTAAGAATATTCCACCAACAAACCTCACCCACAAAAATCAAAATATTTCATGTAATTATTGCAAAAAACCGGGACATGTTATTAGCGAATGCAGAAAAAGAATGTATAACAATAGCCAACAACAAACGCAAGTTCCAGTGGAAAATTCGGAAAACTCCAACATTCTTCCTCAGTTGGATGCTCCAAGGACAGATTAAAAAATTTTAATGCATCCAGCAATAATAAACTCCCAACAAAACATATAAATTTAGCAGAACCTAATTCAATACCATACGTTTGAGTAAATACTAATGGACTTAAAACATCTACAACTATGATGATTGACACAGGAGCAGGACCAAATTTATTAAAACTTCGAGCACTTCATAATGACAAAGAAATTGATAAAAATAAATGCATCAAATTAACAGGAATTAATAAGCATTCAGTTTATACATTAGGACAAGTAAAACTTAATGTTTTTGGCATTCCGACAATTTTTAATTTATTATCTAATGATTTACCAATTGAACACGACGGTATTTTAGGAATAGAATTTTTTGTCAATAATAAAGTAAAAATAAATTATGAAGAAAAACACATAGAAATAAATAATCAAAAATCTTACTTTGAATCAAATGATTATTTTACAGTACCAGCTAGATCAGTATATAATATTCAGGTTAAAATTTTGAATAAAGATAAAAAGATAGGTTTTATCCCGAAACAGTCGGTAACCGAAGGTGTTTTCTTAGGCAACGCAGTTGTAAAAAATACAGAAAGAAAAGCATATTTAAAGGTATTTAATACACGCAACGAGTCTATAAAAATACCTATCCTTAATATAAAACTGGAAGATTTTAAAGAATTAGAAAATCAAAATCAAAAATGTAATTTCAAAAACAATGAAAGTATTGAAATTGAAGAAATAATTAACGTTTTTACAAACAATGAAAAATCAGGAAAAATTTTTAATATTACAGAAACGGATAGAGTAAAAGAATTAAAAAAGTTACTTAGATTAGACCATTTAAATAAAGAAGAACTAGAACATGTTGTAAAATTAGTAAATAAATACTCGGATAGATTTCATATACCGGGAGAATATTTAGAAGCAACTGATCTTATTAAACACAGAATTATTACTACAGATGACACGCCTATCATAACAAAACAATATAGATTTCCACCTGTTCACAAAGAAGAAATGACACGTCAAGTAAACGAATTATTAGAACAACAAATTATTAAACCATCCGATTCACCGTACAATACACCAATTTGGATAGTACCAAAAAAAGATGACTCGCAGGAAAATAAAAAATGGCGGTTAGTATTAGACTTTCGAAAATTGAACGAACGCACAGTAGGACAATTTTATCCTTTGCCAAATATAATCGATTTGTTAGATCAATTTTTAAACGCGCAATATTTTTCCGTCTTCGATTTAGCTTCCGGGTTTCATCAGATTAAAATGGATCCAAGAGATGCGCATAAGACCGCATTTTCAACACCATATGGCCATTACGAATTTGACAGAATGCCATTCGGATTAAAAAATTCGCCAAGTACTTTTCAAAAACTCATTGATCAAGTTTTATTAGGTTTACAAGGAATAGAATTGTTTGTTTATTTAGATGACGTAGTGATTTACGCAAATACATTGGAAGAATACGAAGAAAAATTTTCAAAACTTATGGAACGCTTACGAATCGCTAATTTGAAACTGCAGCCCGACAAATGTGAATTTTTACGGTTAGAAGTATGTTATTTAGGACATATAATTGACCAAAATGGAGTGCGACCTGATCCTAAAAAAGTACTAGCAGTACAAAAATTTCGAATTCCAAAAAATGTCAAAAATATCAAACAATTCTTAGGATTGTCTGGTTATTATCGTAGATTTATAGATAAATTTTCAAAAATCGCAAATCCGTTAAATGAACTTCTGAAAAAAGATGTTCCTTTTTTATGGACAGAAAAACAACAAACAGCATTTGATACTTTAAAACATAAACTTTGCGAGGAACCACTTTTAAAACGACCAGATTTTTCTCAACCATTTATTTTAACCACGGATGCCTCAGGTTTCGCAATAGGAGGAATATTGTCACAAGGAAAAATAGGAAAGGATCAACCTGTAGCATACACTTCTCGAACTTTAAATGAAGTAGAAAGAAAATATGATACATCTGAAAAAGAAGCATTAGCAATTATTTATTGCGTTCAACATTTTAGACCATATCTATATGGAAGAAAATTTACCTTAGTAACAGACCACAAACCTTTGGTTTGGTTTCGAAGGTCCATGTTCAAGAGTTACAAGATGGAAGTTAAAATTAGCAGAATACGATTTTAATGTCATTTACAAAGCAGGTAAAACAAACGTCAACGCTGACGCTCTGTCTCGAAATCCAATCAAAGAAAATATTGAAAAAGAAAATATTAAAGAAAATAATGAAAAAAAATTCCAAAATATAAAACAAGAAAGTATCAATGAAATCGAAACAAATATTCGAAAAGTCAATCAAGAATACACTCAAAGAAGTGTCCAAGAAAAAATTGAACAAGGTGTTCATCTTATAATTAATCTCTTTCTAATATTTATAAACATGTTATCAGGAACAAAAAATCAAAGTACATTGCCTAGTGTCTGCAATGTAGTTACAAGAAATCAAATAAAGAAAGTAGATACCTTAAACAAAAAGGAAGAAAATAAGCAAGTCAAGATTCTAGATAAATCAAATAAACATGAAGAAAAAAAGAAGAAACGAGGAAGACCGAAAAAGGATATTCATTTTAATACCTCCCTTTTCAAAAAGAAAAGGGGAAGGCCGAAAAAATTGTTAAATGAAGAAAATAAAATACAGACTCAAAAGAAAAAGAAAATCTACAATGAAGTCTATTCTGACGAAGTTATGTCAGATCCTGAATATATAAATAAAAAAACTAGAGAAGAAAAGGAAGGAAGTAAAAAACAGATTCAAAAGAAAAAGGGATTTTATAATGAATTCTATTCTGACAAAAATATGTCAGATCCTGATTACATAAATCAAGTAACTCAAGAAGAGAAAGGAAGAAATAAAAAACAAATTCAAAAGAAACAGGAATTTGACAAAGAAATATATTCTGACGAGGTTATGTCAGATCTTGAATATAAAAAACAAAATCAAAAAACTCGAAAAGGAAGAAATTGATCTTGGTTATGAAAACACAGATACAGAATCATCTGAAGAAGAAAATACTCCAGAAGAAAATAAAAATTGTACAAATCTCAATCTCAAGAAAGAAAAATATATTATTGATTGTAGGGATCAATTACCAATGCGTAAGGATAATTTTGCATATTTTATTTCAGTTAATGGAGAACCAAGAGATAATGGTTCCCGATCTTTAGCGAAAAGAGAAAAATTACCTAACTTTGGTAAACTTCAAGTGGGTATAGCTGAAAAAATAAAAAAGGGTATGTATTATCACATAGCCCTTCCGATAGAAAATGAGTTAAAAGAAAATATTTCTGACACAGTAAGAATTATAGAAACCTCAATTATTTCTTTAAAAAATATGGCAGAAAAACTAAATTTTAAATCAGTAAGTATCGCAAAAACTTCTCAAATTAATAATGTTAATTGGAAAGAAATTTTATCAAAATTTAAATCAATTTTTGAAAATTCGGTTGTGAAAATAATAATATGTAACGGAATTACGAAATATCCAACTAAAGAAGAATATATGCAATTAAAAGAAGAAGCACATTCTAGTGCAATTGGCGGTCATAAAGGTGTTACAAAAACACATGGTAGAATAAGACAGAATTACTATTGGGAAAATATGAAACTTAATATTCAGAAGTACATTCAAAATTGTTTACAATGTCAGCTTAAAAAATTAGTTCGTGTAAAAACAAAGGATCCAATAATCATAACAGATACACCAGGCACAGCATTCGAAAAAATCGCAATGGATGTTGTTGGTCCTCTTCCAAAGACTGAATCAGGCAATGAATATATATTAACTATCCAGGACAACCTTACTAAATATTCGTTAACAATAGCACTTCCAAATCATCAAGCTAGTACAATAGCTGATGCTTTCATTAAAAAATTCATTTGCATTTATAGATCACCCAAAGGAGTTTTGACGGATCAAGGGACAGACTTTTTGAGTAATTTAATGAGACGTTTAGCAAAAAGATTTAGGATTCGACAATTTAAAACAACCGCTTTTCATCCCCAATCAAACGGTTCGATTGAGAGATCACATCACGTGTTAGGGGAATATTTGAAACAATTTATAAATAAAAACGAAGAATGGGACGACTGGTAAGAACTCGCTATGTTTTCATACAACACCAGTGTACACGAGGGTACCAAATGTACTCCGTATGAATTAATTTTTGGAAAATTGGCACGGTTACCATCTAGTGATCCACCACTGGAACACGAAAAATTAGAAACATATAATCATTATTTAACTGATTTAATAACAAGATTAGATGAAATGAGAAATATTGTAAAAGAAAATTTAATATCAGCAAAAGAAATGTCAAAAATTTATTATGATAAAAAATGCAATCCACAAGATTTTAAAGTAGGGGATGAAGTTTTCTTACTTTAAGGTGGAAAAATTCACAAATTTGCCAATCAATACACAGGACCACATAAAGTATTAGAAATTTTAAATAAAGGAAATATTAAAATACAAGTAAAAAATAAACAAAAAATAGTACATATAAATAGACTTAAACTGTCACGTATTGTACCAGAAAAATAAATAAAAATTCATAAACAGATACAAAATTTTACTAAAAATCCGACAAACGAGACATTTCAGAAAATCACATTTACAGCTGATAAAAATCATCTAAAGTAAAATAATAGCACTTATTTAAAGCTTCCTTCCACTTACAAATCAATCTGATTAAAAAAGTGTCATTTTTGTGATTATCGCAAAAATAACATTTTTCCTGTGAAATAATTAGTGTACTTTTAATAATACAAGTTATCTGTTCTAGGTAATGGACTTCAGAATAAAAATGATTCATTAATATTATATTTTTCTACTAACAATAATACCTCGTAGACAGAAACTGCAAACAAGGCAATCAAAATAACTTAGAGTAAAAAAAAAAAGAAAAAAAATTTTTATTTTTTAGCCACGGTGTTTTATCAAAATCCTAAAAACTCGGGGTTTGCCGGAAACTCGAGAGGACTAGCAAAATTTCTTTCGTTCCCACGATATCAAAGTTTGTTTTCTTTTCCTCTAGGAACGAACGAAAAAAGAACGAATGATTAAAGATGAGAATAGTGGTTCACTCGTGTGAAAAAATAATTGTACTTTGCTACTTTTAAATGTAAAATTTATTTTCTTTTCTTCTTGATTTACTTTACTTTTTTTTTAAATAAAAAGAGAGAGATATGAATATTGATATATATAAGATTTACAACAAAATATGATTAAAGTTGCAAATTCAAGACTTGTTCCTTAAATCAAGTTCAAACTTAAATACAACGAGCAAATTTAAAATGTTGACAAAATTACACTAGTTTTAGACAAATTATCTATCCAAAACACATTTAACTTTAAACATGATTAAAATGTTAACAAATTTCGAAAAAAAGAAACTTATAATCTTTTTTTTTATTATTTTCGACGTAAAATCGAATGCATAAGTATGAATGAAAAGCATATTTGTTTTATTACAGCAGTATTTGTTTGTTACAGTCCGTCAGGTAGCTATAAAAAAATAGTAACGATAAAATTCGATTTTTTTTCCAATTACTTCAAAATATGTATTAGTCACAAAACTGAATCACTTAAAAAAAAAACAATTCTTACTCTTATATTGTAATTATTATTATAACATATTCTTCAAATATAGCATGCATTGGTATGAATCAAAATTAGTATTTATGAAATAAAGTAATAAAAATTGGACAAATGTACACGATCATAACATTTCCCTTAACAAAATGAGCATTAAAAAAAAATAATAATAATAATTTTCGAGCATGTATCATTTCTTTCCCATGCTCGAACTGAGGGGGGAGGTGTTACGTTCGTAACCTATATATATACTTTATATATTGTTATATACATTATTAATATTCAATTCTTATCAATATAAGAATTCTTATCATTGTATATCATTTTGGTTAATATTGTATACGAATATTAGGCAAGAGTATATATGATTTTATAATTGAGAACGCTTTAAGAGGGAAAAGACCATGTTTACATATTAAACACATACAAGTCTAGACAAGCTTCTCTAACAGCTATAGAGAAGGGAAATACATAAGTTCTGTCAGCGGTAAAGGGAACGGGGAGAAGAGGCAAGCAAAGACAAACATTTTCCAAATTTCAAGAACTACGATATACTTTCACTTTAATGCGGAGTATTACAACCTAGAATTCATGCAGGGGAAGAAAGAGGAAGGTGAAGCTAGGACGGACATCTTTTTCCTAAGCGTCCATCTTTTTTTGAAGCGGACATCTTTTTTCTAGGCAGCCACTAGCATTCCCAATTTTCCAATATAAATTGGAGCATCAGGTTGACTAGTTAAGTTCGAAGTTTTACAAACTTGATAATACACAGTCTTACCATCTAGTCAGTAGTTATTCACATTCAACTACACAAATTACTTGCAGTATTACAGTCTTACTGCATAGTAACGTATTGCTTTTAATAAGTGATAATTCTATTCGGTCCAAGTTGTCACTCTACAAAATAACGGAAATTCACACCGTTTTGTGAGAAAAACAAACTAAAAGTCTCCTGCAAGAAGTTTCTATTTTCTACAAAATTCACCTGCATCGCCATCTAAGATTAGGATCCTCGTCTGTTTACTCAACGGCTAATCTACTGCAAGGCTAATACTATTTCATCGCTTACCTTCTACAAATCTGCGAGTAAAACATCAATCTTTCCATCTTCGAAAGTAAGGCTCAATTTATAAAATCATTTTTGTAAATCTCTCTACTCATGATAAGAACCTCATAAAAATAAATATTCTACAATAAACTTTAGTACTCTCATTGACTTAATCCTCATCCCAAATCAAGTTCTTAATTGAAATTGATTTAAAAGGAGGAACTAGGGAATATTGTAAGGGTTTTTGTACATTAAAACGTAACATATAACTGAGATATATAAGTACAAAATTGGTTTCTGGATTAAAAAAATTGAAAAACCTACATTTTTTTTATATTACTGACTTTGTGTTAGATGGCTTTTAATCTTTTTGAATTAATTTTGTTATGTTCCCTACAACACATTTTGCAATAAATTTAAAGAAATACATTAATAAAAATAATTTTAGATGACACAATGCAAAAAAAATGTTGAATCTGAATTTTTTGTGGTAAAAAAATAAAAACCAGAAAATCTAATAGATTCAATTTAAATCCTATTTAACCTAAAAAGCATTGTGCCTAAAACCCATTAAACATATTAAATATTATTTAACCTAATTTTCATTTAGCCTAAATCCCATTAAACCTAAAATGCATTAAGCCTAAATCCCATTTAACCTAAATCTCATTCAACCTAAAATGCATTTAAACTATAACCCATTAAATCCAAAAAGGCATTCAGCCTAAAACAATTTGTCCTAAATCCTGTTTAGCCTAAATTTTACATTATAAATTTCGTTTAATGGGATTTAGGCCAAATTTCTTAAGCCTAATGCATTTTAGGTAAAAAAGAATTTAGGCTGATTGCATTTTGGGTTAAATTGGATTTAAGTTTAATGGGATTAAGGTTAAATGGGATTTAGGATGAATGCATTCGAGATTAAATAGAATTTGGGCTAAATGCATTTTAGGTTAAAAGGGTTTTAGAATAAAAGCAATTTTGTTTAGATGGGATTTAGGCTGATGCATTTTAGGTTAAATGGGGTTTATAATGGTTCCATGTTAGGTTAAATGAGATTGAGGATGAATGCATATGAGGTTAAAAGGGATTTAGGTTAAATACAATTGAAGTTAAATAAGAATTAGTTTAAATAAGAGTTACGTTAAATGGTATTCGGGTTAAATATGATTTAGGTTAAATGGGATTTATACTGAATTCATTTTAGGTTAAATGAGATGTAGGATAAATGCTTCTGGGGATAAATGGGATTTAGGCTAAATGCATTTTAGGATAAATGGGTTTTAATCTGTGAATGCATTTTAGGTTAAATGGGATTTAGGATGTATGCATTTTAGGTTTAATGGGATTAAAGTCAAATGGGTTTTAGGCTGAATGCATTTTAGTTTAAGTGGGATTTAGGATGTATGCATTTTAGGTTTAATGGGATTAAAGTCAAATGGGTTTTAGGCTGAATGCATTTTAGTTTAAATGGGATTTGGCTGAATGCATTTTCGGCAAGATGGTTTTAGGCTGAGTGGGATTCAGGCTAATTTGGTTCTAGGTTTTTCTCGAAAAATACTTATTTTGATGAAAAAAAAATTTACAACATGACATGCGTATTTTTATCAGATTAACAACTTGGCAAGGTTGAGGCAAAGTAAAAATGCCTTGCCTCAACCTTGCCAATATTGCTGGAACATCCGGTGCTGTTTGGGTATGTGCTAATGGGAAGTATATCTAATAAAATATATTAGAATTTAATAATTTTTGAAAGAGAATTATGTTGCTTTTAGAAAATTCTTTTTTAAATAATTTCTGTCAGAAAATACTTATTGGCAAAAAATACTTTCTGTCAGAAAATCATTTTTGTCAAAAAATACTATCTGTAAGGAAATACCTTTTAACAAAAAATACTTTTTGTAAAAAAATACTGTTGATGGCACGCCACAAGATTTCGTGCCCGCCGAAGGCGGGCTCGAAAGCTGGTTAGTAATATAATAAGAAGAAATTTTATATAATAAATATGTGATATTAACAATTTTGGCATAAAAGGAACAATGACACAGGCACACAATAGAAATACACACTGGTGTATTTCTATGTGATTTTTTGTGCTGAATCCGAATCTGAAGTCAGAAGTGTTAGATTGCCTAAAGTTTCCGAGTTAAACTTAAAAATTGTTGAAAAACACGAATTAGAGGCAAATTTCAAAAAAAAAATTGCCTAGACACTACAATAGTGTATGTCTTTTTGATTTTGGGTACTGAATTCGAATTTAAAGTCAGAAGTTTCAGATGGGGTAAAATTTTTGAAAATACCTCAAAAATCTGCTCCAAAACACGAATTGGAATTAATTAAATGGATATAAAAAAATTGAATTATTCCAATGTATTTTTTCCTTCTGCATCTTAATCTAAAGTGAGAATTGTCAGATTGTCTCCATTTTGGTGTCAATAGTTTTTGGTATCAATAGATTCGTTGAAAAAAACTGCATCTAATAGTTATAGTTTACATAATTTTTTAAAATTTTTCACAAAAAAAAATCTTAATAGTAACGGATTCCTCTCATTTTGATGCAATTTGACCTCTTCTATATGGTCACTAAAGTATTCCTTTCTATTTGAGAGGATTTTCCAATTCTACTCTCTAAATTTGTAACAGCGAAAATTCGCTGTTTAACCGGCCCAAAGTGTACCGCTGTTTCAAAACAGCGTATATACGCTAATTAAAAAGCGATTTTTCACTGATTAACAGCGAAATTCACTAATTCACCAGCGTATATACGCTGTTTTGAAATAGCTGTATACTTTGCGCTGTTTCAAATTTAGAGAGTATCCTCTTCTGTCAAATTTCACATATTATTGTAAAATTCATAATTTGTTACAAACTTGATATTTTTTTACATAAAAAATTTACCTGTTTTAAAATTAGACTACATAATTTCCCAAATATATCTTAAGTCTCAGAATTTTGTATTATTTTCCAATTCTTTATATTATTAAATTAGGTTGAATTTAAACAAAAGAGTGGCTATGTGTCAAAAATTCTTTTCCTCTCGCAAAATCTTCTTACAAATAGAGTAATAATAGAAGAGAAATATTCCTCTACTTACGAGATAATTTTTTTTCGGTGTTTGTTGTAAAAAAGTATTATTAAAAATCTTAGAAACTCCAGAAAATGAAGAATAGTTGATAGAAACTTAAGTAAAGGTCTTTGCGTAGTCCAAAAATCGTAGCTGTGTACGAAATAAAAACCACGCAAACGCCATGCTTGTAAACCCATGGCGTTTGCCTAAGTTCTTCCATCAAAAAGTGAGTCGAGCGGACTAAGCAATTGCAATTTGGCAATTCACAGAATGTGACGTCACTCACGTCATTGTCGTTTGCCTAAGTTTCTCCATCTGATCAAGGGTCCGCGCTCGCCTACCTGTTTGGCAAAAACTACGCAAACGACTTTGCCTAATATATTCCTTCGTGTTTGCATTTAGAAAAACTCGCATTTCCATTTTTTCATATAATTTGTTTAAACAATGAACTTTTGATTTTATAATTAAATAGATCATTATCATTTTATACAGTATGTGAAGTTAAATTTAAGAATTTGTTAGTTTTTATCAGGGTTCCTAATGCTAACAGTTTTTCTTGATTTTCTCAGTTCGACCAAAATGTCGTTTGCCTAAGTTTTTCCTTAGTACGGCAGTGCAGTATCTCAGCGATTACATTTTCCTATTTTTGCTGATATTCGTGTTCTTGAGCACTTATTGGATCTAAACTCAACAAATCAAGCCAATCTGACAATTCTAACTCCAGATTCGGTATCAGCGCAAAAAATAACATAAGAATACACTAGTGTAGTGTCTTGGTCATGACAGTATATCGCAAATATTCCGGAAAGTATTAGTATTGAGCACTACTGTCGTAGTGAAAGTATACAATTTCGATAACGAAGAGCATGTATAATATTGTCGAAGCGTGCAGCCTGACGGAAAGATTGATAATGATCGGAGTGCGAAGCATGACGATCGCGCCCCGAGGCGCGCTGAAACTAGCGAGCAAAGCGAGCCATGCGCGCGATGAGAATGTGACGGAGCGCGAAGCGCGATGTCAGATTTTTTTATGTTTTCTTTGGCCAAAACAATTTTAGCATCATGTGATAGGTCAGCCGTTTCGGGAAACTTTAAAATATTTTAAATTATATCTAGAGGTGGTATTCCGGTATGTAACTCTATAGGAGAGAACCCAGTAATAAAATGAGTAGTAGCATTTAAAAACCACTCAATATCACCAATATGTTTAGCCCACCGAGTGTGTCGATCAGCACACAAAGTCCGAAAAAGTCTACCAAGCTCTCGCATCACTCACTCAGCAGGATTGCTCTGCGGATGCCTTCACAGAAAAAACTTGAACTCATATTAGGCCCGTTTTTGCTCGTTTTGAGACGCAGCGGAAATGAGATTTCCATTAATCTTGTTAAGTTTTAGTCCAAAAAGTTGCAAAATGACTTATTAAAACTAAAAAAGTAATTCTGCAACTTTTTGGACTAAAACTTAACAAGAGAAAAGGAAATCTCATTTTCGCTGCGTCTCAAAACGAGCCAAAACGGGTTCCATATGAGTTCAGGTTTTTTCTGTGTTATAGACGAATGTACAACCCTAATTCTAGCTTCAATTAATTTTTTACTCCACTTTGGGGAAGTAAATTGCGTCCCATGATCAGACAAAATTCGCGCGGGCACTCCCATTTCGGGAATGTAGCAGGAAAATAGCTTCCTCAAAATAGTGTCAGTAGTTTCCTTTTTTATTGGATATAGCTTGAAATACTTTGAAAAAGCACCCAATATAACAAAAATGTATTCCAGACCCCTATAGAACGCGGTAAGGGTCCAAAAAAATCAACACAAATCAAATCTCCTGGTCTTTCGGCTCGCACTAGATGAAAAGGTCCCTCCATTTTTATATTAACATCCTTCACTCTTTGACATAAATCGCATGAAAGAACAAAGTGTTTTATCTCGCGATTCATCGATTTCCAATGATAAAAGCACCTAATGTACATTTTTATTTTATATATACCAGGATGTCCCAGTTTAGAATGGACATAACCTATCAAAGCATTTTTAATAACATCGGGAATCACGACCTGCCAAACATTCAATGTGCGATCTCTTCTGAATAAAACATTTTCATGAATTATATAAAATTCAAGATTCGGGTTTTTATCTACATTATCCCTAATTTTCTTCATCACCAAATCTTGAATTTGCAAATTTGCCAAATTTTTTAAGGAATTACACAATTCCCTGTCAAATTCAAAGACATCACAATCAACAATCTCATCCGCTTAAAGGTCATCTACCAGCAAAACGTCAACAGATAAACTCGTAGGTGTAACTGATTCAAATCTACCACGTGGATTTCGACTAAAAAATCTGCTACTACGTTATCTTTGCCTTTTTAGTGTGACACTTCAAAATCGTACTGCTGAAGCAGAATACTCCAACGTATTATGCGAGCATTGAGATAAACAGTAGTATTCATAAGGGGTCGTCCATAAACTACGTAGCCTAATTTTTTTTTGGAAAATTTGCCTCTCCACCCCCCGCGTAGACGCTGTTACATGTATTAGCGCCATTTTTTTCTCTTATCGTAGACAATAGCTTGACCCCCCCTCCCCCTTGAAGTGCTACGTAGTTTATGGACGACCCCTAAACGTTAATGCTTTATGATCCGTGATAATTTCAAATTTCGCGTCTATGAGATAGATTCGAAGTTTAATTATTGAATAAACAATAGCAAGCAGTTCTTTCTCGGTGGTCGTAAAGTTGACCTCTGCCGAATCAAGACATCTACTTATCAATGCAACAATTCTATGATTACTTTCTTGATCTACCTGATATAATACGCCGCTAACACCCAGATCAGACGCATCAGTTTGTAATTTGAATTTCGAATCAGGCAAATAATAGTGCAATTTAACACACTTTACGAATGCATTTTTCATTTCTTCAAATGGAATATCGTGACCACTGCTCCAATTCCAAAGATTATTTTTTTGTAAAAGATTTCGAAAAGGATACAACCAATTTGAATGACGAACCGTAAACAATCGATAAAATGTACATAAACCAATGAATTGCTGCAATTGTTGCAAATTTTTTGGTCTTTCAAAATTAACTATCAAATCGATTTTACTTGTTAATGGACGTATACCATCCGTCGAAAGTTCGAATCCCAGAAATTTAACCTTTTTTTTGACAAAATTTTGATTTTGCTAAATTGATCGTAAAATTATTTTTTTGCAAAACTCTAAAAATTGAACATAAAGCCAAAATGTGATCAAATATCGAACCTCGTGTTGTTATGAGAATATCACCGTTATACTTTGTAAGAACATCGTCAAATTGACTTTCAAGAGCGATATTCAAAACACGAATAAATGCGGAGCCTGCTGTTTTTAAACCAAACGGAACGCGACAAAATTGGTACATTTTACCATCAAAAACGAAGGCCGTGTATTTTCGACAATCGGGATGCAAAGGAATCTGCCAAAATCCAGACGCTAAATCCGTTATTGTCATAAAAGTGATTCAAATTTTTTTTTGCATTATCTCACTAACTATTGGTGGACTTTCATGGTCTGACTCAATTATATCGTTTATATACCGTGCGTCTAAACAAACTCGAACTGTCCCATTTGATTTGATCACTATTCTTAAGGGATTACAGTATTCACAATATGCCCTTTCTATGACCATAGCTTTTTCCATTTCTTCAAATGCTGTGCGTACTTTCCCCCTATAGCTAAACGGGACTCGGTACGTTTTCCGTATAACAGTTTTATGAAGTTTGACTCGAAACTTATATGGTTCAACGTTAGCATAGTCAGGTTTGAGCGTAAAGAGTCTCTCAAATTCTAACATCCGATTCACAAAAAAATTTTTTTCTTCATCACTCAAATCCGGCAGCGATGTTGCCAGATCTTCTAATTGTTCACGAAATCTAGGAATATCGGGGCATTCTACATAGTCTATATCCCCACTCAAACTACAAACGTCATAACCAGACTTAATCAAATCGTTCTCGTGAATAATATTACCCCCCATCAACTGAGATTTCTGACTTTCATTAAATATTTCATTCTTTTCCACAATCACTTTTTTCCAATCTGTCAATAGAATTTAATTCAAAATTTAAAGAATTTTTAAAATTAAACAATTTATAATCTATAGATTGTGAGTATTGATATTCCCGATTATCGTTTGAAATCAAGCATTTATTCGAAGGTACTTTACCAAACAGAACAAATTTACACGGAATATCATTTTCGTTAATAGTAAAACATGAGTCTCGATAATTAATTATCACCTGATTTCTCAACATCCAGTCATTACCCAATACGAGAGGATTAGATAATCTCGGAACGACCAGGAATCCTGAAGGACACATCTCCTCTCCGATCCTCAAATCACAAAATACTTGCTTTTTTATATGGGTGGGCTTTCTTCCAATAGCTGTATATAATATGACATTCGAGACTGGTAATTCAGTAAGGGTATTATGTTTTAATAGATACCAATAATATTCCTCCGAAATAGCAGTAATTTGGCTGCCTGTGTCAATTAAAGCTTGAATAGGCACAGAAAAAATTAAAATAATTACTCGGGGACAAAGAGGTATGCTTGATGTATCGCTCGGCTGTTCATTTTCATTAGTCCCCATCAATCCCCTCCCTAAATCAATGAAATCATCGTAATCGACTGGGCGCGACATTCCCATGGACAATATCGCGCCGGTTACCAGTTCAAATGGTCCCGTGAAGATGACGCACAAATTTGACGTAAATTGACTGAAAAAGAAGGAGGGATGCTCATATCAGGTAAAGATATTTTTCTAGTTTGAGAATGAGAACTTGACTCGAATGGCTCTCGAAGATTACGATCCCCACGCGTTTCAATACGACTACTTGTTACCTCTTCTGTCTGGTCCCCTCTTCTCCCATTCCCCCTATACTCCCCCTGAAACCGCTGACCATGCGCCTGACGATTTCTTAATTTATCGTTAAGGTCCGAATTGTCCCGAGAACTCTGACTTGATGGCTCCACTGAATTTTTCTTTGAATTATTAAACTTATCACTAAATGTCAAATCAAGTTGCGCGAGAGCCTGTGATATTCCATTGAAATTCGCAAAGTCTATGGTGACCAGTGATTCTCTCACTCTCATAGGCATTTGCTGTACAACAGAATAATGCACTTCGTACGACTCCATTTGAGGCAAAAAATTTTGTGCTTCCTGCACCTGTTTTAAAAAATACATTTGTAAATTTCCATGTGTACCATCTAATCGTTTCGCTAACCATTCGGCCTTCATACGCACACGAATAGGTATGGAATAAAATTCCTCTAAAAATTTTACTCTAAAATCATTATAATCGACAAATGAATTTCGTTGCATGTCAAACCATACACTCGCACGGCCCTCAAAAGCCCCGTCAAGGATATTTACGCGTTGATCATTTGCGATATTTTTATGAGCAAAAAATTTTTCTAACTTCCCAAGAAAATGATTTGGGTTTTGTGACTTTTCAAACCGCGGAGGTTTTACACTAATATTAATTGAACGTAATCCGTCGACTAAAACTCTAACCAATTCATTTCCATTGTTCCCATTCTGATTTTGATTTTCAGCTAATTGACGCAATCTATTTATTTGTTCAATTTAGGTTCGAATCATTTGTCGCAGTCTTATCACTTCTTCCCGTAATTGTTGCTCGCCCATAGCGTTCAACACTTCGTCATTTTCCGCCATTTTCTCTAATAATTTACGACGAACACTATTTTTCTTTTCTACAGGGATTTTTCTCGATTTTACGTTATTAAGACCCTCGTATAAAACTCCTTGTTTCGATCTAGTTTTTCTGGTACAATTATTCTCGTTCATAAATTAAAAACAATTAAAATTTGTAAATAAATATTAATTTTAACAATTTTCACAAAAAAATAAAAACGGGTCTATTCGTCGAGCCCTCCACGTTGGGCGCCAAAAATGTAACGATTCTTTATTTTTTTATCCGTCACACTTTAAAAGAATTTTTCAAGATATCAAAAATAAAATCACATACAGTAAAATAAAATTTCCGTTTAACGATTAAAGTAATATCATATATATATTTTAGTCATTTAATCAATGTAGGTTATAATCATCTAATTAGAAAATTTAAATTTAAAAAGAAAAATACAAATCTTGTTTAAACCCTTAAAGGTGAGCTCATCATGCGCATAAATTCTAATATTCGATATAGCGAGATATAAATTATTTTATATATGTATAGAGAGAGAGAGAAATAATTTCGGACAATTAGACAATACAAATACAAAAAGTTGACTTATCGATTCCTTGATGTTTGTAGGAGATAATCCGTAAAACGACAATAATCCTTTCGTGGACGTTATTTGTTGAATCCTCCAAGATCTGTCGACATTCAATTAACGGTCCGGACGCTTTCAACAATCGCCATGGAAGTCTGTCATGAAGCGTTTGGAAAATCTCCTTTATTTTTGGTAAAACACCATAATAAAAATCGCCACACTATAAAAGATTTTTAGATTATGGATTAAATTGACAATCCTCACATAATCTCACTTCATTGCACTCGTTTTACAAATTATTACATACCTATAAGGTCGTCGGCGACGCGCTTATTTTGCGGTGATAAGTCACTCTCGAGTACAATATTTAAATTTTGGAAAACGTGTGATATAAGAAACTACGTACTAAACCCTTCGTAGGGCCTCGTATTTCCACGAATATTTCCGAATTAGAGAAATTGGCGGGCAATTATTCCCACTATCTCCATAAGGGGTTAGATGGGTTTGGCAGCTTCAAAAAATCGATTTTTTTTATTGTCTTATTAATTTCTACAACTTCTCGAAAATATTGTCCCAAATTTTTAAGTCGATCCGAATAAAAGCTTCGGAGATACAGCCTTGGGAAGGTGCGCGTTCAGAGTCAAGTACTATGTGTGCGCAGCTAAAAAAAAATCTACAAGCATACTCAAAACTTATGCGTTTTTCTCGAAACTGTGTTTTCAAAGTCGGTTGTCAAAATTTCTCGGAAACTACTCAACCGATCTTGATGAAATTTTGCACAGGCCTTCGAGATACAATTCTCGAGAACTTGGACGAAGGATTTTTTTTCTTCAATCACAACTATTTAAAAATAAAAAAATGTTGAACAAATTTGACCAAAATTTGCATTTTTTTGTAAAAAAGCCTACCAAAAATCCAATTTTTACTTTTTTTTTCCCTTCGTCCAATTTCTAGTTTCAGGTTTGTACGAAAAGAAAATATTTGGTTTTTTAATTTCAGATGATTCTGTCAGGAATTTGTGCTGTCAACGCGGAAGCACCTTTTTCCGAGGGGTCACCGGAAATGACGTCTCAATGGCAGACTTCTGAATATTTTTGTTCAAAATTTTAAAAATTCTTGTTTAAATATATATATTTAAGAAACTAAAAAGTTATAATAAAATATTTCCTTTTTTATATATATAAAAAAAATTGCTGAAAATAGGCCTTTTTTTGCCCAGTAAACCCACCTAACCCCTTAATTGAGCGTCTCGTTATATCTCTTTCTATATTAATCGTGTCTCTCTCTCCATTTATCTCTTTTCAAATGACTAACTCGCTACAAAATGAAATAAATTTAAATTTGTAACGTAAATAAAATCTTACTTATTATTATTATAGTTTTAATTTAAAATATTTAAACAAAGCCACAAATATATGTATATTATACTGATAACATTTCTTTATAATTATTGAGACTTTATTTATTTATTTTTTTTTTTATTTTTTTTTTTTTTTGCGTAGGATGTGAAAACCTGCCTTCAGGTACCCTGTAGCCCGTACTACAGGGTTATGCGGGGGTGGCGATGTTCTGCCGACCCGCTAAAAACACACCCTTATTTGGGACCTTAAGACCACTCCCAGGTAGAGCCAGTTCACTGACGTATCGCCTTCAGGAGTGGTCTTATATCCCGCCTCTATCGCCTAAACGATATCATTCCTCGACCTACGGGAACTACCTTTGTTGGCGGCCATCGAGATCCTTAACCCTCATAACATGTTGGATGAAGGTCTCGATGTGTCGCCAATTCTCTTTGGACTCGGTCATTAACAGAATCATGTTCCCCGGTGTAACTTCGCAGTTTACACCGGCGAACATGAGCCGTCTCTGAGCGTTCCATCGTGTACATGTAAAGAGTGTGTGCTCTGCGTCATCCTTTGGGGATTGGTAGTACGCACACTCTGAACTTTCTCGTCTTTTGAAGCACTCCAGGTACGAGTTAAAGCACCCGTGACCCGAGAGCGCTTGGGTGAGGTAGTACGAGACTACTCCGTGCTTTCGATCTATCCAGGTGGCGAGTGTAGGTATGAGCCGATATGTCCATCGACCCTTCTCATCCCCGCTCCATCTTGCTTGCCATCTTTCGACGAGTCTGCTTCTCGCATCTCGGCGAATTTGGCCCTTGCTGGGTCTATTGTCATCCGTGTAACGGGTGGACATCCTATCTTTGAAAAGGAGGAAAATTTCCTCCCTTTCTTGCGCCAAAAGATCTGCCGGCGGGACGCTGGCAAGGACCTGAGCAGCACTCGCAGATACTGTCCTATATGCAGAGATTATACGCTTAGTGATAATCCTTTGCGAGGACAGTATCTTTTCCAAGATGGTCTTGCTTCTATCTGTTCGCAGGGAGGGAGCCCACACTGGTGCTGCATAAAGCAGCTTTGAGTGGAACACACTCGCCACCAATCTCCTTTTCTTTTCAAAGGGCCCACCGACGTTCGGCATTATACGGGCTAGGTTAAGTGCACATTCTGCTGCTTTGTCAGAAGCCACAGCGATGTGGTGCTTAAAATTCAAGAACTTGTTGAGTTGTACACCAAGATACTTTATATGCGTGCTCCACTTGACCTCGAATCCGTCTACTTCGATCCGGGGAAGTTCGTAACCACGTCTGTCTGTGACCATAAGAGCTTCGGTTTTGTCCAGGGCCATTTGAAGACCTCTGGCATCCAGCCAGCTCTTTGTTCGTCGCAGACATTCGTTCACCAAGATTCCAAGCTCTTCTGCAGTTTCGGCAGAGCATACGATCAACGCGTCGTCCGCGAAGCCGATGATCACCGCACCTTCGGGTAGACCCATTCGCAAGAAGTCATCATAAGAGACGTTCCATACGAATGGTCCTATCCTAGAACCTTGAGGGGCACCTCTTTGCATCTCTTCCTTCAGAGTGCAGGTGTCTCCCTCATATATTACCCACCTGTCGCTAAGATAATTATTCATTATCCGCAACAGGTAGGGCGGTATTCCTTTGTTTCTCATCGACTTGATGAGATCTTCCCATCGCGCGGTATTAAACGCGTTGCGTATATCTATAGCTACCAAAGCGCAGAAGCTCTTTTTCTTCCCCGGGCCCAATTTGTCCTTTCCTTCCTTGGCTAGGTCCACTGCCTTTTGTATGGCATCTACTGTGGACAGGCCTTTACGGAAACCAAATTGGTAGTCGGATAGACTATTCTCTCCATTTAAGTGGAGCTGCATCCTCTGCAGAACCATGTCCTCCAGAAGTTTGCCCATCGTATCTAACAGGCATATTGGCCTGTAAGATGAGACACTATCTAGAGGTTTGTTACCTTTCCTTAGGAGGACCAGCCTCTGTCGTTTCCAGTCCCGGAAGAACTCTCCTCTTCTTAGGCAGTTGTTGAAGCAATCTAAGAGAATCTGGGGTGAAGCAACGATCACTTGTTTAAGTATCTCGTTACTTATCCCATCGATTCCAGGCGCTTTGCCTGGCTTCAATCTTCTGCCGGCTTGATGGAGCTCTGCAAGAGTGAAGAGTTTCTCCTCACGGACTTGACAGTCACTCCAGTCCATCCTAGGCCATGGTTCTGCTGGTGGAAACAAGGCCCTGATTATTTGACGCACCCAATCGGGATTGTCCAGGCCGGGGGTTTTTTGCTTCGTTACCAATTTCTTGGTGACGATTTTATAACCTAGACCCCTAATTTCTTAATTAACAATTAGAAATTTCAAATTATAATTTAATATTAACTTATTTCAAAATTGTAAATGTTACTTTTTAATTAAAATTTAGCAATGGTAAAATTTAAATCTTTAACCTAGATAACATTTTTTTTATTATCTTGATTGAAGATATTGAAGAAAATCAGCAAATATAATCATCTATATTAAAAATAATGTAGATTATTAATTAGAATTTATTTATAATTGACAAAGAACAAAATTTTATAAAAATTCTTCTAATTTATAGATAAATAACTTTTAATTAATTATAATCAAACATGTTTCTAATATCCATATTATATTTGCTGATTCTCTTTAATGTTTTGAATTAAAACAATTATAAAATAAAAATCTGACTTCACGCTTCGCGCACCGTCACAATCTTATCGCGCGTTTCGCGCGCAGGGCTCGCTTCGCTCGCTAGTTTTAGCGTGCCTCGGGGCGCGCGAGGGTCGTCGTCGCGCTTTGCGCTCCGAAGTTTCAATAATCGTCGTGCTACGCACTCCGATCATTATCGATCTTTCCGTCGCCCTGCATGCTTCGACTACTGAAAGCATGCTCTTCGTTATCAAAATTGTATACTTTCCCTACGACATAAACCAGTTTACTCTTTAGCACTATTTAGTGGTATTCTAAATTGGGTTTTCACTTAAAAGATCAAACTTTTTTTGTCTTAAAGTTCTACGTCTTTAAGGAATACATTCTCATCACGGCACTCGCGCTTTGCGCTCGATATTTATATTTTTTATTTTTTGAATAATAAACTCTTAGTAATTTCCTCTAGAATTTTCTGTTACCTATAACAACTTTTTTTTCTTGTTACATGTGACAGAAAATTCTGTTACTTTGTCAGGAATTTAACATAACGTTATTGATTCTGCGTATGCGCGAAGAGATTTGTGACATAAGTTTCTTTTATGTTAAAAATGTAACATAAAAGTTGAGTAAATTTCAAAATATTTTTAACAGTGTAGACACTTTATTCGCGTGCAGTTTCATACTAGTATATTCCCATGTAGTTTTTCGTGCTTAACCCTTTCACACCCAAGCAAAAAACACTAATAACTAACACTGAATTCGTAATCAGCGACCCCAAAAACCTCCGAATAATTAATTTAGGCGAATCTAAAGGATTTTTAAATTTTTTGTCCGCCATATTGGATTCGCTATTTTGTATTTTTAAAAACTAATACCGGATTCGTAATCAGCGACCCCAAAAACCTCTGAGTAACAAATTTCAGGCAAATCTAAAATGTTTTAATAATTCGTAAATTTGAACAATTATTTATATATTTTTTTAAACAAAGAAAAAATTAAGGCCCAATCCAGTCTAAATATTTTTTAAGCTTTATTCTTCCTGAAGAGAACGCACCAAGATTGAATAAAAAATATTAATTTTCATTGAAGATTTTGAGATTTTTGTAGGTGGAACATATATGACCTATGGGCGTGAAGGGGTTAAACCGAATATGGAGTTAGATTTGTCAGGTTGGCTTGATTTGGTAAGATTACCTAAAAAAACTGATCAAATTTAGCGCAAAAAGTAACATAGAAATACACTCATGTGTATTTCATTTGTGTGCTTGTGTCATTATTCCTTTTATGTAAAAATTCTTAATTTCACATATACATTAGATAAAATTCCTTCTTATTATATTACTAATAACGGCAGAATATTTATTCAAAAATGTTTTAAATTAAAAAGAACTTCAATTCCTTCGAAGATTTAAATTTTAAAATATTAATAATGTTTTTAAAGGCTGAGAGGCTAATTTCATATTTTCCTACAAAGCAAGACGCATGTAGCATTAAAAAAAAAAGCTAAAACCCATTTTTTTGGAATCAGGAGGTCTCAAAACGTCGAGAAATGTGGGTTTTAGCAAAAGTCCAAAATAGCACAAATTTAAGACCTTCTCATTTAGAATGAGAATGTAAAAAGAAATTTTTTCAAAATTTCCAAAAATTTCTGGAAAAGTCAGTATTTTTTATGCAGTTTTATTAGGGGTGATAAATTAAAGTAAATAGGAAGAAAAAAGCGTAAATTTATTCATTTTTTTGAAAAATAATAGAGTTTTTGTAGGGGAGAGTAGCCATCAATGTACCTTGTTTTTTTCAAGGTCATAGTACTTATTCAATTTCACCAATTTCAAGCACTTTTTTGCATCAATATAAAACTACAACACTTCTCTAGGTAATGCACACATATTATACACGATTTATTTTGATTAAATAATAAAATTTAGGATTTTTCTAAACTAACAAGCTATTTTTATTTTTAACAACCTGGATGCACAATGAACAACCTCTATAAAAACACTAAAAATATTTAACAATAATAATATTGCAATTTTCACTTTGTAAAAAAACTTATTTTCTATCAAATACTATAAAAAATTATTACTTAACACTTTTTAATTGATAATGTATAACATAAATATACCTCAAATTTAAGTTAACTAGCTAAAATGGCATTTTAGTTTTGCTATGTTGAGAAGAGTACTGATAACAATCGCTGTAACATACTGTACGCATGCCTAGTTTTATAATCAGGCATACCACTCTGGAAATCGAAAAAACACTGAAATTCCAGGTGGTTCATTGTTCTCCGGTACATTGAATCAGCATGACATTTGCAACAAAAATGGTTTTTTATAACTTAATCCAATATTTCAAAATCTTTATCTCATTAGAATATTGTAGTTAAGGCCCGATACAAAATAAATCGTAAGTACCTACATTTATTTTTGAATTGCCTTATTTCAATTAAAAAACGTGTTTGTATTTTAGGTAAATTTTTTCTTCAGTGCATCAAAAACAGTTTTTTTCAGTTCTCTCTGTAAAGAATAAATCCACACGTCTTAAATTTATGGAAGAAGTGTTACGTTTTGATGTACAAAAACCCTTACAATATTCCCTAGTTCCTCCTTTTAAATCAATTTCAATTAAGAACTTGATTTGGGATGAGGATTAAGTCAATGAGAGTACTAAAGTTTATTGTAGAATATTTATTTATGAGGTTATTATAATGAGTAGAGAGATTTACAAAAATGATTTTATAAATTGAGCCTTACTTTCGAAGATGGAAAGATTGATGTTTTACTCGCAGATTTGTAGAAGGCAAGCGATGAAATAGTATTAACCTTGCAGTAGATTAGCCGTTGAGTAAACAGACAAGGATCCTAATCTTAGATGTCGATGCAGGTGAATTTTGTAGAAAATAGAAACTTCTTGCAGGAGACTTTTAGTTTGTTTTTCTCACAAAACGGTGTGAATTTCCGTTATTTTGTAGAGTGACAACTTGGACCGAATAGAATTATCACTTATTAAAAGCAATACGTTACTATGCAGTAAGACTGTAATACTGCAAGTAATTTGAGTAGTTGAATGTGAATAACTACTGACTAGATGGTAAGACTGTGTATTATCAAGTTTGTAAAACTTTGAACTGAACTAGTCAACCTGATGCTCCAATTTATATTGGAAAATTGAGAATGCTAATGGCTGCCTAGAAAAAATATGTCCGCTTCAAAAAAAGATGGACGCTTAGGAAAAAGATGGCCGTCCTACCTTCACCTTCCTCTTCCTTCCCCTGCATGAATTCTAGGTTGTAATACTCCGCATTAAAGTGAAAGTATATCGTAGTTCTTGAAATTTGGAAAATGTTTGTCTTTGCTTGTCTCTTCTCCCCGTTCCCTTTACAGGTGTCTAGACTTGTAGTACCCTCCACCAAGAGGTAGCTGTCCTAGACTTGCATTTGTCTTATGTTAACATAATCTCTTCCTTCCTCAAACGTTTTCAATTTTAAAATCACATCTACTCTTGTCTAATATTCGTATACAATATTAACCAAAATGATATACAATGATAAGAATTCTTATATCTATAAGAATTGAATAATAACAATGTATATAACAATATATAAAGTATATATATAGGTTACGAACGTAACACCTCCCCCCTCAGTTCGAGCATGGGAAAGAAATGATACATGCTCGAAAGTTATAATTTTTTGTTTTCAATGCTCATTTTGTTAAGGGAAATGTTATGATCGTGTACATATGTCCAATTTTTATTACTTTATTCATAAATACTAATTTTGATTCATACCAATGCATGCTATATTTAAAGAATATGTTATAGTAATAATTACAATATAAGAGATAGATTTTTTTTTTTTTTTAGTGATTCAATTTTGTGACTAATACACATTTTGAAATAATTAGAAAAAAAATCGATTTTTATTTTTACTATTTTGTATAGCTACCTGAGAGAGTGTAACAAATACTGCTGTAATAAAACAAATATGCTTTTCATTCATACTTATGCATTCAATTTTACGATTATTACATATGTATTTTTCATTTTTCGAGAAAAGATCAAAGAGTAAATAAATTAATAAAATTTACTTCCTGTTTTTATTAATACGCTTATTTTGTTACCTGGATTGTAATTTGTACATAACATATGTTTTGCAGTTTTACTCATTAAATTTAGACATATTTTATATTATTGTTTTATTTGTTATAGAGAAATTTTTATTCATGTTAACATATTCATTTGTACTTGCAAAAGCAAAAAAAAATTTGTTACACACACACAAAAAGAAAATTTGTTATTCTTTGTTTTTCTTTTTTTATACTTAAATAAAAAACTGCATGATTTTTTGATTACACACTCTCCTACTATTAACTTATTTTTGTTTTTATTACATGTTCAAATTTAAATGCACTTTACACATGTGAATTTTTGAAAGATGTTGTATTTATATGCTACTTTTGAATATATACGTTGTTCAAATTTAAATTTGAACATTTGTCAAAATATGTTATTGCTACGCACATTTAATTTGATCATCATCATTTTTTTATTTTAAATATAATTCATTAATTTTGTCATTTTAATTATTAATGTGAGTTTAGATGTGCGTATAATGTAAAAAATAGAAAATAAAATTTCATCATGTTTTACTTGATCACATTCATTCATTTTTCTTGCGCTCCCAGAAAAATAAACATAGACATTTGATAAGATGGGACCGAAATTTGCATACAGTGCTATGTAAAAACTAATTTGCATATCATTAGTATGCAATACCACTTATGTGGCTAATTTGCATAAATTGCGTATTGTTGTTAACTTTTACCGAAGAACTAATTTGCATATCCTTAATACTACCAATCTAATTTGCATAAACAGGGTATTGTTGCTAACTTTTACCGAAGAACTAATTTGCATACCCTTAATACTACCAATCTAATTTGCATAAACTATGTATTGTTGTTAACTTTTACCTAAGAACTAATTTGCATATCCTTAATACCACCAATCTAATTTGCATAAACTGTGTATTGTTGTTATCTTTTACCTAAGAACTAATTTGCATATCATTACTATGCAACCACCCAATTTGTCTAATTTGCATATCACCTACCCCCACCCACCTAATTTGCATACACTATGTATTGTTTTTAACTCTTTTCTACAACTTACCTACCACCCACCACTATATGTTTCCATTGTATCTACCCTACCCCCCCCTTACCCACCCACTCCACCTACCACCCAACTAGTAGATATTTTAAATACCTCTATTTAATTCTCAACACCACCCACCACCCACAGCTCATCTACGAAACTAATGTAATTGGACTTAAATTTTTAAAACACCACCCACTTTTGCATATATGTTATCAAATTTCAAAAATCATAATAAAAATCGTGAGGGATCAAGGGAAGGTGATATTAACGCTCGGGCCTAAGTGGGCGACTCAAGTGGGTGGTTGGGAGTGGGTGGCGCTAGGACCCAGCTCACGCAACTCAGCGCGGCATGCTGCTGCAGGCTGCGCGCATGCTTCCCAGAGCTATCGAGTGTGGGGGGACTTGTGAGATTGAGAGACTCTAATGTATAGGCGTTCGCAAGAGATGAAATCTTATTTTGCTTCAGAGTTTTGTAGCAGCAGGTTCTCTCCCAAGAGCAGCTCCGTAAGTATTTCTAGCTTTACAGATTTTGTATATTTTAGCAGTAAAATAACAATTCGTTGTTTATAATAATGTTTTTTAATGTTACAGATACACAGACATAGTTTTTGCCTACTTCTCTAGGAGGTTCACTGTTGTCAATAATAAACTCTGTAAGTAATTCAGCACTTTGTTTATTTACAAATAAAATAACAATTTTTTGTTTATTTACGAATAAAATAACAATTTTTTGTTTATTTACAAATGAAATAACAATTTTTTGTTTAGTTACAAATAAAATAACAATTTTTTGTTTATTTACAAATAAAAAAAATTTTTTTTGTTAATAACATCCCCCTCCTCTTCTTCTGTTATAGGTACACTTGTTACACTGCCTACTTGGATGGGACGTACAAATACACTAGGCTTCAGCACTTATTTTTGTAAGTATTACTACTTTAAATAATTTTGAAAAGTAACTAGTAAATAACAATTCATTGTTTACAACATTTTTCTCTTCTTCTGTTTTAGATGCACAGTTCTAGTCTGAGCCTAATTTCCTCTGGTGTGAAAATTTAGCAATCTTCAACCCGACTTCAGTGAGAACAACGCATCTCGTTCCACTTCTATTTTTTCAGCTTCTCTTTCAGCCTTATTTTTCAGCATTTTTTCAGCCTTTTTTAGCATTTTTTCAGGCTTTTTTTTAGCATTTTTTTCAAACTTTTTTCAGTTTTCTTTTTCAGATTTTAGAAAAACTTTGTGAAAATGCCCCGGTGTAGAAACAGTGTACAAAAACGTTTTGCCTCTGCTGACAGTGTAGATGAAATTTGTGAATGTTCCGCCAATTTCATTGACACTGCTGAATTAAAGTTATGCTCTGTAAAGTCCAAACCGGCTGACGCTCGTCTTATTAGTGCATTCGAATGGCAACATAAATGTAAACAGCAATACGCTATTTTAAAAAAATTTTATAGGAGATATAGCTTCACGGTTTCTCATACACAAAAAATCTTAAATTTATTAAACAGAGTACATTATTTGATGTGTAATTTTAATTTATTAGAGAAGAGCGGTGCCGGACTCAATAACTCGAATGAAACAATCAAGTGGGTTGACACGGATACAGCCTTTAATAATCCATTACAGTCGGGAACAATAGTAAATTTAACGCATTTAGATGTAAATCAGTTCTTAGACGATGCCTTTGTTCCCTTTAAAAATCATGTCGAGACTTGTTTGAACACGCTTGGTCCGGTAAAAACGTATACGGTATTGTACGCCAAATTTAAGAAATCCCTACCTGACGGTTCAGAAGAATTCTCTTTAAAAAACTTCGCAGTTAAAGCGAGGGAAATTTTACCTTCAACTCAGTTAGATGAATTTTGTAATGTTAATGTTAAACAACTAACACTTAGAAAAATGGAGGAATTTGAGGAGAAAGAATCTGATTGGACTCTTGACTCCATCCATAGACTTGATGTAAATATTAATAAATTCAACCCCTTGAGCGCTAGTTCTTACATTCGTCTGCCAAAAGTTATTGAAAATAAGCATGCCTGCATCAATGTTAGAAATGATCATGATAATCAATGCTTCAAGTGGTCGATTTTATCAGCATTACATCCAGATTCTTCTAATCCATATCGTTTAACGACTTACGATGATTTTAAACATGATTTAGATTTTACTGTAGCTCTAAATGATGTTGCAAAATTCGAAACGTTAAATACAATTTCCGTCAATGTATACGGTCTTCAAAAGGTTAATAATGATTTTAGTGTAACACCATTACATCTTACATCACAGAAAAGAGATTCTCATGTGAATCTTTTACGCATTGAAGATCATTACATAGATGAAAGTTTGAATGTTGAGGAAGATGCTTCTGCTAATGAAACAATCGTTTCATTAAACTATCATTACGTTTGGATAAAGAATTTATCGCGACTTGTAAGCAGTCAATTGTCTAAACATGATCACAAGACGTATATTTGCGATCGCTGTTTGCATTACTTTCATAGGGAAGAAAAACTTATTGAACATACTGAAGATTGTAACAAATTGAATAAAACTAAAGTAATTTTACCACAGCCTAATAACAACGTAATTCAATTCAAGAATTTCAATAATAAGGAGCGTGCTCCATTTATCATATATGCAGACTGCGAGAGTTTATTACTTCCTGAAACAGAATCTTCAACCTTAGGTGATTGCACAGAAGTATTTCAAAACCATAAACTTCTGAGCATTGTATACTATTTAAAGTGTTATGATGATACTTTATCAGTATACAAAGCATCACCTAAGGATGAAGAAGATCCTGTAAAATGGTTTGCTAAAGAGTTAAAACAGTTGGCAGAGGATATTGAGACTGTATTTATGGTCACCATTCCGATGGAGAAACTAAATGCAAGTCAACAAGCTGCTTTTCGAAGCACTAACATTTGTCACATCTGTAAAAAATCTATCGCGCATGGGGCTGTGAAAGTAAAAGATCATTGTCATATAACTGGAAAGTACAGGGGGGTAGCGCATCAGGATTGTAACATCAACTATCAGGATTCAAGAACTATTCCTGTAGTATTCCACAATTTAAGTGGATACGATGCGCATTTCATTATAAAATCCATTGCCACTGAGTTTGAGGGTAAAGTTCACCTCCTCACCGTTAACAAAGAAAGATATATTAGCTTCACCAAACATGTTCAAGGGAGTATCATCAATTTTCGGTTCATAGATTCATTCAAATTTATGGCATCGTCTTTGGATAAATTGGCATCTTATCTTCCTCAACATAATATAATAAATTCCAAATTTTCTACCTACTCGAAAAATAACGTAGAACTGTTAACCCGAAAAGGAATTTTTCCATACGAGTATTTGGACTGTTGAGCAAAACTTAATGAGGCACAACTACCTCCAATAGAAAAATTTTACAGTACATTAAACGATTCGCATGTAAGTAATCATGATTATATACATGCGCAAAATGTCTGGAATACATTTAATTGCAAAAATCTCTGCGATTATGTATATTTGTACATGAAAACAGACATTTTACTACTCGCAGATATTTTTGAAAATTTTAGAAACCAGTGTATTATTGCGTACGGTTTAGATCCAGCTCATTATTATACAACACCTTGGTTGAGCTGGGATGCTATGTTAAAGTATAGTAATGTAAAATTGGAACTTCTCACTGATATAGATATGGTTATGTTTATTGAACGTGGCATTAGAGGTGGTGTAAGCCAGTGTTCAAATAGATATGCCAGAGCTAATAATCAGTATATGGAAAAATATAAAAAAGAAGAAGAGTCAACTTACATTATGTACTTGGATGCGAACAACCTGTATGGTTGGGCTATGATACAAGCACTTCCCTACGGTGGTTTTAAGTGGGTGCCAAATGTAAATAATAATTTTACTTTTAAAGTTGAAGATGATGCTCCTGTTGGTTATATTTTAGAAGTTGATTTAGTCTATCCCGATGAATTACACAACAATTACAGTGATCTGCCATTCTGTTCAGAACACTTAAAACCACCAGGATCAAAAGAGACAAAGTTACTAACTACCCTTCTACCGAAACAAAAATAGGTTATCCATTACCGTGCACTGAAGCAAGCTTTGGCACATGGTATTAAACTTACACATATTCACAGAATTTTACAATTCAATGGAAAACGTACGGAAACGAGTTGACGTTAAACTTGTAACAAAGTGGGGGGGGGGGGGGGGTAGATATGGAGCTGAAGCTCTTATATCTAAACCTAACTTCCACTCGCGATCTATCTTTAGCGAAAATTTAGTTGCAGTGGAACTTAGAAAAACGGAAGTGCTTATGAATAAACCGATCTATATTGGTCTTAGCGTTTTAGACATTTCCAAAACACTCATGTACGATTTTCATTACGATTGCATGCGAAAAAAGTATAATGATAACTGTAAATTGCTCTATACTGACACCGATAGTCTTGTTTATCACGTCAAATGTAAAAATATCTATTCTGATATGAAAGCAGATATTTCTAAATTTGTCACTTCTGATTATCCTGTTGATAATATACATGGAATGCCGCAAGTCAATAAAAAAGTTTTAGGTCTCATGAAAGATGAGTGTAGTGGGAGAGTTATTACAGAATTTGTTGGCTTACGGCCAACAAATCTACTGCTTAAAAAATGTTGAAATGCTAGCTAGAACACAATATTGTATCCGGTCAAAACTCCATAATGTACACACATTAAAACAGACAAAAATAGCTTTAAGTCCGTTTGATGATAAAAGATATTTAATAAAAAATAGCACGGACACCCTCGCTTAGGGGCATTATAATATAAACAATTTAGATTCTAATGATGTAGAAATGACACTAGTTTAAGCAAACTGTTTGTAAATTTATTGTAAATTTATTGTAAATTATCTTTGTTATTATACATTTTATTATTACTTATATTTGTAAATACTTAAAGAAATGAGAGGGGGAGAGAGAGAGCGAGAGGACAATAAATGAAAACTATATCTATATTAATTTTTGTCTACTTCATTTAATAAAACCTTTATATGCATGCTTTGCAACTCTGTTTTACTTAAAAATTATTATTTGAAACTAAGAGATAAGGTTAATAACAGATACTACATAAATATTTATTTTATGAATTGTTTATTCAAGATAACTTTAATATATTACATTTTATTACATTCTGAGAATTAGTTTTACATAACCTCAAAGTTTCTTTAACATGACTTTAACATTATTTGAATAAAACAGCTTAACATTATTTTAGTATAAAATTATCTTTTTCGAAAGTTAACTTTAACTTTCCTAAAAGTTAACTTTAACTTTCCTAAAAGTTTACTTTAACTTTCCTAAAAGTTAACTTTAACTTTCCTGAAAGTTAACTTTAACTTTCCTAAAAGTTAACTTTAACTTTTTCGAAAGTTAACTTCATCTCTTATGGGATTTACATGTTAATTGCATTTAACTTTTCCAAAAGTTAACTTTAACTTTCACAAAAGTTAACTTTAACTTTCCCAAAAGTTAACTTTAACTTTCCCAAAAGTTAACTTTAACTTTCCCAAAAGTTAATCTTAACTTTTCTAAAAGTTACCTTTAACTTTTCTAAAAGTTATCTTTAACTTGTGCTATATAATTACAATTCAGATTTTTTTATCCAACTGTTGTGTGAGTTATCAAATCCAAGCCACTTTACGTAGACTTTATCACTATTCTGCTTAAGAATTTTCTCTATCAGGTAAACAGCTGGATATTTCACTTTGGAGATCTCTTCTTCATAGACGCCGCCTTCGATGGGTTGATCCTGATAATCCTTCAGCTTGTATGTTACTGGGCTTGTTGGTTTCACTTGAGTAATAGTAAATATTTCAGTTGTCCAGTTGGGTGTGTATCCTTTATTGAAAACATTTTTGTACTTGCTCACTCGAACTCGATCACCGACTTTGAATTTTGTCTTCTTAGGTTTAATTTCCCTTTGCTTGGAGATGCGCTTCAATAGTTCAGACTCATCCTCTCTGCTGACATCCTTTGGTTTCATTCCAATGGTACGATGCTACTTATTATTGTATTGTGAAACAAGTAATGATAAAATATGTATCCATTTGTAATTTCCTTGCAAGTTGAATTGTGGCCACATTATATTTTTCAGAGTCCGGTTAAATCTTTCAATAATTGAAGCTTTTAAGTTACTAAAGGTTGAATAAAGTTTGATTTTATATGACTTCATTAAACTCTCAAATTGAGAATTATAAAATTCTTTGCCTCTATCAGTATGCAATTTTTTTGGAATCCGTCCATTCACAAGTATAGATTTCATTGCTGCTGAAACATCTTTTCCAGTTTTTCTTTTTACAGGTATAGTCCATGCATACTTAGAAAAGATATTTATAACAGTAAGTATATATTTAAAACCTTTATTAACTTTAGAATATGGCAGCATTTCAACTAAATCTGCTTGCCAGGTTTCATCTATTCCACGCATTTGCACTTTACGACGTGGGTAATTTCTCCTAGCTTGTCTATGTAATTTTGTAACTACTACTAACTTTTTATCAGCCATTTTTAATAATTTTAATGTATCTGAATACATCAATGTTTAACTTCATAATGATCTTGATTTTTATTTCACCTTCTTAATATATGGTAATGAAGTACATAAAGTAAAAAATTACGTTTTTTTTTTTTCTATATTATCATAGATTTTTACTCAGTACGGATAAAAAAATGTTCCACACACATATTTATATAATTGTTGGATAATATAAGGCTATAATAGCGATAAACACATTCGAAATCTTAAAACAAAAAAAATTTCAATTATAAGGATAGCCTTCCGCCCTCGATATTGCCAACATCATAAACGATTATAGGGCTATTTTTTACCCTCTTTCAAGTGCCCTAGATTAGAAGAGTTAGGTTTTTTATTTTCTCTGGGTAATTATCAAATGACAGTTTTTGCCAATAACGACAGCCTTCCGCCCTCGATATTGCCAACTTTATCAATAATTATAGGGCCATTTTTTACCCTCCTTCGAGTGCCCTAGATTAGAAGAGTTAGGTTTTTTATTTTCTCTGGGTAATTATCAAAAAACCGATAAAAATGACAGTTTTTGCTAATAACGACAGCCTTCCGCACTCGATATTGCCAACTTTATCAATGATTATAGGGAAATTTTTTACCCTCCTTCGAGTGCTCTAGATTAGAAGAGTTAGGTTTTTTATATTCTCTGGGTAATTATCAAAAACCCGATAATAATGACAGTTTTTGCCAATAACGACAGCCTTCCGCTCTCGATATTGTTAACTTTCTCAATGATTATAGGGCCATTTTTTACCCTCCTTCGAGTGCCCTAGATTAGAAGAGTTAGGTTTTTTTGTTTTCTCTGGGTAATTATCAAAAACCCGACAATAATGACAGTTTTTGCCAATAACGACAGCCTTCCGCTCTCGATATTGCCAACTTTATCAATGATTATGGGGCCATTTTTTACCCTCCTTCGAGTGCCCTAGATTAGAAGAGTTAGGTTTTTTATTTTCTCTGGTGAATTATCAAAAACCCGATAATAATGACAGTTTTTGCCAATAACGACAGCCTTCCGCTCTCGATATTGCCAACTTTATCAATGATTATGGGGCCATTTTTTACCCTCCTTCGAGTGCCCTAGATTAGAAGAGTTAGGTTTTTTATTTTCTCTGGGTAATTATCAAAAACCCGATAATAATGACAGTTTTTGCCAATAACGACAGCCTACCGCTCTCGATATTGCCAACTTTATCAATGATTATGGGGCCATTTTTTACCCTCCTTCGAGTGCCCTAGATTAGAAGAGTTAGGTTTTTTATTTTCTTTGGGTAATTATCAAAAAACCGATAAAAATGACAGTTTTTGCTAATAACGACAGCCTTCCGCACTCGATATTGCCAACTTTATCAATGATTATAGGGCCATTTTTTACCCTCCTTCGAGTGCCCTAGATTAGAAGAGTTAGGTTTTTTATTTTCTCTGGGTAATTATCAAAAACCCGATAATAATGACAGTTTTTGCCAATAACGACAGCCTTCCGCTCTCGATATTGTTAACTTTCTCAATGATTATAGGGCCATTTTTTACCCTCCTTCGAGTGCCCTAGATTAGAAGAGTTAGGTTTTTTATTTTCTCTGGGTAATTATCAAAAAACCGATAAAAATGACAGTTTCTGCTAATAACGACAGCCTTCCGCACTCGATATTGCCAACTTTATCAATGATTATAGGGCCATTTTTTACCCTCCTTCGAGTGCTCTAGATTAGAAGAGTTAGGTTTTTTATATTCTCTGGGTAATTATCAAAAACCCGATAATAATGACAGTTTTTGCCAATAACGACAGCCTTCCGCTCTCGATATTGCCAACTTTATCAATGATTATGGGGCCATTTTTTACCCTCCTTCGAGTGCCCTAGATTAGAAGAGTTAGGTTTTTTATTTTCTCTGGGTAATTATCAAGAACCCGATAATAATGACAGTTTTTGCCAATAACGACAGCCTTCCGCTCTCGATATTGTTAACTTTCTCAATGATTATAGGGCCATTTTTTACCCTCCTTCGAGTGCCCTAGATTAGAAGAGTTAGGTTTTTTATTTTCTCTGGGTAATTATCAAAAAACCGTTAAAAATGACAGTTTCTGCTAATAACGACAGCCTTCCGCACTCGATATTGCCAACTTTATCAATGATTATAGGGCCATTTTTTACCCTCCTTCGAGTGCTCTAGATTAGAAGAGTTAGGTTTTTTATATTCTCTGGGTAATTATCAAAAACCCGATAATAATGACAGTTTTTGCCAATAACGACAGCCTTCCGCTCTCGATATTGCCGAATTTATCAATGATTATGGGGCCATTTTTTACCCTCCTTCGAGTGCCCTAGATTAGAAGAGTTAGGTTTTTTATTTTCTCTGGGTAATTATCAAGAACCCGATAATAATGACAGTTTTTGCCAATAACGACAGCCTTGCGCTCTCGATATTGTTAACTTTCTCAATGATTATAGGGCCATTTTTTACCCTCCTTCGAGTGCCCTAGATTAGAAGAGTTAGGTTTTTTATTTTCTCTGGGTAATTATCAAAAAACCGATAAAAAAGACAGTTTTTGCCAATAACGACAGCCTTCCGCCCTCGATATTGCCAACTTTATCAATGATTATAGGGCCATTTTTTACCCTCCTTCGAGTGCCCTAGATTAGAAGAGTTAGGTTTTTTATTTTCTTTGGGTAATTATCAAAAAACCGATAAAAATGACAGTTTATGCTAATAACGACAGCCTTCCGCACTCGATTTTGCCAACTTTATCAATGATTATAGGGCCATTTTTTACCCTCCTTCGAGTGCTCTAGATTAGAAGAGTTAGGTTTTTTCTTTTCTCTGGGTAATTATCAAAAACCCGATAATAATGACAGTTTTTGCCAATAACGACAGCCTTCCGCTCTCGATATTGCCAACTTTATCAATAATTATGGGGCCATATTTTACCCTCCTTCGAGTGCCCTAGATTAGAAGAGTTACGTTTTTTATTTTCTCTGGGTAATTATCAAAAACCCGATAATAATGACAGTTTTTGCCAATAACGACAGCCTACCGCTCTCGATATTGCCAACTTTATCAATGATTATGGGGCCATTTTTTACCCTCCTTCGAGTGCCCTAGATTAGAAGAGTTAGGTTTTTTATTTTCTTTGGGTAATTATCAAAAAACCGATAAAAATGACAGTTTTTGCTAATAACGACAGCCTTCCGCACTCGATATTGCCAACTTTATCAATGATTATAGGGCCATTTTTTACCCTCTTCGAGTGCCCTAGATTAGAAGAGTTAGGTTTTTTATTTTCTCTGGGTAATTATCAAAAACCCGATAATAATGACAGTTTTTTCTAATAACGACAGCCTTCCGCTCTCGATATTGTTAACTTTCTCAATGATTATAGGGCCATTTTTTACCCTCCTTCGAGTGCCCTAGATAAGAAGAGTTAGATTTTTTATTTTCTCTGGGTAATTATCAAAAAATCGATAATAATGACAGTTTTTGCCAATAACGACAGCCTTCCGCCCTCGATATTGTTAACTTTATCAATGATTATAGGGCCATTTTTTACCATCCTTCGAGTGCCCTAGATTAGAAGAGTTAGGTTTTTTATTTTCTCTGGGTAATTATCAAAAAACCGATAAAAATGACAGTTTTTGCTAATAACGACAGCCTTCCGCACTCGATATTGCAAACTTTATCAATGATTATAGGGCCATTTTTTACCCTCCTTCGAGTGCTCTAGAGTAGAAGAGTTAGGTTTTTTATTTTCTCTGGGTAATTATTAAAAAACCGATAAAAATGACAGTTTTTGCTAATAACGACAGCCTTTCTCACTCGATATTGCCAACTTTATCAATGATTATAGGGCCATTTTTTACCCTCCTTCGAGTGCCCTAGATTAGAAGAGTTAAGTTTTTTATTTTCTTTGGGTAATTATCAAAAAACCGATAAAAATGACAGTTTTTGCTAATAACGACAGCCTTCCGCACTCGATATTGCCAACTTTATCAATGATTATAGGGCAATTTTTTACCCTCCTTCAAGTGCCCTAGATAAGAAGAGTTAGGTTTTTTATTTTCTCTGGGTAATTATTAAAAAACCGATAAAAATTACAGTTTTTGCCAATAACGACAGCCTTCCGCCCTCGATATTGCCAACTTTATCAATGATTATAGGGCCATTTTTTACCCTCCTTCGAGTGCCCTAGATTAGAAGAGTTAGGTTTTTTATTTTCTTTGGGTAATTATCAAAAAACCGATAAAAATGACAGTTTTTGCTAATAACCACAGCCTTCCGCACTCGATATTGCCAACTTTATCAATGATTATGGGGCCATATTTTACCCTCGTTCCAGTGCCCTAGATTAGAAGAGTTAGGTTTTTTATTTTCTCTGGTGAATTATCAAAAACCCGATAATAATGACAGTTTTTGCCAATAACGACAGCCTTCCGCTCCCGATATTGCTAACTTTATCAATGATTATGGGGCCATATTTTACCCTCGTTCGAGTGCCCTAGATTAGAAGAGTTAGGTTTTTTATTTTCTCTGGTGAATTATCAAAAACCCGATAATAATGACAGTTTTTGCCAATAACGACAGCCTTCCGCTCTCGATATTGCCAACTTTATCAATGATTATGGGGCCATTTTTTACCCTCCTTCGAGTGCCCTAGATTAGAAGAGTTACGTTTTTTATTTTCTCTGGGTAATTATCAAAAACCCGATAATAATGACAGTTTTTGCCAATAACGACAGCCTACCGCTCTCGATATTGCCAACTTTATCAATGATTATGGGGCCATTTTTTACCCTCCTTCGAGTGCCCTAGATTAGAAGAGTTAGGTTTTTTATTTTCTTTGGGTAATTATCAAAAAACCGATAAAAATGACAGTTTTTGCTAATAACGACAGCCTTCCGCACTCGATATTGCCAACTTTATCAATGATTATAGGGCCATTTTTTACCCTCTTCGAGTGCCCTAGATTAGAAGAGTTAGGTTTTTTATTTTCTCTGGGTAATTATCAAAAACCCGATAATAATGACAGTTTTTTCTAATAACGACAGCCTTCCGCTCTCGATATTGTTAACTTTCTCAATGATTATAGGGCCATTTTTTACCCTCCTTCGAGTGCCCTAGATAAGAAGAGTTAGATTTTTTATTTTCTCTGGGTAATTATCAAAAAATCGATAATAATGACAGTTTTTGCCAATAACGACAGCCTTCCGCCCTCGATATTGTTAACTTTATCAATGATTATAGGGCCATTTTTTACCATCCTTCGAGTGCCCTAGATTAGAAGAGTTAGGTTTTTTATTTTCTCTGGGTAATTATCAAAAAACCGATAAAAATGACAGTTTTTGCTAATAACGACAGCCTTCCGCACTCGATATTGCAAACTTTATCAATGATTATAGGGCCATTTTTTACCCTCCTTCGAGTGCTCTAGAGTAGAAGAGTTAGGTTTTTTATTTTCTCTGGGTAATTATTAAAAAACCGATAAAAATGACAGTTTTTGCTAATAACGACAGCCTTTCTCACTCGATATTGCCAACTTTATCAATGATTATAGGGCCATTTTTTACCCTCCTTCGAGTGCCCTAGATTAGAAGAGTTAAGTTTTTTATTTTCTTTGGGTAATTATCAAAAAACCGATAAAAATGACAGTTTTTGCTAATAACGACAGCCTTCCGCACTCGATATTGCCAACTTTATCAATGATTATAGGGCAATTTTTTACCCTCCTTCAAGTGCCCTAGATAAGAAGAGTTAGGTTTTTTATTTTCTCTGGGTAATTATTAAAAAACCGATAAAAATTACAGTTTTTGCCAATAACGACAGCCTTCCGCCCTCGATATTGCCAACTTTATCAATGATTATAGGGCCATTTTTTACCCTCCTTCGAGTGCCCTAGATTAGAAGAGTTAGGTTTTTTATTTTCTTTGGGTAATTATCAAAAAACCGATAAAAATGACAGTTTTTGCTAATAACCACAGCCTTCCGCACTCGATATTGCCAACTTTATCAATGATTATGGGGCCATATGTTACCCTCGTTCCAGTGCCCTAGATTAGAAGAGTTAGGTTTTTTATTTTCTCTGGTGAATTATCAAAAACCCGATAATAATGACAGTTTTTGCCAATAACGACAGCCTTCCGCTCCCGATATTGCTAACTTTATCAATGATTATGGGGCCATATTTTACCCTCGTTCGAGTGCCCTAGATTAGAAGAGTTAGGTTTTTTATTTTCTCTGGTGAATTATCAAAAACCCGATAATAATGACAGTTTTTGCCAATAACGACAGCCTTCCGCTCTCGATATTGCCAACTTTATCAATGATTATGGGGCCATTTTTTACCCTCCTTCGAGTGCCCTAGATTAGAAGAGTTACGTTTTTTATTTTCTCTGGGTAATTATCAAAAACCCGATAATAATGACAGTTTTTGCCAATAACGACAGCCTACCGCTCTCGATATTGCCAACTTTATCAATGATTATGGGGCCATTTTTTACCCTCCTTCGAGTGCCCTAGATTAGAAGAGTTAGGTTTTTTATTTTCTTTGGGTAATTATCAAAAAACCGATAAAAATGACAGTTTTTGCTAATAACGACAGCCTTCCGCACTCGATATTGCCAACTTTATCAATGATTATAGGGCCATTTTTTACCCTCTTCGAGTGCCCTAGATTAGAAGAGTTAGGTTTTTTATTTTCTCTGGGTAATTATCAAAAACCCGATAATAATGACAGTTTTTTCTAATAACGACAGCCTTCCGCTCTCGATATTGTTAACTTTCTCAATGATTATAGGGCCATTTTTTACCCTCCTTCGAGTGCCCTAGATAAGAAGAGTTAGATTTTTTATTTTCTCTGGGTAATTATCAAAAAATCGATAATAATGACAGTTTTTGCCAATAACGACAGCCTTCCGCCCTCGATATTGTTAACTTTATCAATGATTATAGTGCCATTTTTTACCATCCTTCGAGTGCCCTAGATTAGAAGAGTTAGGTTTTTTATTTTCTCTGGGTAATTATCAAAAAACCGATAAAAATGACAGTTTTTGCTAATAACGACAGCCTTCCGCACTCGATATTGCAAACTTTATCAATGATTATAGGGCCATTTTTTACCCTCCTTCGAGTGCTCTAGAGTAGAAGAGTTAGGTTTTTTATTTTCTCTGGGTAATTATTAAAAAACCGATAAAAATGACAGTTTTTGCTAATAACGACAGCCTTTCTCACTCGATATTGCCAACTTTATCAATGATTATAGGGCCATTTTTTACCCTCCTTCGAGTGCCCTAGATTAGAAGAGTTAAGTTTTTTATTTTCTTTGGGTAATTATCAAAAAACCGATAAAAATGACAGTTTTTGCTAATAACGACAGCCTTCCGCACTCGATATTGCCAACTTTATCAATGATTATAGGGCAATTTTTTACCCTCCTTCAAGTGCCCTAGATAAGAAGAGTTAGGTTTTTTATTTTCTCTGGGTAATTATTAAAAAACCGATAAAAATTACAGTTTTTGCCAATAACGACAGCCTTCCGCCCTCGATATTGCCAACTTTATCAATGATTATAGGGCCATTTTTTACCCTCCTTCGAGTGCCCTAGATTAGAAGAGTTAGGTTTTTTATTTTCTTTGGGTAATTATCAAAAAACCGATAAAAATGACAGTTTTTGCTAATAACCACAGCCTTCCGCACTCGATATTGCCAACTTTATCAATGATTATAGGGCCATTTTTTACCCTCCTTCGAGTGCTCTAGATTAGAAGAGTTAGGTTTTTTCTTTTCTCTGGGTAATTATCAAAAACCCGATAATAATGACAGTTTTTGCCAATAACGACAGCCTTCCGCTCCCGATATTGCTAACTTTATCAATGATTATGGGGCCATATTTTACCCTCGTTCGAGTGCCCTAGATTAGAAGAGTTAGGTTTTTTATTTTCTCTGGTGAATTATCAAAAACCCGATAATAATGACAGTTTTTGCCAATAACGACAGCCTTCCGCTCTCGATATTGCCAACTTTATCAATGATTATGGGGCCATTTTTTACCCTCCTTCGAGTGCCCTAGATTAGAAGAGTTAGGTTTTTTATTTTCTCTGGGTAATTATCAAGAACCCGATAATAATGACAGTTTTTGCCAATAACGACAGCCTTCCGCTCTCGATATTGTTTACTTTCTCAATGATTATAGGGCCATTTTTTACCCTCCTTCGAGTGCTCTAGATTAGAAGAGTTAGGTTTTTTATTTTCTTTGGGTAATTATCAAAAAACCGATAAAAATGACAGTTTTTGCTAATAACGACAGCCTTCCGCACTCGATATTGCCAACTTTATCAATGATTATAGGGCCATTTTTTACCCTCCTTCGAGTGCCCTAGATTAGAAGAGTTAGGTTTTTTATTTTCTCTGGGTAATTATCAAAAACCCGATAATAATGACAGTTTTTTCTAATAACGACAGCCTTCCGCTCTCGATATTGTTAACTTTCTCACTGATTATAGGGCCATTTTTTACCCTCCTTCGAGTGCCCTAGATAAGAAGAGTTAGATTTTTTATTTTCTCTGGGTAATTATCAAAAAATCGATAATAATGACAGTTTTTGCCAATAACGACAGCCTTCCGCCCTCGATATTGTTAACTTTATCAATGATTATAGGGCCATTTTTTACCATCCTTCGAGTGCCCTAGATTAGAAGAGTTAGGTTTTTTATTTTCTCTGGGTAATTATCAAAAAACCGATAAAAAAGACAGTTTTTGCCAATAACGACAGCCTTCCGCCCTCGATATTGCCAACTTTATCAATGATTATAGGGCCATTTTTTACCCTCCTTCGAGTGCCCTAGATTAGAAGAGTTAGGTTTTTTATTGTCTTTGGGTAATTATCAAAAAACCGATAAAAATGACAGTTTTTGCTAATAACGACAGCCTTCCGCACTCGATATTGCCAACTTTATCAATGATTATAGGGCTATTTTTTACCCTCCTTCGAGTGCCCTAGATTAGAAGAGATAGGTTTTTTATTTTCTTTGGGTAATTATCAAAAAACCGATAAAAATGACAGTTTTTGCTAATAACGAAAGCCTTCCGCACTCGATATTGCCAACTTTATCAATGATTATAGGGCCGTTTTTTACCCTCCTTCGAGTGCCTTAGATTAGAAGAGTTAGGTTTTTTATTTTCTTTGGGTAATTATCAAAAAACCGATAAAAATGACAGTTTTTGCTAATAACGACAGCCTTTCGCATTCGATATTGCCAACTTTATCAATGATTATAGGGCCATTTTTTACCCTCCTTCGAGTGCCCTAGATTAGAAGAGTTAGGTTTTTTATTTTCTTTGGGTAATTATCAAAAAACCGATAAAAAAGACAGTTTTTGCTAATAACGACAGCCTTTCGCACTCGATTTTGCCAACTTTATCAATGATTATAGGGCAATTTTTTACCCTCCTTCAAGTGCCCTAGATAAGAAGAGTTAGGTTTTTTATTTTCTCTGGGTAATTATTAAAAAACCGATAAAAATTACAGTTTTTGCCAATAACGACAGCCTTCCGCCCTCGATATTGCCAACTTTATCAATGATTATAGGGCCATTTTTTACCCTCCTTCGAGTGCCCTAGATTAGAAGAGTTAGGTTTTTTATTTTCTCTGGGTAATTATCAAAAACCCGATAATAATGACAGTTTTTGCCAATAACGACAGCCTTCCGCTATCGATATTGCCAACTTTATCAATGATTATGGGGCCATATTTTACCCTCGTTCGAGTGCCCTAGATTAGAAGAGTTAGGTTTTTTATTTTCTCTGGTGAATTATCAAAAACCCGATAATAATGACAGTTTTTGCCAATAACGACAGCCTTCCCTCTCGATATTGCCAACTTTATCAATGATTATGGGGCCATATTTTACCCTCGTTCGAGTGCCCTAGATTAGAAGAGTTAGGTTTTTTATTTTCTCTGGTGAATTATCAAAAACCCGATAATAATGACAGTTTTTGCCAATAACGACAGCCTTCCGCTCTCGATATTGCCAACTTTATCAATGATTATGGGGCCATTTTTTACCCTCCTTCGAGTGCCCTAGATTAGAAGAGTTAGGTTTTTTATTTTCTCTGGGTATTATCAAAAACCCGATAATAATGACAGTTTTTGCCAATAACGACAGCCTACCGCTCTCGATATTGCCAACTTTATCAATGATTATGGGGCCATTTTTTACCCTCCTTCGAGTGCCCTAGATTAGAAGAGTTAGGTTTTTTATTTTCTTTGGGTAATTATCAAAAAACCGATAAAAATGACAGTTTTTGCTAATAACGACAGCCTTCCGCACTCGATATTGCCAACTTTATCAATGATTATAGGGCCATTTTTTACCCTCCTTCGAGTGCCCTAGATTAGAAGAGTTAGGTTTTTTATTTTCTCTGGGTAATTATCAAAAACCCGATAATAATGACAGTTTTTGCCAATAACGACAGCCTTCCGCTCTCGATATTGTTAACTTTCTCAATGATTATAGGGCCATTTTTTACCCTTCTTCGAGTGCCCTAGATAAGAAGAGTTAGATTTTTTATTTTCTCTGGGTAATTATCAAAAAATCGATAATAATGACAGTTTTTGCCAATAACGACAGCCTTCCGCCCTCGATATTGTTAACTTTATCAATGATTATGGGGCCATTTTTTACCCTCCTCCGAGTGCCCTAGATTAGAAGAGTTAGGTTTTTTATTTTCTCTGGGTAATTATCAAAAAACCGATAAAAAAGACAGTTTTTGCCAATAACGACAGCCTTCCGCCCTCGATATTGCCAACTTTATCAATGATTATAGGGCCATTTTTTACCCTCTTTCCAGTGCCCTAGATTAGAAGAGTTAGGTTTTTTATTTTCTTTGGGTAATTATCAAAAAACCGATAAAAATGACAGTTTTTGCTAATAACGACAGCCTTCCGCACTCGATATTGCCAACTTTATCAATGATTATAGGGCAATTTTTTACCCTCCTTCAAGTGCCCTAGATAAGAAGAGTTAGGTTTTTTATTTTCTCTGGGTAATTATTAAAAAACCGATAAAAATTACAGTTTTTGCCAATAACGACAGCCTTCCGCCCTCGATATTGCCAACTTTATCAATGATTATAGGGCCATTTTTTACCCTCCTTCGAGTGCCCTAGATTAGAAGAGTTAGGTTTTTTATTTTCTTTGGGTAATTATCAAAAAACCGATAAAAATGACAGTTTTTGCTAATAACCACAGCCTTCCGCACTCGATATTGCCAACTTTATCAATGATTATGGGGCCATATTTTACCCTCGTTCGAGTGCCCTAGATTAGAAGAGTTAGGTTTTTTATTTTCTCTGGTGAATTATCAAAAACCCGATAATAATGACAGTTTTTGCCAATAACGACAGCCTTCCACTCCCGATATTGCTAACTTTATCAATGATTATGGGGCCATATTTTACCCTCGTTCGAGTGCCCTAGATTAGAAGAGTTAGGTTTTTTATTTTCTCTGGTGAATTATCAAAAACCCGATAATAATGACAGTTTTTGCCAATAACGACAGCCTTCCGCTCTCGATATTGCCAACTTTATCAATGATTATGGGGCCATTTTTTACCCTCCTTCGAGTGCCCTAGATTAGAAGAGTTACGTTTTTTATTTTCTCTGGGTAATTATCAAAAACCCGATAATAATGACAGTTTTTGCCAATAACGACAGCCTACCGCTCTCGATATTGCCAACTTTATCAATGATTATGGGGCCATTTTTTACCCTCCTTCGAGTGCCCTAGATTAGAAGAGTTAGGTTTTTTATTTTCTTTGGGTAATTATCAAAAAACCGATAAAAATGACAGTTTTTGCTAATAACGACAGCCTTCCGCACTCGATATTGCCAACTTTATCAATGATTATAGGGCCATTTTTTACCCTCTTCGAGTGCCCTAGATTAGAAGAGTTAGGTTTTTTATTTTCTCTGGGTAATTATCAAAAACCCGATAATAATGACAGTTTTTTCTAATAACGACAGCCTTCCGCTCTCGATATTGTTAACTTTCTCAATGATTATAGGGCCATTTTTTACCCTCCTTCGAGTGCCCTAGATAAGAAGAGTTAGATTTTTTATTTTCTCTGGGTAATTATCAAAAAATCGATAATAATGACAGTTTTTGCCAATAACGACAGCCTTCCGCCCTCGATATTGTTAACTTTATCAATGATTATAGGGCCATTTTTTACCATCCTTCGAGTGCCCTAGATTAGAAGAGTTAGGTTTTTTATTTTCTCTGGGTAATTATCAAAAAACCGATAAAAATGACAGTTTTTGCTAATAACGACAGCCTTCCGCACTCGATATTGCAAACTTTATCAATGATTATAGGGCCATTTTTTACCCTCCTTCGAGTGCTCTAGAGTAGAAGAGTTAGGTTTTTTATTTTCTCTGGGTAATTATTAAAAAACCGATAAAAATGACAGTTTTTGCTAATAACGACAGCCTTTCTCACTCGATATTGCCAACTTTATCAATGATTATAGGGCCATTTTTTACCCTCCTTCGAGTGCCCTAGATTAGAAGAGTTAAGTTTTTTATTTTCTTTGGGTAATTATCAAAAAACCGATAAAAATGACAGTTTTTGCTAATAACGACAGCCTTCCGCACTCGATATTGCCAACTTTATCAATGATTATAGGGCAATTTTTTACCCTCCTTCAAGTGCCCTAGATAAGAAGAGTTAGGTTTTTTATTTTCTCTGGGTAATTATTAAAAAACCGATAAAAATTACAGTTTTTGCCAATAACGACAGCCTTCCGCCCTCGATATTGCCAACTTTATCAATGATTATAGGGCCATTTTTTACCCTCCTTCGAGTGCCCTAGATTAGAAGAGTTAGGTTTTTTATTTTCTTTGGGTAATTATCAAAAAACCGATAAAAATGACAGTTTTTGCTAATAACCACAGCCTTCCGCACTCGATATTGCCAACTTTATCAATGATTATAGGGCCATTTTTTACCCTCCTTCGAGTGCTCTAGATTAGAAGAGTTAGGTTTTTTCTTTTCTCTGGGTAATTATCAAAAACCCGATAATAATGACAGTTTTTGCCAATAACGACAGCCTTCCGCTCCCGATATTGCTAACTTTATCAATGATTATGGGGCCATATTTTACCCTCGTTCGAGTGCCCTAGATTAGAAGAGTTAGGTTTTTTATTTTCTCTGGTGAATTATCAAAAACCCGATAATAATGACAGTTTTTGCCAATAACGACAGCCTTCCGCTCTCGATATTGCCAACTTTATCAATGATTATGGGGCCATTTTTTACCCTCCTTCGAGTGCCCTAGATTAGAAGAGTTAGGTTTTTTATTTTCTCTGGGTAATTATCAAGAACCCGATAATAATGACAGTTTTTGCCAATAACGACAGCCTTCCGCTCTCGATATTGTTTACTTTCTCAATGATTATAGGGCCATTTTTTACCCTCCTTCGAGTGCTCTAGATTAGAAGAGTTAGGTTTTTTATTTTCTTTGGGTAATTATCAAAAAACCGATAAAAATGACAGTTTTTGCTAATAACGACAGCCTTCCGCACTCGATATTGCCAACTTTATCAATGATTATAGGGCCATTTTTTACCCTCCTTCGAGTGCCCTAGATTAGAAGAGTTAGGTTTTTTATTTTCTCTGGGTAATTATCAAAAACCCGATAATAATGACAGTTTTTTCTAATAACGACAGCCTTCCGCTCTCGATATTGTTAACTTTCTCACTGATTATAGGGCCATTTTTTACCCTCCTTCGAGTGCCCTAGATAAGAAGAGTTAGATTTTTTATTTTCTCTGGGTAATTATCAAAAAATCGATAATAATGACAGTTTTTGCCAATAACGACAGCCTTCCGCCCTCGATATTGTTAACTTTATCAATGATTATAGGGCCATTTTTTACCATCCTTCGAGTGCCCTAGATTAGAAGAGTTAGGTTTTTTATTTTCTCTGGGTAATTATCAAAAAACCGATAAAAAAGACAGTTTTTGCCAATAACGACAGCCTTCCGCCCTCGATATTGCCAACTTTATCAATGATTATAGGGCCATTTTTTACCCTCCTTCGAGTGCCCTAGATTAGAAGAGTTAGGTTTTTTATTGTCTTTGGGTAATTATCAAAAAACCGATAAAAATGACAGTTTTTGCTAATAACGACAGCCTTCCGCACTCGATATTGCCAACTTTATCAATGATTATAGGGCTATTTTTTACCCTCCTTCGAGTGCCCTAGATTAGAAGAGATAGGTTTTTTATTTTCTTTGGGTAATTATCAAAAAACCGATAAAAATGACAGTTTTTGCTAATAACGAAAGCCTTCCGCACTCGATATTGCCAACTTTATCAATGATTATAGGGCCGTTTTTTACCCTCCTTCGAGTGCCTTAGATTAGAAGAGTTAGGTTTTTTATTTTCTTTGGGTAATTATCAAAAAACCGATAAAAATGACAGTTTTTGCTAATAACGACAGCCTTTCGCATTCGATATTGCCAACTTTATCAATGATTATAGGGCCATTTTTTACCCTCCTTCGAGTGCCCTAGATTAGAAGAGTTAGGTTTTTTATTTTCTTTGGGTAATTATCAAAAAACCGATAAAAAAGACAGTTTTTGCTAATAACGACAGCCTTTCGCACTCGATTTTGCCAACTTTATCAATGATTATAGGGCAATTTTTTACCCTCCTTCAAGTGCCCTAGATAAGAAGAGTTAGGTTTTTTATTTTCTCTGGGTAATTATTAAAAAACCGATAAAAATTACAGTTTTTGCCAATAACGACAGCCTTCCGCCCTCGATATTGCCAACTTTATCAATGATTATAGGGCCATTTTTTACCCTCCTTCGAGTGCCCTAGATTAGAAGAGTTAGGTTTTTTATTTTCTCTGGGTAATTATCAAAAACCCGATAATAATGACAGTTTTTGCCAATAACGACAGCCTTCCGCTATCGATATTGCCAACTTTATCAATGATTATGGGGCCATATTTTACCCTCGTTCGAGTGCCCTAGATTAGAAGAGTTAGGTTTTTTATTTTCTCTGGTGAATTATCAAAAACCCGATAATAATGACAGTTTTTGCCAATAACGACAGCCTTCCCTCTCGATATTGCCAACTTTATCAATGATTATGGGGCCATATTTTACCCTCGTTCGAGTGCCCTAGATTAGAAGAGTTAGGTTTTTTATTTTCTCTGGTGAATTATCAAAAACCCGATAATAATGACAGTTTTTGCCAATAACGACAGCCTTCCGCTCTCGATATTGCCAACTTTATCAATGATTATGGGGCCATTTTTTACCCTCCTTCGAGTGCCCTAGATTAGAAGAGTTAGGTTTTTTATTTTCTCTGGGTATTATCAAAAACCCGATAATAATGACAGTTTTTGCCAATAACGACAGCCTACCGCTCTCGATATTGCCAACTTTATCAATGATTATGGGGCCATTTTTTACCCTCCTTCGAGTGCCCTAGATTAGAAGAGTTAGGTTTTTTATTTTCTTTGGGTAATTATCAAAAAACCGATAAAAATGACAGTTTTTGCTAATAACGACAGCCTTCCGCACTCGATATTGCCAACTTTATCAATGATTATAGGGCCATTTTTTACCCTCCTTCGAGTGCCCTAGATTAGAAGAGTTAGGTTTTTTATTTTCTTTGGGTAATTATCAAAAAACCGATAAAAATGACAGTTTTTGCTAATAACTACAGCCTTCCGCACTCGATATTGCCAACTTTATCAATGATTATAGGGCAATTTTTTACCCTCCTTCAAGTGCCCTAGATAAGAAGAGTTAGGTTTTTTATTTTCTCTGGGTAATTATTAAAAAACCGATAAAAATTACAGTTTTTGCCAATAACGACAGCCTTCCGCCCTCGATATTGCCAAATTTATCAATGATTATAGGGCCATTTTTTACCCTCCTTCGACTGCCCTGGATTAGAAGAGTTAGGTTTTTTATTTTCTTTGGGTAATTTGATAATTACCCAGAGAAAATAAAAAACCTAACTCTTTTTATCTAGGGCACTCGAAGGAGTGTAAAAAATGGCCCTATAATCATTGATGAAGTTGGCAATATCGAGGGCGGAAGGCTGTCCTTATTGGCAAAAACTGTCATTTTTATCGGTTTTTTGATGATTACCCAGAGAAAATAAAAAACCTAACTCTTCCAATCTAGGGCACTCGAAGGAGGGTAAAAAATGGCCCTATAATCATTTATGAAGTTGGCAATATCGAAGGCGGAAGGCTGTCGTTATTGGCAAAAACTATCATTATTATCGGTTTTTTGATAATTACCCAAAGAACATAAAAAACCTAACTCTTCTAATCTAGGGCACTCGAAGGAGTGTAAAAAATGGCCCTATAATCATTGATGAAGTTGGCAATATCGAGGGCGGTAGGCTGTCCTTATTGGCAAAAACTGTCATTTTTATCGGTTTTTTGATAATTACCCAGAGAAAATAAAAAACCTAACTCTTTTAATCTAGGGCACTCGAAGGAGGGTAAAAAATGGCCCTATAATCATTGATAAAGTTGGCAATATCGAGGGCGGAAGGCTGTCGTTATTGGCAAAAACTGTCTTTTTTATCGGTTTTTTGATAATTACCCAGAGAAAATAAAAAACCTAACTCTTCTAATCTAGGGCACTGGAAAGAGGGTAAAAAATAGCCCTATAATCGTTTATGATGTTGTCAATATCGAGGGCGGAAGGCTATCCTTATAACCGAAATTTTTTTTTTATTGCTATTATAGCCTTATATTATGCAACAATTATATAAATATGGGTGTGGAACATTTTTTTTATCCGTACTGAGTTAAAGCTATGATAATATAGAAAAAAAAAAAACGTAATTTTTTACGTTATGTACTTCATTACCATCTTAATATATGATTTGAGCTTCACGTAATTCTTCAATAATCGAAATAATTTCATTGTTATGACTTGAATTACCAGCTTTTTGGGAAGCCATGAGCAACCGTAAACGGTCTACAAGTTCATTTGGATCATCCCAATAGACGTAGTCTGGATAAGACTTTCTCTTGACTATCATAACTTGTGGTAATAGACTCTTTTTCTTTAAGGAATTTCCAGTTTTTGGGAAAAGCTTTGCAATAATTTTAGTGAATTTGAAACTCGTGCTCATACGCAAAGGTTTAGTTGGACTATAATTTTTTCTATGTGCATTTGTAGAAGTGAGAATTTCTTTATAGTTTTCTAAATCATTTGAACTTATTGCAGTTTCATCAGGTTTTTGTCTGAATAAAAGTTCTAACAGACCATCTGTTTTTGAATATTTTTTCTTTCTCACTAGATTAATGTATGGGCCCTCAAAATCTATTTGTGTATCACCAATTAGAAACGTACCATCAGGAAGTTTACGTACTCCATAAACCATATCCAAATACTGTTTTCTATTTTTATGTAGCATTTGTATAAATTTATTTGTCAATTTATTATAATCTTGATTTGTAGAATCACTATGAAACTCATCATTTTTGAATTCATTAATCACATTTTCATTTTGCATATTAAGTAGATTTGCTTCTTGAGCAAAAGGATCCGAAAACTCTATGCTGTTATCATAAGTGGATGTATTGAATGGTATATTTCCACTAATAGCACTCTTAAAAGTTGTTTCAAAATCATCATCTTCCTCTTCTTTTATTTCTTCTTTTTTCTTAACATTTTCAATCTTGATAGGTGTTTGAGTTATATTCACTAATTTCTCTAATGGAGTAATCAATGGTTGAAAAGTTTCTCTTAACATAGTTTCTGCATCCTCTCTACCACCTTTAAGTATGCGATGTTTCCGTCGTATAGCTTCACTTGCTTTTGCAATTTGATGAAATTTTTCTACGTCTTTTCGAAACATGTTTATATATTGAAGTCTAAAATTGCACTAAAGTAGTTGTTTAGAAACATTTGATATTTATAACTGAATGAAGCAATCAAAACCTTTTCTATAACGACCTTCATTTAAATTTCTATCTTTATCTATAACCAGAAACCCATATCTATCAGAATTCCAACATGTCGAACATAAATCTCTAAATTGAGTGTATGTCATATCCGTGTTTACATGATCATTATAAACATGCTTAAGATTTCTATCATCCTGTTTGAAAAGAACCAGTAAGTTGACATTATCTCTAACTAGATGTTTAGGAATATGGGCATAGGTTTGACACAAGTAAAAATTGTCAACGTTAACATGTCTACCCATACAAAAGAATGCTCTGACATTGTCCTGCTTCTCACAAGCAATATCATCGAAAATAAAGATAGAATTGGGTTCAGCATCTTTAGGTGAAACTACTTGCTCATGTTCACTGAATGGAAAGTACTTTATTCCATCAACATTACTCAGTACTTTTTCTAGAAATTTATATTTTGGTTGTTGTAATGACTTTAAGTATAAATAAATATTTTCAAAGCTTAAACCATTTGGATGTATAATCAAAGAAAGAAGAGCATTCGTTTTTCCACAATTTGAGGGTCCACAAAAAGCTGCGCGAATACTATTCGAAAAAAGACTCCCATGACGCTTAACCCCACTGTCTTCGGTTTGAATGAGGTTATCGACATTACAATTAAGAGCTGATCAGCTTGTACTTTAAACTGCATCTTGCAATCGACTGAGAAAAAAACTATAAATACCGTATTTATATATTCTACTTCCATCAGTTCGTTGTAAACCACCGTTGAGTAAAGAATGATTACTCATGATATAATGAAAAAGAAAACATCTTGCAGTGGTAAAGGGTTTCTTAATAATATAATCAATAAATTACCGTTTGAGCTGCATTTACCTGGATATCAATATTGTGGACCTGGTATTAAGCTAAAAAAACGTTTGGCACGTGGTGATCCAGGTATAAACTCTTTGGATGCAGCTTGCAAAGAGCACGATATAGCATATTCGAAAGATCGGGAAAACATAACAGCGAGAAATTCTGCAGACAAAATACTAGCTGAAAAGGCGTGGCAACGAGTTCTTTCCAAGGACTCTAGCATTAGTGAAAAAGCAGCTGCATCAGCGGTAACCAACGTAATGAAAGTTAAATCTAAATTCGGCATGGGTTTAAAAATTAAAGATAAGACAAAGAAAAATATGCAAAAGAAGATGAAGAAGCAGAAGAAGAAGAAGACAGTTTCTAAGAATAAGAAACGTGTCACATTGAATAAGGTTGTAAATGCTGCTAAAAAGAGTATGAAACCTAACAATAATTCAACAGATACTATTAGAACTGCTATGATTGGTGCAAAAAAAGCAATAAAGAAGTTTGGAGGTAAATATAAAATTTCATCACCTCGAATTCTTTCCGTGCCCTCAAAAGTTGGTGGTATTTTACCACTTATTCCAATCTTTGCGGGACTTAGTGCTCTAGGAGCTTTGAGTGAAGGGATCGGTGGTATAGTAAAAGCTGTAAATGATGCTAATGCAGCCAAAAAACAATTTTCTGAAGCCCAACGACATAATCAAACAATGGAGGCTATTGCCTTAGGAAAAGGATTACATCTAAAACCTTATCGCCAAGGACTTAGTCTTTATCTCCAGCCGCATCAAGGAAAAGGATTGAAGAATAAGAAAAGGATTCAAAAAAAACTAATATTGCAGCTACCTCACCGCGCGCTAACGAACTTTGATCTATTTAAATTTGCTAAAATTATGAAAATACCTCATTTTCGCGGAGTTTTTATGCGGAATGAATTACACTGCAGGACCTCGGAAATATGAGTCAGCAATAATTAATCTTGATGACAAGGAAGGACCTGAAACCCATTGGGTAGCTTACAAAAAGATAAATAATGAAACTGAATATTTTGATAGTTTTTGAAATCTTTCACCACCATTAGATCTAATTGTCTACTTAGGTGTTGGTAGCTGTATAAAATATAATCATGTGAGATATCAAAAATTCGATACATTCATATGCGGACACTTATGTCTTAAGTTTCTATGTGGACAACTTAATCTTAAGAATAATTTTAAGATATATAACCATGTGTAATTAACTATGAGCATCAGTATAAAAATAGATGTCAATCATGACTGACTCTTTCACTTTAACGTTAACGGGGAACTCTTCAGTTCTTGAAACTGCATACTTCCCACCAATTGAACTCTCAGAAAACAAAAATTATGCGCTTGGACTTGTTGATTTATTTACATATAATTCAATTCCTAATATTGATATTGGTTGTAATAAGTTGTATATAGATGATTTCATAATTGAAATACCTACAGGTAGTTATGAAATTAAAGATATTGAATTTTATATTAAATCAAAGTTACCAAATAACATTGATTTACTTATCACACCTAACAACAATACATTAGGTTGTAAAATTAAATCTAATCGTAACATTGATTTTTATTATGAAGATTCAATTGGTAAGTTATTAGGATTTACTCCTCGTGAATTGAAAGCCGATGAAACTCATAATTCTTATTTACCTGTGTCTATATTGAAAGTGAATACTCTACGAGTTGAGTGTAATATTACAACAGGAGCGTATATAAATAATCAAAAAGTGCATACTATACATGAATTTTTTCCTGTTGTTCCACCTGGATATAAGATCACGGAAGTTCCAACTCGAATCATTTACCTTCCAATCGCCGTGAAGACAATATATAATATTCAACTTCGCTTAGTAGATCAGGACGGTGACGTGGTTAATTTTAGAGGAGAAACAATAACAATACGTTTAGATATAAAGTCAGTGTAATGGGTATCGTGTACAATCACAAAAAGAAGGTTGGTGGCAGTTATAAAAGTCAATCAACATGTGCAGAGAAGATCAGTGTGAATGTGACTCGGAGAGTGTTAACACCTCAGAATCAACTATTCCTGAAGCAACTCGGTCTACAAATCAAACCTCGAAAATAAGAAAAAGAAAGAGGAAAAGAAGAGATCAACTTTACCTATTTTTTATGTGCAGCTGTTCTAAGAAAAATGGAAGAAATTCTGAGCATTCCAACAGCAGTGAATTTTGATGAATCCATTGCTAATTATGAAATTCATAGTCATCAACCATATGCATCGTCATCTTTTAATAACAGTGATGAAATCCGAATTGCAGTACAAAATCAAGATTTGTCTATTTTACCAAGTAAAAGTGCATTACATATATTTGGAAGGCTAACTAAGGATGATGGAATCACTCTTACAGAAAATGTCCATCTTACAAATAATGCTACAGCTTATTTGTTTGATGAAATTCGTTATGAATTAAATGGTATTGAGATTGATCGATGCAAGTATGTTGGACACACTACAACTATAAAAAACTTAGTATCTTTAACACCTTCTCAAGTTAACCGTGCAGAAAGTGCAGGATTTGTGAAGTTTGAATCAACTTCAAGAATGTCATTGACAAATGGATATTTTAATGTAACAATACCACTGAGTATGATTTTCGATTTTGCTGAAGATTATAAGAAAATTGTTACGAATGCTGAACATGAACTTATTTTAATAAGATCACGTAATGATAAAAATTCTATTATCTATGATGGACCAGTTGGTATCCCTGAGTTCAAATTTATAATTAATAAACTTGAGTGGTTGGTACCATATGTATCTGACAATAATAAAATAAAATTATTGAAATTTATTGAAAAAAATCCACTAATTTCAATAAGTTTTAGATCTTGGGAAATGTATGAGTATCCATTAGTTCCCAGGAGTACAAGAGTTATGTGGCAAATTAAATCTTCAACACAATTAGAGAAACCAAGATATGTAATTGTTGGATTTCAAACTGAAAGAAAAGATAAATTGGGAGTTACTGCATGTTTTTTTGACCACTGGGTAAAAATTTCTGAAGTGGCCCCCTGATTTGCAAACATGTAATGAAATTTAAAATTAATGTTATATTCCTATACTACTAAATAAGAGATAGTTTGCATATAAATAGTTTTTTTTAATTTAAATAATGTCAAAAGTTATAAACAAATGAAAATTTTTGCAATGTTTTTATTAGAAAATTCATATCTTTTTTTTATATTATTGAAAATTAATAAAATTTGTTTGACTTGTGTACAAAAGTATAAACTTTAAGATAAAAATAATTTCGATCACGTGCATTTATTTTTTAATGCAAAATTAATGATTTTTTATAAACAATTAAAAAAAAAACCATGTTCTGGGCCTGCTAACAAATTTTTTTAAAAACGCATTGATTCAGTATGAATTTAGGTTTATTATACAAAAATAAAAATTTGGTTAGGTTTATATTTAAAAGAATGGCGTTAATTTGTTTATAACGCTCCGGAAACAATATCAAGCGGCACTGGTTCGTTCGCAACTGCGCCTTCCGTAGTCCCTCCTATAATAAGATATGAAATAATTATGAAGTTAAATCAAGTCAAATGATTTAGTTGAACATAATAAAAATCACTTTTTTCATTTATTTATATAAAAAAACAATATGTAATTAATTAAATACGCAATAATGTTAAAGTACACTATCATTAATACTAATAACTAATAACGTTAATAATAAAGTTAAAAAGCTTAATTTTTTTGTACTCTATTGTCGTGGATTTTTTGTGACCTTATTAGTCTTTATTTTTGAATCCTCAGAAAATATTTTGCATTATCTGATCTTTTTCAGTCGGCTGAAACGAATGGTACTGTCTTCTGTGCAAAAGCTAAATTTAATTTTGTGGAAAAATTGTGCTCCCCATTCAAACAAACTTTTTGCTCATTTGAAGGAAACTTTTGGTGCTCAAAATGTAAAGAAAATATTTTACTTTTCGGACGGCGCTGGCTCACAATATAAAAACAAAACTAATTTTTTGAATTTGACAAAACATGAAAATGATTTTGGAGTTTCAGCAGAGTGGAATTTTTTCGCCACTTCGCACGGCAAAGGGGCTTGTGATGGGGTTGGTGGGACGGTAAAGAGGCAAGCTAAAATAGCAAGTTTACAACTTGTAGATTGGAAATATATTACATCACCAAAAAGTTTGTTTGAATCGGCAGCACAATTTTTCCACAAAATTAAATTTGGCTTTTGCACAGAAGAGGAACATGCGATTAACGAAAATAATTTAGCGCCTCGAAATGCATGTGCAAAAACTGTTAGTTGTACACGACAGTACCATTCGTTTCAGCAAACTGAAAAAGATCAGCTAATATGCAAAATATTTTCTGAGGATTCAAAAATAAAGACTCATAAGGTCACAAAAAATCCACGACAATAGAGTACAAAAAAATTAAGCTTTTTAACTTTATTATTAACGTTATTAGTTATTAGTATTAATGATAGTGTACTTTAACATTATTACGTATTTAATTAATTACATATTGTTTTTTTATATAAATAAATGAAAAAAGTGATTTTTATTATGTTCAACTAAATCATTTGACTTGATTTAACTTCATAATTATTTCATATCTTATTATAGGAGGGACTACGGAAGGCGCAGTTGCGAACGAACCAGTGCCGCTTGATATTGTTTCCGGAGCGTTATAAACAAATTAACGCCATTCTGTTAAATATAAACCTAACCAAATTTTTATTTTTGTATAATAAACCTAAATTCATACTGAATCAATGCGTTTTTAAAAAAATTTATTAGCAGGCCCAGAACATGTTTTTTTTTAAATTGTTTATAAAAAATCATTAATTTTGCATTAAAAAATAAATGCACGTGATCGAAATTATTTTTATCTTAAAGTTTATACTTTTGTACACAAGTCATACAAATTTTATTAATTTTCAATAATATAAAAAAAAAGATATGAATTTTCAAATAAAATGATGCAAAAATTTTCATTTGTTTATAACTTTTGACATTATTTAAATTAAAAAAAGCTATTTATATGCAAACTATCTCTCATTTGGTAGTATAGGAATATAACATTAATTTCAAATTTCATTACATGTTTGCAAATCAGGGGGCCACTTCAGAAATTTTTACCCCACTGTAACCTCACAAATGTGTAACTGTTTTTGAATTCACAATCTGATCCTTATGGAAATTTAAATCTCCACTTTGATAAAAATCAGTATTCTATATTATATGATATGTATGCTAACTTTCAATCCTCTTACTATGGAAGAGATTCGGAACCTATATTAAATATATCAAATTTTAAATCATTGGCTTCATTAATTGTGATTGACTGTTCAAAACAAAACGAGTTCCTAAAGCAGACCTCAGTCGATGTACGTTTGGAATTTGAGTCCACAGATAATATCCCCGATGTAACAACTGCATACTGTCTAGTCATTCATGATCGCATTGTGCAATATAAACCAATCAGCGGTATTGTCAAGAAATTGTAAAAGTGGAGGGGGAGTGACTGAACTGGTATATAAGTTGTGTTCTTGGGATAGAATTTTATTTCTATTCCAGGATGGAGTTCATAGTAGACGTTCAAGGCTTTAAACAGTCCAGCAACGATTTCATTGTCAAGGAGTTGGCTATTCTTCCACTGGAAGCAGATGCTACACCTCAAGTTTATTTCTTTCAACCACCCTATCATTATGATTCACTATCGAAACGTTGCAGAAGTATGAACACATGGTTGACATTCAATTACCATGGACACCATTGGGGTAAAGGAGAAATACCTTATGATGAATTGCGAGCTATTTTTCAAGAAACATTACAAGGAGCGAAAACTATCTATACAAAAGGTGTTGAAAAGAAAGAGTGGTTAGAAAAATATTTGTTAAATGTACGAAATTTAGAAGATATAGATTGTCCACTGCTTAGAAATGTAAGAAAAGACTTATTGTTAACTACATGTACATACCATTGTATAAGAACTGAAAATTGTGCTGCAAACAATGTAATAGCTCTTCGAAATTGATTTCTAAATGTAATGTGTGAACCTATAGAATCTATAGTAGGTGCTCATGAATTACATCCTCTGTCTAATAGTTTAAAATCTTATTATGAGCAATGGGAATATGTATAAAAATGAATTTGAACTTTTAATATGAATAAATAAATTGAATAGTTTTAAAAATCAATGTGTCTTTACTGCTTTACCCAAACCTTAGTTTCATAATAAAAAGATTTATGAATCAATTCTTAGACGATGTCTTTGTTCTGTTTAAAAATCAAGTCAAGACTTGTTTGAACACGCTTGTTCCGGCAAAAAGTCGTTACTGCTTTACATAAACCCTTAGTATTATAATAAAAAGACTTTATGAATCAATTCTTAGACGATGTCTTTGTTCTGTTTAAAAAGCAAGTTAAGACTTGTTTGAACACGCTTGTTTTGCTTCAATCGTTCACTAAAGACCAAAGTGTATTTATTGCTTTACCTTATATTTTAAAATTGTTTTCTCTGTTTTTTTTTCATATTTTTTTTATTGTTTTCTCTATTTTCTGTTTTTTTCTTTTTTTTCATTATATTTTTTCTCTTTTTTTATTTTATTTTTATTTTTTATTATTTTTTTGCTCTTTTTTTATTTTTTTTCATTATATTTTTTTTTTCATTATATATATATTTTTTTTATTTTTTTTTCATTATATTTTTTCTCTTTTTTTTATTTTTTATATTTCTAAAATATAAAGGTAGAATAAAAAGAAACAATTTATAAGTAAATTTTTGCTTTTATTTAAATACATATTTTGAATATTTACAGTATATTACAATTCTCTTTATGACAACATTTATTAGATAAACTCAAATTCTATAATATTATATTTTCCACCAATATATTTTAATTTTATCTTGTTGAATTCCACGGCTTCGTCGAGCACCTTGAAGTTGTCTGGCTCCTTCTCAAACAGATTCGTAAACCTTGCTGGCAGGAACGTCCGGAATTCACCATCCAAATCAACTGCAAATTTGAATCCATACTTGGTTGACATCCTCTTTATACTAGTTACGGTATAAAGGACATTGACATCCAACTCAGCAAGCGCCTTGAAAAACCTAAAAGTGGGGGTAAATTTATGCAAATTAGACAAATTGGGTAGTTTGCATAGTAATGATATGCAAATTAGTTCTTCGGTAAAAGTTAGCAACAATACCCTGTTTATGCAAATTAGATTGGTAGTATTAAGGATATGCAAAATAGTTCTTCGGTAAAAGTTAACAACAATACGCAATTTATGCAAATTAGCCACATAAGTGGTATTGCATACTAATGATATGCAAATTAGTTTTTACATAGCACTGTATGCAAATTAAAAGGGTTAGCATTTTAAGTTAAACTTGGCGCGATTCGATTGCAGCGCCGTCTATCAGTAGTGGCCGGTGTGCTAACTCACTAAAATGGCTGTCGGTAACGTAGAACTCTCACCAACAACAGACTGAAAGCGCGCTCAAAAGTAGGGAAATCCCCGCTTCAAATACCTAAAAGTGGGGGTAATTTAAACCTTACCGCGCAAAAGTGGGGGTAAAAATCCAAAATGACGCGCTTGAAAAACCTAAAAGTGGGGGTAAAATTTAACTTCCCGCTCAAAAGTGGGAGTAAAATTTAAATTCCCGCGCAAAAGTGGGGGTAAAAATCCAAAATGGCGCGGGGAATCCCCCACGCAGCGCCATCTGGTCGGTAACTAGGGTAAAACAGATTCCTACATGGTAAAACAGATTTCTACTCGCGGCCGGTAAAACAGATTCCTGCAGGTTTCAGGTATACATATAAGTGAGCCAGAACCGGCATAGCTCTACTACTGATTTTATTCAAACTTAATGACATTTAAGAATTTGAATCATTCGAATATTTCAGCTTTGTTTTTATAATAAATATTCGTAATGGAAAGTTTTTCAATCTTTTAATTTTATTTAAAAATTCAAAATAGTTGAATAGATGCACATTCGATTATTTAATTTGTGATTTTATTTTAAGTTAATGACAGTTAAGAATTCGAATCATTCGAATATTTCAGCTTTGTCTTTACAATAAAATATTCGTAATAGACAATTTTTCAATCTTTTGAATTTTATTTAAAAATTTAAAATGATTGAACAAGTGTACATTTGATTATATAATTTGCTATTTTATTTAAATTAATGACAATCAAAAATTGAAATTATTTGAATATTACAGGTTTTGGTCTTTTAACAAAATATTTTTAATAACGAACAGTTCAATTCATCGAATGTATTTAATATTCAAAATACTTGCATACCCGCTATCCGACAATATTTTCGACTTTATTCAAAATATGGAATATTAGTAATTACTAAATTACGCTAGAGATTCGAATTTTCCGAAGCTCTTAGATTGTGCACTGCTTAATTCACAAAGCATTGTTAAATAAACTAATGCAAAGACTCGGGTTGTTTCGAGACTAAATACAACCTGATAAAAGGAAAGGTTGGATTTTTTTTTATTTTATTAGTGCATGTACAAATTGTGATTACCTTGAGGAAATTAGACTCATGAAGGGAATCTAGCAAAACAAACGTCCCTTTTTACTGGGTGAATGGAAGAACGTGTATGTCTTCCTAATTTGTTAAACAAATGTAATGATATAATGTATTGATAAAACTTTATTGGCAATTTTAATAATTTTATAAAAGGTTATATGTATAATTTTGCCTGTTTTGAAAATTACCTTGAAATTCCTTTAGGTGATAAAAATATTAGGTAACGTATTGGTAACACGGTTTGGCAGATCATAAAACGAGGTAAACCATCAAATAACCATTCAAACGAGATTTAGACTTTCTCAATCTTGGCAGCTTGGACCCTCCGGCGAACAAAGGTTTAATAATTAATAATTAACAAATATTATTTAATTACTTTCTGGTTCGTAACATTAACTATATTGTCTGTAAATTTTATTAAAATCAATAAAAAAGTTTCGGAGATATTAATTTTTGAAAAAAAACGCAATTAAGATTTTTAACATAGCGTAGCGGCTGCCATTTTAAAAAATTTTTAAAATCTTTTTAGGATTAAATGTAACTTATATAACACTGTTATTTCCCACGGTTTCAAAGAAATCGGAGGACCACTTGCAAATCCTGATATTTTTGAAAAATTCTTACCCAAAAGTTAAAATCTAAGAATTTTATTTGTTTTATTTTTTAAAAACGCATCGATTGAACTATTAGCAAGCACACTAGTGCAATTTAATCTAAAGTTATTAGAATTTTAAAAATTGAAAATTTTGAAAATCTTGTTTTTTAATAATTTTATTTTTATACTTTATTGAAAGTTTAAATTTATTTTCATTTTTATATAGGTGATTAAGAAACATATCGAATGAGCTATTTGCGAACCTTCTACTGCAATCCTGTTCCGAGTTATCAAGGTTTCAGAAATTACAAATTTTTATAAAAATTAATTTTTTTATGTTTATTTAATTGTCTACAAAAAAAACAAAAATAATTTTTGCTCCTAAAAACAGGAATCCCTGTTTTTATAAACTTTATGAAGAATAATTTTTGCTCGTTTTGTAGACAATTAACAAATGCATCGATTGACCTATTTTATATTTCATGCGAGCTATTCATTGAAATTTAGTGATGTTTGTAGTAATCTCTATTAGGAAGCAATGTTTTAAAAAAATTAATTTTTAAAATTAAAAGCATAAAATTACAAAAAAATTAAAATCGGACCAAAAATGACGAAGTAACAGTAACAAAGTAACATATTTTATCCAAAATCTGCAAAAAACTGTTTTTTAGCTCTAAAATAAAAATAATGGGGTGGGGGGGGGGGGAATTTCATACAAATTTTTTTTTATTTTTTTAAGACGAACAACTTAGGCTAGGTTTGATTCAAAGTAAATTCTCATCGTCATTTTTTGTTACTGCTATTTGTTTAATTTTGATAATTTAGACACTGTAATGTAGATTTTTACCCAAGAATAAAATTTAATATACTGAATCCCAAATCAAAATTTTTATCTGAAAACAAATAAAATTAAATAAAATCTATACTTACTATATTAGACAAGATAAGGAAAGAAATTCCAAAAATACTTGTAGCGACAGAAGAAAGCAAAATACGACGACAAAATCAAATCTAAAGAAAGTCACGCCTAGTATCTACATTCAAATTAAGATCCTAGCTTTGAGATCTCTAAATCACTATAAATGTTTAAATTTGTAAATAATTTATGTTGAGCGCCATTTCGTTGACAAAAAAAATTAATTAAAAATCGATCTATAACCGATAACCAAAGTTCACGAAATTAAGAATAACGACTAGACGAGGAAGCCGTTAAGCGGTTACTTTAGCTGAAGCTAGAGAAAAAGATTATTCACGAAGGTTATTACGGACCCGACACGGTAATCAAACAAACCTAAATCCAAAAAAAAGAAAGATTATTCACGAAAATACGTGACATAACCATCAAAAGCAAAACCAAAGAGTATACACCAAAAGATTATTCACCAAAGTACGCGACATAACAATAATTTCTATCATACCGAGCTGTGCATAGAAATTACCAACATCATAGTCACCAAATAGATAAAATAGTTGTGTCGGTAACGAACAACCGACTACAACTAAAAAGATTAAAAACAAGCTTTACATGTAAATAAACTAAATAGCGCGTGATGACTGTTCATCTGATGTTAATCGCAATTGTCCGACCGAAAAAGAATCAAAAATTTACAAATAAACACGATAGGTCTCAAAGCTATTGAAAATACTCGGCTCTCAGTAGTGTAAAGGAGAGAGGGGGGTTCCGGATTGTCAACAAATTACTAGAAAGAAAACTCAGTAGTTAAATGTAACAAAATCCAAAAATTATAATTTATTAAAAAATAATTGACTCTATATAAACAAAATCGGGGAACGATAGGGCTAAAAGAAATTTAAATAAACTAAAAGTTAAGAATTAATAAAACATAATTTTCGGAAAACGAAAGGGGAGTACAAAATCTGAAAAGGGAGAAAAACTGACTAAATTATGAAAATTACTAATATCATTAAATTGGGGACGAAGTCTATAAAAGACCATTGGTGTAATTATATTTTTTATTATTCCAGATATTCATATTATTACAATAATTTTTATACCACATGGTATATTTTTCATTCTTTTGGAATGCTACAACAACTGCCTTAAGAGAGAAGTGTTCTTCCGTGACTGGAAAAGACAGAGGCTGGTCCTCCTAAGGAAAGGAGACAAACCTCTAGATAAGTTCTCAACCTACAGGCCTATTTGCCTGTTAGATACAATGGGAAAACTTCTAGAGGACATCGTTCTGCAGAGAATGCAGTCTCATCTGACCGGTGAGAATAGTCTATCTGAAAATCAATTTGGTTTCCGTAAAGGCCTGTCCACAGTAGACGCCATTCAGAAGGCGGTGGACCTAGCCAGGGAAGGAAAAAACAAATTGGGACCAGAGAAGAAAAACGGCTTCTGCGCGTTGGTAGCCATTGACATACGCAACGCGTTTAATACCGCGCGATGGAAAGATCTCATCCAGTCGATGAGAAACAAAGGAATACCGCCCTACCTGTTGCGGATAATGGATAATTATCTTAGCGACAGGTGGGTTATATACGAAAGTGACACCTACACTCTGAAGGAAGAGATGCAACGAGGTGCCCCTCAAGGCTCGAGGATAGGACCATTCGTATGGAATGTCTCTTACGATGACTTCCTGCGAATGGGTCTACCTAAAGGCGCGGTGATCATCGGCTTCGCGGACGACGCGTTGATTGTATGCACTGCCGAAACTGCAGAAGCCCTGGGCGTATTAGTGAACGAATGTCTGAGACGGGCAAAGCGCTGGCTGGAAAATAGAGGCCTCCAAATGGCTCTGGAAAAGACCGAAGCGCTTCTAGTCACAGACAGACGTGGTTATACAGCCCCTGGTATCCAGATAGACGAATTCGAGGTCCAGTGGAGGAACCATATAAAATACTTAGGTGTAGAATTGGGCAAATTTTTAAATTTCAAACACCACATATCCATAGCATGGCAGAAGGCCGAACAGTGTTCGACAACTTTAGCTCGACTAATGCCAAACATTGGGGGGCCTTCTGAATCGAAGAGGAGACTTGTGGCGAGTGTTGCCCTTCCAAAGCTGCTATATGCAGCACCTGTATGGGCTCCTACCTTGCGAAATGACAGAAGTAAAACCGTCTGTAAAAGGATACTGTCCGCGCAAAGAAATGTTACTACACGTATCATTTCGGCCTATCGGACAGTATTTTCAAAGCTAGACTGTTTACCCGATATACGGATGACAATAGACCCAGCAAGGACCAAATTCGCTGAGATGCAAAAAGCAGACTCGTCGACAGATGGCAAGAAAGATGGAGCGGGGAGGAGACAGGCCGATGGACGTATCGGCTGATTCCAACACTCGCCACCTAGATAAGTAGGAAACATGGGATTGTTTCCTACTACTTAACCCAAGCCCTCACAGGGCACGGATGTTTCGGCTCATACCTTGAGCGATTTAAAAAGATACAAAGCTCCGAGTGTGTGTACTGCGGGTTCCAAGTGGACGATCCAGAGCACACACTCTTTAGCTGTAAGCGTTGGGACGCGGAGCGGCAGGTCATGTTCACCGGTGTAAACCGCAAAGTTACACCGGAGAACATGATCCTGCTTATGACTCGTTCTATCGAAAATTGGCGAATCGTCGAGACCTTCATACATTATGTTATGAGGGTCAAAGATCTCGACGGTCGTCAAAGAAGGGATATCCCGTAGGATAGGGGAGAAAGTCGCTCCAGCCACAGAGTAGGGGATATAAGACCACTCCTGATGGCGGTACGCGCGGAAAGTGCTAGCCGGGAGTGGCCCACAGTGAGGAAATCTGTTAATTTTTGTGTCAAAATCGTAGAACTTTTGACACGACTGACATATTTGAATAAAAAAAATTGGCAATGAAAGCCTAATCTCTACAGATTAAAGGAAAAATATAAAGAAACCTTTTAAAAATATTCTAACCTATAAAAAAAATCATCAAAGTTGAAATTTCAGCAAAGAAAGTTCATTTTTCTCATACAGCCAACACAAAAACAATAAAATTGATGTCTTAATCGATGTAGCTTATGTATTTTTTCATGTTGATTACGAATCCGATGTGTAAGTTCATTAACAAAAATTTCTTATTCAAAATGGAGGACCAAAATGTCAAAATGCTACGGACTTATGCTAATATGATTAAAATCTAAACAAAAATCATGTTTTAAATGTTTTTGGGGTCGCTGAACACGAATCTGGAAACAAAATTTCAAAATTCAAAATGGCGCATTCAATATGGCGGACTAAATATATGAAAATGCTTCGAATTAGGACAGAATACATGTTTTAAATGTTTTTGGGTTCCCTGAACACGAATCTGAAGACCAAATTTCAAAATTAAAAATGGCGGTTTTAATATGGCGTACTAAATTAATGAAAATGCTTCGAATTATGACAGAATACATTTTTTAAATGTTTTGGGGTCGCTGAACACGAATCTGAAGGCCAAATTTCAAAATTAAAAATGGCGGATTCAATATGGCGGACTAAATTAGTGATAATGTTTCGAATTAGGACAAAACTCATGTTTTAAATATAAAAACTACGTCGCATCATCGTTTGCTATTAGCTTAAATTTCTTTACAGAAAACTTCTAAATTTGAATGGTAAGTTCTTCATTATTTGCCTTTTGTTGTTTATTGTTTTTAAAATCTGTCTTACAACGGAATACATACAAAGTAGGTCCATTTTTCTATTTTTAATGCCTTAAAAATATAACCATTCGAGTAATTTGAGATAAAGTTAAGTATAAACAGACAGTCGTTTCTTAAATAAGTTTAAAATTTATAAATACGTTCCTGACTTTTATATTTTAGAATGAATAATGAGGACTTTAATGACTTACCAAAACGTGGTCGTCCACATAAAAAATAAAAAATCAGCGTTAATTCCGGAAGGAAAACTCTAGCTATCGATAAAGGCTCTAAAAGTACCATGTATAGAGGAGCAAATGATATTGCATCATTAGCAAACAACAATGTTTCTCTACTAAAAATCGCTTTAAGAACTGCTAAGAGAATGAGAACTTCCTCTGAAGAGAATGTTGATTCCTCGGAAGAAGATGAATCGGAATATAATAATGAATTAAATCGTCATTCAAATGAATAAGCTCTAGCATTTTATTTAGAAAATGATTACAGTCAGAGATCATACTCTAACCTAGTAATAGACTCTCGACAACGAAATAGTTCGATATATCCTTGATATAAAAAATCTCTGAAGCAATGGTTCAATGTCAAACGCAGAATTACACATCTTCGGAATCAAAGTGTTTAGTATCTTTACAAAGTATTTTAGAAAAGACTTCAGAACGGCTTTGCGAGGCTGTAAGTCTGGAATGGCCAAAATCGACTTTAAAAAATTTGGAGCTTATGGTAACGATAGGGTTTGTTAGTTCAGGCGGGCATAGTAATCCACACCAAAATTTTGCAGACCTAGATCATGAAAATGTACATCCCCATCAATCTTTGTTTATCAGTCACATGATTGTAATACAATTAAAAGATTCTAAAACTAATGCTCATAATTGGATAAACTCAACTCCACAAAGTATTCGGTTCTGTCGAACTTTGAGAATAGCTTTTGAGAAAGAAGATTCTGAGTCAACCTTAAGAGAATATAATCGTATCCATAAAGAAATTAAGGAACTTCAATTGCATAATTTTCTAATGAGTAATGGTAAAAAGGTTACAGTAAAATTTCAAGTGTATGAAACTATGTTTGATGGAAAATGCCTAAATGAAGTAGTGGGAAATAAAGCTACAAGCCGCTGTCCAATCTGTCTTAAAACCTCATATCAATTCAACAACTCAGAAGAAAATTTCATTCCGAATAATTCATCTCTCAAACATGGGTTAGGACTCTTACACTGTGAAATAAATGCAATGGGATATTTTCTTAAACTATCGTATCGTAAAAGCCTGCACTGATAAAAAGGATTCTTAACGTCAAATGGGATTCATTTGAGTCAATCTCGCCGCGCAATTACGAGCGGCGAAACACGCCGCGAGATTGACTCAATAGCTCAGCGAATTTGACTAAATGTCTTTGAGTCAAATACATAAGAAGTTGAGATGAATATAAATCATTTCATACAAGTACTTCTATTACTCTTTTAAACACACATTCTATTAAATCAATAAAATACGTAATTTAATCAATTATCGAATGACATTATCTCAAAGCAGTTTTTATTTATCGCAAAAATTTTTTTAATTCAGTTAAAAAATATATTTCATTCTAACTATCTACAAAAGAAAGAAGGGTTTTATTAAAAGCCCAATTACATACTTATATGTATATAATGTACATAGTCAAAGAATGAACTACGACTATGACTTTGTCGATGCAGCGTCGGGTTCTTATAAATCCTATAAGCAGAGTCTCCTATGAGGTGAAGCGCAGCGCGCCCCTTGCGGACAATCAGTTGAAACTACAGCTTTTAGTTGCCAATCTCATGGTGTATTTGAGTCAATTTCATTTTAGTTTTATTCAAATATATTAAGGTTATTGCTTCAAACTCATAGTTTTTCATGAGAAACTCACAAGTTACTGATTCAGTTACATGCAATTTAATTTAATAAAATATTTTTTAAAGATAATATCGCTCTGTTTGTGGTTCAAGTAAACCCTGTTGATTGCTTCAACTACCGTGTTATTGAGTCAACTAGAATCCATTTGGCGCAATCGCAGATCGGCCAAATACGCGGCGAGATTGACATTATCTCACCATTTTTATTAGTGTGCAAACATGGGATCTCCGTAAAATAGTAAGATTAAAGTTTCGTTATTCCTTGAAGATAACAAAATGTCTAATACACTTTATTAAAAAATAATAATAAACTCAAATAAATTTCAAAATGAAAGAGATATTGATAATGAAAAGTTTATGTTCAACAATTTTCTTAAATGCAATATAAAATACGATTCTAATAAGTACTTAAAAATTAATAATATATTTTTACATCAGTATAACGAAAAAAATAGTTAATTAAAAAAAATGTTTATGAAAAAATTGGTGTAAAAGTAGACCAGGTTTTATAAGGACATGAAACCATGAACACAGGCAACGTAGCGCGCAGATGCTTTAAGAATCCAGAGGAATTCGCTTCAGCCTTAGAAATTGACCCGCAACTAGGTAGCAATGTCTCCACAATAGTGCTTGCTTTTAAGAGAAAAATTTCTCTAGATTTAGAGCAACTTCATCGTTTTTGCATAGAGATATATCAAAAACATTACAACCTTATATCCATGGACAAGAATGTGTTCATCACTTCATAAATTACTGCAACACGAGTGCCAAATAGCCAAAGAATTTCCGATACCTATGGTTTACTGTATTGAAAATGCATTGGAATCTTGGCATAAATTTAATAGGAAGAATATAAAATCTCATTCTCGTCAAAACAGTCGAAGCAATCGTATTTTAGACGTTTTTAACCGTGCAATTTATTAAAGTAATCCTAAAATCTCATTAATTTTAATCCATGAACGTCTGAAGGAAAATAAAGAATACCTTCCCATTCAAGTTCAAGGATTTCTGCAAAAAAATGTAAACTAAAAGCAAACGATGCGATGTTGTTTCTATATTTGTTGTTCAGTTGATGTTCAGTTTCTATATTTAAAATAAATATTACACGTTAAATATAAAAATTTGAAGGTCAAGTCTTATTAAACAACTGCAACAATTTTTAAAACATGCATTCTGTCCTAATTCGAAGCATTTACTTTAATTTAGTCCGACATATTGAATCCGCCATTTTGAATTTTGAAAGTTTCATTTCAGATTCGTAGTCAGCGACCCCAAAAACATTTAAAACATGTATTCTGTCCTAATTTGAAGCATTTTCATTAATTTATACCGCCATATTGAATCCGCCATTTTTAATTTTGAAATTTGGTCTTCAGATTCGTGTTCAGGGAACCCAAAAACATTTAAAACATGTATTCTGTCCTAATTCGAAGCATTTTCATATATTTAGTCCGCCATATTGATTGCGCCATTTTGAATTTTGAAATTTTGTTTCCAGATTCGTGTTCAGCGACCCCAAAAACATTTAAAACATGATTTTTGTTTAGATTTTAATCATATTAGCATAAGTCCGTAGCATTTTGACATTTTGGTCCTCCATTTTGAATAAGAAATTTTTGTTAATGAACTTACACATCGGATTCGTAATCAACATGAAAAAATACATAAGCTACATCGATTAAGACATCAATTTTATTGTTTTTGTGTTGGCTGTATGAGAAAAATGAACTTTCTTTGCTGAAATTTCAACTTTGATGATTTTTTTTATAGGTTAGAATATTTTTAAAAGGTTTCTTTATATTTTTCCTTTAATCTGTAGAGATTAGGCTTTCATTGCCAATTTTTTTTATTCAAATATGTCAGTCGTGTCAAAAGTTCTACGATTTTGACACAAAAATTAACAGATTTCCTCACTGTGGGCCACTCCCGGCTAGCACTTTCCGCGCGTACCGCCATCAGGAGTGGTCTTATATCCCCTACTCTGTGGCTGGAGCGACTTTCTCCCCTATCCTACGGGATATCCCTTCTTTGACGACCGTCGAGATCTTTGACCCTCATAACATAATGTATGAAGGTCTCGACGATTCGCCAATTTTCGATAGAACGAGTCATAAGCAGGATCATGTTCTCCGGTGTAACTTTGCGGTTTACACCGGTGAACATGACCTGCCGCTCCGCGTCCCAACGCTTACAGCTAAAGAGTGTGTGCTCTGGATCGTCCACTTGGAACCCGCAGTACACACACTCGGAGCTTTGTATCTTTTTAAATCGCTCAAGGTATGAGCCGAAACATCCGTGCCCTGTGAGGGCTTGGGTTAAGTAGTAGGAAACAATCCCATGTTTCCTACTTATCTAGGTGGCGAGTGTTGGAATCAGCCGATACGTCCATCGGCCTGTCTCCTCCCCGCTCCATCTTTCTTGCCATCTGTCGACGAGTCTGCTTTTTGCATCTCAGCGAATTTGGTCCTTGCTGGGTCTATTGTCATCCGTATATCGGGTAAACAGTCTAGCTTTGAAAATGAAAAAAAAATGAAAAATGAACTTTCTTTGCTGAAATTTCAACTTTGACGATTTTTTTTATAGGTGAGAATATTTTTAAAAGGTTTCTCTATATTTTTCCTTTAATCTGTAGAGATCAGGCTTTCATTGACAATTTTTTTTATTTAAATATGTCAATCGTGTCAAAAGTTTTACGATTTTGACACAAAAATTAAAAGATTTCCTCACTGTGTGGCCTTAAGGTCCCCAAATAAGGGTGTGTTTTTAGCGGGTCGGCAGAATATCGCCACCCCCCCATAACCCTGTAGTAAGGGCTACAGGGTACCTGGTAGCAGGTTTTCACATCCTACGAAAAAAAAAAAAAAAAAAAAAAAGTCCTACTCCACTTAATCTTTTGACAAACGTTTGAACAGGCAAAAAAAAGTTGTTTATTACAAAAAGAATTTTAGGGTTAACCTATAATCCCGATGATTGAGCAAAAAAGCATCAAACTCAAAATAAGGCGAGGTGCTAAATTAAAGAAATTTCTATTGAAGTCATTCCTAAAATCAACAAATATTGTTAATAATCAACAGCTACATGTTAGCAATATAAACGACAATTTAAACCAGTAAGAATGTTCTGAAATTTCTTTAATTTATAATAAAGGGGAATTTATAAATTGGTGGCATAATTGTGAACCTGTAAGTTCAACCTCGATACATAGGACTATCTCAAGTCAACGAAATTTACAAATTTTCCTTAATTTCAAATTTAAATAAAATTCCACATTTATTCAAATAAATTCAATATCATTAAACAATTTGTTAAATTAGAATGGTACATTCTATTAATTTTAATTAGGACTATCGACGTTAATTCGCTCGCTAACGCTCGATCAATTATATTTATTGATAAAGAAATTGCTTATCTAAGTTTAAATATTAAAAACTATCATGAACTTATAATTTATTTTATTGTTGTTATTTTTCAATCTTTGGAAAATTATATATAAAGATTAAAATTTCGTTTTAAGAATTTTTTATTAATTAGTAATATTAATATTATTAATATTAAAATAAATTGTTTAATAATTTTGTTTAAAACAAGTAAAATACTAAAATTGTTTTTAATAAGAAAAAATTATAATATTACGATGATTTATACAAAATTTTGGATAAATTAGTTTTATATTAATATAAATATTAAATAAGTGTCAAATTCATGCTTTCAAAGTATAATTTTAAAAATTCCGAAAACATATACTTATCATTTAAAGATATAGATAAATCTTTTGGTATTGCAATTGTAAAACAATGTGCGTCGTAAAACCATGCTTAATATTAAAATTTCTATTATATTAAATAATAATATGATATGTATTCTTCAATTCTTCCAAGAAGTAAAATAATTCTATTATATTTTAAAGTGTCTTTGCAAATAATATAAATATAACGAAGTATTTGGGGATTTTTTATGAATTAAAAGATTTTCTATATAACCTATTTGTAAAGACTTCCAACTGCGTCAATGGCCTAGTGGATACAGTGGGTGGCTTTACAGAGAGGGGTCGCAAGTTCAAGTCTTCTAGAGTAGAATTTTTCTGTTTCATATTTTAAAATAATTCATTTAAATCACCAATGTACAGGTAATTGACATGTTTAAAATAAGACCGAAAGAAGTTAAAATATAAATTTTACTTTTCATTCAACCTATAAGAATTTCTCAGGAACTAGTTAATTATTTACCTAAAATCTTCAGGTTTGAATTACTACTAAATTTGTTCCTTTGCGTCAAACTTAAGAATAAAGTTTATGAATAATTCAAAATTTTTTTTGTGTGTAGTTGTGCATGCGCAGTAGGTTTCTGTAAGCTTCACAGATGCGCAATAGGTTTAAAAATAATTTACACATGCGCAGTTAATAAAATCTCAAAACAGAATGGATTTCTAACAATTTAAACGTAAACGGAAACCAAAAAAACATGTAAACAAAAAAGTCATATACTTTGCGTAGAACATATAATTTTGAAAATTAAAATAATGGAAATGGGGGGGGGTTGAGATAAATATCTCAAATAATTAAACAAATAAGGTTACAACTACTTAGCTTATTTAGATCCCACACTGCATTATTGCGCATGTGTTATTGTCATGGAGTATTACTGCGCATGTGTAATTGCCAGAAACATCTAGTGCGCATGCATGAACAATGATCAAGTGCGCACAAGAATTAATGATATTGATTTACTACGTATACAAATGGACCATTTTGATCAACTGCGCATGCGTCACTATCATGGCACACTACTACACTTAATTGTATAAGTGCCTAAGTTATATTAATGTCAGTAGTTCAAAAAGATTATTGGTAAATTGATTTTAAAAGTTGCTTATAAAGAAAAGTAGTGAACCAAGTGGAAGGGGAAGAACGACTGAACGACGAATTTCTGTTCACGACAAAGGTTTCGTTTTAATATAATAAGAGATTACTACGTAGAAATTCTCGAAAATTTTAAAACCCTTCTTTCTAATTGAATAAGTAAATGTTTGCAAATAAAACTTTTTACACTACAATTAACATGAAATTTTCTAATAGCATGTTGATAAATTTTAACCCTCCCCCTTTAATTACAAGAAAAACGTAAAGAATCAGCATTTTAAAACATTTGTGTTCAATTTTATTAGATTTTATAGGTGTTAGACGAAAAAAATTTATATTTTACAAATTTTAAAATGTTTTTAAATTTAATTAAAATAATATAAAATTTCAGCAAAGTTTACAAATTTTACAAAATAAGTGGAATGGGAGTTGAGATAAATATCTCACATAATTAAAAAAAAGGTAACAACTACTAAGCTTAGTTAGATCCCACACTGCATTATTGCGCATGTGTATTGTCAGAGAGCATTACTGCGCATGTGTTATTGCCATAAACATCTAGTGCGCATGCGTCATGAACATAATGATCAAGTGCGCACAAGAATTAATGATGTCGCAACTATTAATCAGAGCAGCTGTACTTTTCTAAGAGTACAGTCTGTCACCTTCATTTTTCGGGCCAATTCAAATATATTTCATACAAAACAAAATTAATATTTCTTAACTGAATAATAAATAATACCAAAACCGGCCGTGACCGCGTCTCTCCCTTATAATTATATTACTCGCACATTATAACAAGTGATCTAGAATAAATGATGTTATCAATGTGTCCATAAATATGCATCAATATCGCAGAAAAAAGAAAATTCAAAACTTCATTTGATTCGACTATTAAATAAATTAGAGGAATTTATTCTTAAACAAAGTTCGACGCGTGACTATGTTCTGCTCTAGGAAATGACGAAACTTATTACATTTTAATTATTTATGACACAATAAACTCTGACTCAAATTTAAAAATTTTAACACACTAAATTATTATAATTTAACTTAATCATTTTTATCACTTAGCATATAAAGTTTCAGCACAAAATTTCAATTCTATTCAAGAGCACATGGCAAGCGACGTGACAATTTACTTCCGGCGACTCAAAAATTTAGTTTTTCATCAAAATTTTGCATCAAAATTACTGAAATATATAAATTATCACTTAATGACGCAATAAAGATTATTACAAAAGAACATAATCGTTTGATATATGGGCGAGTCTTACGTAACTGCCCTACTTGGCGGCGTTGAAAAAAGACCCCTAAATTAAAAATATATTCTGAAGTGTATTAGTGAATTTAAAAGGTATATATGAGAGTAACTGAAGACAGAATATACATAAATATATATATTTTAACTTCTATTATATTGCACTATAACTGCTGAAATTTCAGCTCCGTGGCGTGTCCCTTTTGCAAAATGGTAACTTTAATTTAATAATTTTCGGTGAAAATATTATTATTATAACTTAGACTTTTTCAAGCATATAGTGTCTATATTTATGAACAATTTAGGTTTATATTAAACTTCATAATACCTTTTTCATACTTAGAATCTGTAAAATTATTTTGTCCCTCAATTTTTCCAATTTTTGAACGCAATCTGTATACTTATAATTAACGTGTCATGTGTTTAGTTATTACGCCTTTTAATAAGTTAAATCTTAATTTTGATCCATTAGCACTAAATCACATGTGAAAAAAATTTTAAAAAAGAAAATATTAAAAAAAAATAATTACTTTTGTGAAAATCGCATTAGTACAAAAAAAGCGTTCAGTTCCATGTCACTACTGTTATATTACTGTAACAGCTATTTGATATTATTGTTACCATTTTCTTGAAGTTTTTATGTGAAACAAGCGATCTGCAAAAGGAATAGATTTATTTTGCAATATTGTAGAAGTGAGGTTAGAATAAATGTCAAATTTTAGCTCCATGGCCTATATGAAGTTTTCAGTGTGCTTCATGCAGAGAAACTTTTTTATCTGTGGTGGTTATTTTAAAATATTATTCTATAAAGTAGTTTAGCAATGCCGGATTACACTGCTCGATTTCCATTTCAAATTATCCAAAAAATAAAACGAAATATTCATTATTAAATATTGTATTTGCTGTTCTTTTATAAAATTTTATATATGTTAACTAATATCTAAAATACTATTAGAATATTAAATAATTTATTAATTTATTATCGTTTTAGCAAAATATTAAGAAGAAATTTATATTTTGTACAATATATTTACAATAAAAGGATGCGGTTCAGCTCCACATGGCAGCTAATTTTCAAAAATTTGCTATTATTTTTGTATAAATATAGTTGTAGTAAAATCGTATGAAATATAATTATATTATACCCTAATAAGAAAAATAAGTGCAGAGAAACATTGAATAAAAAACATTTTTTTTTACCAAAACTTATCTTGAAATCGGGCAGTTACGCAAGAATCGACCATATCCGATATAAAAAAATCTTAATAAACGATAAACTTTACATTTCCTAGAAGAAAAATTTTGCCTATACTAAATACAATGAAACCTACTTACTCAAAAATTTCCTGAAGACAATATACTTTAAATCGATTACTTTTCTTTAATTAGCAATACTTTTCCTTTTTTAACAATCGGTGAAAGGAACTCCAAATTGATAAATTTTATATCATCTATCACACACCGACTTCCCAACTTATTCTTCCTGAAGCAGAACACAGAGTGAATTCTCAGAATCTTCCGGCTCATTTAGGAGCGAACACATGTCTTACATCCTTTTTCTCCACACGTTCGTCCATCCCGTGTTATTCTTATATGACTCTCGTCGTCGTCAGTTGGTATGTGTCCACAGGGTCGTGTAACGATTAAGGACCCTACCCCCTCATCGATTTTATACTTATTTATCCTTTACAAACTAATGTACTTGCCAATCCAGAGCCGTTGACTCTCCAGACACATCTTCGACGAGACCAAGCTCTTACAAGTCCGCATCTTGCTTGGAAATCCTTCCTTGAAACTAGGAAACATGCTTACAAGCAGCAGTGCATACACATCAGAGTTTCGCGTCGATAGACCGAATTTTGACTTTGGATTCTTCTCATTCAAATCCCAAATAATTTTCTCCCTGATTATGTTATCTCGTTGCCAAATGGCCAGATTAATTCAGAGAATTTTGGCATCCTCACTGAAATAACAAAATCGCAGGTTTTTAGTATCTAACCATTCAATATGAGGTAAAGTTTTATAAAAGGAAAATCTGATATTCAGCGTTGATTTTATTCCAAAATCGATGATCTACGAGTAGGTGGCGACATCGGACGACAGAGTATAGGAAGGACTAACACAGCGATGTGAATCTGCTATGTTGACTGTACGGTGAGCTGGAAGGGCATAGGGCGGTCGATTTAAATCCCTTACTATGATCCACGCTCGATGAGTCGATAAGCCGTGAGGTGCTGCGAACTAACGAAGAAAAGGAATACAAAACGAGAGAATTAAAAAGCGATAAGACAAGTCCGCCGATGTGTGTAGATTCCTCGTTGCTGCTCGTACTGAAACGTTATATTGTTATTTTTATATTTTATATTTTGGTTTCCTCTGAAATATACAGAACCAAAGTCGATTTCTTATTTTATACCAACTTATTAACTAATTGAAGGTTCATACTTATCAATTTTTAATATCTAAGGTAAATTATCTCCATGAAGTAGCCCGAAAATAACTTTGACATTGGATTGACACTTTGGATCTCCTTATGTGTTTATTTTCAAAAGATGAGGTTTACTTCCTCGAAGAAATTAACCAGAAATGTCCAAATGTCCAGAACATCAGTTGGGCTCACGGTCACTTTGTAGTTGACGTTTTTCCGAAGAAAGTGACCGGATGTGACCTGATCAAGGATTCAGAACGTATATATTTTAAAGTTATCGATTATTTAAATTTGAGGTAAACTTACTTCAGGTAGTTCGGAAATAACGTGAACATCATTTCGGCTCTATTTGTCGATTTTTACTATTTGAGGTTAAACTTCCCCGAAGAAGTTGACCGGAAAAGATCTGGACTTCGGTTGGGCATTAGGGTACTTTGTATTTATTTATCTTTACAATGTAAGGTTAACGTTCTCATAAAAATTAACCAGAAATAACTTGGACTTTTGTTGGACTCTTAACTACTTTCCAGCTGTCGATTGTCACAATCTGAGGTTAAACTCCCTGAAGAAGTTTAACGGATATGACTTGAACATTGGGACGGCTCTTGAATACTCTCTTTTTGTCACTTTTCACATTTTCAGGTTGTTACCTGGATATAACCTGGACATTTGTTGTGCTGTTGGATATCTTGTAGTTGTCGATGTTCACAATTTTAGGTTTACTTCCCAGCAGAAGTTGATCGGATGACCGGATATGAACAGAACATTGAGTTGTTTCTTGGTACACATTCTTTATTTCCACGAAGGGCCAGAATTGTAAATTGTTATTAATAATAATTTATTCTTTATTCTCTTTTTTATTTCCGCACCACTTTTGAGTTGCATTTTAGAACTTAAAATGGGTACTGAAAAACAAAGAGTCCATCCTAGTGCTAAATTCATACTACTTGTGACTGTTTTTTAAGTGTTCTGTTTTCGCACCACTATTCGGTACGATATTCAGACTTTGTTTTAGAACAATATATTGTTCTACTGCACAATTTTATCAGCACAAGTGTTCTAGTGTAGAATTTTATGCATACTAGAGATCTTATGCACAATTACTTGCGCACTAGATTTTCACCTCACAAGTACACGAGCACTAGTATTTTAGAGCACCAATACATGCTCACTAGCGTTTACTGCACCAGCATACCCCAAATAGTTGAAAAACCAAGCAATTCAGAAAACAATATTTCCTACAAAAGTTATTTAGAGTTTTTGGGTCTCAAAAAATAAATAAGTACCATTAAGCACAAATAAATAATTTGGGTCCAACATGATTTCTGTAAAGAGCACTAATATCTTTTGAAACTAAAAGTATATTCCTAGCATGAAATGCAACAACATTTATTCTTACTAATTTTTTGATTGCAAGCCCCCAAGAGGCCCAAAAAGGTCGAGACGTCCAAATGCATAACCTATTATTGTGTAAACGGCATTAACTGCGTACTTTTTTTTGGCTGTTTGTTTGTTTTGGAGAGTAGTTTAGGGGAATCCTGCATTGGACACCGACTAAGATGAAAATTGGATGTAGTGTCAGACTCCTACTGACTAACGCTCGTTCTTCCCTATTTCTGCATCTCTTCGCAACGGAATCAGCGTTATCATTGCTATCAGTGCGGTGATTGTCCTATATTAGAAAGTTCTCTTAATGATTTGTCGTCGATGTCGTTAAAGTTAATGGTTCGCTGAGTAGTGGGTGATCTTTTTCTTTAGTTCCAATTATCTCTCTTATTGTAGTGTATGCTACGTCCCAGTCTTCTTTAGTACCTACTATGTTTTTCATCATGTTGGTCAAGTTAAAAATCTCATTTTTGACTGTCCTGTATTTTTCTCGAGATTGGTGCCAGCGGGCACTTTCAAAGAGAGAGTGTTCTACATCATCCAGGCGTCCACAGTAGAAGCAAGTGTTTGGATCATTCATTTTCTTGTTGAACAGGGATTTTCTGTAGCATGTCCGGAAAGGTCTTAGATCAGGTAGTACAGTAAAAAAAACGGAGAGTTAAACTAAACCCGAAGAGAGTCAAGCTGACTACATTTCAGAGTTAACTATAGGACAACTCAAAAGAGTGTTAAGATTAACCTCTATATGGTGTAAAATTCTCGTAGTCAACCAAAATCTGCTGGAGAGTAAACGAAACGTTAACAGGAGAGTATAAAAATTTTACTCTCCTGTCGCCGGCTCATTTACTCTCATGAATACTTATAAAATATAGTAAACTATGAAGTCTCCAGAAGTTTGTTGAAAACACATAATTTGTCAAATTGATCATTTTCGAGGTTTAACTTAATTTAAATTTTCTTTCTTAGAACTTGTTGAATGCTCTCTAAATCTAAATTATTAAAAAAAAATAACTAAAAAACAGTCAAATTTAAGTAATTAAATTAGTGAACTGAGTTTTACTAAAATTATTAAGTTTATAAAACTGTTTATTTAATGCTTAATCATATAAAATTAATTTGGATCAATATGCTATAATTAGCTTAATAATCAATATGCTTTTTAAATTTAAAGTTTCTTTCTTTTGCTGACGACCTCAAATTTTATAAAATTATTAAGACTAAATTTTGTGCTCTTGATTTACAGGATGACCTAGATAGGGTTAACCTGTGGTCCACCAAGAATTCTTTACCTTTAAACATTTCTAAGTGTACGGCAATGTCGTTTCATCGCAAATCGAAAATAATCAACTTTTGTTATAATATCTGTGGGATACCACTTTCAAGGATTGGCCGTCAGCGGGATCTGGGACTTATTCTGGACCCTGCACTTACTTATAGTGATCATATTACACACGCAATCAATAAATCCTCTAAGGTACTTGGTCAGATTTTGAGGTCTTGTTCAATGTTTTTCAATCTTCGTGTTTTTAAGGTATTATACTTTACACTCGTCAGACCTCATCTCGACTTTCTCTCGATCATTTACTTTCCACAATACGAATATCAAATATTGAAACTGGAAAGGGTCCAGAATGGGTTTTTGAGATTTGCTGCTAGGCAACTTTCTATTCCATACGATTTTTTTACTCATGACTGTTCTGAGCTAAGATCTATTATGAAAATACCTTCAATTAAGAAGAGATTTTTAAAACTTGACTTACAGTTTTTCTATAATTTATTGAACGGTATAATCGACTATCCGGCTTTGAGGTCTGGAGTGATATTATCGGATCCATACATCTCACTGAGAACTAGTTCGTTATTTAGAGTGCCTTTTCACCGAACCAATTTAGGTGGCAATTCACCCCTCACACGCCTTTGTCGTGTGGCAAAGCATGCTAATCATGTAAATAACGTCGATTTTTTTGGTGAAAAATCCAAATTTGTGCAGGGTTTGTCTACCCATGTAAGAGAGTAATCCACACTGCGCATATATTTTGTACAAATTCTTTTACAATTATAAAGGGCGAATTTTTGTAAGCCCGTGTACTGAAATAAATAAATAAATAAATAAATAATAAGAGTTTCTAAAAATTTTTCAAAACTTTTTTAAGGTTTAAACAAACCAAGAAAATATTTTTAAAAACGCATTTTAAACAAAACGTATACATTTTAAAAGTTATATTTTATATATTGTACCATATTAATTATATAATAATATATTTATAAATTTAAATATACCTATACGTATATAATAATTACAACAATTTACATTGGTGTATTAAAATAAAATTTATTTCTTTATTTATTTTATTTATTGAAAATGCTTCATAAAGTTGCTTCACGGACCAACTGATTTTAAAATTTCGCGAATATCTTGATCTCTTAAATAGGTGAAAGATTTATCGTGAGCTTCATTATCTGAAATACCATGTTATGAAAAAAGGTTAAATATAAATTTATTAATAATACTTTACTGTTTCTAAAATGAAACATTAAATATACAAATAGAATATTTAATTTCACTCATTTTCAAGCCGAATTTGGCTAGTACAAGCGGAGTTCCATGATATAAATAGAAAGAAATCGATTCAATTTTAGATTATATTTCTAAGGGCTACACGTTCATTCATAATTCTTACCAAAAGGTTTACAAACATTTTTATTAGCGCGGTATCAGAGGACGATAAAATACCTAATTATCCGTCTACATGATCAGTGATGTTGGAGACCTGAGAGTAAATCTCATTACATAAATGTACACACGCAGGACATTGCAACAAAATATGAAAAAGGCTCTCGTCCTCCAGGCCGCAGCAAGGGCACTCAGAATCAAAACTAAAGAAATAAGTATACCGTCCAAAATTAATCCTGCAAATGTGGGTATTTAACAGCCTAACTTGTGCGAAAATTCTTTTAAAAACTATTGGCAATCTCGAAAGAAGATAAGGCTGTGTACCCCTGTGCAGAAACAATTGAGGGTAGACTAAAAGACTCTTTGAGGCCGAACAGTGATGTCTGTCTTGGGATTCAGTGAACGATTTATAGTGATCCAATATTTGGACCTTACATCTCACCACGGAATTCAAAGAAAGGTCACCCCACCGTTCCATTTCACTACCTGATTCAAAAAATATTTTTAACCGAACATACCAATTGTTACGGTACCCCGGGTTCATCTCAGGTACAACCTTCAGTCTCTCAAAGCACTGTCTGGGATATCTACTCCTCTCCATATAAGCAATCTTAGAAATCCAGTTCAGTATGTACTTTAAAACTTCATACGAAAGGTGAACTGAACCCGTTTCCAACCTCACCCCGTAATTTGGGGTGTTTAATGGTAATGACAGAAGTTTTTTAAAAAAATTTAATTGTACCCTTTCTATAAATTCCAAGTACTTCAATCCCCAAATTTGGACCCCATAAAACAATGAGTTCACTGCTAGGCCTCGGAAGAGCTTAATATATGTATTCCAGGAGACTTGCCCCAAAGAGTGAGTAATTTTAAATATACTTCCGATAGCAATATTGGACACACTTATTGACCTAGCCGAGGCCGGAAGGTATGAGCATGTGTTATCAAATGGAATACCCAAATAAGTATAACTTTTTACAACCTGTATTCGCTCCAAACCAAATTGAAATAATTTAAATTTACCCGATGATGATTTCCCCGATTTAGTAAAAATCACAACCTTCGTTTTCTCTGTATTAACCGTAAGTTTATTCAAATCACAATAGGCTTTTAAAGCGTTTAGTTTCCTAATAACCTCCATAAGGGAATCCGAGAGGAAGACATAATCGTCTGCATAGCCAAGATCCAATACTTCTTTCCTGTTGTCAATCGAGAGACCTCTACAATTCATCTGTATGAAAAAACCGTCGATATCAGAAATAAACAACAGAAACAGATAAGGACTCAGGACTTTCAATTTATGAAAGTTTTGACGCTATGCCCTGGTTGTAGGGGAGAATTATGTCAGTATTTAATTCGGCTTCCCAGATATGCCCTTTAGCTGGTTTGATCTTCGTAAAAATGTCTTCCTTCTAGTCATCTTCTGTGACTGCAGAGAAGCATTCATAGCTTTCGTCTTTTCTTAACGCTATTCTTCGTTTTGCAATTATGTGCTGTCGCATGCAATCTTGGCACCTTTCCATAGAGTTCAGCCTACCGGAAAGCATAGATTTTATAGTATGGACTTAGCCTTTTAGCCTGACGTTTTTCATACATAGGTTTACGTTTTTCTTACCATCTTCGTTTTTAGCATACTGGTTTCCTGTTTTAAGCGTGTCGGAAGACAGGTTTGGCAGGCTGATGACTCTGGAAGGTAGGGTATCCAAGATGGGTTTTCAGTCCAACTGAAATTTGGCTGATTTTAATACTTTTGACTGGAAGTCCAGGCCATTGCTGGCACTATAAATGTCGTTGCTTAATCTATATCCCTTTTTAACTGCTTTTGAGAGGGCTTCAATGTTTTTGAGTACAGCTTCTATAGAGTCTTTAAACTCTTTTAGTATATTCGATGAGAGAGATGTAAATCCTTCCATTTTTTGTTAAAGTTGAACCAGAAAATTTATATGATTCGGGAAGGTAAATGTTAACACAATTTTAATTATGTCATTCAGCGACGTTTCACCAACAAAGGTTCGTTGGCCTCATCAGGCTGTTTTTTATTATAAAAAAAAAATATACAAAAATTAATAATCACTTCAGAAATTTTTAAATAATAAATAAACACATAACACATAAACTGGTTCAATAGCGTATAAAAAAAAAAAAAAAAATTACCTAAATTCGTTAAAATTTAAACATTTTTTAACTTGTCAAACAATTAAAATATATTAAATAAAATTGTGTACGACGTCAAATAAATTAAAAACATTTTGAAACGACCAGCCAGGCAACAGACTTAAATTAAACTAACTACTTATTTAGAAATATAAACTTTTATAAATAACAAGAAGTTATTGAACTCGATGACAGAAGAATTACAAATATAAACAAGCGGTTACAAATAAATAACAAGACAAACAGTAAATATTGAGGAAAATATACTCATGAATTCATTCTGTTGATTAAGGAAAAAAAATTCTTATTTAAAAATACGATATCTTCTTTTTTATTTAAAGTAAATATGTTAGACTTCGAGATGTTACGTTTAAAAAAATGTGACTCTTGGTCTAAAATGTTGGGCATTTTGCCAGTCGAATTCATGATTAAATTCTTCTCGGTGTTGAAAGAAGACAGAATACAGTTTCGGTGACGTTTGTCGGAATCATTACATTTGTTAAGTTCAATAACCAACCGCTTTTGTCTGGCTTAGATTTCGCAATACACTTTTTTAACAAATTGTTCAATTTAGATTTATGAATGTAATTTTCAGAATTTAAAATACTTATAAACTTGTTCTGAGAATATATAAAAAAATTATTCAACAGTGTGTAGTCCAGATTCGAATTTAAAATATTTTTTTTAAGTTTAACTAACAAATTTTTTAAAAATTTCACATGAAAATGAATGTCAGTGATTTCTAAATTTAGCAGTTTTTTAAAATACTTTTTGTTGAAATCTTTAAATTGTTTTTCACCAGATTTACTGTAAAAAGTGTTATTGTTAAAACAATTGTTAAAATTAATTATGTGTTGAGATAAAACATCGTTGCGTCTGCAACTTAAAAGAAAAACTTTTTTTGACATTGCTCTGGCAAGTTGTTGGTTGTTGGTCGACCATGTTTTCAGGAGGTTTCTGAAGTGTTTGCCGTGATGAATTTCAATTTCTGAAGTGACTATTAAAATTGTGTTAACATTTACCTTCCCGAATCATATAAATTTTCTGGTTCAATCTTTTAGTATATTCGTTTGCTCGCGTGTCATAGCGTACGGCGAGCTTGGTGGACATTTCCGTTTTAATCAATTTTCCACACCTTGTGTATTTTCTGAGCTGACGTAGGATGTCAGGGTACTGGCTTCGATACTTTTGTCCATTTCAGACTTCGAGTCTTTTCCACTTGAATCGTTAAATGCTGAGAAGGCCAAGTGATTCACCTCCATCGCACTGCAGTTGTCTGACGACGAAAAGCCAAGGCCCGCTTTCTTACCTTGAAATCTTGCCGGTGTTGAGGCTCCGTCCCCAACTGTGTTCAACCCTGTTAGTGTTCTAGGTATTGTAGTTTTCGGGGTTTCTTCTGGTGTACACCATGGATCAATAACAGGTACTACCACCCTGTCAAGGTGGACTCGTGACCAGAGCTTCCATTTTCCGCAGTCGTTATTGGATTGCCGCAAAGGGCCTTAATGCGACGACTGCGTTGTCCAGAGAATAGGACGAGGATTAAACCACAACAGGACAGGTGTTTGGGATAAACTGATTTTTTTAATTAGTACTAATAACTTTTTAGAACAGAATTTATTCCTCTTACAAAATGCACAAACTTTTATTCTTATCAATTTTCCTAATCGAAAGGCCCAAGAGGCTTAGAAGGTCTACATGTCCAAATAACCCATTATTGTTTGAAAGACATTATATGAGTACTTTAGAATCAATGTAGTTCACAAGATAAAACAAATTAAATGGATTAAAAAGACCAAAAAATTTAAAAACTGAGATGGGGCCCGATTCAACATTTTGTACCAACTAAGGCCTAAAAGTTTAATTTTTGCAGAGAAGTGATGTCCAATCATAATCAACCCTTTGAATCTACTTAGCATCCAGATTTTTAACCCCAATAGTTCAAATTTCCTTTTTTGATACTTAACTTTTTTTTTTCATTTCCACCAGGATTCATAATATTTTTTAAATTATCTGAGGTTCATATAAAGTGATGACCAATCATTATAAACCCTTAAAGTCTACCTAGCATTCAGATATTTATCCACTTGCTATAAATGTTTTTGTAATGCTTAACGTTTTTTGTGAGTTTACTACTAGAATTAATAATATTTTTAAATCATCTCAAGTTGATATAAAGTGATGACTAATCATGATCAACCCTTTGAATCTACCTAGCATCTAGATAGCATTTCATGCTAGGAATATAATTTTTCTGCAGAAAGTTATTAGTGCTATTCATAGAAATCATATTGGCTTTCTTCAAGTCGAATGAAATAAGTTCAAAAGAAATTATTTATTTGGGCCTATAATTGTACTTTTTTAGATTTTGAGACCCCAAAATTCTAAGTAACTTTCGTAAGAAACATTTTTTTTCTTAATGCTTAGTTTACAAATTATTTGGGGTGGGCGATTAAAATGGGACACCCATACACACCAGTTTTCCAGCGCATAGAGATCTTTAAAAGAGAGTTGAGACATGTTTCTCCTTCCACTACCTTTGCGAGGTTCCAGAAACGGAAGTGACGATAATAGAAATTGTATCATTGGTTAAAAAGAGCGGGCTAAATTTAAAAATGTTTGCTTCAAAAGCATTTTAAATAGAACCGCCATTTTAGACGAATGAAATTAACTTTTTATGAAAATTCGTTTCCGGAAACCCATCACCAATCAGAATCCAAGTCAACATGTCTCAACTCTCCCTTGAGGATCTCTACAGCGCACAAATACGTGTAAACTAGTATTTTAGAGAAAAAATACATGCGCACAAGGGTTTTTTGAAAAAAATTGATTAGAAACGGTAGATTAAAGTTAGTCATAAATGGTCATCACCCTCCATGTACCAGAAACATGTTTTATATCAGCTGCAAGATTGTAAAAAATCCTAGGGAAGGAAAATTCAAGAAATTGTAATGTGGCTTTAATATATCAAAAACGGTTAATTAGAATCGGCAGATTGTAGTTCGTCATCAGTGATTATAACTTATGGGTTTGTACCACAAACATGTTCTATGTCAGACATACGTTTTAAAAAAATCTAGGGGCTAAGGAATCCAAGCTAAACAAATGTAGTTTGATTATCTCTATAGGGGACCCTTAGAATCCGTAGAGTGTAGTTGGTCATCAGTGGTCATCACTTTTACATGTACTAGAAACATGTTTTATATCAGCCGTAGGATTTTAACAAATCCTAAGGCACAAAAATTCAAGAAATAGTAATGTGGCTTAAATATCCCAATAAGGGTTGATTAGAATCAACCAATTGTAGTAGGTCATCAGCGGCTATAACTTCTGGGTGTATTACAAACATGCTCTATGCGAGAGTTTTCATACCAAAATGATCCAAGTTGAAGGTCAAGTTTTTGATTTTGATCAAAGTTGGTCAATTTGTCGTGTTTAGGGGTAGTAATAACTTAATCAAGTATATTTAAAAAATTTTCAAAATTTTAGGAATTACTTCACTTTGAATTTTTTACCCTTTAATTTAAATTATTCTTGTAATTTAAAGAGTTTTTAACTGATTTCAATGAAATTTATAGGGTGTATATAGAAAGAAATAAAGTTTTAAATATATTTAAAGTAGATTTCAAAACTTCAAAAATTCATGTAGAAAAACACAAAAAAAAATGTAAACCTACTTTTCTATGTTATTTAAAAAAAAATTGATGGAGGGTCTCTTAGTTCTCGAGATATCGGCAAAAGAGTATTACGCTTCACGTTTTCTATCCTATGAGCATAACGATTTTTGAGTTTTATTTGTTTTTAAAAATGTTGTAAATGAATAAACTACAATGATTTATTCCTGACGACTATCTATAAATATTATCAAAAATAAATAAATATTTATTAATAAATAACCAATGGTAGTGTCAAAAAGTTTAAAACTAGTTTTCATTCAATTAATTTTACCGCAAGTATGACAGAAATTTAAATGCAATTGAAGGTGATAAATTTGCCGATCTAAATTAATAGTCTAACAATTCTGAAACAATGAAGAATGTATAATAAAAATTTTTCTTTGTCGACAGTAACTAAGACTGATAGCGGTGTTTTTGAAATAACCTTTTGGTAACCAACTATTTATGCATTAACCCAATATAATTTAATGTAATCTATTTTATACTGAAAATTATGTCATCTTATTGAATAGCCTTGACCAATAGTTGTACTTCCACTCTGATTTTTCTTTTGTTTTCTTCTTTTTTTTTATAATCTAAAATTAAAAATTTTATTTTATGTTTTTCTTTTGTTCCACTTCTTTTTTCATGATGCATTATCAAAGATACATACCATGTTTATTACTATTAGCGACGACCATAACCAGTTATGTGCTGCCATTTATACATATATGTATATATGTATTTAACTTGTTCTATTTAAGGGCAATCTGCCCTAAGAACTTTGTATTTAAATAAATAAATAAATAACAGGTACGTAGCTAGCGAGGGCCCAGGGGGCCCGGGCCCCCCGAAAATTTTTTTTACTCATTGAAATTTTTTTTTTGCAAAAATTTTTTTTGATACTGGAGCTGCGGGCATGGAATTTTGGCCCCCCCTCCCCCCCGGCAAAATTTTGTGGCTACGGTACTGGACAGTAAGTTAAAAAATTGTAAGGCATAAAAAAGCGTTGCAGATAACTTTAATCTTACTTCACTACTAAACTCCAACCATTGGTTTCTTGTGACTTACACTTAGTAGTTATTCCTATTAATTTATTATTAAAAATTGAAAAAAGAAAAAACTAAAATAATTTTCTGGTTTCGCTATTGTTGAAGCTCATCAATACTACGTAAATTATTGTTGATACTAGACCAAAACGAATTTACAACTATACATATATATATATACATATTTACAAGATTATTCGACTTCATGTGTTTGCCGGGACTATTTCATCGTTTTGCTTTTCGAGTAAACTTCTTTTTTTGAGGAGATTTCTGTACCTCTACAGTGTTTGTGTCAATAAAAGCAGAAAATCGTTTGCAGAAAATCTTCAAAATCTTTTGCAGTGTATCTTGGAAAATTTTTTGCAATAAATTTTCTGCTTCCGTTGATTTAGAAACTGTAGATATCCAGAAATCTGCTCTAAAAAAGAAGGTTGCTTGAAAAGCAAAACTTTAAAATGGTCCTGGCAACCACATTAAGTTGAATGATTTTGTAAATAAGTATATAGTTATAAATGTATAGTTGTAAAAATTTTCTGGTCTACTGCTAACAGTTATTTAGTGGAAACTGCCCTATTTTGAATAGCCATCCCAACAATAGATAACTATAAATATATTAAAAATTATTTATTTTACTGAAACCAATTTTAGAATTTAGTTATAAATTTAGACTAAATTAATCTGCAACGCTTTTTCGTACCTCACTGAGAGAAATAGATCTTTAAACTTACTATCTACGATATTAAAATATAATAATTTTAATATCTAGGTATTATGTTTAAATATCTAAATACTAAGTTTCAATATGTGGATGCTAAATTTAAATATCCACGAATATCCATATTTTCATGCCTTACAGTTTTTTGTCTTACTGTCGAGAAAGAAAAATTTCTAATAGACATTTTTCATTGTTTCAGAATTGTTAGACTATTAATTTAGATTGGCAAATTTATCACCTTCAATTCCATTTAAATTTCTGTCTTACTTGCGGTAAAATTAATTGAATAAAAACTAGTTTTAAACTTTTTGACACTACCATAGGTTATTTATTAATAAATATTTATTTATTTTTGATAATATTTATAGCTAGTCGTCAGGAATAAATCATTGCAGTTTATTCATTTACAACATTTTTAAAAACAAATAAAACTCAAAAATCGTTATGCTCATAGGATAGAAAACGTGAAGCGTAATACTCTTTTGCCGATATCTCGAGAACTAAGAGACCCTCCATCAATTTTTTTTTAAATAACATAGAAAAGTAGGTTTACATTTTTTTTGTGTTTTTGTACATGAATTTTTGAAGTTTTTAAATCTACTTTAAATATATTTAAAACTTTATTTCTTTCTATATACACCCTATAAATTTCATTGAAATCAGTTAAAAACTCTTTAAATTACAAGAATAATTTAAATTAAAGGGTAAAAAATTCAAAGTGAAGTAATTCCTAAAATTTTGAAAATTTTTCAAATTTACCTGATTAAGTTATTAAGTTATTAAAACATGTTTCTAGTACATGTAAAAGTGATGACCACTGATGACCAACTACACTCTACCCCAATGGGAAACTAACGATTGGCGCATTAATGGACCAGTATTGGGAGCCAATGGTGCCAATATTGGCGCATTAATGGAAACCAATATTGGACCACAGTTGGTCAATCCTTGGGATGATAACGGGTTTGCCAGTCATTGGCAGCCATCATTGGTTCAATATTGGTTGCCAATGATAATGCCAATAAATAAAATTTTTTAAATTAACAATATTAAAATCTATATTTTTATATTGTTAATTTATTTATTGTTTACAAAATATTTTTTTTTTTTAATAAATATTTTAATTTATTTATTAATGCATGTCAAGTATTGGTACAATAATTGGCTTTCAATATTGGTCCATCCTTGGGAGCCAATGAATAACCAACAATCTTATTTTTACAACTCTATATGGAAACAGAGTTGTTAATTTAATCTTCAGCCAATATTTGACAATGAAGATTTGAGTGTTGGACACATTAGAAATGTATTTTCAGAGGTACGGGATCAGGCCTTATATAAAAGAGCTGAAGAAACTCGATCGTGAGAGAGGCTGACAGATGCGCGCCCTATGCCAGTTTCCGAAACCACAAACGCGTGAGAATCCTCGGCGCGCAGACGCGGCATAGATGCGGCGGGAAACTTCCACTATTTGAATTTGAATTTCTTATGCATTTAATCAAAAACAAGAAAAGAAATATAATAATACAAAAATTATACAAATTCTTAAATTTGTATAGTTTTCTGATTGTTATTAAAAAATAATACGCTTAATTATAAAGAAATACTTATAATAAATATCCTCCATAAATAATTGTTCAATTCTTGAAGATTTGAAAAACTCTTAAAGGTGTGTCCTAAGGTTAAAAATTATTGTTCTAAATCTACTTTAATCGATTTTCATGTTATAGAAATTATTTAAATAAATTAATTAGTTTTAAAGAAATCAGAAAGAAATTAAATTGATGAAAAAATAAACATTTAATATTAAAAATAATATTAATAAAAATAATCACATTAAAACTTTGCTTGTAAAATAAACAGAACGAAAAATTTAAAATTAAAAAATTAATGAACAATTACAAAATATTAAAGAAGACTTTAATTTTATTAAAATGTAAACTTAAGTCACATAAATACAAATATTCATGTAAGTATTTAAATTTTAAATTCACCATTTTTTCTGTTTAAATTTAAAGTAAAATTTAACAAATTGTAAAGAATGATAGTTAATAAATATTTAACTTTATTTGTTATTCTTTTCGTTTTTCACATGCAAAAAATAATCATTTTTTTTTGATAAAACTAAGAAACAAATTCTCTAAATTTGAATACAAATTAAAAATGAAAAAAATTTAATATATGTAAAAAAAATTTAAATTTGAATCATTTAATTAAATAATTTATTTTAACAAAATGACTTTCTAAATATAACTATCCAGAATATATAAAAAATATGAGCAAAAAAAATCAAAATTGGTTTTTAAAAATAAAAAAATAAACTTTTTAAAGTTCAAAATAAATTAAATTTTTTTTAAATTTTGTTATTCTAAAATTAATATTAAACTTGAATAATAATTTTCAATACAATTACTTAAAGTTAGATTTCAAAAAATTCAATTATCATTAAAATGAATCTTTCCAAATAATAAAACTTCAACAGAAAGAATTAATGGTTTCTTTTAAATTAAAGAAATAATAGAGCATTAAACATAGTTAATTTAATATTTTGAATACTATTAAAAAAAATTTAACTTTAAAAAAATTAATGATATCAAAAATATTATTTTTCGATCGTAATTTAAAAAAAAAATTCATTTAAATTTAGCTTTATTGAACAGTGTTGATTTTTAAATTTTAAAATTTGTGTCTAGGTATTAAGCTTTAAATTAGATTACATCTTATTTTTTTTCATGTCCATATCTTTTATTAAAATTAAATTAAAATTTGTTTTTAAAAATAAAATATAAACATTTTAAAGTTTAAAGTTGAATTAAAAATTTTTTAAAATTCGTTATATTAAAATTATAATATTAATCTTATATAATAATTTTAAAATATAATTACTTAAAGTTAGTTTCCAAAAACTTGAATTAATTTTAAAACGAATCTTTACAAATAGTTAAACTTGAACAGAAAAAATTAAAGGTTTCTTTAAAATTAAAGAAATAATAAAGCATTAAACATGGTTAATTTAATGTTTTAAATATTATTAAAAAAAAATTAAGTTTAAAAAATTTAATGACATCAAAAATATTATTTTTTATCTTAATTTTAAAAAAAAATTCATATTAATTTAACTTTATAAAAGAGTGTTGATTTTTAAATTTAAAATTTTTAAATTTGAGTCTAGGTATTAAGCTTTAAATTAGTTTACATCTTATTTTCTTTTTTGTCCATATCTTTTATTAAAATTAAATTAAAATTTGTTTTTAAAAATAAAATATAAACTTTTTAAAGTTTAAAGTTAAATTGAAAATTATTTAAAATTCGTTATATTAAAATTAAGATTAATCTTAAATAATAATTTCAAATATAATTACTTAAAGTTAGTTTCCAAAAACTTGAATTAATTTTAAAATTACGAATCTTTACAAATAGTAAAACTTGAACAGAAAAAATTAAAGGTTTCTTTTAAATTAAAGAAATAATAGGGCATTAAACATGGTTAATTAAAATTTTGGAATAAAATTAAAAAAAAATTAAGTTTAAAAAAATTAATGATATCAAAAATTTTAAAATTTTAAAGTAAACATTTCGAATATTATTAAAAATGTGCTCAGAAAGTAAAAACTTTGTTTAAAATTTTTTAAACTTTTAAGTTAAACTGGAAATAAGATGTGAACTAAATTAAACCTTTCTATACAAATTTAAATTTTAAAACTCAATGCCGTTTTGTAATAGCTAAATTGAAATGAATTTTTTTTTTAAATTATGATCGAAAAATAATATTTTTGATATCATTAATTTTTTTAAAGTTAAATTTTTTTTAATAGTATTCAAAATATTAAATTAACTATGTTTAATGCTCTATTATTTCTTTAATTTAAAAGAAACCATTAATTCTTTCTGTTGAAGTTTTATTATTTGGAAAGATTCATTTTAATGATAATTGAATTTTTTGAAATCTAACTTTAAGTAATTGTATTGAAAATTATTCTTCAAGTTTAATATTAATTTTAGAATAACAAAATTTAAAAAAAATTTAATTTATTTTGAACTTTAAAAAGTTTATTTTTTTATTTTTAAAAACCAATTTTGATTTTTTTTGCTCATATTTTTTATATATTCTGGATAGTTATATTTAGAAAGTCATTTTGTTAAAATAAATTATTTAATTAAATGATTCAAATTTAAATTTTTTTTACATATATTAAATTTTTTTCATTTTTAATTTGTATTCAAATTTAGAGAATTTGTTTCTTAGTTTTATCAAAAAAAAATGATTATTTTTTGCAGGTGAAAAACGAAAAGAATAACAAATAAAGTTAAATATTTATTAACTATCATTCTTTACAATTTGTTAAATTTTACTTTAAATTTAAACAGAAAAAATGGTGAATTTAAAATTTAAATACTTACATGAATATTTGTATTTATGTTACTTAAGTTTACATTTTAATAAAATTAAAGTCTTCTTTAATATTTTGTAATTGTTCATTAATTTTTTAATTTTAAATTTTTCGTTCTGTTTATTTTACAAGCAAAGTTTTAATGTGATTATTTTTATTAATATTATTTTTAATATTAAATGTTTATTTTTTCATCAATTTAATTTCTTTCTGATTTCTTTAAAACTAATTAATTTATTTAAATAATTTCTATAACATGAAAATCGATTAAAGTAGATTTAGAACAATAATTTTTAACCTTAGGACACACCTTTAAGAGTTTTTCAAATCTTCAAGAATTGAACAATTATTTATGGAGGATATTTATTATAAGTGTTTCTTTATAATTAAGCGTATTATTTTTTAATAACAATCAGAAAACTATACAAATTTAAGAATTTGTATAATTTTTGTATTATTATATTTCTTTTCTTGTTTTTGATTAAATGCATAAGAAATTCAAATTCAAATAGTGGAAGTTTCCCGCCGCATCTATGCCGCGTCTGCGCGCCGAGGATTCTCACGCGTTTGTGGTTTCGGAAACTGGCATAGGGCGCGCATCGGTCAGCCTCTCTCACGATCGAGTTTCTTCAGCTCTTTTATATAAGGCCTGATCCCGTACCTCTGAAAATACATTTCTAATGTGTCCAACACTCAAATCTTCATTGTCAAATATTGGCTGAAGATTAAATTAACAACTCTGTTTCCATATAGAGTTGTAAAAATAAGATTGTTGGTTATTCATTGGCTCCCAAGGATGGACCAATATTGAAAGCCAATTATTGTACCAATACTTGACATGCATTAATAAATAAATTAAAATATTTATTAAAAAAAAAAATATTTTTTAAACAATAAATAAATTAACAATATAAAAATATAGATTTTAATATTGTTAATTTAAAAAATTTTATTTATTGGCATTATCATTGGCAACCAATATTGAACCAATGATGGCTGCCAATGACTGGCAAACCCGTTATCATCCCAAGGATTGACCAACTGTGGTCCAATATTGGTTGCCAATAGTTTGCCAAGAAAAAACTGTTGGCCGCCAATCATGGGACTATTATTTAGCCAATGGTGATCATTGGCAATTTCCCATTGGGACGGATTCTAGGGATCCCCTATAGAGATAATCAAACCACATTTGTTTAGCTTGGATTCCTTAGCCCCTAAATTTTTTTAAAACGAATGTCTGACGTAGAACATGTTTGTGGCACAAACCCATTAGTTATAGCCACTGATGACCAACTACAATCTGCCGATTCTAATTAACCTTTATTGATATATTAAAGCCACATTACAATTTCTTGAATTTTCCTTCCCTAGGATCTTTTAAAATCTTGCGGCTGATATAAGAACAGTGGTCGCTAAAATCAACTGCGCAACTCTAGTTGTGACAGAAAACTACTGCGCACAGTATTAACGTTATTTAATTTTTAAACATTTTTTAATATCCATTGAAGGTCCCAAAGTAACGGTATATAACGTTCCAGGCGAACGTTAAATGCCTAAGGACATTTTAACGTTAAATCGTCCTTTAGCAACGTTACTTTTTAACGTCCCGAACGTTAAAATGTAACACCCTACCGATAAAAAATTACTGAAAAATTATTGTCACAAACCATCTGTGGCTCTTTACTGAACATATATTTTTGTGTAGATTTCTTAAGAAAATATTTATCTGAAAATTCAATATTCATTATGCGAGTATATACCTATATTAAAAATCGTGTCGAAAATATAACAATATAATTATTTACAAAAAATAATATTAATTAAAAAGCTAATTATGATTTAAAATTAATAATTAATTTTATGGCTTATGAATTATAATATTAGTTTTTGCAATTGTTACTTTCTATAAAAAATATAAATGTCTATAACATATATTTTAATAATTAATTATTCTTTAAGTATAGGAAAAGCCGAAGCATTAAATTTGATCCAAGGAAGGTAAAGACGATAACATAAAAACATTTTTTATGCTATATTATGCTTTTTATTTTTTTAAGCAACGTTTCGATAACATTAATCGTTATCCTCTTCAAGATGACCATGTAACTTATAATTTGAATATTAGCCTGAAGAGGATAACGAATAATGTTATCGAAACGTTGCTTAAAAAAATAAAAAGCATAATATGACATAAAAAATGTTTTTATATGTTATCGTCTTTACCATTCTTGAATCAAATTTAATGCTTTGGCTTTTCCTATATTAATTTGAAAGGAAATTTATATTTTTCTACTGATATTCTTGAAGTATTTTATTGATTATAATTTTAATTTAGTAGTATAAATTTTTAAAATAAACTTGAGAAATTCGAAATAGTGAAATATTGAAGATTTCAATTTTTGTATTGCAGACCTCAAAAAATAAAAGTATATAAATTCCAGGTAATGAAATGCCGGGTTGAAAAACATGAACTTAAATGACAAAAGAATTGGAAATCTACTGTTCAAGCAGGGATCCATTTTAAATCCCCATGTCTATTGTTACCCTAGCTAATAATTTTTGAACCCTAATAATTTATGACTTGAAATTTCTGCAATTTAATTATTTGAAATTTATAATTAAAAAACTTTGAATCTGTAATACTTCACGATTCCAAATATCTAAAATTTATTGTAATAATTTTATATTTTAAGAAATTATAAGGTAGGATATAGTTCCGAAAGCGAGGTACCTCCGATTTTTTTGACACTACGTATACTTACGTATTTTGATGCGCTGATTACGAATATGATAATGAAAATTGGCGCAAATTTGATTTTCATGGTAAAAACCATAAAAAACCCATAAAAATTCGGTTTTTTGCAATTATTTCAAATAATATTAAAAATTTTGAAAATTTTTTTGAACAAAAGTTGTAAGCATTCCAAAAATACATATTTTAAGTTATTTGATTTTTTTTTGTATCTCTAATAGTTTAAGAGAAAATCGTTGGTGAAGTTGCTGGTTCACCAGAAAGAGCGGACATTATGACATTAATGCAAAAAACTGAAAATCAATAATAATAATAACAATAAAGGCTAGGGGTTTCGCCCCTAGCCCCGTCAGAGGGGTGGGGGAGGGGGTAACCTCCAACCCCCCGTATTATATATTACACGACATGAAGACCACATGTTGCGCGGCCTGCGGCCGCGCAAGGACCACATTACCAGGGGGTTGGGGTGCCACTGTTAGTGGCACCCCAACCCCCCCGTATTTTGGTCCTATTATATATTATATATTATATATATAATGGACCAAAGTCGTAAGTCAGAATAATACGTATTTTACATAATGTAGAAAACCATGTATTATACGTAGAAAACCTCGAGTTTTCTACATTTACCCATCTCTGCACAACCCGGATAATATTTACAGCTGTCAAAGTAAGACTTGTAAAGAATTACCATTTAATATTGATATAATGTGGGTATTTCGTCACATTTAGGTTAATTTATGTTTTTTGCAATTATATCGTAAACTAATTGGTTTTAGTAAAAAATGCACTCGACACAAAATATGTATTTTTGGAAGACCTACAACTTTTGTTAAAAAAATTTTTCAAAATTTTTAATATTAATTGAATTAATTGCAAAAAACCGAATTTTTATGGGGTTTTTTTTTTTTGTTTTTACTATGAAAATCAAATTTGCGACAATTTTCATTATCATATTCGTAATCAGCGCATCAAAATACGTAAGTATACGTAGTGTCAAAAAAATCGGAGGTACCCCGCTTTCGGAACTTCACCCATAAGGTATTTCGTAAACCATAAATATTACGTTAAAATTGATATCATTTTTTAATTCAAAGTCAAAGGGATATGTAGTAAACATAATAGAATCATGAAAATAGTTCAAGTTCATTAAAAAAAATATAATGTTAAAATAAATAAACATTATTTTTAGCGTAACTATTTTTGTGCCCGAAGGTCACCAAAAGTATTTATGTTGGTCATAAACTACAAAAGGGCCCAAGAAATTATTTTTACCTCTTAAGGGTTTCAAGTGGAATTTCCCATTGCCATAAATCAGACTTAAGAGACCCAATAAGTTTTGAGTGAGTAAATGTTTTAAATACTATCTGAAAACGCATTGAAATGGCCCAAAAAACTCAGTGATTTTCGCCAGTGAGTTTGTATCGGTAGGGCGTTATCTGGAAGTTAAATAACGTTCAGTGCTATTAGGGTAGTGCGCATGTATTCAAGCGCTTAAGCACTAGTGCGCAAGACTTAAGGCGCTTTAATACTAGTGCGCATGTATTAGTGCGCTTAAACACTAGTGCGCATGTATTAGTGGGCTTAAACATTAGTGCGCATGTATTTGTGCACTAAAAGACAAGTGCGGATGTATTCGTGCGTTTAAATACTAGTGCGAATATATTTGTGCAGTGGAACTCTAGTGCGCATGTATTCGTGCGCTCACACACTAATGCGCATGTGTTAGTGCGCTTAATCACTAGTGCGCATACATTTGTGCACTAAAACACTAGTGCGCATATATTTGAGCGCTTTAATATTAGTGCGTACGTATTTGTCTACTTGAACACTAGTGCGCATATATTCGTGCGTTCAAACACTAGTGCGGATATATAATATTAAACAAACGACACTCAGCGATGTTAAAAGAACACTGAGGAGTGGGTTTCAACACCAGCATAGTGTTATATCTCACCGATTTTGCGGTTATTTTACCACGATCGTTCCACTTTTTTTAATATTTACTTTTAAAACTACATACGCCTTGATCAATAAAGACTGGATCCGCAATATATTTTTTGTTTTAAGACTGCAGGAACACTGTTTTTGACAGAAATACAAGTTCTTTACAGTTATTAATATGGGGTCATTCACATATCACGTAATATCTTTGGGTAAGGGAGGGGGGTACGCAAAATATCACGGTCAATGGAAATTAAATTTTTTAACAATAGAAAAAATATCACGAGGGGGAGAAGAGGGTTCAAATTAGCCGCAATTTGTATCACGTAATAAGTGAATGACCCCTATGATCATCGAACCGAATCATGTTATCTACATTTTGTAAATACTTTACGCATCTAACTTAACTACTCAACCAAGTTTAAACGCTGTATGACATAGATGGAGTACTACCATATAGGGTTATCGAATCACTTCCCTAAAAAACTTGAAGTTTTTCCTCAACAAGGCTATTATAATTTTTTGTAATCCTGTTCGCAATAATGCTTCCATTAAATGACGAAATAACTATGGTTTTTTGAAGTTTCTATGCTTGTTTTTATTATAATTTTCTAAGGAACAAAACTATTATATATATATATATTATTATATATTATTATATATATTCTATTATAAATCAACACTTCCAAGCATGTTCCGTGCGGACACTTCGTGTATTGGAGCCTAAAATTGAGTAAGATCCAAAGCAAAAAGTATATTAAGTTAGCAGAAACTAAAGCTTTAGTGTAGATAATAAATAACACTGCTTTTTTCAGGCCCGGTCCGAAAATGTCACCAAACTTAGACAATGTGTCACAACAAGCGTGTCATGCAGACTTTGGTCTGAAATCAAGCTTATTTAGAATTGGCGATGACTGTGTTTATGAAAGGTGAGTTTATATTTTTTCTATTTAATATTGTTTTTTTATTATTGGAAATCCTAATTTGTGCAACCAAACTTTCATAATATAATTTTTTTCTTTAAATATGGTATTACAATATATGTCAAATTTGTATAGTAGTGTTAATTTATCACTTGGTAAATAACATTAAAAAAATAGAGAATATATAGATCTATCCAAGTCAAGGTAAAACAACACAACTTTTTTTCATTTCTATTTTTTGACAGCTCAGTTATCCTCATCAGAAACGCAAATTATTAAAATTGAGATTTTATAAAGAATGTATCAATAAATTTGAACAACGACCACGGTGTTGAGCTGTCGAAACGTAAAAATTAAAAAAGTTGTGTATTTTTTACCTTGACTTGGACAGATCGATATATTCTTTATTTTGTGTTTATATGTCAAATCCCCAAAACAAATTGACTATATCAGTACTGTTACGATAATGGCGCCCAGTATTTTATTTATTAACTTAAAAATATCCAAGTTCCTAGGGCTGACTAGTCCTTCAAGGAACAATTACATAGCTGTCTTAATTAATAATGAACATATATATGCATAACTAAAACTAAGGAAGAAAATAAAAGAAATAATAACAATATTAATAATAATATAAAACAAAAATAATCATAATATTAAACATAATACTAATATTAACAGAAATAACAATAATGTCAAAAAAAGATGCCATAGAACTATTGCCTCATATCATGTAAATAGTACAATCTAAACATTATCATCTAAATTAAAGATTAACAATTTACCAATAAGTTATCTCGAACAATTTACCATTCTTATTAAGTAGAAAATTAAAAAACAGTCTTTTAAATATTTCCTGCTTTGAAACATCTCTGAACTCTGGCACCAAGGCTGGCACATCCTTGCGATAATAACGTTTTACTAGTACTGCTTTGCCAGTACCTGGTGCAGTACTGTCTTCCATTACTGGTACAACACTGGTGTAACTCTAAATTTAGAATAAAATACAGTTTTTTTTTAACAATTTGCTTATATAACATTTAAACTTTTAAACTTTTGTTTTACTCATGTTTATAATTATATAACACTTTTTGTTTGCCTATAACACTTATAAGTATATACGAACAATCCGCACGCTCGCTTAGGAATCGAACCCCGAACCTGACGCACGCGATACCAACACTTCAACCGACTGAACCAACAAGATTACTATTTCTTATTTTTTTATTAAAACATATTTGAGTAATTACATATTAGCGCGGTACTACGACATTATTCATCTCTGGAATAAGTCTGTAATTTGTAGTTGGTATATTATTTATTTAGTAAAAATTATTAGTAAAAACAACAAACATTGTACGTTTTTTTAAACTTTTCATTCGACATGTATAAAAATAAGTATATGTTGCTGTACAACATAATTATTTATCATTTTACAATTTATTTGTTAATGCAAGTTATTGACATTTTTTGTAGAAGAGTGAGAATATTTATTTAGAAAATCTTTTACAAAATACTTCCTTTTTTTTTAATACATTTGTATGCAAATAATTTCGTTTTTATTAAACTTATAATTTTAAGGGTGGGGGGGTAAGGTATTAAACTTTTTTTTGCATTTTTCTTATTTGAATGCATAATATCTCTAGAGTATTGTTTTAAAATTTCGAGTCAATCGAAACAAAATTAACAAAGTTATGAATATTTGAACGTCCGTTATGTAAGTCTTTAAAATTCATATTTTTTATTAAATAATCAGCTGTAAGTTGTTTATTTTTAAATTTGCAATATTTTCCACAACATTACTTGAAAGAGCGATTTCTGAGCCACAAGAAATGTCTTTTGAAAAATTTGTTAAATTGCGTTTTAATGTTTAAAATCAATGCTAAACTTTAAGTACAATTTTTGAACTTCTGGTCTTTAAATACGTTTTTCTCAAAAAGACTTTTTAAAAGTCGGTGTTCACTGCTATTTAAAAACTACATTACCGATACGTTACCGATACCTCCCCCCAGCGTTGAGTTTTAGAATTTTTTTTACATTGAGGGGGTTTTCCACTTACAAAATAGCGGCATTTTTCGTTAAAAATAACAATTTTTACTTTAAATGACCAACAAAAATTTAAAAATTAAAAAAATTATAATCAGGGAACGTTAGGGTAGGATTTGATGATACTTTGACTAAATTTTAAAGGTTTTTGATTTTAGATAATTTTTAGCTGAGATACAGTGAACACCGCAAATCGTCTTTTTCCAATGTCTAATTCAAATGAAAATAATTCTGATTCTCAACATTTAACTCGCGCAAAAAAAAAATAAATTCCTAAACTATTCTTAAATTCTGGAATTCCAAACATAAAATTAAAACCATTTACTATTAAACCCAGGTATACTAAAACAAATCTAAATATTAATTTCACACAAAAGAAAAAATAATCTGATTTAGGATTCATTTCAACTTAAACTTTTAACAGTGACGATACTTCCAATAGTGATAACAGTGTTAGCAAAGAGCACATGGCAGAAAAAACTTTAATTGAAAGTCATTTAAATAGTTTAGAAGAATTTGGCTTTAATAAAAATCAGTCTGAATTAAATAAAACTTTAATAGAGGAAATTGACGACACTTTTGAGAATCAATCAGAATATAGTTCCCCTGCATCTTCCATTTATTCTAAAAATCTATTAGATTAAGACAATATGGCTTTACCGAATAACCAGCAAGTTTCTTTACGCGAAACTTTGGAAACAATTTCATTATTCGACGGAAAAAATAGGGGAAAGTCGGATAGCCCCGGACACCTAAGCCTTCTGGTTAACAAATTTGTTTAATATTTTTGAAATATTAATTAAATCATCTTATGACAAAGACATGACCTCTGTCCATCTTTGAAATAAATTCGATCATAAAATAAACACATTATTTGAGAGAAAATGAGATCATATATGAGTAGTAAAATATTAGCCTCCAAAAAATTGTCGGGTGTTACCGGATAGAGAAAATAAAAGTGCTTATTTAAATTGTTTAATTGCATAAAGTGTAAATAAATTGTGTCTTAAATAAGGGCCGTAAATTAATTTTTAGGAATTAATTTAAACATATATTCAATAGGAACAGAAAGTCTAAATATAATAGAGTTTTATATGACGTTTAATACGATACACGTTTGTTAAATTGCCTAGACAATTTAAGGTTAAATTTAGAAAATACTTATTTTCAGAAAGAAGAAATGAAAAAATGAATTATTATATTGAAAACATAAGCTGAAGTGAATTATACAGTTTGTAATTTGTTTCAATTATAAAAATGCAGTATTATACGTGAAATAGATAGTGTCCGGGGCTACCCGCTGTCCAGGACTACCCGCTGTCCAGGGCTATCCGACTTTCCCCTATACCATTAGGGTGAAAATTCGTGAAGTGGGCCTCGGATTTTCCAAGGGTTGTAATTTCTAAAGTACACTTCACAAAAATAAAGTACTAATATAGATACAAACAATCACCAAGCTTTGTTGAAAAATATTCATTTGTTTATTTTTGATAAACAATTGAATTTTAATGCACCATATTTTTTAAACTTTTATTTCTCAGCAATGAATTATCCGATCTTGATGAATTTCATACACGCAATTAATGAAGGTTAGACGTTTAAAAAAATATTTTTTTCATTGTTGACCAACATTATTTATTGTAAAAAATAATTGTTTATAATAAACAAATGAATAATTGAGTGTGTTCTGGATGTCTTTTGTAAATTTTATTTTCAGAAACTCAAAATATATATATCAAGGATTAGATATCCGAAATAAAAAGTTGGTAGATCGAAATAGTTTATTAACTATGAATTTTTTTGTGAGCGCGGTCGCGTAGATCCGTGCGATACTCCCAGCCTCATGGCTGCAGGAGTTCGTTCGACGCTCTCGGCGAATATCGCGTAATATAATTATAAAAACGAAAATTCGAAATTCTACTACTAAAGTCTCTCTCTAAATCTGAAATTTTGAAAAATTACTATTTGATGGTTATATTTCACTAATTGAAAAAGATAAAACTTGTTGAACATTAAAGTAGTGAAAACCTACTAATTAAATTGGTAATTTTGAGAGAAAAAAATTCTTTAAAAGAGAATATTTACATTTTAATTAAAAAATAATATTATATCAAAAATCGTAGTAGTTTATTTTCAGCATTAAATTGATCTAAATGGCCATCTACTTGCACTAATTTATTTTCCTTAAAATTGTGTCCATAGTTGAAAATTGAACAAATGTTAAAAGTAAATTTCAGGTTAGTTGTACACTTTTTCGATTTTCGTTAACAATTCTCTATAACTCCACATTTGCAGCATATTCATATGAAACTGCTGTAAAGGTTGGATTATTTATTTTTATATATATTTATATATATATAGGGGAACAATATCGTTTTATAAACAAAAAATAAGAATTTATAATTTTTTTTTCTGATTAAGTGAATCAATAATTTTGAATTAATAACTATTTCTATTAGTTAAAAAGGAATAAACTATATTAATACTGCATTACTAATTGAATGTGTCAGAATTCTACTATTTCAGATTTAGAGAGTGTATTTGTAACATTTATTTCAATTTTTCATTTTTATAATAAAACTTTCTTTTTATGAAAATAAATTATATTTCTAATGAATATCTAAACAACAAACATAATTTTTACTGATAATACATTATAATAAACATTGATATTCTAAAATACTACTACTATAAATATGCATTTTTAACTCTTATTTCGAATTTTCGTTTTTATAATTATATTACGCGATATTCGCCGAGAGCGTCGAACGAACTCGTGCAGCCATGAGGCTGGGAGTATCGCACGAATCGACGCGACCGCGCTCACAAAAAAATTCATAGTTAATAAACTATTTCGATCTACCAACTTTTTATTTCCGATATCTAATCCTTGATATATATATTTTGAGTTTCTGAAAATAAAATTTACAAAAGACATCCAGAACACACTCAATTATTCAGTTGTTTATTATAAACAATTATTTTTTACAATAAATAATGTTGGTCAACAATGAAAAAAATATTTTTTTAAACGTCTAACCTTCATTAATTGCGCGTATGAAATTCATCAAGATCGGATAATTCATTGCTGAGAAATAAAAGTTTAAAAAATATGGTGCATTAAAATTCAGTTGTTTATCAAAAATAAACAAATGAATATTTTTCAACAAAGCTTGGTGATTGTTTGTATCTATATTAGTACTTTATTTTTGTGAAGTGTACTTTAGAAATTACAACCCTTGGAAAATCCGAGGCCCACTTCACGAATTTTCACCCATTATCGATATTAAAATCAAAGCTTCCAGAAAATGTAGATGTAGAAAAGAATTTAATAAAATTAATTCGGGGTCGAATTTTATGCAAAGCAAGGAAAATTATAGTAGGGGATAGTTTTAACACAGTACAAGAATTGGCAGAAAAATTCAAAACAGTTTACACACCTGCAAAACCAGTATATCAGTTACAAGGGGAATTAGGGGCAATGTATATGTGGGCTGGGAACATGAAACCGTAGTATCTTATGGTACGAGAATTGCGGAAGCAGTAGAAAGAATTTTAGATGTGCATAGAATTAATAACGAAAATAAAGTAGACGAAACATTTAAAACAGGACTAGAAGAAACCATTGTTGATTGTTTTACACGAGGAATTAAACCAGAATTAGAATTACGAATATAAATATCAGATACATTTAAGAATGCAGTAAATAAAACAATAGAAGTAGAAAGCAAATTATTAGCACGCAATGAACTAAGAAAAAATACGCAAAAAATTGAACATCAACATTTGTTTAAAAACAATAAGGGATTTGCTAAAACAACAAAAATAAATGTTGCTCAGGATAAAATTATTACTTGTTTACTTTGTGGTAAAAAAGGAAATTCTGCAGTAAATTGTTTTCAAATTAATAAATTACTAGGACAGAGGCAAGAAAATTGCATACACTCACAACGAAATTTTACATCTTAGAATCAATATCAAAATCGTTTTAGTAATAGAAATTAAAAAGAACCATTTAATAAATCTCAAAATAAATATCAAAATTACTATAAAAACTCTGCGCGAAATCAATATCAAAATACATGTGCATATAAAAACAGATTTCAAAGTCAGACACAACAACAAGGAACAAGTTCAAGTAAAAATAATCCACCAATAAACCCTATTCACAAAAATCAAAATATATTATGTAATTATTGCAAAAAACCTGGACATGTTATTTGCGAATGTAAAACAAGAATTCGAAATAATAGCCAACAACAAACGCATCATCCAGTAGAACTTTCGGAAAACTCCAAAATCTTTCCTTAGTAGGATGCTCTGAGTACAGATTACAAAATTTTTAAGCATCCGGCAATAATAAACTTCTAACAAAACATATAAATTTATCAGAACCTAATTCAATACCATACGTTCGAGTAAATACTAATAGACTCAAAACATCTGCACCTACGAGATCGACCCGCGCGACACGGCGCGCTTGTTATTTTTTTTTTTAATGAATGTTTATGTTTTGTCTTAAGGACAATACTTCTTTAATAAATTAGAAGATTGTCATCCTCAGTGTGTTAAACTAATAGGGAATCACCTTTACAGAATAAATTGTTACAACCTTGGTTATGTTTGAATATTAAATACGTTTATTCAAAATCACAGGAATCTTACATGTTTCTTGGTTCAAATTTCGCAAGGGACTGACTCATTATGGTCTTACAACAGTAGTGGAGGTGGAAATTGGAAAATGGAAAGAAAAGAGGGGGTGAGGTTTCGTAGAAAATCTGTGAAGAGATTGGACACCGAGTATCCTTAGATTTACAATGTACTCGGACCCTTTTTAATGACGGTACTGCTAAAGCTCAATTTCGAAGTTCTTAACAAAGGTTTTAATCTGGCAAATTGCACATCTGTAGACGGTTAGGTTGGAAGAACCTTGAAAATTAAATTATTTTCTGAAAACATGGGTTCTCCTTTTCAAATCTCTAAATTTCTTTGAGACGAGAAAAACACAAAGGTTTATGATTTTCGTAAATACTAAAATGTAGATATAGTTAAAAAATACTTGAGAAAAATTCGATCTGAAATTCGCACGTCAACACGCCGGCCCCCTTGAACTATTAAGTTCAATATATGAGATATTATACCTTTACACACAAATACCTGTCTATGTTTACTAATTTTTATTAATAGCACAATTAGTCACAAGGGGCATTATTTTCTTTTTTAACGAATAAATTAATAATGTCTGATTACACAGCCCCACAAAAAAAAAAGTGTCATGTACTTTTGACCGGAATACCTTAGCCCTATGTATTTTGACGCGCTGAACACGAATCCGAAGTCCATTTTGCTCCATCACGTCAGGATTTTTTTCTAACCTCAAAATCAATAAAATGACACTTTTTGTTCATTAGCATGTGAACCCGACTTAACATTAATACATGCTTTGGACGAATAGAAAGCTTGGATTGTGACCTTTAAAACGCTTTTTTAAAAATTGTTCTACGATGATTTTTAACGAAGTTATGATGTTTTATTTAAAATATAAATTTTTTCCAAATGTAAATAACACTTCAATAATTGATGTGGTATGGTGTAATGGAAAAAAATGATTTTAAATAAAACATCATAACTTCGTTAAAAATTATCGTAGAACAATTTTTAAAAAAGCGTTTTAAAGGTCACAATCCAAGCTTTCTATTCGCCCTAGGCATGTATTAATGTTAAGTCGGGTTCACATGCTAATGAACAAAAAGTGTCATTTTATTGATTTTGAGGTTAGGAACAAATCCTGACGTGATGGAGCAAAACTGACTTCGGATTCGTGTTCAGCGCGTCAAAATACATAGAGCTAGGGTATTCCGGTCAAAAGTACATGACACTTTTTTTTTTGTGGGGCTGTGTTATTCAATGTCAATTGGAAGAGGCGCTATTTTCTTCACACTTCTCTTATATTCGCCACAGGCAGTTTTTACTGTAACTACACGTATGGTACCTTCGTTGTCGGGATGAACAGCTACGATTCGACCGAGGGGCCATTGCATAGGAGGGATGTTGTCTTCCTTAACAGTGACGAGAGTTCCAACTTGCAAATCCTTTGTGGAACCAGTGTGCCATTATTTACGCACAGTTTGCTCGTGCAGGTACTCCTTGTACCAGCGATTCCAGAAGTGCTGCCGCATCTGCTGCACATGTTGCCAGGAGGATAAGCGTCCTGATGGTAGTTCTCGTATGTCGTGTTCTGGCATACTTGTTAGTACATCATCAATTAGGAAATGGCTAGGAGTTAAAACACTCAAATCATGGGGATCAGGAGACAGAGGAGTTAAAGGTCGGGAATTAAGAATGGCTTCGATCTCCGTTACGTAAGTGAGTAACCCTTCGAAAGTTAATAAAGTGTCTCCGATCACACGAGTCATGTGATATTTTAAGAATTTAACGGCTGCTTCCCACAATCCACCAAAATGGGGCGAGCGGGGAGGTATAAAATGCCAGTTTACGTTTTCATTAGCAAGCGATTGTTTAATCTTGTCATTGTAAGATTGAGATTTTAATAACGCGAATAAATCGTTAATTTTACGTTTTGCTCCCTGAAAAGTTGTTGCATTGTCTGAATATATATCCGAACTTCTGCCCCTCCTAGCAAAGAATCGTTTTAAAGCGGCTAAAAAGGCATCAGTTGTTAGGTCGCTGACGATTTCGCAATGAATGGCCTTTGTAGCAAAACATACGAAAACGGCAACATATACCTTGACTTTGTTACGATTGCGATATTTTTTCTCTTTGATATAAAACGGGCCACAATAATCGACTCCGGAATGCAAAAAAGGTCTCTCATAGATGAGACGACTTTTAGGAAGATTACCCATGATATACTTTGGTATTTCTGGTTTTGCTCTGCGACAGATAACACACTTTCGAATTACATTTTTAACTATATGATTTTCTAACAGAATGCAAAGTGGCCTGAGTGCCACTGTGAAAATTTTTTAAGTGATTTTCGCGAATAATTAAGGTCGTGACTTTATTATTTTGGGGTAGCAAAATAGGATATTTTTCAAAGTAAGGTAGTTTAGAATTATAAAGGCGCCCGCCAACACGGATAATTCCCTCAGAATCTAAAAAGGGATTCAAAGCAGAGAGCTTGCCTTCCACGAATTCGTTTAATTTTAAAATTTTTAATTCCTTTGCAAATGATTCTGACTGTACTAGATTTATTATGCGATTGGTCGATAATCGTAATTCGTCAGTTGATAAAGGACCTTTGATAGAATCCTTGTTAAGTTTAATTTTTATGAAACGTATGCAATATGCTAATACACGCTTTAAAGTAGTAAAGGATTCATAATTTTGCACGATTTTATTTTTTCGGAAACCATCGCAATGACACACGGGCGTCGTTCAGGGATATCTATAAACTCTAATTCTGAGATTGGCCATTTTTCTTCGTTTTCGCAAAACCAATTCGGGCCCCTTTGCCAAAATTTATTATCTATTAGTTCAGCTGGCGATACACCTCGCGAAACAAGATCTGCGGGATTGTGCTCAGATCTAATATGACGCCATGTGTGCGAATATGTTAGTTTTTGTATTTCCGAAACCCTGTTTGAGACAAACGTTTTCAATATATGAGGTGGAGTGTTTATCCAATACAATGCGATTGTCGAATCTGACCAAAATCATACGCTGTTAAATTTTAGTCGTCGCAATTCATGAATAATTGATTCGAATAGTTTTGATACTAATAGCGCTGCACAAAGTTCTAATCGAGGAAGAGATACCGATTTTAAAGGAGCCACGCGTGATTTGGAACACAAAAGCTGAGATAAAATACGACCTTCTTTATCAATAGATCGTAAATATATACAAGCACCATAGGCTTTTTCACTTGCATCGCAGAAGCAATGCATTTGTAAATTTACGCGATCCTCGATAATCACTTTACGATCAAACTTTATGTTATTCAATAAATGAAGTTCGCTTCGATACGTCTGCCAGTTCGTGTGCAACGTCAAAGATAAAGATTGATTCCATTCTAATTGCAATTGCCAAAGCTGTTGCATAATCAGTTTTGCCTTTACAATGACAGGTCCTACTAGACCTGCTGGATCATACATTTTTGCTATTTCGGAATCACTGTCCTTTTTGTGATTTTATTAGTTTTATTGTTATCATTTATAACGAAGGTAACTGAATCATTAAGCGGATTCCAGTAAATCCCAAGAGTTTTTGTTACGCTTTCCTTGTTTGTTATAAACTGAGTATCATTTGATAAATTCGATAAAGAGGAAATTAGACTAGGCTCATTTGAAGCCCATTGTCTAAGTTCTAATCCGGCGCTCCGAGTAATATTAATTAATTCCGGAATTAATTGTCTCGCTTCTTCTTTTGTGTTAGTTCCGGTTAACATGTCGTCAACGTAAAAATCTTCCTTTAATATGATACTCGCGTTTGGATATGATTTTGCTTCGTCATTTGCTAATTGATTTAAAGTTCGAATGGCTAAAAAAGAGGAAGACGATACGCCATATGTAACCGTGTTTAGATTGTAAGTTTTTATTTCACTGTCCTTATCATCTCGCCATAAGATTTTTTGAAACTTTCTATCCGCGACATTCAATGCTATTTGTCTGTACATTTTCGCTATGTCAGCTATCAATACATAAATGTGTGAACGAAATCTAATGAGTATCGATAAAAGATCTTCTTGGATTGTAGGCCCTACCATTAAAATGTCGTTTAATGAAACATCGTTTGACGTTTTCGCTGAAGCATCAAATACAGTGCGCAATTTGGTTGTCACACTGGATTCTTTTAATACCGCGTGATGAGGCATGTAATAACCCTCGAAAGTACTTGGGTTTGTATTTTCCGACATGTGTTCTAATTTTTCATATTCATTAAGAAATTCCTTATACTTTGCTTTTAAATCAGGTTTTTTGTCAAACGATCTTTCAAGCGCGTGGAATCGTTTCAGAGCTACTGAATATGATTCACCAAGTTTAGGGGCGTTTTCCTTAAAGGGAAGACTAACTGAATATCGGCCAGTTAATGTATCACGACAAGTGTTTTCTAGGTAGTGCTTTTCGCACTCATTTTCTTCATTTGAAAAGAAATTTCTTTTGGGAGTTTCCTCGAATTCCCAAAAACGACTAATTTGATTATTTAAAGTATCTATTGATAAATTACATAATACCCTTTTTGAGCAATTCCCGGCAGAAATTTTACCCGAAATTATCCAACCGAATCGAGTTTTTTGCAAAATCGTTGAATGTGGTCCGATTTCGAGGTGGCCTACACATAAAAGGTGATAAAAGTACTCAGCACCTATGAGAGCATCAATCATAACTGGTTTATGAAAATCGGCATCTGCAAGACGAATATTTGATGGAATTTTCAATTCGTTTTTATTTATATATCTGTTGCGGGGAATGTTTGCAACCTCATCTACTAATAAAAATTTACAATTAATCGTGAATTCATTTATGCGAGATTTAACTGTAGCATATATTGAGTTTTTAATGTATGATTGAGGTTTATTTACGCCATTAATAGCAACTTGAGTTTCTTCATGTTTTAAACCTAACCTTGAAGCCATTCGCTTTGTCATAAAATGAGATTGAGAACATGAATCGATTAATACACTGCAAGAATGAGGATTACCTCTTTCATCTAAAACATTGACAATAGCAGTTGCCAGTAAAATTTCCGTGTTAACATTCGTATGCAAATTGACTACGTAAGCCTGTATTGTTTCAATTAATTGCTCATCTTGCTTTAGTTGCGCAATACTTTGCTTTTCTCTGTGTAAAAGCGTATGATGTTTTCCGTTACATTTTTTGCAATTAGGTGATGTACAATCCCTGATTCGATGATTGGATCTTAAGCAATTAAAACATAGATTAGCAGATTTGACAATTTCGGCTCTTTCGTTTACGCTAACATTTAAAAGTTTTTCACAATTTTGAATGTAATGCTCATTTTTGCATAGATGACAGTAAGGTTTTCTTGTTTGTGTCGAATATGTCAATGTCTGTCTGTTTGTTTCTGTCGGATTTCGTTGATTTGACCGATTATGAGATTTGTTATTTGCCGATGGTTTTTCCGACCTTTCCGGTTGCATCACTTTAAGAACCTTTCGACGAGAATGCAAAAATTCTATTAGTTCTTCCATAGTGGAAATTTCATTACCCTGACGTTGTTCTTTCCATTTGAGGCGCGTTTGTTTCTCGAGTTTTGATATTGTAGCATAAATCGGAAATGCTTCCAGAAACGGCCTGTTTAAAGCCTTTAATGCACGATAATGTTTGCTTATTTCATCTAAAATTTCCCCGATTGACTCTGATGTTCCCTTACTAATTTGCTTTAATTGAAAAAAGGCCTTTACTCGATTGTTTATGACGGACGTTGGATCGTCACAATATTTTTCTAAAATTGTCCAAGCTACCATATAATTCGCGGCGGTTGTTTCTAATGATTCAATTTTCTCTAATGCTTTTCCCGTTAAACACGATCTTAAATAAATAAATTTTTGTGTGTCGCGAAAGGAAGGATTGTCATGATCAGCTGATTTAAACGAGTCCGAAAATCCCGGCCATGCTTCATACGAACCGCTGAATTGCGGTAAATGCATTGCTGGTAATCTTATGTGCGAATCATTTCTACTTGTACTTGCGATTGCATCCGATTCTGATAATGCGTTTGATAAACCCGTATTGTGACGATTAATCACATTCGATTCTACGCTGTCTGAATTATTTGCATTTGGTAAACGAATCGTGGAATCCGAACCTTATTTACTACGAATTATTTTCTTTGCTTTTATAATAGCCACGGGTACCTCATCCTCAAAGTCGCCTCTTTCTTTGAGCTCATTCTCAAAAGCTTCATCAGATACAAATTCTTCAATTTTAGACTGAATAGTTTCGAATTCCTTTGCGGCTCGTTCTAGTTCTAAGATTTTAAAATTTAATATCTCTATATCCAATTCGTCACTAGGAGTTTCGATAAGATTTTTGAATTTAGTTAATGTTGATTTTAAAGGAGCTCTTTTTCTTACTAAAGATTTTATTAAATTCTCGTTTTCGTTACTCATTTTACGTATCGGTTTAGAAGCGAAAGAGAAAAAAGGCAATGTTAAAAATTATGGATATTTTAATTACACATGGGATAGTGATGTGACAAGTAGACAGACTTACGTTTTGATGATGTGTTCTACCGATGATAATGAATATCGGATAGAAATACGATGTATCGTGGCGGCAACCAGCTGGTACGTTACTCCTGATGAAACTGATGTTAGGTGTTCAAATAATGTCTCAAGAATACTGCGATGAAAAACTGCTACGATTTAGACACACTACGATGGACTTGTTATAATGAGACAAAATCTTCAAACGACTATTTTTTGCACAAAGTCACAACGAATTTATAATAATCTTGTTATTTATTGCGTTCCGTTATACTAAATTGTCATTAATGAGACCCCTGCTTATTTGAACCTTATTTCCACTAAAACATAATCACACAGATCACATTCACGATCACTTTCGTTAGTACAGTTATGTTTTGTTTGTTTTCTTATATAATCACTATAAATGTTTCGTTAAGATCGCGAATGCTTTTTTAACTGCTGGTAATTGTTCACTAGCAACTTGAACGTCGGTCGAATATCCAAAAATCCGGCTCGAAGGACCAATGTTTTGTCTTAAGGACGATACTTCTTTAATAAATTAGAAGATTGTCATCCCCAGTGTGTTAAACTAATAGGGAATCACCTTTACAGAATAAATTGTTACAACCTTGGTTATGTTTGAATATTAAATACGTTTATTCAAAATCACAGGAATCTTACATGTTTCTTGGTTCAAATTTCGCAAGGGACTGACTCATTATGGTCTTACAACAGTAGTGGAGGTGGAAATTGGAAAATGGAAAGAAAAGAGGGGGTGAGGTTTCGTAGAAAATCTGTGAAGAGATTGGACACCGAGTATCCTTAGATTTACAATGTACTCGGACCCTTTTTAATGACGGTACTGCTAAAGCTCAATTTCGAAGTTCTTAACAAAGGTTTTAATCTGGCAAATTGCACATCTGTAGACGGTTAGGTTGGAAGAACCTTGAAAATTAAATTATTTTCTGAAAACATGGGTTCCCCTTTTCAAATCTCTAAATTTCTTTGAGACGAGAAAAACACAAAGGTTTATGATTTTCGTAAATACTAAAATGTAGCTATAGTTAAAAAATACTTGAGAAAAATTAGATCTGAAATTCGCGCGTCAACAGTTTATAATGTAAACTGTTTAAGAAAATTCATGAACAAACAAAATAAATCATTTAAAAATAATTAATAAATAAAACATATAACTTCATATTTCCAAAAACATATCTCGAACAATTTTAAATCAACACAATTTAAAACGTATTGAAAACACGTATCCAAAAACGTTTTGGAAACGTTTTTGGAACGTATTTGAGACACTTTAAACAAGTTTAAAAAGGCTGTCACAGATTCAAAGACTCCATCACCTCTAAGAGTGCAACATCATTAACTTATGGATACAACCATAGGAAAAAAGATTAAATGCACAACATCTTAGTATAATTTCACAGCAAGAATGTAAGGTAACAATAAGCTTACAATAAGCTTAAATTATCAATAATGAAATAATTGATCGATTATTATCCTTGCGAATTACTTTTGTATGGTACCTACGAATGCGCGGCCGGAGGTACTTTTGCGCAAATGAAATTTGTGTAAAGTCTTTTTTCGATACCGACAGCTGATTTCAAGTTGTTTTTTTAATACAGCATTTGTTTACATTATGTAACGGTCCAGCGTTATTGGAAACTTGAAAGTTTCGGTAGGTTTAGTGCTGTTATATTCTACGGGGCACAGGACGGGTTCTTTAAGATTTTAAGGTGAAGCGGATTAAAAGTTACAGATTTCTATGTTATTGTATATTATTATTATTATTAGTATTTTTAAATATTATCAATATAAAAGTTAATTTTATATGATCGGAACTACTTTAATACAGCGAATCTTTACTTGGTTAATACCACGTGTCTGCAAATAGTTGAAAGGCTACTTTAAGTGCAATTTGACCTGCAATATAGCCCTTATGGAGTTTGAAAATACTCGGTATTAACCAAGTGTATAGATACGCGGTAAAGAAGCAGCTTCAAAGATACTAAAGATATCAATATAAATTTTTTCATAAGTAGGATGAATTGATCAATCACTCGAAGTCAATAAAAAACCACCTTTTTTAACGTTTCGACAGTTTATACTGTCCTCTTCAGAAACTAGAAATTTATTCACAATTTTGTACATTAAATTTATAACAAAAACTTATTGAAATTTACAAAACAATTTATACAAAGAAACAATAAATATATATTTACCGAAAAAAACATGTCAATATTAAAATTTATTAAGATGACATTTTCATGTGAAAACGAAAAGTCAATGAGTAAAATTGTTAGACACGTCAAATAACACAGCTCAATTCAAACTAAACAGAGAGTCAAAAATTTAAAAATAAATACAAATTAGTTTTCAAGTCATTATAAGTATCAGAGCTAATTAATCACAATCGTCTAAGAATTAAAATTAAACAATTTTTCGGAGTTTCTTTTTCTGAAATTTCTGAAATTGGTAAAAAAAGAATAAAGTAACAAATTATTGAAAGTATAATTATTAATTATATAAAGAAATATACGTAAGACGTTTTACAAAAAGGTTCATTTTAAAAAAATATTTTTTTATTTTATTTTATTTATTTTATTTTTAAAAAAACATATAAATCAATAAAAAAGATATAAAATGAAAAAATTGTAAAAATTGTAAAAAAAAATTTTTTTTTTTTTTAAAAAATTGCAAACTTTATTTAAAATCATAAATTTATCAAAGCAAGTAGAATTTTTACAATTTTTCTTTATGCGCTGTTAAGAACTGAAAGTAAATTTTACTCAAATTTCTGACATCATCTTTCCTATTAATAGGGTTCTTTTGTAAGTTGATATGGACCATTTCAGAAGTCAAACGTTTATTAAGATTTGGTTCTCTATCAAGTATTGAGAAATTACTCCAATCAAAATCATGATTGAAAACATCTTTATGATTAGCAAAAACATTAGTTTTTGACTTTTTGTGTTCGTTAACTCGAACACGAACCATCCTTTTAGTTTCACCGACATAAGTCGCTGAACAATTCTTACAGTTAATTTTGTAAACAGTGTTTATAATCTCAGTGTGCTTATTTTTGTCTTTATACTTTTTTATAATATTAGTTTTATAATTTTTGTTCTTAGTAGGAATCGATAAAATATTGTAATTTTTTAAGGTAGAAGACATTTTTTCAAATAATTGGTTGTGATAAGGAAGAAATATTTTAGGCATTCTCTGATAAAGAAAACTATTGTTGTTGCGGTTGTTATTGTTAGAGTTGATAGAATGAATCCGTTTCTTAATATATTTATCAATAAGAAATGAAGGATAATTGTTTTCAAGTAGAAGTTTTTTTATGAATTTTATGTTTTCAGTATGGAAACTGTTATGTGAAAGTTTTATAGCACGGTCAGTTAAGTTAAAAATTATTGCAATTTTTTGAGAGAAAGGATGTTGTGATTCGAAATTCAATAATCTGCCAGAAAAAGTAGGTTTTCTGTATAATGACTTGCAAACTAATTTGTATTTATTTTTAAATTTTTGACTCTCTGTTTAGTTTGAATTGAGCTGTGTTATTTGACGTGTCTAACAATTTTACTCATTGACTTTTCGTTTTCACATGAAAATGTCATCTTAATAAATTTTAATATTGACATGTTTTTTTCGGTAAATATATTTTTATTGTTTATTTGTATAAATTGTTTTGAAAATTTCAATAAGTTTTTGTTATAAATTTAATGTACAAAATTGTGAATAAATTTCTAGTTTCTGAAGAGGACAGTATAAACTGTCGAAACGTTAAAAAAAGGTGGTTTTTTATTGACTTGGAGTGATTGATCAATTCATCCTACTTATGAAAAAATTTTCACCAAGTGATAAATTCAAATTATCAATATTGTGTTGACCATGAATCTACAACGGTCTTCTATAGATTTTATTATGGACGACTCATCTGAGTCATCTGACATATGATGTCTATTCCAAACACATTGATTCAATCAAACTCAATCTCAAGCATTTCATCTTTTACAGTCGAACTGGCAACCAAAAATTTGAACTTCTGATTAACCAAATAAAGAAAAAACTTTTAAACATTATCATTGAAGATAAGTGCATTCATCGTGACTACTTAACAAAAAATTTGGAATGTCTACGTACTTGCTTGTCTAATAAATTACCTACACATGTTTTTTATACGTTTTATGAGAATTTTAACTATAATTTTGATAATTATCGCTTAAATTTAAAAAATAAGCTCTCTCAAAAATTTAATTTAATTCTTGATAGGAAAAATATTGAAACTTCTATTGACAATAATTGTAAACAAAAATGGTTCACTAATTTATCCAGCTATGAAATTCCTAATGATGTTATTGACATTGTCTCTCTTGGTAGTGGTTTTAGATTTGATAATGACTTCGATCCAAATGTTGCAATAGAATATATAAAATCAATTGAAAATTTTATTTTTCGTTATGAAGTTCACTATAATATTGCCAATAATGTTAGAAAACAATTAATGTTTAAGTTAAAGTCTTTAGAAAGAAATACACACAGACACATTCCCATATCTGACAGGATTTTTGCTAAAAAATTCAAAAATATTCTTAAAAAGAGAAAATAATATCATGTTTACAATAGCTGATAAAGGAAATGTTACTGTGGCACTTGACAAGAGTGACTATTATCAAAAAATGGAAATTTTATTAAATGATGTTACTACCTATCAAAAAATAAACAAGAACCCGTTACCCATGTTACGTAATGATGTTTATGGATTTTTGAGAAATTGGAATGATAACGGATTTCTATTTAGAAAATTTAGAAATGAAGATTTGACGCAAACTGACACAAACCTTGCAAAATGTTATGGATTGCCTAAAATTCATAAACAAAATTGTCCATTTAGACCTATTATTTCAACTATTGGTTCACCTACTTACTTTTTATCTAAAACTTTATTTTCTTTGCTCAACGATACTATTGATAAACCAACCTCTTACGTTAAAAACAGTTATGATTTTATTGACAAAATTAAAAATATAACAAATTCAGATAACTACATCTTTATTAGTTTAGATGTCAAATCTTTATTCACTAATGTTAGTGCTGAACGAGTGATTGAAAGTATTACAAAACGCTATAACAAAATTCCATGTAGCCTAAATATTCCTCTCATTGATTTAATTGAAGCAATTCAATTTTTATTTGATAACACTTATTTCACTTTCAATGACAAATTTTATAAACAGACTTATGGTACCCCCATGGGATCACCCATTTCTGGATTGTTTGCCGATATGATCATGTCAGATTTGGAGGAATCTTGTATTGGGAAATTATCATTTAAACCCATCTTCTTCAAGAGTTACGTAGATGATATTTTGACTTGCATCCGAAAAGATAAGATTGATGAAATCATTGATGTCTTCAACAACTATGATGACAGACTTCAATTCACTTATGAAATTGAAAACAATGATTCCATTAATTTTCTTGATTTAAAAATAATAAAAGTCGGCAATTCAATAATAACTGACTGGTACAGAAAACCTACTTTTTCTGGCAGATTATTGAATTTCGAATCACAACATCCTTTCTCTCAAAAAATTGCAATAATTTTTAACTTAACTGACCGTGCTATAAAACTTTCACATAACAGTTTCCATACTGAAAACATAAAATTCATAAAAAAACTTCTACTTGAAAACAATTATCCTTCATTTCTTATTGATAAATATATTAAGAAACGGATTCATTCTGTCAACTCTAACAATAACAACCGCAACAACAATAGTTTTCTTTATCAGAGAATGCCTAAAATATTTCTTCCTTATCACAACCAATTATTTGAAAAAATGTCTTCTACCTTAAAAAATTACAATATTTTATCAATTCCTACTAAGAACAAAAATAATGAAACTAATATTATAAAAAAGTATAAAGACAAAAATAAGCACACTGAGATTACAAACACTGTTTACAAAATTAACTGTAAGTATTGTTCAGCGACTTATGTCGGTGAAACTAAAAGGATGGTTCGTGTTCGAGTTAACGAACACAAAAAGTCAAAAACTAATGTTTTTGCTAATCATAAAGATGTTTTCAATCATGATTTTGATTGGAGTAATTTCTCAATACTTGATAGAGAACCAAATCTTAATAAACGTTTTACCAATTTCAGAAATTTCAGAAAAAGAAACTCCAAAAAATTGTTTAATTTTAATTCTTAGACGATTGTGATTAATTAGCTCTGATACTTATAATGACTTGCAAACTAATTTGTATTTATTTTTAAATTTTTGACTCTCTGTTTAGTTTGAATTGAGCTGTGTTATTTGACGTGTCTAACAATTTCACTTATTGACTTTTCGTTTTCACATGAAAATGTCATCTTAATAAATTTTAATATTGACATGTTTTTTTTGGTAAATATATTTTTATTGTTTATTTGTATAAATTGTTTTGTAAATTTCAATAAGTTTTTGTTATAAATTTAATGTACAAAATTGTGAATAAATTTCTAGTTTCTGAAGAGGACAGTATAAACTGTCGAAACGTTAAAAAAAGGTGGTTTTTTATTGACTTGGAGTGATTGATCAATTCATCCTACTTATGAAAAAATTTTCACCAAGTGATAAATTCAAATTATCAATATCAATATAAATTGTTGCGTGTTACATTCTTTTAGGTTCGGGCGGGTTCTTTTAGTTTTTATGGCAAAGCGGGTTACATATTTATGCTTTATTTATATTTAACCACTGTTGGAGTCTTATCGTAAGCTTACCTCATCGGCCTTACCGTAAATTACCTTTACCTTGCCGTAACATTAACTTTGCTTTACTGTAACCTTATACACGTAAGCTTACAGTGACCACATATGTAAACTTACAGTGACTTTACATTTAAGCTTCCTGTCTAAGGTATTTTAAAAGTTATATCCTATGAAAAGAAACTTTGCACGTCTTAAAATCCTGTAAAACGTCTAACTTTGAAGACTATTTTTTTAAATTAGTGTTTTTGTGTGTACCGTACCTTTCATAACTTTATCAGATCAATCAATTTTGAAGAATGAGTGCCTAAATAAAAGGTACTTAAATTTTGAAGGCCTTGTCTTTTTTATTTTTTTAAAAACAAAATGTTAAAACAATTTTTTCGGTTAACAATTTTTTTTCTAATGGTGCTTTTAATCCATCAAACTGGCAAACATATTCTAAAAATGTTTTCAAAATTGTTAAAATTTTTTTTTTTTATTTTGACATTTCCTGTGCTGTTTTTCTAAATTTAGGAACAAACAACTATATCATCTTGATAATTCTATAGCATATTGCATGGTAAATAAGAAAATATAGTCAAAGGAATACGAATTCTACTTTCTTGTATTTTAGAATCGTCGCCATGTTTAGGTAAATTACTAATTAGAAAAACTTTTCTTTTGATTCAGACGACAAAAGTATGTTCTGTGTTTTGGAATTATTATATGACCATCAACAATTCATTGTTAAAATAGCCAACGATTTTTAAAAGACTCATTATTAACTGTACTTCCTATTTAGTTTTTAATTTGTTATCTGCACGTTAAATTGTTTTTTTATTGACACACTATTTATTCTGATTCCAACTTCTTATACCGTATACTTAAGATAGCAAACATATCTGAGGCTTAACATTCGGATCCATGTATGTTACATATTGCAATTTTCTATAACTTTTTATTCTAAACAGTATTCTCGGTATTGAAGTAGCTTCGACGATATAATTCAGCTATTTTAAACTGTAATGAGTTCAAAATATTTGGCACTGGTTTCCTAAAGATCGTCATGGAAATAAATTGCTTTCATCACATGACTCAGTACCGTTTTCTTAAACCTGATTTTTCTGCGTTCAGTTTAATATTTCTCTCCTATGCTTAAATATATATTACCATAGAGACACACGAGGAATAGAAAAAGTGGTACATTGCTTGATACAATGCATTATCCTAATGTTAGAATTGTAATAAAATAGTTCCAGACAGCAAAACATCTTATAGTAATCTCACTGTAAGCATGTAACACATATTAATGAATTACCCTAAAAGCTGTAGATAAGCTTAAAATGTCTGCCTCACAGAAAGAATACACAGTTTCGTTTTTTTTTAAAGAAAATTATATATTTTATGAAATAGTTTAAAGATGTCAATAAGCTTTATTAGAAAAAGTATAGCTAATCGGTAGAAATGATCGAAAACTTCTGAGCACGTATATATAATTTGAAAATTAGATTTTTAATTATACGGTACTCGTCCGTGAGTTTATCATTACCTTACCCTAAGCATAGGGTAAAAATATCTTGAGCTTTTCGTAAGCTTACTGCAAGCGTTCGATAACTTTAACGAATAAACATAAAATATGATGTATCGGACGAATATGTTGGGTATGCCTACAGTCAGCTCATTGCAAGAATTGCCTGTCGTATTATGAGATTCGCATTAAATATAATTAATTTGAAAATGTAAGACGTATTAAAAAAATTAGTTTAATTCTGTTCGATGGATTTAAAAAATGAGCGCATTCTTTGGGATTGAAACAATATAATTCTCTTACTGTTCAGCGCATTAGCTGGAATTAAAGATGAAAACGGAATTGTTTGGTATTAAGAGGCATTGAAATATCCAGTTTTTTAAATGCCATTCTATGCTTTTTAATTAACCTTTTTTCCTGGGAACACTTACCATGAAAAATATAAAAAAAACTCATTAAAACAATTACATTATTATTATTATTTTTTTATTATTCCATCTGTTACTAAACCATCTCTAATTTTAGTAACGATTATTACATGAAATAGAATAGAAACAAACATTCTAACCTTAAGTTACTCATATAATAATAATTAAAAAGAATTAATAAATTATTATTTTCAATACAATAATAAATACTTTAAAATATTAATTAAAAGTAATAATTTGTTATTTTTTTTAATTTAATAAAAAATAAATGTAAATAATAAACAACACAATTGAAGCGGCGCGAGGAAGAGGGGCTTGACAGACAAAAAATCAATTTATGAAAAACCTCATTATAATTGTAGGTTACATGACACATTAAGTAAGCAGATAGATTCCTTTTCGACAAAATACTTCATTGCAATATTAGGTTTAATTTCTTTTTTTTTTCTATATTTTATTCTGTGAATGATATTAACTTTCTACATTTTACTATTTTTTATTTTATTATCTATCCACATTCAAGGATAATTTTTTTCATTTTTGAGATATTTCTCAAGTTTTCTAAAATTAGTTGGTCATAACCTGTACTTGAAAAGTTGACATTTTTAAATAGAACAATATTTTTTAAAATGTTTAATATCAAAATCATAGTGTTAAAACATGTTTGTCACAGAAATTGAAAGAGAATATTGAATAGAATCTATATTTTTAATTTGTTAAAATTTGATAAAATGTGAGATGGGTCCCTCTTCCAAGCGCGGCTTTAAATGTTTTAAATGTAAATAAATTAGAAATTTAGAAAAAAAAAAAATTTTAAAAAGTTATTATCATTCACTACACTTACAATTATTTTATGATTATCTTTATTACAACTACACTCATTTTATAAATTTAAAATAATTATATAATAAACTAATGTTTTAAATAAACTTAATAAAATGAATTACTTGTCAAAGAACTTTAATGATAATTATCGCATAATGTAATTATTGAATTACAATAGAAATCAAGATCTTAACCGCAAATGACATTTATCAATATGATACTTTAATGAAGAAAATACAACTATTGAATTAATTTAATAAGAAAAAAGATGAATAAATTAGAAGCTTACAATAAAATTAAATGAAATTCTTGGGATTTATTATTATTACTTACCTGTCACTAACCATTACTACGTAACTGGACAATGATAACAAAAAACATAACCTTAAACATGAAAGTATAATATTTTTATTTTACAGAAACTTAAAAGGTTAATGAATTATAAACATACAATAAAACAAAATAAAGAACTAAAAATTATTGTAACTCACCAGTTTCACCATTTCCACGTGACTGAAAAATAATCCAATGAAAATTACCACGTGCATTACAATAAAAAGAAATATTAAAACCTTAAACGACATAAATAATTATGATACTTTCAGTGGAAAAAATAACATTTAAATAATAATTATTATTTAATAAACGAAGATTTTAAATAAATTGAAAAATACTACAAATGAACGTCTAAACTGTGATGTTATTGTTGACTAAAAATTTCGAAAATCTGCAAGCCAATCAGAAGCCCGATAGAACGTGCTCCACCACTGAAGTTGGTCGAAAGGGTTCTCGTATAGGGAAGTCAAGCCCTGGCAATTAGGCGGAAATTGAAGGAAAATCGAATTCGCTCCCCGTTCGCTCCCCGTTCGATTTTCGCTCAATCCAACGGAAAACAACAATATAAAATGACTTAAAAGTTATTGCAAATGAATAATGGATGCCTCCTCTATTAGTTTGCGTTTGCACAATCTTCAAAAATTGGCAAATTAATAATAAAAATGGTGAAAATAAGTAAGTTGTTTAAGACAACTAACCTGCAAAGATTGACAACCAATCAGAGGGGGTCACGTGCTTTTCCGCACGAAAATCAAATCACTCTTGTTGACTTAAAGAATATACAGGGAGTCCCACGTTACAGCGTACATATTTGAGGGTCATAATGTACACAAAAAAACTAAAAAATAGGTCCTCTTGACTTTTTCAAAAAAATAATTAGAACTCTAGTTAGCGCGATTCAAAGTTGACCAATCGCGTGCTAGCTTTACTCGATCCCCAAAGGCGTAGGACGAACACCGGATAATCTCAAAACCATTCCTGACATTCAAAAAAAAGATCTTTCTTTAACAAAAATAATTGGATCAACAACAACCGACAGACAACCAACATTGTTTGCAACAAATTTGAAATTGTTTAAACAAAGTTAGTTAACAAATTCCCAAAACGGATAATTTGCAGCAAAGATTGATTTTTCTTTCTCCGAATTTTCAAGATTTACATAAACTAAAAATTGACAAAATTGTTAACAACAAATTCGAAATTGTTTAAACAAAGTTAGTTAACAAATTACCAAAACGGTCAATTTCTACTAAAATTTGATGTTTTTTCACAAAAATATGAAGAATAACATAAAATAATAGTTGGCAACATTGTTATAAAAAAATTCGAAATTGTTTAAATAATGTTAGTTAACAAATTCCCAAAACGGACAATTTGCACAAAAAATTGATTTTTCTTTCTCCGAATTTACAGAGTTACATAAACTAAAATTTAACAACAGCCTTAACAACAAATTCGAAATTGTTTAAACAAAGTTAGTTAACAAATTCCCAAAACGGACAATTTGCACCAAAAATTGATTTTTATTTCTTTGAATTTTCAAGATTTACATAAACTAAAAATTGACAACATTGTTAACAACAAATTCGATATTGTTTAAACAAAGTTAGTTAACAAATTCCCAAAACGGTCATTTTCTACTAAAATTTGATGTTTTTTCACGAAAATATGAAGAATAACATAAAATAATAGTTGTCAACATTGTTACAAAAAAATTTGAAATTGTTTAAACAATGTTAGTTAAAAAATTCCCAAAACGGACAATTTGCACCAAAAATTGATTTTTCTTCCTACGAATTTTCAAGATTTACATAAACTAAAATTTGACAACATTGTTAACAACAAATTCGAAATTGTTTAAACAAAGTTAGTTAACAAATTCCCAAAACAGTAAATTTCTACTAAAATTTGATTTTTCTTTTACGAAAATATGAAGAAGAAAATAAAATAATAGTTGACAACAATGTTATCAAAAATTCTAAATTGTTTAAATAATGTTAGTTAACAAATTTCCAAAATGGACAATTTGCACGAAAAATTGATTTTTCTCTCTCCGAATTTTCAAGATTTACATAAACTAAAAATTAACAACATTGTTAACAACAAATTCGATATTGTTTAAACAAAGTTAGTTAACAAATTCCCAAAACGGTCATTTTCTACTAAAATTTGATGTTTTTTCACGAAAATATGAAGAATAACATAAAATAATAGTTGGCAACATTGTTATAAAAAAATTAGAAATTGTTTAAATAATGTTAGTTAACAAATTCCCAAAACTGTCAGTTTGTACTAAAATTTGATTTTTCTTTCACGAAAATATAAAGAATGACATAAAATAATATTTGACAAGATTGTTATCAAAAAATGCGAAATTGGTTAAATAATGTTAGTTAACAAATTCCCAAAACGGACAATTTCCACCGAAAATTGATATTTTTTCCAAAATATTAAGAGTAATACAAACTTAAAGTTGAAGACCTTGTTAACAATAAATTCGAATTTGTTTAAAACATGTTAGTTAACAAATTACCAGAACTGTCAATTTTCACCAAAAGCAATCATTCTTTTTACAAAAAATAAAGTAAACACAAACTAAAAATTGACAACAATGTAAACAACAAATTCGATCGTAGCTTGACGGGGCTAGCTTCGTTGTTGAATTTTAAAAATGACCTCAAGGAATCGAGCTCCGTGGTTGAGCTCTGTAAATAAGCTCCGTGGTTGAGTTTTGTGGAATGAGCTCCGTAAAATAAGTGAGCTTCGTTGGCGGTCAAATACTCCTGGTGGTATTACCACTCTCAAAGCTGGAGCTGTTAGCAGTATCACTGCTCTAGTCGATCTGAGGTTTCAGACCGGCGAACGCGTATTTACGTACTTTAACGTGTTGAGCGCGGCACATGCGCAGCATGCTCCTCGCCGTGATTGGCCGCACGCGCGCGCTTATTGGCTCTTCACGCTTTGCCGGGGTAACTTTGCCGCGATTGGCCCTTGCGTGAATTCGGAGGAAAAGGATTTGCCACGATTATAGAAACTACTTCGTGTCTTGTGACTTAGTCGCGTTCGTGCATTGCTCTACTCGAAACTGTCGGTCTATTGAATTTTTAATTTTTCTAGTTTTCGACAAGCTAGCTCAGTCGCGTACGCGTACGTTTCGTGCATCGATTGTCGCTTCGTGTCTCTACGCCGGGTTTTCTAACATTCTCTGAGGCAGTAGGTGGAATGGGCACTGTCAGGCGACCAGAGGACCAGAGGGTGACCATGGAAATCCGTGACCTTAACGGCTTAACCGAAAAGGAGGAAGTTGTATCTGGTCTCGAAGTAGTTCTTAATACTCCTCGAGAGAAAAGACAAGTAACGGTCCTCGCACCAAACAGGAGAGGCGACAAAATCGCCATCTTGATCACAGATCGCAAGGAAGCGGAACGCTTAGAAAGACCTGGCAGAATAAAATTGGGCTTCTTAAGTTGCCTCATTAGGGGAAGGCTTATGGTCAGAAGGTGCCACAGGTGCCTTGACAACGGCCATAAGAAAGCAGACTGCAAGGGAGTAGACAGATCCTCTACTTGCTTTAAGTGTGGGTCTACTGGACACTCTCTTGCAGCATGTAGTAAGGAAGCGTTCTGCTTCCTCTGTGCGGCCGAGGCTGAAAATGAGTCGGAAACGACTCATGTTGCAGGCTCAGGAAAGTGCGCCTTTCTCTTGAAGCGTGTTTTGAGCTGATTGACGGTCTATCGTGTCCCTTGGCTCCACTTGCGTGCGTCAAGGGCCCCAATAACCGTCAATGATATTAGGTCCCGTTTAGAGGGATGAAATCGCTTTGGCGACAGAGAAGGGGATATAAGACCACTCCTGAAGGCGATACGCGTGGAAAGTGCTAGCTGGGAGTGGTCTTAAGGTCCCCAAATAAGGGTGTGTTTTTAGCGGGTCAGGAGGACATCGCCACCCCCGCATAACCCTGTAGTACGGGCTCCAGGGTACCTAGTAGCAGGTTTTCATATCCTACGAAAAAAAACATTGTTAAGGGCATGTAATGGAGAATGATGTCACCAGTACAAGCAAAATTTGTCCGTAAACTTTCTCTAATAATAATAAATATTTTGACGTTAAACTTTGTAGAATTACTTAGAATATCGTTAAGAAGGTTTAATTTTTCGAAAATCAGCTAATGTTGTAGAAAGTTAACTTTAGGGAAAAATTTAAACAAACTTGGGTCAGAGAGACCTTTTCAATGGTATTTTTACTAATTCAATAAAGTGTGAAGTCAAAATATTTATTACTTTAAGAGAAAGTTTACGGACAAATTTTGCCTATACCAGTGACGTCTTTCTCCATCACATGCCCTTAACGACAAATTCAAAATTGTTTGAACTATTTTATATTTTTGAAGCAACATCCATCGAAAGAGTCATAAGATTGCGAGTTTTAATTTACGTTCTTTTCATGGAAGGTAAGAAAATTTTTTACATATTTTCACTTGTTCGAAGAAATATTTATTTATAAATTTTGCTTGTACTGGTGACGTCATTCTCCATCACATGCCCTTAACAATGTTTTTTTTGCGTAGGATGTGAAAACCTGCTACTATGTACCCTGTAGCCCGTACTACAGGGTTATGCGGTGGTGGCGATGTTCTGCTGACCCGCTAAAAACACACGCTTATTTGGGGACCTTAAGACCACTCCCGGCTAGCACTTTCCGCGCGTATCGCCATCAGGAGTGGTCTTAGATCCCCTTCTTTGTCGCCAGAGCGATTTCATCCCTCCAAACGGGACCTAATATCATTGACGGTTATTGGGGCCCTTGACGCACGTAAGTTGAGCCAAGGGACCCGATCGACCGTCAATCAGCTCAAAAAACGCTTCAAGAGAAAGAGAACTTCCTCTATCTGCGTTTTTCTGCAACCTATGTGGCCCTTTGACGACCTCCAACATGAGCCGTTTCCGCCTCATTTTCAGCCTCGGCCGCACAGAGGAAGCAGAACGCTTCCCTACTACATGCTGCAAGAGAGTGTCCTGTAGACCCACACTTAAAGCAAGCAGAGGATCTGTCTACTCCCTTGCAGTCTGCTTTCTTATGGCCGTAATCAAGGCACCTGTGGCACCTTCTCCTAATGAGGCAACTTAAGAAGCCCAATTTTATTCTGCCGTGTCTTTCTAAGCGTTCCGTTTCCTCGCGATCTGTGATCAAGATGGCGATTTTGTCGCCTCTCCTGTCTTTTCTCTCGAGGAGTATTAAGAACTACTTCGAGAGCAGATACCACTTCCTCCTTTTCGGTTAAGCCGTTAAGGTCACGGATTTACATGGTCACCCTCTGGTCCTCTGGTCGCCTGACAGTGCCTATTCCACTTACTGCCTCGGAGACTGTTAGAGAACCTGGCGTAGAGACACAAAGCGACAATCGATGCACGAAACGTACGCGTACGCGACTGAGCTAGCTTGTCGAAATCTAGAAAAATTAAAAATTCAATAGACCGACGGTTTCGAGTAGAGCAATGCACGAACGCGACTAAGTCACAAGAAACGAAGTAGTTTCTATAAACGAGGCAAATCCTTTTCCCCCGAATTCACGCAAGAGCCAATCGCGGCAAAGTTACTTCGGCAAAGCGCGAAGAGACAATAAGCCATTCTACGGAGCTCATTCCACAGAGCTCAACCGCGGAGCTTATTTACAGAGCTGAACCATGGAGCTCGATTCCTTGAGGTCATTTTTAGAATTCAACAACGAAGCTGGCCCCGTTAAGCTACGATCGTGGGTCTCGAGATCCTTATCGTAGGGGCTGGGGATATACGAAGATTTTAATAAGGTTAACGCCTTTTTTATCCTTATCCTCCTTATCCTGCTCCATGCGAGCAATGCTCGTATAGTGGCAAGGCCACTAGTTTATTTTTTTACGGATTGATTTCTAATTATTTTTTTAATACTTTTCTTTGATTTGGTGTTAGGTTAAATTTTTATTTTTTTGTTTTCAAAATGCCCGCCACCAGCAGCAAAGCATCTTCTGTTTCTATTCGGAGTGTCCTAAGTTGCTATTCTGGCCATTTCAGGGGTGATTGATTCAAATGCTGCTTGAATTCTAGCTGTTAATTCAAATTGCGCTTCGTTTTCGTTGTGTGGCAGAGGATCAGAGTAAACAAGGGATGAGCCCATGAGAGATATGAATAACCAATAAGGAAGAAACCTTATAGCTAGACAGTTCAGTAACACACACCGTTGGCTCAACTATTAGACTCAGGTTCGGCCGACCGTCTGGTATTGGTTTTTATTTAGATTTTATTTATATTATTATCGGCAGCTTACTTACAAACTAATGACCAATTTTTTTTAATAATTGTTTGGTTTTCACAACCAAATTTTGTTTGGATGTCATAACCAATTTCTGTTTGGTTGTCACAACTAAATTATGTTTGGTTCAACCAAATAAGAGCAACAAAATAATATTGTTGTCCCAAACAAGTTGATGTGTTACGCTAACCAGATCGTTTTGTTATACCAACAAAATATTGTCGTTACAACCAACAATGGTCAACTAACAATATTGTTGGTAAAACTAAACCTTTTTTCTCAGTGTAGACACTTAATATTTCAAAGAAAAAAAATCAATTTTTGGTGAAAATTAACAGTTCTGGGAATTTGTTAACTTACATTGTTTAAACTATTACAAATTTGTTTTTAACAATGTTGTCAATTTTTAGATTGTGTTACTCTTAATATTTCGGAGCAAGCAAAATTAATTTTTAGTGAAAATTGACTTTCTGAGAATTTCTTAACTAACATTGTTTAACTAATTTCTTATTTGTCGTTAATAATGTTTTCAAATTGTAGTTTACGTAAATCTTGAAAATTCGAAGAAAGAAAAATCAATATTTTGGTGCAAAATATCCATTTTGGGAATTTGTTAAGAAACATTGTTTAAACAATTTCGAATTTGTTGTTAACAATGTTGTCAATTTTTAGTTTATGTAAATCTTGAAAAATCGGAGAAAGAAAAATCAATATTTTGTTGCAAATTGTCCGTTTTGGGAATTTGTTAACTAACTTTGTTTAAACAATTTCGAATTTGATGTTAAGACTGTTGTTAAATTTTAGTTTATGTAACTCTGTAAATTCAAAGTAAATAAATTCATTATTTAAACAATTTAGAATTTTTGATAACATTGTTGTCAACTATTATTTTTTTATTTTCTTCTTCATATTTTCGTAAAAGAAAAATCAAATTTTAGTAGAAAATGACCGTTTTGGGAATTTGTTAACTAACTTTGTTTAAACAATATCGAATTTGTTGTTAACAATGTTGTCAATTTTTAGTTTATGTAAATCTTGAAAATTCAAAGAAATAAAAATCAATTTTTGGTGCAAATTTTTCGTTTTGGGAATTTGTTAACTAACATTATTTAAACAATTTCGAATTTTTTTATAACAATGTTGCCAACTATTATTTTATGTTATTCTTCATATTTTCGTGAAAAAAACATCAAATTTTAGTAGAAATTGACCGTTTTGGGAATTTGTTAACTAACTTTGTTTAAACAATTTCGAATTTTTTTGTAACAATGTTGCCAACTATTATTTTATGTTATTCTTCATATTTTCGTAAAAAAACATCAAATTTTAGTAGAAATTGACCGTTTTGGGAATTTGTTAACTAACTTTGTTTAAAGAATTTCGAATTTGTTGTTAACAATGTTGTCAATTTTTAGTTTATGTAAATCTTGAAAATTCGGAGAAATAAGAATCAATTTTTCGTGCAAATTGTCCGTTTTGGGAATTTGTTAACTAACATTATTTAAACAATTTAGAATTTTTGATAACATTGTTGTCAACTATTATTTTATTTGCTTTTTATTTTCGTGAAAGAAAAATCAAATTTTAGTAAAAATTTACTGTTTTAGGAATTTGTTAACTAACTTTGTTTAAACAATTTCGAATTTGTTGATAAGACTGTTGTTAAATTTTAGTTTATGTAACTCTGTAAATTCGGAGAAAGAAAAATCAATTTTTTGTGCAAATTGTCCGTTTTGGGAATTTGTTAACTAACATTATTTAAACAATTTCGAATTTTTTTATAACAATGTTGCCAACTATTATTTTATGTTATTCTTCATATTTTCGTGAAAAAAACATCAAATTTTAGTAGAAATTGACCGTTTTGGGAATTTGTTAACTAACTTTGTTTAAACAATTTCGAATTTGTTGTTAACAATGTTGTCAAATTTTAGTTTATGTAAAACTTGAAAATTCGTAGAAAGAAAAATCAATTTATTGGTGCAAATTTTCCGTTTTGGGAATTTGTTAACTAACTATGTTTAAACAATTTCGAATATCTTGTAAACAATGTTGTTTGTCTGTCGGTTGTTGTTGATCCAATTATTTTGGTCAAAGAAATATCTTTTTTTTTAATGTCAGGAATGGTCTTGCGATTATCCGGTGTTCGTCCTACGCCTTTGGGGATCGAGTAAAGTTGGCACGTGATTGGTCAACTTTGAATCGCGCTAACTAGAGTTCTAATTATTTTTTTTAAAAAGTCAAGAGGACTTATTTTTTAGTTTTTTTGTGTACATTATGACCCCCAAATATGTACGCTGTAACGTGGGACTCCCTGTATAAGAAAAAAAATCAAAAGATTAGATAAAAATGATCAATTATTTATTTATTATCACTATTGAAAAAATAATTATTTTAATTTCAATTCAAATGTTACAATTAAATAAATTAAATTTAAAAGTTAACTAATAAAATCAAAAAAAAATAAATAAAATTAAAATATTTATCTACCACAAAATTAACAATTAAAAAAAATAAACTTTAATTATACAAAAAATAAAATTGAGATATTAAGATAATAAAAATTAAAATGTACGACAGATAGTAGCAGTCAGGGGCACAAAAATAAATTTGTACGAAAAAATCTAATAAAGATCTAAAATAGTTGATCATACACAGAAATATACAATTTAATTATTTAAATTAATAACAAAAATTATCAAACGCTGAAAACCACCCTAAATGATAGCACTCGGAAAAAATTAAAAAGAAAAATATCAATTTGGGCAAAAATTTCTAAAAAATATATAAAATGGAAAAACATACTCTAAAATATTAATTTTGTCCGTACTTTCTTTTATAATTATGCCTCGCCAGAAAAATTTGGCAAAATACACTAAAAAATTTTCAGACAAATATTAATTATTTTCCATATTTCTAGATCTAATTTCAAACTTTTTTATCTATTACCAAACAAAATTGAACAAAAATTGAAAGACTGCGCGTTACTTTCAAATGGTGAAAAAATGAAAATTTAATCAATTTTTGCCTCGCTAGAAAAATTTGGCAAAATATACACAAAAATTTTCAGACAAATATTAATTGTTTTCCATATTTCTAGATCTAATTTCAAACTTTTTTATCTATTACCGAACAAAATTAAATAAAAATAGAAAAACTGCGCATTACTTTCAAATCGTGAAAAACTAAAAATTTAATCAATTTCTGCCTCGCCAGAAAAATTTGGCAAAATAGACAAAAAAATTTTTAGACAAATATTAATTATTTTCCATATTTCTAGATCTAATTTCAAACTTTTTTATCTATTACCAAACAAAATTGAACAAAAAATGAAAGACTGCGCGTTACTTTCAAATCGTGGAAAAATGAAAATTTAATCAATTTTTGCCTCGCCAGAAAAATTTGGCAAAATACACAAAAAAATTTTGAGACAAATATTAATTAATTTCCATATTTCTAGATCTAATTTGAAACTTTTTTATCTATTACCGAACAAAATTGAACAAAAATTGAAGAACTGCGCGTTACTTTCAACTTGTCAAAAAATGAATATTCAATCAATTTTTGCCTCGCCAGAATAACTTGGCAAAATACACAAAAAAATTTTGAGACAAATATTAATTGTTTTCCATATTTGTAGATCTAATTTCAAACTTTTTTATCTACAACCGAACAAAATTAAACAAAAATTAAAAAACTGCACGTTACTTTCAAATCGTGAAAAATGAAAATTTAATCAATTTTTGCCTCGCCAGAAAAATTTGGCAAAATACACAAAAAAATTTTGAGACAAATATTAATTATTTTCCATATTTCTAGATCTAATTTGAAACTTTTTTATCTATTACCGAACAAAATTGAATAAAAATAGAAAAACTGCGCATTACTTTCAAATCGTGAAAAAATGAAAATTTAATCAATTTCTGCCTCGCCAGAAAAATTTGGCAAAATACACAAAAAAATTTTTAGACAAATATTAATTATTTTCCATATTTCTAGATCTTATTTTAAACTTTTTTATCTATTACTGAACAAAAGTGAACAAAAAGTGCAAGACTGCGCGTTACTTTCAAATCGTGAAAAAATGAAAATTTAATCAACTTTTGCCTCGCCAGAAAAATTTGGCAAAATACACAAAAAAATTTTCAGACACATATCAATTATTTTTCATATTTCTAGATCTAATTTCAAACTTTCTCATTTATTACCGAACAAAATTGAACAAAAATTGAAGAACTGCGCGTTACTTTAAACTTGGCAAAAAATGAAAATTCAATCAATTTTTGCCGCGCTAGAAAAATTTGGCAAAATGCACAAAAAAAATTTAAGACAAATATTAATTATTTTCCATATTTCTAGATCTAATTTTAAACTTTTTCGTTTATTACCGAACAAAATTGAACAAAAATTAAGGAACTGCGCGTTACTTCCAAATCGTAAAAAAAATGAAAATTCAATCAATTTTTGCCTCGCCAGAATAATTTGGCAAAATAAACAAAAAAATTTTGAGACAAATATTAATTATTTTCCATATTTCTAGATCTAATTTCAAACTTTTTTATCTACAACCGAACAAAATTGAACAAAAATTAAAAAACTGCACGTTACTTTTAAATCGTGAAAAATGAAAATTAAATCAATTTTTGCCTCGCCAGAAAAATTTGGCAAAATACACAAAAAAATTTTTAAACAAATATTAATTGTTTTCCATATTTCTAGATCTAATTTTAAACTTTTTCGTTTATTACCGAACAAAATTGAACAAAAATTAAGGAACTGCGCGTTACTTTCAAATCAAAGTTGTTTAGCTCGTAATAGGGAGAATTTGTCAGCTCGTTATAGAGAGAACTCGTAATATCGAAGGTCGTTACAGTGAGATTTAAGTGTATATATAGTTGACAACGAGTCTTTTTTAATCTTTCTACTTTAAATTTTCCAGAAGTTAACATTAACTTTTCGGATGGTTAACTTTAACTTTTCCGAAAGTTAACTTTAACTTTTCCGATAGTTAACTTTAACTTTTCTAAAAGTTAACTTTAACTTTTTCAAAAGTTAACTTTAACTTTTCCCAAAGTTAAATTTAACTTTTCTGATAGTTAACTTTAACTTTTCTAAAAGTTAACTTTAACTTTTCCGAAAGTTAACTTTAACTTTTTCGAAAGTTAACTTAAATTCTTATGGAATTAGTATATGGGTTGAATATATGTTAATCTTATAAATTTTTATTAATTTTTCAAATTGCGAATTGTAAATTTTTTTACCTTTATCAGTTTGTAAATTCTTTGGAATTCGAATTTCCGATGTAATATACGTAGAAAGCTTGATAATTTACATTTTTATGCAACTTAGGCGTTTTATGGTCACTTTACCTACCTATATAGGCGCATCCTCAGTTCTTCCTTATAGTCCAGCGGTCAATAAAGTGCCCATTATTACCCTAGGGCAATAATGGATACTTTATGGACCGCTCGCAGGTCAATAATGGTCACATTATTGACCTGCTCGCGGGTCAATAAAGTATCCATTATTACCCTAGGGCAGTAATGGTTACTTTATTGACCTGCTGGGCTATATGGAAAAACTTAGCATGCACCGGCATAGGTAGCGTAGAGTGACCATAATACGCCTTTGTTGCATAAAGAATCGTATGTACCATGTGTCATAGGTGCGTCTTTCGTCTCGCGCGATATTTCCAAACTCGTCTCCGGCTCGAGCGACCTCGGCTTCGCCTCGGTCTTGCTCTCGCCTGCAACTCGTTGGAAATATCTGCACTCGACTATAAAGACGCACTTATGACGCTTGGTGCATAATATACTATAAATGTATAATGTATAACTACCCAGATAACTAGCGTACAATTACTGTGCGTACCACGCACCTTTGCATTATACTACTACTACAACTATACGAGTACAGTAGGTTCTTGATATAGTGAAACTGAATAAAGTGAAGACCTGAATATAGTGAATGTTTAAGACTTGATATAATGAAGAAAATTATCCCCACTGGAAGTCAACCGGATATGAAACGGTTTTGACAATTAAAACCGTTAATGAACTTTGTTGGATTTTATTTCGTTATTTTCAAAGCATCCTGCAATTTTCTTATTTTTTCACTTTTCATTGATGTTCTAAATATGTTTAACTTCACCTGAACTTAAAATATTAACTTAGCATAACCTAAAAATATGACACGTGTTTGTATACTCCCCCTTACGCGCACATCGCTTGTATAATTTGTGCAAGCATAGCAATTAACTCCCACATAGATAAAAGGAAAAGAGGAGAACTGCTAAATGAAAAGTGGAATATTCACTGTATGAAGTCCGTTCGGTCCCGACCACTTCACTTTATCAAGAACTTACTGTATAATGATACTGATTTTCAAAGTACTGATTCTAAATTGATATAATGCCAGTATGTATGTACCTTTTTATTAGATTTGTATACATACCAGAGTTGTACTAATCCAGCAACCTTGAAAAATAAATTGGAAATTGGAGTACATAGTAAGATTCTAGTCCAAGTACAGGGCCAGTACATCATACTGTTAAAAAAATGCACATACTGGCACTCTACCATTGTAATAGAAGTAACTGAAGATAATTACGTTATACTAGTATCATACTAGTACAATGCGAAGGTACATACACCCCTGTTCATAAATGCTGTCCTTCCGGTTTATTGTTAGAACAATAAACAAACAATAAACCGGAAGGACAGCATTTATGAACAGGGGTGTACATAGCACATGATTAAAATAATGTACGTGAACTGACGTATGCAACATTATGTAGAAATGTAGAAAGGTATATTATATAGGTAATATACGTTAACGAGGAATCGGACAAACATTAAAAAATGTCAGAAATTTTTCAAATTTTGAGAAATAATGAATGAATAAATTCTCAAGATTCTTCAAATTATTCAGTCTAGATGCGGCAACGCTGTAAAGCTGTCAAATGTAGTACAGAGCGTAGGTTACGTAAGTTAGATTTGAGTCAGGTAAGAAGTTCCGGCTACAAGCGCGATAAATTCAAATTCATCAATATTAAAGTTTGTTCAATTTACTTAAAGATTGTCAATTATTATTTATTTATAAATATTTAAATATTATTCCACTTATAAATTACTGTAGACATTTCTTTTAACTGTCATTTCATTTTCACTGTGCTTTTTACGTATTTAAGCGCAATAGTCGTCAAAACTTAAACAAGCAACCTAACCCTCCAATGCTCAAACGCTGCTACCAATCTTTGAAAAATAAAACTTAGATATGACACGTTGTTAAGATTTTGAGGTTAATTTGGAATTAAAAATAAAACTTATATTTACACTAAAATAAATCTGATTATTGTATATTGCGATACATTTTAGTTTATTAAATATTAAAATACGCTATTTACCATAAAGTTAAAAATAAATACGGAAATAAATTTCCCCAAATTTTGTTTTCTTAGGTTTCCGAACCGTACAGTTTCTGTCAAAAGCTTTGTTTTCTTCTGACAAATCATGCTAATTTCTTATACCAAACATTAGTTTAAGTAAAAAATATTGACGTTTAAGTAATAATGAGTTAATAATTTATTTATTTTTATTTTAATTTTTAAAAATGTAACGAGGATCAGTCAGATCTCAGGTATATATTTATATTGTTTATTTTAAGTATTATTTAAAATTTTGAATTTCGCGCTGAAAATCTACATAAAATAGGTATAATGATATCGGACACATATTGTATTGCTGAACATATGGTATAAAGTATTTCAACTTGTGACGTACACTACCGACCAAAATTGTGGGACCACTTACAAAAATGGGATTAATAACATGATCGTCTTAAAATGTTTATAACTCTGTCAGGTATAAGCAAAATGAAATTTATCATAGTCCATTGAAAAGCTTATAAAGTTTTTCAATAAATGGTCCTATTTTAAAGCTTTATTAATTAACAGAAACTGAGATTCAATGTAATGAAGACAGATGAATTTTTCGATTTTTGTGCTCGCTTCATTTTTTGGATGCTTAATAAACTGCAAATAGGCAGGGAGGTGAGGAAACAAAGAAATTGTTGCGTTTTGTTCTTTATACACATATACTTATATCTTTTTGAACCAGTCAAGATATTTTAATTTTCTTTGGCTTATTTTAATGCTAATAGCTCAAGTTACATTGCTCATAAAAAGATTAATATCAAATAAAACAATATTTACATTGCTCATAATAAGATTTCAAACAATTTGAAGTATGATCTACTTGCAGTGGTGTAACTAAACCCCCGCGAGTTCCTGCGGTGCGGAGAGGCCCGCTGTTTTAGGGGGGCCCAAACTAAGCCCTTATCGTTTTGACAAAAAATTTTTTTGTAGCTTATGTTGTATTGTTTAACCTAAAGTAATGTTAGTAGTAGAGCTCTACCGATTCTGGGCCACTTACCCTGCAGGAATCTGCCTTTCCGTCCGCGAGTAGAAATCTGTTTTACCGGTTTACCCTAGTAACCGACCAGATGGCGCAGTGTGGGGAATTCTCACTTTTGCGCGGGAATTTAAATTTTACTCCCATTTTTGAGCGGGAAGTTAAATTTTACCCTTACTCTTAGATTTTTCAAGCGCGCTATTTTGAATTTTTACCCCCACTTACCCTTTATTTAAACTGGTGACCTTGTATTTTTATAAAACTTGGTATCCAAAGATTTTTAAAGTCGCCGATTATGAATTTTAAATCTGTTTTAAATTTTATTTAAACAATGTTTAAACAAAACATTATTGTTCCTAACCAACTTTCAAGCGAGGATTTCCCTACTTTTGTGCGGGCTTTTAGTCTGTTGTTAGTGAGAGTTCTACGTTACCGACAGCCATTTTAGTAAGTAAGCACACCAGCCACTACTGATAGACGGCGCTGCAATCGAATCGCCTTTTTTAAGCGCGCGATTTTGAACTTTTACCCCCACTTACCCGTCATTTAAACTGGCGACCTTTTAAAAAATTTCATAATCTTAGATAAGCACAGGTTTTTTTTAAATTGCAATTTTTCAGGGCTTTCTTTTTAATTCAAAACTTTATCCAAAATAATCCCTTTCTCTAATTATACATCCGAATGGCTTGAGTTTTAAAAATATTTATTTATACTCAAAATTATAAGAAGGGGGAGGGGGGTGTTTTACCTTTTTACACTTACCAGTTTAAATAAAGGGTAAGTAGGGGTAAAAATTCAAAATAGCACGCTTGAAAAACCTAAGAGTGGGGGTAAAATTTAACTTCCCGCTCAAAAGTGGGAGTAAAATTTAAATTCCCGCGCAAAAGTGGGAGTAAAAATCCAAAATAGAGCGGAGAATTCCCCACACTGCGCCATCTGGTCGGTAACTACGGTAAACCGGTAAAACAGATTCCTACTCGCGGCCGGTAAGGCAGATTCCTGCAGGGTAAGTGGCCCAGAATCGGTATAGCTCTACTACTAACATTACTTTAGGTTAAACAATACAACATAAACTACAAAAAAAATTTTTGTCAAAACGATAAGGTCTCAGTTTGGGCCCCCCTAAAACAGCGGGCCTCTCCGCAACGCAGGGACTCGCGGGGGTTTAGTTACACCACTGCAAAAAGTGAAGCGAGCACTAGAATCATTCCGTTTTTTCGTATGATACATTTACTTATAACTATAGAACTAGTAAAGATATTAAAGTTTTCTTTGACTTATTTTGAAGTTAGAAGTTCAAGGTTTTATGAAGCTTGATTTTTCAAATTTTTTCCCAGTACTTTTCCAGAAAAAGCAGCCTGCTAAAATTGAACAATGAAAATTCACAAAAATCGAAAAATTCATCTGTCTTTATTACATTAAATCTCAGTTTCTGTTAATCAAAAAAGCATTAAAATAGGACCATTTATTGGAAAACTTTATAAGCTTTTCAATGGAATATTATAAATTTCATTTTGCTTATATCTGACAGAGTTATAAACATTTTAAGACGATCATGTTTTTAATCCCATTTTTGTAAGTGGTCCCACAATTTTGGTCGGTAGTGTACGTCACAAGTTGAAATGCCTTATACCATATGTTCAGCAATACAATACGTGTCCGATATCATTATACCTATTTTATGTAGATTTTCAGCGCGAAATTCAAAATTTTAAATAATACTTAAAATAAACAATATAAATATATACCTGAGATCTGACTGATCCTCGTTACATTTTTAAAATTAAAATAAAAATAAATAAATCATTAACTCATTATTAATAAAACGTCAATATTTTTTACTTAAACTAATGTTTGGAATAAGAAATTAGCATGATTTGTCAGAAGAAATCAAAGCTTTTAAAAGTAACTGTACGGTTCGAAAACCTAAGAAAACAAAATTTGGGGAAATTTATTTCCGTATTTATTTTTAACTTTATGGTAAATAGCGTATTTTAATATTTAATAAACTAAAATGTATCGCAATATACAATAATCAGATTTATTTTAGTGTAAATATAAGTTTTATTTTTAATTCCAAATTAACCTCAAAATCTTAACAACGTGTCATATCTAAGTTTTATTTTTCAAAGATTGGTAGCAGCGTTTGGGCATCGGAGGGTTAGGTTGCTTGTTTGAGTTTTGACAACTATTGCGCTTAAATACGTAAAAATCACAGTGAAATTGAAATGACAGTTAAAAGAAATGTCTACAGTAATTTATAAGTGGAATAATATTTAAATATTTATGAATAAATAATAATTGACAATCTTTAAGTAAATTGAAAAAATTTTAATATTGATGAATTTAAATTTAGCGCGCTTGTAGCCGGAACTTCTTACCTGACTCAAATCTAACTTACGTAACCTACGCTCTTTACTAGAATTGACAGCTTTACAGCGTTGCCGCATCTACACTGAATAATTCGAAGAATCTTGAGAATTTATTCATTCATTATTTCTCAAAATTTGAAAAATTTCTGACATTTTTTAATGTTTGTCTGATTCCTCATTAACGTATATTACCTATATAATATACCTTTCTACATTTCTACATAATGTTGCATACGTCAGTTCACGTACATTATTTTAATCATGTGCTATGTATGTACCTTCGCATTGTACTAGTATGATACTAGTATAACGTAATTATCTTCAGTTACTTGTATTAAAATTGTAGAGTGCCAGTATGTGCATTTTTTTAACAGTATGATGTACTGGCCCTGTACTTGGACTAGAATCTTACTATGTACTCCAATTTCCAATTTATTTTTCAAGGTTGCTGGATTAGTACAACTCTGGTATGTAATACTAGTACGATACAAGTACTTCGTACAAATCTAATAAAAAGGTACATACATACTGGCACTATATCATTTTAGAATCAGTACTTTGAAAATCAGTATCATTATACAGTAAGTTCTTGATAAAGTGAAGTGGTCGGGACCGAACGGACTTCATACAGTGAATATTCCACTTTTCATTTAGCAGTTCTCCTCTTTTTTCCTTCCTTTTATTATACCAAGAAAATGTGGTTTAAAAGTACCTTGGTTACCGTTTCTCCATAAGAGACCATGATAAATAAATAATTTTACCATCTAAATTATTTAGCAAAAAATTCTCAAATTTTGCATGCTTTTTTTGTTGTACCAAATAATATTAACATATCATTAACGTATATTACCTATATAATATACCTTTCTACATTTCTACATAATGTTGCATACGTCAGTTCACGTACATTATTTTAATCATGTGCTATGTAAAAAATTCCTTTTATCTATGTGTGAGTTAATTGCTATGCTTGCACAAAATGTACAAGCGATTTGCGCGTAAGGGGGAGTATACAAACACGTGTCATATTTTTAGGTTATGCTAAGTTAATATTTTAAGTTCAGGTGAAGTTAAACATATTTAGAACATCAATGAAAAGTGAAAAAATAAGAAAATTGCAGGATGCTTTGAAAATAACGAAATAAAATCCAACAAAGTTCATTAACGGTTTTAATTGTCAAAACCGTTTCATATCCGGTTGACTTCCAGTGGGGATAATTTTCTTCATTATATCAAGTCTTAAACATTCACTATATTCAGGTCTTCACTTTATTCAGTTTCACTATATCAAGAACCTACTGTACTCGTATAGTTGTAGTAGTAGTATAATGCAAAGGTGCGTGGTACGCACAGTAATTGTACGCTAGTTATCTGGGTAGTTATACATTATACATTTAAAATGTAAATTACCAAGCTTTCTACGTATATTACATCGGAAATTCGAATTCCAAAGAATTTACAAACTGATAAAGGTAAAAAATTTTACAATTCGCAATTTGAAAAATTAATAAAAATTTATAAGATTAACATATATTCAACCCATATAGTAATTCCATAAGAATTTAAGTTAACTTTCGAAAAAGTTAAAGTTAACTTTCGGAAAAGTTAAAGTTAACTTTCGGAAAAGTTAAAGTTAACTATCAGAAAAGTTAATGTTAACTTCTGGAAAATTTAAAGTAGAAAGATTAAAAAAGACTCGTTGTCAACTATATATACACTTAAATCTCACTGTAACGACCTTCGATATTACGAGTTCTCTCTATAACGAGCTGACAAATTCTCCCTATTACGAGCTAAACAACTTCAATGCATAGTTTTCATTGAACTCGTGTTTTTTATTATTTTTCCGTAAATTATATATATAAAACAAAAAAAATCATTTCAGTAGCTATTTGTTCCACGAAGATTAATATTTCAAAGCAGGTAATGAATTAAAAACATTTAATTTTTATTCTATTATGTACTGATAATTATTTCGCATGTGAAAATTTCAAATTTAATAAAAAAGGAAATTGGTTTTTTATAAATTCATTATTGATTCATTATTGTATCATTGTTGTTACATTATTAATTCATTAGTGAATCATTGTTGGTTCATTGGTTGTTCATTACACAGGTCGACAAATAATGACTTTTTTTCTGATTCCAGAATCAGACCATGATATTCTTATAGATTTTTCATCGTTGAACACGAATCTGACCTCGAAAAGTGCCCATCACGCAGAGATTTTGAAAAAAATGGACTCAAAGTCTCAAAAAACACTGTGTTTGCCCTAGTTCGATCCCATCTAGAAAGTGATCCTGAGGTGCTAGAAGTCTTTACTTAGGCTTAAATTAAAGCTTGAACCTTCATTTAATAGAATCAAATTGAGAAAACGCTGAATCAATGCCAAATTTCCATGTAGTACCACTTTTCCATGTGCGCACGCACTCTACTTGCATCTATAGAGCGGTATACAGAGGCCCACTTATTAGAAATTTTTATTTATGGAATTTACTGTTTTTGAAGTCACTGAATACAAATATGATGTTAAAATTAGAGAATTAAAAATGGCCGATCCTAAATGGGGAATCTAAAAAATCTGGGACCTCAAAAATCTCTAAAAACCAAGTTTCAATATAATCCATACATTTTCAAAATTTTATGTCCGCCATTTTGGATCAGTTATTTTTAATTCTCTAATTTTAACATCAAATTTGTATTTAGTGACATCAAAAACAGTGAATTTCATAAATTAATATTAATAATAAGTGGACCTTTGTATACCGCTCTATAGATGCAAGTAGAGTGCGTGCGCATATGGAAAAGTAGTGCTACATGGAAAGTTGGCATTGATTCAGCGTTTTCTCAATTTGATTCTGTTAAATGAAGGTTCAAGCTTTAATTTAAACCTAAGTAGAGAATTTTAACACGTCAGAATCACTTTCTAGATGTGATCGAAGTAGGGCTAACACAGTGTTTCTGGAGACTTTGAGTCCATTTTTCTCAAAATCCTTGCGTGATGGGCACTTTTCGAGGTCAGATTCGTGTTCAGCGATGAAAAATCTATAAAAATATCATGGTCTGATTCTTGAATCATTTTCGGCGTCGATCAGTGTTATTAAATCATTGCTGATTCAATATTGATTCATTACTATAACTTCTAAAGCGCGCAACGCGCGCAAAATTGTGCTCTTGTTTTTTTTCTTATCTATTTGTCCAAATTTATACTTACCAATTTCTTTAATTTCTCAATTTCTTAATACAAAAATCTCCAATTTCTCTGTTTACCAGTTGGCGAATTTTTCTATTTTGTTAATTTTTCAATTTACCAATTTAAAAATTTTTAATTTTCCAATAACTACTTTTTCAATTTTTTAATTTGTCAATTTTCCAATAACCAAATCTCCAATTTCTCAATTTACAAATTTTTTTACTTTGACAGTTTACAATGTAGAAGTAGCCCTAGTTATCCAAAACAGAAATTGCTGTCTGGTCAGGGGCTGGAAGGGCTAATTTTTTTCAAAATGAGAACATCAAAAATAGTAAAGAACTGGCTGAGCTTAGTGTATCTAAAGCATAACTAGATTTTTCTGGTCAATATCTTCAGGGAAGTTAAGATCGACTACTTTAAAGTACCCATGTACCCAACAGATGTCCAGGTTATTTCCGATCAACTTCTTTAGGGAAGTTAACCTCAAAATGTGATAATCGACTTCTCTGAAGTACCTAAGTACCCACCCGATGTCTAGGTCATTTCCGGACAACTTCCTCAGGGAAGATAACCTCAAAATAAAAAAATTTCCTTCTCAGAAGTACTCCAGTACCCAGCCAATGTCCAGGTCTCTTCCGGTCAACTTCTTTAGGGAAGTTAACTGCAAATTGGGACAATGGACTTCTCTAAAGTAGCTAAGTTCCCAACCACGAAGTAATAATAAGGAGACTTCACTCTATAGGGATTCTTTTAAAAATATGTCCCCACTTTAGGGAACGAACGGCTGTGAAAGTAGAATCTCGCAGAAGTGGCAGCCCTAGAGGGAAAAATGAGAAACTGCGTATTTTCCAGTGACTGTGTGAACGTTTCTATGTGTATGTGCGTAAGCTCGAAACGTTTGTTTTGTTGTGGTTTGTAAGGTATATTTTGTTATAATTAAAAAGAAAAGAAATTGTTTTTTTACAACATATAATGTATTAATTAACTAATTAATAATAATAAATTTTATAAACAGGAGCAAGAACAAACGAATTCATTCAGACAAAGTTTTTTAATGTTTAAAATTTGTTCTCCAACGTTTTAAAATCTAAATGATTTCATATGTTTTTTTATTAAAAAAGAGGGAAACAATAGTTTAAATAAAATCAGGGATTTAAATAATTTTTATAAATGTTATGAAATATTGTTGAATTTTATTTTTGTTAATTTAAAATAGACAATATTCATATTGCTCATTTTTCTGTTTTCTCTTTTAACTGTTATTGTTAATGTCCTCTAGTCTGTTTAATTTATGTTATTGTTAATGAGGTAAAGGTGTTTGTAGATCAGTTTAAATAGTGAAGTCATTGAACACTGTTATATAATTTGTAATTCTGGTGACTTATTATTTTATTTATTAATTTTTAATTCCATTAACTTTTATTATTTTATGTGTTTTCATGTTTTATTAAACTCATTTTTTTGTATGTGTATTTTTATAATTACTATTTTTAATTAATTTTACAAATATATAAATTTCTGTTTTCTTATCTAATTTTTAAAATCCTTATATTATTTATTTTTAATTTCTTTTTAGTTTCTCTTACTCCATACAATGGCTAACTCTAGAATTTTTGTATTTTTGTTATTATTTTTTTTTGTCTCTCTTAGATGAAATAATTATAATTTTTATTATTTTATTTTATTGTTAGACTCTTAAAAGAGGAACTCAAATAGATTTCAAACCGTCTAAGAACCAATTTTAAACATTAAACAACTTTGTCGGAATGACTTTCTTTTTCTTGCTGCTTTTTAATAAAATTTTAAGAATTGTTACAAATAATAGCACTTGCCCTGAAATAAACTAACATAAGTTTAAATGTTTTAAATATAGGTACTAAAAGTCTCAAAACAAGACATTTGGTTTTGTACTGTCAGTATGTTAGTTTATTCAGCGTTGTATATTTTCACACTATAAGGTAAACTTCCTTGAGAAAGATAACCGGAAATAAATGAACATCGGTTGGGTGTTGGTGTAATTCTAAGAAGTCAATTTATGAATTTTGAGGTTATCTTCCCTGTACAAGTCAACTGGAAATGATCTAGATATCAGATTGGTACTTGCGTACTTCAGAAAAGTAGATTTTCACATTTGGAGGTTGGCTTTTCTAAAGAATTTGACCGAAAAAGACCCAGATATCGGACAGCTACTTTAATATTTTAGAAGAATCGATTTTTTCATTTTAGGGTTAACTTCCCTGAGAAAGTTGGCCGGAAATGACCAGCACATCATTTAGGTAGTGGGGTACTTCTGAAAAGTAAATTTCTTCATTTTGAGGTTAACTTTACTGACGAAGTTGTCCGTAAATGACCTGGACATCGGTTGAGTACTTCTGTACTTCAGAGAAGTCGAGGTTTTGAGGTTAACTTCCCTGTTAAAGTTGATCAGAAATAACGTGGACATCGGTTGGGTACATGAGTACTTAAGAGAAGTCGATTTTCAGATTTTGAGGTTAACTTCCTTGAAGAAGTTGACGGGAAATGACGTGGACATCGGTTGGGTATTTGGGTACTTCTGAAAATGAACTTTTTTCATTTTAAGGTTAATTTCCCTGAGGAAGTTGACAAGAAATGACCTGGACATTTCTTGAGTACTTAGGTACTTCAGAGAAGTCGATTTTCATATTTTGAGGTTAACTTTCCTGAGGAAGTTTTCCGAAAATGACCTGGACATCGGTTGAGTACTTCGGTACTTCAGAGAAGTCGATTATCATATTTTGAGGTTAGCTTCCCTGAAGAAGTTGGCCGGAAATCACGTGGACATCGTTTGGGTACTTGGGTACTTTAGAGATGTCAGTTTTTACTTTTTGAAGTTAACTTTTCTGAAGAAGTTGACCGGAGGTGACCTGGACATTAGTTGGAAACCAGTGTACTTCTAATAAGTAAAATTTTTTATTTTGATGTTAAGTTCCCTGAGGAAGTTGTCTGGAGATGACCTAGACATCGGTTGGGTACTTGGGTACTTTAGAGATGTCGATTTTCACATTTTGAGATTAACTTCCCTGAGGAAGTTGTCCGGAAATGACCTGTATATCGGTCATTTCACATCGGACAAGTTGAGAACTTCAGTAGTAGAGCTATGCCGGTTCTGGCTCACTTATATACCTGAAACCTGCAGGAATCTGTTTTACCGGCCGCGAGTAGAAATCTGTTTTACCATGTAGGAATCTGTTTTACCCTAGTTACCGACCAGATGGCGCTGTGTGGGGGATTCCCCGCGCCATTTTGGATTTTTACCCCCACTTTTGCGCGGGAATTTAAATTTTACTCCCACTTTTGAGCGGGAAGTTAAATTTTACCCCCACTTTTAGGTATTTGAAGCGGGGATTTCCCTACTTTTGAGCGGGCTTTTAGTCTGTTGTAAGTGAGAGTTCTACGTTACCGACAGTGATTTTAGTGAGTTAGCACACCGGTCACTACTGATAGACGGCGCTGCAATCGAATCCCGCCAAGTTTAACTTAAAATGCTAACCCTTTTAATTTGCATAAAGTGTTATGTAAGAACTAATTTGCATATCATTAGTATGCAATACCACTTATGTGGCTAATTTGCATAAATTGCGTATTGTTCTTAACTTTTACCGAAGAACTAATTTGCATATCCTTAATACTGCCAATATAATTTGCATAAACTAAGTATTGTTGTTAACTTTTACCTAAGAACTAATTTGCATATCCTTAATACCACCAATCTAATTTGCATAAACTGTGTATTTTTGTTAACTTTTACCTAAGAACTAATTTGCATATCCTTAATACCACCCATCTAATTTGCATAAACTGTGTATTATTGTTACCTTTTACCGAAGAACTAATTTGCATATCCTTAATACTACCAATCTAATTTGCATAAACTAAGTATTGTTGTTAACTTTTACCGAACAACTAATTTGCTTATCCTTAATATCACTAATCTAATTTGCATAAACTGTGTATTGTTGTTAACTGTTACCTAAGAACTAATTTGCATATCCTTAATACCACCAATCTAATTTGCATAAACTGTGTATTTTTGTTAACTTTTACCTAATAACTAATTTGCATATCCTTAATACCACCCATCTAATTTGCATAAACTGTGTATTATTGTTACCTTTTACCAAAGAACTAATTTGCATATCCTTAATACTACCAATCTAATTTGCATAAACTAAGTATTGTTGTTAACTTTTACCGAACAACTAATTTGCTTATCCTTAATATCACTAATCTAATTTGCATAAACTGTGTATTGTTGTTAACTGTTACCTAAGAACTAATTTGCATATCCTTAATACCACCAATCTAATTTGCATAAACTGTGTATTTTTGTTAACTTTTACCTAATAACTAATTTGCATATCCTTAATACTACCCATCTAATTTGCATAAACTGTGTATTATTGTTAACTTTTACCGAAGAACTAATTTGCATACAGTGTTATGTAAGAACTAATTTGCATATCATTAGTATGCAATACCACCCATGCGGCTAATTTGCATAAACTGTGTATTTTTGTTAACTTTTACCTAATAACTAATTTGCATATCCTTAATACCACCCATCTAATTTGCATAAACTGTGTATTATTGTTAACTTTTACTGAAGAACTAATTTGCATACAGTGTTATGTAAGAACTAATTTGCATATCATTAGTATGCAATACCACCCATTCGGCTAATTTGCATAAACTGCGTATTGTTGTTACCTTTTACCGAAGAACTAATTTGCATATCCTTAATACTGCCAATATAATTTGCATAAACTAAGTATTGTTGTTAACTTTTACCTAAGAACTAATTTGCATATCCTTAATACCACCAATCTAATTTGCATAAACTGTGTATTTTTGTTAACTTTTACCTAAGAACTAATTTGCATATCCTTAATACCACCCATCTAATTTGCATAAACTGTGTATTATTGTTACCTTTTACCAAAGAACTAATTTGCATATCCTTAATACTACCAATCTAATTTGCATAAACTAAGTATTGTTGTTAACTTTTACCGAACAACTAATTTGCTTATCCTTAATATCACTAATCTAATTTGCATAAACTGTGTATTGTTGTTAACTGTTACCTAAGAACTAATTTGCATATCCTTAATACCACCAATCTAATTTGCATAAACTGTGTATTTTTGTTAACTTTTACCTAATAACTAATTTGCATATCCTTAATACTACCCATCTAATTTGCATAAACTGTGTATTATTGTTAACTTTTACCGAAGAACTAATTTGCATACAGTGTTATGTAAGAACTAATTTGCATATCATTAGTATGCAATACCACCCATGCGGCTAATTTGCATAAACTGTGTATTTTTGTTAACTTTTACCTAATAACTAATTTGCATATCCTTAATACCACCCATCTAATTTGCATAAACTGTGTATTATTGTTAACTTTTACTGAAGAACTAATTTGCATACAGTGTTATGTAAGAACTAATTTGCATATCATTAGTATGCAATACCACCCATGCGGCTAATTTGCATAAACTGCGTATTGTTGTTACCTTTTACCGAAGAACTAATTTGCATATCCTTAATACTACCAATCTAATTTGCATAAACTGTGTATTGTAGTTAACTTTTACCTAAGAACTAATTTACATATCCTTAATACCACCAATCTAATTTGCATAAACTGTGTATTTTTGTTAAATTTTACCTAATAACTAATTTGCATATCCTTAATACCACCCATCTAATTTGCATAAACTGTGTATTATTGTTACCTTTTACCGAAGAACTAATTTGCATATCCTTAATACTACCAATCTAATTTGCATAAACTGTGTATTGTTGTTAACTTTTACCTAAGAACTAATTTGCATATCATTACGATGCAAACTACCCAATTTGTCTAATTTGCATAAATTTACCCCCACTTTTAGGTTTTTCAAGCGGGGATTCCCTACTTTTGAGCGGGCTTTTAGTCTGTCGTTAGTGAGAGTTCTACGTTACCGGCAGATATTTTAGTGAGTTAGCACAACGGCCACTACTGATAGACGGCGCTGCAATCGAATCGCACCAAGTTTAACTTAAAATGCTTACCCTTTTAATTTGCATAAAGTGTTATGTAAGAACAATAATTTGCATACGCTATTGTTTTTAACCCTTTCCTCAAAACTGTTTTGCATACCACCCAGCACCGACCCACCTTATTTGCATCCTCCTCCAAAACCCAACACCTCCGTGTGAGGTAGTTGTGGTTGGGAGGTGGGTGGCGAGGGGCCCTACCGGCGCGTCTCAAAGAAAAAACGTAATGAAAAAAGAATTATAAAAAAATAATGTAAATAAAAAATAAATAAATTAATTAATAAAAAATAAAAATTTTTCATAATATTTTACTATTATTTTTATTTGTTTATAACATATAGTTATATTTTAAAAATTTGAAAGCAAATATTTTAAGTGAATATTTTTTTTTCCAAGCTCTTCAGTCAAGAGTTTTTACAATTTTCATCTTCTTAGCAATTGTCCAATTCTTACCTAGGTTGCGGAAACTGACCTGACAACCTATCATAAAATAAGGTTCGAACTTGCAAACTGTACTTCTGCATTCTTTTTTCCATCCTTCTCTAAGATCTTATATTTTCTTCGTTTTTCCTTTTCTATTTCTAAGCTAAAAAATACAATTTTGCACTACCATTCTAAGGGGACGTCAGTCCCAAAAAAATTTGTCAACGTGTTTAGACGTGCGTTTGAAACCAGTCTAAAATTCTTTTAAATTTTTCAAATATTTGTGTGTGTTTATATATATACCAAATTGTTTTAAAAAATTATAAAAAAATGTCAAGACAACAAAATCAAGAAATCAACAATACCAACGTTGACCCAAGATTTCACAATTGTAGAAGGGTTTTGACTCTTAGACGAGTCCACCCGAAGGATTGGTGCTTGCCAGAGAACTGGCAAGAAAATGTAAGTACAAACCTTTTCCTTTTATTTTTTTTCAGCTAAATAATTATTTAAAATAAATTTTTTATATAAATTTATTACAATTTATAAAAAATGTTTAAATTTATTAAAATACAAATAAATAACAAAATAATTATCATTACAATTTAATTATAAGTTACTAATAGTCGCATTTTTAATATTAATTATTTTTTAATACATATATATTTATATTATCATTTATTTGTGTTTTGCAGGCTGCAATTATCGTAGAGAGGACGCCTGCGCCAAGATGGACGCGCTGGGGTCCACCAGCAGAGGCCCCACCAGCAGAGGCTCCCCAGAGACTTGCACCTCCCGCTCCGCGCAGACCCCTCATTCCTCCACCAAGCCCATCTCGCCATGAGTTGGTTGCAGCCAGGGCTGCCGCTGTCGCGTTAGCAGTAAGAAATTTATATTCAACAGAACCCTGGGTTCGAAGGAGGACGAATCCAGTAAAACCAAATATTAAACGAAATTATAAAAAATAATAAAAAAAAAATATTTATATTTGCTTCTAATAAATTTATAAAAAAATTACTAGAGACAAAAAAAAAAAAAAAAATACAAAAAAAAAAAAACTAAAAACAAAAAAAACAAAAAACAAAAAAAACAAACAAACAAAACAAAAAATAAAAGCAAAAAAAGAATAAGTAAATTTTCTTACCAAACAAGGATAAAATATCTCTTGATGGTAACTGAAATCTGTTTTTTTTCTTTTGCTTAAGAGATAATTTATCTCTTGCTGGTAAATGAAATCTCTTATATGGATAAGAAAAAACGAAAATTTTTTACACAAGGATAAATTACCTCATGTTGGTAAGGAAGAAGTCGTAGGTTGATTCTCAAATGATAAAATATCTGTAAGTGGTATGCTGTTGAGTGGATACTGAAGCGATGTGTATGGTCTAGCCTAAAAGAAGCTGTGTACATGCGGTAACTGGGCCTGTTTGACGCAATGCAAAAGTGAAAGGTGCGCGCAAAGGTGCGCGTGCGGTTAACGGGGTCCAGTGCGAGTGGATAGACATGCAGTAGCTAAACGTAAGTGTGGAGGATTAGGTTTTTTCGACAACATTTTAAGAACCTCTGGTAGGAGAACCTCTGGTGGGGGGGGGGTTTGTGAGAGTGGGAGAGACTCTAATGTATAGGCGTTCGCAAGAGATGAAATCTTATTTCGCTTCAGAGTTTTGTAGCAGCAGGTTCTCCCCCAAGAGCAGCTTCGTAAGTATTTCTAGCTTTACAGATTTTGTACATTTTACCAGTAAAATAACAATTCGTTGTTAATAATAATGTTTTTTAATGTTACAGATACACAGACATAGTTTCTGCCTACTTCTCTAAGAGGTTCACAGTTGTCAATAATAAACTCTGTAAGTAATTTAAAAATTTGTTTATTTACAAATAAAATAACAATTTTTTGTTTATTTACCAATAAAATAACAATTTTTTGTTTATTTACAAATAAAATAACAATTTTTTGTTTATTTACAAATAAAATAACAATTTTTTGTTTATTTACAAATAAAAAACAATTTTTTGTTAATAACACCCCCCCCCTCCTTTTTTTTCTTCTGTTATAGGTACACTTGTTACACTGCCTACTTGGATAGGACATACAAATACACTAGGCATCAGCACTAAGTTCCGTAAGTATTACTATTTTTAATAATTTTGAAAAGTTACTAGTAAATAACAATTCATTGTTTACAACATTTTTCCCTTCTTATGTTTTAGGTACACAGTTCTAGTCTGAGCCTAATTTCCTCTGGTGTGAAAATTTAGCAAAATTCAGCCCGACTTCAGTGAAAACAACGCAGCTCGTTCCACTTCTATTTTTTCAGCTTCTCTTTCAGCCTTCTTTTTCATGCTTTTTTTAGCATTTTTTCAGGCTTTTTTCAGTTTTCTTTTTCAGATTTTAGAAAAAATTTGTCAAAATGCCCCGGTGTAGAAACAGTGTACAAAAACGTTTTGCCTCTGCTGACAGTGTAGATGAAATTTGTGAATGTTCCGCCAATTTCATTGACACTGCTGAATTAAAGTTATGCTCTATAAAGTCCAAGCCGGCTGACGATCGTCTTATTAGTGCATTCGAATGGCAGCATAAATGTAAACAGCAATACGCTATTTTAAAAAAATTCTTTAATAGATATAGCTTTACGGTTCCTCAGAAACAAAAAATCTTAAATTTATTAAACAGAGTGCATTACTTGAAATGTCATTTTAATTTATTAGAGAAGAGCGGCGCCGGTCTCAATCACTCAAATGAAACAATTAAGTGGGTTGACACGGATACAGCCTTTAATAATCAATTACAGTCGGGAACAATAGTAAATTTAACGCATATAGATGTTAACCAGTTCTTAGACGATGCCTTTGTTCCCTTTAAAAACCATGTCGAGACTTGTTTGAACACGCTTGGTCCGGTAAAAACGTATACGGTATTATACGCCAAATTTAAGAAATCCCTACCTGACGGTTCAGAAGAATTCTCTTTAAAAAACTTTGCAGTTAAAGCGAGGAAAATTTTACCTTCAACTCAGTTAGATGAATTTTATAATGTTAATGTTAAACAACTAACACTTAGAAAAATGGAGGAATTTGAGGAGAAAGAATCTGATTGGACTCTTGACTCCATCAATAGACTTGATGTAAATATTAATAAATTCAACCCCTTGAGCGCTAGTTCTTACATTCGTCTGCCAAAAGTTATTGAAAATAAGCATGCCTGCATCAATGTTAGAAATGATCATGATAATCAATGCTTCAAGTGGTCGATTTTATCAGCATTACATCCAGATTCTTCTAATCCATGTCGTTTAATGACTTACGACGATTTTAAACATGATTTAGATTTTACTGGGATTAAATTTCCTGTAGCTCTAAATGATGTTGCAAAATTCGAAACGTTAAATACAATTTCCGTCAATGTATACGGTCTTCAAAAGGTTAATAATGATTTTAGTGTAACACCATTACATCTTACATCACAGAAAAGAGATTCTCATGTGAATCTTTTACGCATTGAAGATCATTACATAGATGAAAGTTTGAACGTTGAGGAAGATGCTTCTGCTAATGAAACAACCGTTTCATTAAACTATCATTACGTTATCATTACGTCCCATTCCGATGGAGAAACTAAATGCAAGTCAACAAGCTGCTTTTCGAAGCACTAACATTTGTCACATCTGTAAAAAGTCTATGGCGCATGGGGCTGTGAAAGTAAAAGATCATTGTCATATAACTGGAAAGTACAGGGGGGTAGCGCATCAAGATTGTAACATCAACTATCAGGATTCAAGAACTATTCCTGTAGTATTCCACAATTTAAGTGGATACGATGCGCATTTCATTATATAATCCATTGCCACTGAGTTTGAGGGTAAAGTTCACTTCCTCCCCGTTAACAAAGAAAGATATATTAGCTTCACCAAACATTTTCAAGGGAGTATCATCAATTTTCGGTTCATAGATTCATTCAAATTTATGGCATCGTCTTTGGATAAATTGGCATCTTATCTTCCTCAACATAATATAATAAATTCCAAATTTTCTACCTACTCGAAAAATAACGTAGAACTGTTAACCCGAAAAGGAATTTTTCCATACGAGTATTTGGACTGTTGAGCAAAACTTAATGAGGCACAACTACCTCCAATAGAAAAATTTTACAGTACATTAAACGATTCGCATGTAAGTAATCATGATTATATACATGCGCAAAATGTCTGGAATACATTTAATTGCAAAAATCTCTGCGATTATGTATATTTGATCATGAAAACTGACATTTTACTACTCGCAGATATTTTTGAAAATTTTAGAAACAAGTGTATTATTGCGTACGGTTTAGATCCAGCTCATTATTATACAACACCTTATATGAGCTGGGATGCTATGTTAAAGTATAGTAATGTAAAATTGGAACTTCTCACTGATATAGATATAGTTATGTTTATTGAACGTGGCATTAGAGGTGGTGTAAGCCAGTGTTCAAATAGATATACCAGAGCTAATAATCAGTATATGGAAAAATATAAAGAAAAAGAAGAGTCAACTTACATTATGTACTTGGATGCGAACAACCTGTATGGTTGGGCTATGATACAAGCACTTCCCTACGGTGGTTTTAAGTGGGTGCCAAATGTAAATAATAATTTTAATTTTAACGTTGAAGATGATGCTCCTGTTGGTTATATTTTAGAAGTTGATTTAGTCTATCCCGATGAATTACACAACAATCACAGTGATCTGCCATTCTGTTCAGAACACTTAAAACCACCAGGATCAAAAGACACAAAGTTACTAACTACCCTTCTACCGAAACAAAAATACGTTATCCATTACCGTGCACTGAAGCAAGCTTTGGCACATGGTATTAAACTTACACATATTCACAGAATTTTACAATTCAAACAATCTGCTTGGTTGAAAAGTTATGTGGATTTTAATACCATGATGCGAACGAACGCTACAAATGATTTTGAAAAAAATCTATTTAAGCTAATGAATAATGCAGTGTACGGTAAGACAATGGAAAACGTACGGAAACGAGTTGACGTTAAACTTGTAACAAAGTGGGGGGGTAGATATGGAGCTGAAGCTCTTATATCTAAACCTAACTTCCACTCGCGAGCTATCTTTAGCGAAAATTTAGTTGCGGTGGAACTTAGAAAAACGGAAGTGCTTATGAATAAACCAATCTATATTGGTCTTAGCGTTTTAGACATTTCCATAACACTCATGTATGATTTTCATTACGATTACATGCGAAAAAAGTATAATGATAACTGTAAATTGCTCTATACTGACACCGATAGTATTGTTTATCACGTTTAATGTGAAAATATCTATTCTGATATGAAAGCAGATATTTCTAGATTTGATACTTCTGATTATCCTGTTGATAATATACATGGAATGCCGCAAGTCAATAAAAAAGTTTTAGGTCTCATGAAAGATGAGTGTAGTGGGAGAGTTATTACAGAATTTGTTGGCTTACGGAGTAAAATGTATAGCATTCGAGTAGAGGATCAGGACTTTATAAAAAAGGCTAAAGGTGTTAAGGAGGTAGTTGTGAAGAAGACAATTACCTTTGATGACTATGTCTACTGCTTAAAAAATGTTGAAATGCTAGCTAGAACACAATATTGTATCCGGTCAAAACTCCATAATGTACACACATTAAAACAGACAAAAATAGCTTTAAGTCCGTTTGATGATAAAAGATATTTAACAAAAAATAGCACGGACACCCTCGCTTGGGGGCATTATAATATAAACAATTTAGATTCTAATGATGTAGAAATGACACTAGTTTAGGCAAACTGTTTATAATATATTGTAAATAAGCAGAAGTGCAAATTTTAATTTCTATTTGAAATTTGTAAATATTCAAGAAAGTGTGTTAACGTATGTGTGTGTGTGTGAGAGAGAGAGGTATTAAGAGACAAAAACTATAATTTACTGTAAAAATTTAAAATATGGTTTAAATAAAAACAAAAGTTGGCTTTTAAATTTGTTCTCTTTTTTTCTACCTTTGTTTTATATAATTTAATGTAATCACAAAAAGAAAAATTCAAGTTAATAATTTCATAAAAAAAATTAAATTTTTATTAAGTTACTTATTATTATTGTAAGATTATAGGTAAAGCAGTAAAGACACATTGATTTTTGAAAGTATTGAATTCATTTATTTCTATAAAATCTTTAAAATTTATTACAGAAAAGATTCACATTGTTTGCAAAAGGATTTCAAAGTGGTAGAAGTACAATCAATTTCATCGACGTCTACTAAAACATTTTTCACTTCACTTGGTGCACTGAGAAACCAATTGCGAAGAGTTAATACATTACTGGCAGCACAATTTACAGTTGGTGCCATATAATGTGTACATGTAGTTAACAAGCAGTCAGTTTTAATATTTTTAATTGATGGACAGTCTATTTCTTCTAAATTTTGCACATTTAACAAGTGTTTTTCTAACCACACTTTTTTTTCACTACCTTTTGTGTAAATAGTCTTTGCACCTCGTAGTGTTTCTTAAAGAACGATACGTAGTTCATCATAAGATACATCTCCAGCTATCCATTGGATTCCATGATAATTATTGGTCAACCAACGGTTCTCACTTTTGTATCGTCCAGGTAAATAATTCCAACTATATGGTGGTTCAAAGAGATAAACTCGAGGTTGAGCATCTGCTTCAAGTGGAAGAATAGCCAACTCCTTAAAGACAAATTCGTTACAGCTCTGTTTAAAACCTTGGATGTCTACAATAAAATCCATCTTAGACAATAAATGAAATTTAAAGCCAAGGCAACATCTTATATACCAAACTGTAACCCTCCACCCCTCCACCGCCCCCCCACATCCTAATTTCATCGCTGATTGGTTCATACTATACCACATGATTATATACGATGACGTGTTATGCACTAGCAATAGTATTGGTATGTCAGTATAAACCCAATGAACATTACATTTATATTCAACACTTCTCAGCATGATGTAAAATCCCTCTCTGCGAGTTAGAACAAGTTAGGCTAGGTTCACTCAAGTTAAATTTGTAAGTTAACTAATAAGCGTTTAAGTTAACTTTTAAAAAAGTAAAAAATAACTTTTAGAAAAGTTTAAAAAGTTTGAATTTAACAGTCATGGAAGGTGATTGTAAAAATATTTTGGAAAAGTTAAAGTTAACTTTTAGAAAACTAAAACCCAATTAACATGTAAATCCCATAAGAGATAAAGTTAACTTTTGAAAAAGTTAAAGTTAACTATCAAAAAAGTTAAAGGTAACTTTTGAAAAAGTTAAAGTTAACTTTCGGAAAAGTTAAAGGTAACTTTTGGAAAAGTTAAAGTGAACTTTTAGAAAAGTTAAAGTTAACTTTTGGAAAAGTTAAAGGTAACTTTTGGAAATGTTAAAGTTAACTTTCAGAAAAGTTAATGCTAACTTTTGAAAAAGTTAAAGTTAACTTTTAGAAAAGTTAAACCAAATTAACATGTGAATCCCATAAAATATGAAGTTAACTTTCAGAAAAGTTAAAGTAAACTATCGAAAAAGTTAATGGTAACTTTTGGAAATGTTAAAGTTAACTTTCGGAAAAGTTAATGCTAACTTTTGGAAAAGTTAAAGTTAACTTTTAGAAAAGTTAAACCAAATTAACATGTGAATCCCATAAGATATAAAGTTAACTTTCAGAAAAGTTAAAGTAAACTATCGAAAAAGTTAAACGTAACTTTTGAAAAAGTTAAAGTTAACTTTTGGAAAAGTTAAAGTTAACTTTTGGAAAAGTTAAAGTTAACTATTGGAAAAGTTAAGGTTAACTATTGGAAAAGTTCAAGTTAACTTTCGGAAAAGTTAAAGGTAACTTTTGGAAAAGTTAAAGTTAACTTTCGGAAAAGTTCAAGTAAACTTTTGGAAATGTTAAAGTTAACTTTCGGAAAAGTTAATGCTAACTTTTGGAAAAGTTAAAGTTAACTTTTAGAAAAGTTAAACCAAATTAACATGTGAATCACATAAGATATGAAGTTAACTTACAGAAAAGTTAAAGTAAACTATCGAAAAAGTTAAAGGTAACTTTTGAAAAAGTTAAAGTTAACTTTTGGAAAAGTTAAAGTTAACTTTTGGAAAAGTTAAAGTTAACTATTGGAAGAGTTAAGGTTAACTATTGGAAAAGTTAAAGTTAACTTTCGGAAAAGTTAAAGGTAACTTTTGGAAAAGTTAAAGTTAACTTTCGGAAAAGTTAAAGTTAACTATTGGAAAAGTTAAAGGTAACTTTCGAAAAAGTTAAAGGTAACTTTTGGAAAAGTTGAAGTTAACTATTGGAAAAGTTAAAGTTGACTTTCGGAAAAGTTAAAGTTAACTATTGGAAATGTTAAAGTTAACTTTCGGAAAAGTTAAAGTTAACTTTCGGAAAAGTTAAAGTAAACTTTTGGAAAAGTTAAAGTTAACTTTTAGAAAAGTTAAACCCAATTAACATGTAAATCCTATAAGAGATGAAGTTAACTTTTGAAAATGTTACAGTTAACTATCGAAAAAGTTAAAGGTAACATTTGGAAAAGTTAAAGTTAACTTTCGGAAAAGTTAAAGTTAACTTTTAGAAAAGTTAAACTTAACTTTCGGAAAAGTTACAGGTAACTTTTGGAAAAGTTAAAGTTAACTTTTTAGAAAAGTTAAATCCAATTAACATGTAAATCCCATAAGAGGTGAAGTTAACTTTCAGAAAAGTTAAAGTAAACTATCGAAAAAGTTAAAAGTAACTTTTGAAAAAGTTAAAGTTAACTTTTGGAAAAGTTAAAGTTAACTTTCGGAAAAGTTAAAGGTAACTTTTGGAAAAGTTAAAGTTAACTTTCGGAAAAGTTAAAGTTAACTATTGGAAAAGTTAAAGGTAACTTTCGGAAAAGTTAAAGGTAACTTTTGGAAAAGTTAAAGTTAACTATTGGAAAAGTTAAAGTTGACTTTCGGAAAAGTTAAAGTTAACTATTGGAAAAGTTAAAATTAACTTTCGGAAAAGTTAAAGTTAACTTTCGGAAAAGTTAAAGTTAACTTTCGGAAAAGTTAAAGTAAACTTTTGGAAAAGTTAAAGTTAACTTTTAGAAAAGTTAAACCCAATTAACATGTAAATCCTATAAGAGATGAAGTTAACTTTTGAAAATGTTACAGTTAACTATCGAAAAAGTTAAAGGTAACTTTTGGAAAAGTTAAAGTTAACTTTCGGGAAAGTTAAAGTTAACTATTAGAAAAGTTAAACTTAACTTTCGGAAAAGTTAAAGGTAACTTTGGGAAAAGTTAAAGTTAACTTTTAGAAAAGTTAAATCCAATTAACATGTAAATCCCATAAGAGGTGAAGTTAACTTTTGGAAATGTTAAAGTTAACTATTGGAAAAGTTAAAGTTAACTTTCGGAAAAGTTAAAGGTAACTTTTGGAAAAGTTAAAGTTGATGTTTAGAAAATATTTAATCCAATTAACATAGCATTTGAAGGTAACTTACTATCGATATTTCAATACATTAACAATGCTGACCCCAAAGAAATCAGTTTAAATACAGTATACAGTTTATGCAAGTTAAACGAAAATATAGTACGCATGCGCAGTAAGCACTTCTCTGTTGTTGCGCGAGCAACTTTACTTTCACTTAGTCTCACGAGCAACGCAACTCCACTCTTCCATGCAAATTATTAGTATTATAATAGAAAAACTTTATAAATAAATTCTTAGACGATGTCTTTGTTCTGTTTAAAAAGCAAGTTGAAACTTGTGTGTACACACTTGTTCTGCTAAAATCGTACACTAAAGATCAAAGTGTCTTTATTGCTCTACCTTATATTTTTAAATTGTTTTCTCTGCTTTTTTATATTTTTTTATTGTTTTCTCTATTTTCTGTTTTTTTTTCTTTTTTATTGTTTTCTCAATTTTTTTAAAATTATTTTTATTTTTTTTTATTTTTTTTTTCATTATATTTTTTCTCTTTTTTTATTTTTTACATTTCTAAAATATAAAGGTAGAATAAAAAGAAACAATTTATAAGTAAATTTTTGCTTTTATTTAAACACATATTTTGAATATTTACAGTATATTACAATTCTCTTTATTATAATATTTATTAGATAAATTCAAATTCTAGATTATTATATTTTCCACCAATATATTTTAATTTTAATTTGTTGGATTCCACGGCTTCGTCGAGCACCTTGAAGTTGTCTGGCTCCTTCTCAAACAGATTCGTAAATCTTGCTGGCAGGAACGTCCGGAATTCATCATCCAAATCAACTGCAAACTTGAAGCCATACTTGGTTGACATCCTCTTTATACTAGTTACGGTATAGAGGGCGTTGACATCCAACTCAGCAAGCGGCTTCGTGGGTAGTAGATGCTGCAAACGTCCAAGAGAGTTGATTTTGCTTAAGGTGGCGTCCATTCTTTTGAATATCTGTAAGCAAATCAAAATGGAGCTGTTAGATTAAAACATATTAATAAGCTAAAATCAAAAATAGGCTTTAAGGTAGAAGAGGGCTTACCTAGTAGAGGATTCGGAGCTGCTCCTGATGCTGCTTCAGCTGCTGATGTAGTCTGTAACAGATATGTCTCGACTTGGCTTCGAATCCTTCTTATATCTCTTGAACCCCACTCCTTCTCCAATTTCCCACTCTTCTTACCCCCACTTTGTTGTTGCGCGCGCAACTCTATTTTCACTTAGGATTCCCGTTAACCACACGCGCATCTTTCTTGCGCACCTTTCACTTTTGAGACTGCTAATGATATGCAAATTAGTTCTTACATAACAATTTATGTAAATTAAATTTAAATTAGATAGATAGATGGTATTGCATACTAATGATATGCAAATTAGTTCTTACATAACACGTTATGCAAATTAAAAGGGTTAGCATTTTAAGTTAAACTTGGCGGGATTCGATTGCAGCGCCGTCTATCAGTAGTGACCGGTGTGCTAACTCACTAAAATCACTGTCGGTAACGTAGAACTCTCACTTACAACAGACTAAAAGCCCGCTCAAAAGTAGGGAAATCCCCGCTTCAAATACCTAAAAGTGGGGGTAATTTTAAACTTACCGCGCAAAAGTGGGGGTAAAAATCCAAAATGGCGCGCTTGAAAAACCTAAAAGTGGGGGTAAAATTTAACTTCCCGCTCAAAAGTGGGAGTAAAATTTAAATTCCCGCGCAAAAGTGGGGGTAAAAATCCAAAATGGCGCGGGGAATCCCCCACACAGCGCCATCTGGTCGGTAACTAGGGTAAAACAGATTCCTACATGGTAAAACAGATTTCTACTCGCGGCCGGTAAAACAGATTCCTGCAGGTTTCAGGTATATAAGTGAGCCAGAACCGGCATAGCTCTACTACTAACTTCGGATCTTCAGAGAAGTCGATATTTATATTTTGAGGTTAATTTCCCTAAAGAAGTTGACCGGAAATGATGTAGTTATCGGTTGGGTACGTGGGTACTTTAGAGAAGTCGATTTTTAGATTTTTAGGTTAAATTTCCTGAAGAAGTTGATTGAAGGTGCCCTGGACAAAAAAATAAGTGTTTGATTTCGAAAACATAAGAAACTTAAATTGTTTAAACAAATTAAAATTTTTTAAACATTTGAATATACACTGCGAATTTTAAATAAATAACTTTTTTATGATTCTTTTATACAAATTACATAAAACCACATAATTTTAGCTCAATTTTATCGAAAGTTAATTTTACACCATTTTAATTGTTTTAACAATCGATTCAATTAAATCAATTAAATTACATTAATTACATTATTTTTCCTTTTGCTAATTAAAATGTTGTAAGCTTTTAAAATATTTCACATAGAAAAAATAAAAAAATTGTTTAAACTTTTCAAAATTAATTACAAAATGATCATACAAGGTCCTTACAAGGATGCCTTAGAATTTCCACACCGTTTAAAATCTCTTTTCTTATTTTCTGTCACTCTACTCTGCCTTTATCTATCTCAGACACCTGTTATACTTTTTCCTCTTTCATATTTTGCACGCCATTGTTGTCTTTATCTATCACAGGTAACCTTTTTCTCTCTTGCTTCTAGAAGCACAACTGTGAACTCTCCTTGCGTTGCACACGCTATTGTTGTCTTTAACTATGCCAGGTAACCTTGTTCTCTCTTGCTTCTAAAACCACAACTGTGAACTCACTTTGCGTTGCGCACGCTATTGTTGTCTTCATCTTTCCCAGGTAAACTTATTCTCTCTTGCTTTCACAACCACAACTGTGAACTCTGCTTGCGTTTCTCACTCTGTCTTGTCTTTATCTATCCCAGGTAACCTTGTTCTCTCTTGCTTCTAGAACCACAACTGTGAACTCTCTTTGCGTTGCGCACGCTATTGTTGTCTTCATCTTTCCCAGGTAAACTTATTCTCTCTTGCTTTCACAACCACAACTGTTAACTCTGCTTGCGTTTCTCACTCTGTCTTTTCTTTATCTATCCCAGGTAAACTTATCCTCTCTTGCTTTGAGAATCACAACTGTGAACTCTGCTTGTGTTTCTCACTCTATCTTGTCTTTATCTATCCCATGTAATTTCTATAACTTATTCTCTCTTACTTTCTGAGAAGCATAGCAGTATACCTCTATTTATAACTAACTGATTTCTTATATAGGATAACATAATTAAGCGTCTCAAATTTTACTAATATTAGATTTTTAAATTTTGAGGTTAACTTAAGTTAAGTCACCTGTATATCGTTGCGACAATTGATGTTTTCCTAATTATTGCTTTCTGCATTTCTGCACTTGGTGCTTTCCTACATTTTAATTAATAAATTATGAGATTAACTTCCTATCACTTCTGCACTTCCTGTTTTTCTAATTCTAGATTTTTAAATTTTCAGATCTGCTGTCTTCAATAAGTAGACCCAAAAGTAACCTGCAACTCGATTCGCCACTTAGGGTTTTCCTGATTATGGATTTACAAATTTTGAGGTTAACTTCCTCAAAGATGTTGACCAAAAGTCACCTGGACATTCATTTTGCACTTAGTGTTTTTCTAATTTTTGATTATTAAAATTTGAGGTTAACTTCCTCCCAGAAGTTCACTAAAAGTTACCTGGGCATCGGTTCTGCACTTGACGTATTCCTAATTATGCATTTTTAAATTTTTTTCTTCCTGTACTTTTTTATTATTAAATTTTGAGGTTAACTTCCTCGAAGATGTTGACCTAAAGTCACCTGAATATCGGTTCCGCACTTGGTGTTTAACTAAATGTCGATTTCCAAATTTTGAGGTTAAATTCTACAAAACTTACTTGGACATGGGTTCTGCAGTTATTGTTGTCTTTATTATTGATTTTTAAATTTTAAGGTTAACTACCTTGAAGAAGTTCAACAAAAGTCACCTGGAAATCGGTTCTCCTCGTGGTGATTTCCTAATTATTGATTTTCAAAACTTTTAAATTGAAATACAAAAAAAGGAGAAATTGTGAACTCTCCTTTATGTTTCGTACAATTTTGCCTAAGACGTGTCAAGCCCCACGTACCTCATTTTCAAAATTTTTAAATTCAAATACATAAATAGGAGAAATTGTAAACTCTCCTTTATGTTTCGTACACTTTTACCGATGACGTGTCATGCCCCGCCTACTAAGAAAGCTCTTTTCTGTTTCGTACGCGAATTTCTACAGCAGTATATCTATAGCTATCACTAACTGATTTCTTATATAGGACTGATACATTGTTGATTCATTATTTAGGCTAGACCGAATATGTATACATCGCTTGAGTATCTGTTCACATTGGCCACTCGCATCTCGTTGCGCACTATGCATCAAGTTAGGCCCAACGCGACCCACCCCACTAATCCACTTGCTAATCTCGCGAGGTATTTTACATTCTACGGTCTTTTGCGGTTTTCATTATGATTTTTTGAAATTTGAGACCATATATGCAAAAGTGGGTGGTGGGTGGTATTTTAAAAATTTAAGTCCCAATACATTAGTTTGTTAGATGGGTGGTGTTGGAAATAGATTAGTTACTCTGAAAACATATACTAAATGGGTGGTGGGTTCGTGGGTGGAGGGGGGGGGGGTGTTTGGCATATGATACATACATTGAAAACATATACTAAATGGATAGTGAGTGGTAGATTGTGGGTGGTAGTACCAAAGAAATGTAAATTATTTTTAAGATAACAGTTAACAACCAATTATTGTTTATGCAAATTATCAAACTCGCGCCATTTAGCGGTGATTATTACTGACGCAAGGTAATTCAGAAATCTGCATTACCGACGGAGGGTAAAACTATGCACATGCTAACATATACGAAATCTACCTTACCGATGGAGAATAAACTAGCGCCATCTAGAGGTGATCATTATCGACAGCCCCACTACCTAAACTTAAGACAACGTTCACATTGGCCACACGCGTCTCGTTGCCCACCATGCGTCGAGTCAGGCCCAGCGCGGCCCACCCCCAATCCACCCGCATAATACTGCGCGGTATCTCGCGATTTAGCCAGCCCTCGCGGTTTTTATTATGATTTTTGAAATTTGAGAACATATATACAAAGTGGGCGGTGGGTGGTATTTTGAAAATTCAAGTCCCAATACATTATTTTTGGTATGTGGGTTGTTGGGTGCATAGTTACAATGAAAAGATATACTAGATTAGTGTTGGACTGGTGGGTGGGTGATGGGTGGTAGTACCAACATTAATAACAATTTATTGTTTATGCAAAATTATAAATCCAGCGCCATCTAGCGGTAACTTACTGACAGAAAACTGCATTACCAACCGAGGGTAATTATAAAACTAGCGCCATCTAGCAGTGATCATTACCGACAGAGATCTGCATTTCCGACCGAGGGTAACTCTACCTTACCGACTAACGGTGATACCGACTGAGGGTAACAGCGCCACCTGGTGGCGAACATCGGAACTATGTGCTGGAACCCGTCTTGTTACACTACTATAAATCCATTTTCTTCTGCAGATGAAATACTCTGAAATGAAATAATAATGTTTAAAAAATGAATTTTGTTCCTTAAACTAAAATGTTTGTTTAAATAATGTTAACTGTGTTTTAAATATAATAATTTAGAAACTTTGGCAAGAATAAAACGTGCAAGTAACTTTAAGTTTTGACTTATACTTTTTTTAATCCTTACGTAAGAAGAGGGGGCGGCTGTGTGAACAAAATCTTACTTAACCTTATATGGGGGGTTCAAATTGTCAAACATTAGCCTTACGTAATTTGTACACGACCCCTTATGCTCAAACTGCGAAGGTTTAAAAAGGACCCGACCTCCACCAAGTAGTTGCATTTGAGGGTAATCCACCTTATTTGAGACGCAGCCGAAAGTTCATACCCTCTAGGATTACTCTACGCTAAATAAAAATTACATCCTTTTTAGGGTTCCGTACACCACAAGTGTACGCACGGAACCCTATTGGAAAGACTTTGTCGAAAATCGTATCCCCCCCCTTGCCTCCAAACTATTTGACTTAGAAAGTTCAAATTTGGCCCACATATGTATTTTCACGTGTAGATGGAAGGAAAATTATAGAGAACATGATTCTAGGGGATGATCATACCGTTGTCAAGAAAATAACAAGATTTTGGAGAAATTTTGATATTTTTTGGCTGATAACTGTTGCCATTTCTTTGACAGCGCTATCACCACAACAATCTCTATAATTTTTCTGTAATCTACATATGATACTACATTTTTGTACCAAATTTGAACTCTCTAAGTCAAATATTTTGGCAGATAAGAGGGCAATACGGTCATTTTTTCGAAAAAATGCGTTTAATTTGTACCGTTCCTGCCCTTTATCTGCCAAATTATTGTACTTAGAGTGCTGAAATTTGGTACACATTTGTAGTTTGACGTGTAGATTACAGAAAAACTATAGGAAACCTTGTTGAAGGCTGTTATCATAGCGTTTTTCAGCAAAAAAACGTTTTTTTTTTAAATGCTAAAAAATGGTCGTTTCCCCACCTGAACTTCTAAACTATTGGACTTAGAGAGTTCAAATTTGGTACACAAATGTATTTTCACGTATAGATTACAGGAAAATTATATTATTATATAAAATTATATTATATAAAAATTATTATTCGTTGTCAAGGAAATAAAAATATTTTTGAGCACTTTTTTAACATATGGGCCATAATTTAGTGTTATAACTTTGACAGCGCTATAATCATCATTTTCTCTATAATTTTCCTGTAATCTACACGTAAATCTTATTAAGTGTACCAAATTTCAGCATCCTAAGTCAAATAGTTTGGAAGATAAGGGGGGGATACGGTCAATTTTTTAGCAAAAATTCATTAAAAGTGTACAATGACACCTCCATATCTGCCAAACTATTGTACTTAGAGTGCTGAAATTTGGTATACATATGTAGTTTGCCATATAGATTACAGAAAAAATGTAGAGAACTTTGTTGCAGATCGTTATTATAGTGTTTTTAAGCTAAACCCAACGATTTAAAAAAATGCTAAAAAATGACCGTATCCCCCCTCCCACAACATCCAAACAATTTGACTTAGAGAGTTAAAATTTGGTACACAAATGTATTTTCACTTGTAGATTACAGAAAAATTGTAGAGAACATGATTGTAGAAGTTGATCATAGCGTTGTTAAGGAAATAAAATGATTTTTGAGTATTTTTTATGGATATTTGCTAAAATCTCTGGATTTTTCGTTGACAGCGCAATCATTCATCACGTTCTCTATAATTTTTATATAATTTACACCTGACAATCCATTCCTGTACAAAAAATCCATTCCTGTACAAAAAAGTCCGGTACGGAACATATTTGTGGATCACCCTAGAGTGATGCTCAATGATGATCATCAACAATTATCTTTTTCCAGACAAGCCATATTGAGATACTTAAGCTATATGACTTCGGCTCAGATTCAGTAGCCCCAAGATTTTTTTAACACTGGATTCTGGTATGGCACATGTCTGCGGTACACCTTAGAGTAATATTTCCATTTATATGGATATATAATAATAATTTTCCATTGGGACATAGCTCATCACATTGAACAACCTTTTTTTAATATAATGTTGCCTTTTGTTACGTCTATTCCATTCGCATAAAAGGCAATAAATCTCAGTTAAATTATTTTACGATCCTCACAAAATGTTAATCATTTTCAGATTACTGATAACTTGCCATTTATGTCAATCGTCTTGCAGTTTTATAAGTGTAAATTTAAAATTTTTATTTTTCTCTTTCAAAATTAGTTGACTGATCAATAAGATACGAGTATAAATATAACCATTGTGTATTAATATATCTTCAAAACTGATAACTCATGAGTTAAGGAAAAGACTCTTGTCAGTAGATTCATGAAAACAACTTTAAAATTCGTTTATGAAGCCCCCAACACCATTGCAGTGATCTAAAGAACTTTCTTAAAAAAATGTTTAAAATAAATGTCTCTTTTACTGCAAGAACTAACATTAGTGCCAGGCCAAAACTGTTATTTTCTTTTAATATGTAAGAAAGTGCTTTTTCAACGTCAAAATCACTTTGTTTCATTTGAAGCATGTATTGTTTTATTTTACTTAAGAAGAGGATCAATTTTCGCGTTTTATTTTTCTACAAAAGAGATAACATATTTTAAAAAAATTTTAAAAAACAGTATATATTTTTAAGTTTATCTCTTTACTGCTGCCTTCAGAAGCAATAGAAACATCATAATTTTGTTTTGACGTAAAAATGTCTTCTTGCGCAAATAGTCCAAACATTTTTTGTGTTATATGCGGAGAATTTGTCGTTTCAAGGAATAGGAGATCTTTTTCTAAATGCGCAAAAGAACTTTATCAGGAACAGTTCAATATTTCAACGAAAGATTTTGATAATGCCTGGACTCCAAATATTCTGTGTTGTTGGTGTTTTACTAACCTACGAACGTGGAAGAATGGTAGCAAAAAAATTCAATTTCATTCTCCAATGATTTGGCGTAAACCTCAAAACCATGATACAGATTGTTACTTTTGTTTATGTAAAGTTACTGGATATAGCAACAAAACAAAACATTTGATTAAATATCCTCAAGTAAAATCGGTAATATTTCCTGTTCGCCACAATGAAGTTCAAGAAAAAAGTCTTTTAACTGATGAACTTGGAAATTCAAATTTAAACGTTGCTGAAGGTACAGTAATCTCTTAAACTTAATAAATCTTAATTAGTAATTTTCTACTAAAAATTTTGTTAAATTTTTGGCTTTCTTTTTGTTAATTCATATTAGAAAACTACTAATTTATAGTAGAAAACCACTAATTTAGATTTAGAGAGAATGAGAAATCTAAGACTAAAAATATATATTTTAAATTTTTTAGAATTTCAAGAATCTGACAACGAAACAATCAATGCTTCAAGTGAAACTGACAGTAACTTCGATGTTGCGGAAAAAGAAGAAACTTCATTTAATCAATTTGAATTAAACGACCTCGTTCGAGATCTAGGCCTTTCTAAGGAGCGCTCTGAACTTCTTGCTTCCCGATTAAAAGAAAAAAAGGGCCTTACTTCTGATGCTAATATTACTTTTTATCGCAAAAGAGACATTTCTTTTAGACCTTATTTTTCTAGAGAAAATTCTTTAGTTTTCTGTAACGATGTTGAGGGTCTCATAAACGAATTTGAAAGTTGTTCTTATAAATCTACTGACTGGCGTCTTTTCCTTGACTCATCAGCTGCGAGTTTTAAAGTTGTACTATTACATAATGGTAATGTTTATGCTCCTATTCCTATCGCTCATTCACTAAATTTAAAAGAGGAGTATAAAAATGTAGAATTTGTGCTAAAGAAATTGCAATACGATCGACACAAGTGGCAAGTGGTAAGTGACTTGAAGATGATCACAATTCTATTAGGACAGCAAAGTGGCTTCACTAAGCACCCTTGCTATAAATGTGATTGGGATAGCCGTGAACGAAAGAAACACTACGTTCAAAAAGATTGGCCAGTGAGAGAAGCTTTATTGCCAGGTTCCAAAAATGTTAAGTTTCAACCTTTAATAGATTCATCAAAGGTAATACTTCCACCTTTGCACATCAAACTTAGTTTAGTAAAACAGTTTGTTAAAGCTATGAAGCGTAAGGACAGTGAAGCATTTAAATACTTATTTAATAAGTTTCCAAAATTGTCTGCAGGCAAAATACAAGAGGGTATATTCGATGGACCACAAATAAGAATGCTTCTTAAGGACGACGAATTTAAAAGAAAAATGACAGTAGATGAGAAAGCTGCGTGGGTGAGTTTGACAAATGTTATTACCAAATTTTTAGGAAACAAGAAGGATCCAGATTATAAGAAAATTGTTGAAGGGATGATTATGAATTTCCAAAAGTTAGAATGTTTGATGAATCTTAAATTGCACTTCCTACATTCCCATATTGACGACTTTCCTGAAAACTTGGGACACTTCAGTGAAGAGCAGGGTGAAAGATTTCACCAGGACATTAAAGAGATGGAAAAACGTTACCAAGGAGCATGGGATCAAAATATGATGTCAGATTGGAGTTTAAAACGCGACACTGAAGTTTCTCATAAAAGAAAATCAATTCGACGATCTTTTGAAAACAAAAAAACTCGAAAATTAACTCAATATGAAAGAGAAGAAAAATATCATTATGAAGTAGAAGAAGAAGAACAAGAAGAAGAAAAAGATTAAGAAGATTAAAAACGACCATCACTCAGATTTCTCTTCTCAAAAAATTTCGTTCCATGTATATTTTTTATCAAAAAATAAAGCTTATTTTTAAATTATTTGTGATCAGAAACAGTTTTTTCTTGAATATTTTGCATGTAATTTCAATTCCATCATGAAAAGTTTTGTTCTGAGAGCTAATTTGAAGTTTAAATCAAATGTAATTTATCATAAACATAACCTATACCTTCTTGTTTCATAGGTCCCTTTTTTCAAAGCTCAACACTGTTATTTTCAATTATAATTTGAGTATTAATTGTATGTTGTTAATGCTGTTGATCTAATCTAAACGAAAAAGAGTTTACAAATGACGTCACGTTCTTTTTATTGAGAGGGGGGGATACCAGAGCAACAAAATGTCTGTCTTTATAAACTAGATTTATAATAAAAAAGAAGGGTTTTAAAATGTAATTAACGTTATTTAAGAACCATCCATAAGTCTCAAACAGCATTTTTGGTCTACTTATGCTTTTTTCTCGATAACCTGACGTGCTAGGGAGAAAGTAGACACGGATACGAATTCAGCGCGTCAAAATAAGTATCAAAAACCCGGTCTGGCCAATGTATAAACAAATTCTGTAAACTCACACTGGGGTGATACACAAACATGTTCCATACCGAACTCTAATGCTAAACCAATCGTAGGGCTGGTAAAGCCGAGCCAAAGTGTTATAGCTTGAGTATCTCAATATAGCTTGGCTAGAAAGAGATAATTGTTAATGATCATCATTGATCAACACTCAGAAGTGACACGCAAAAACATGTACCATACCGAACTCTAATGCTAAACCAATCGTAGGGCTAGTGAAGCCGAGCCAAAGTGTAATAGCTTGAGTATCTCCAAAAGGCTTGGCTGGAAAGGGATAATTCTTGATGATCATCATTGATCCTCACTTTTGGGTGCCATACAAACATGTTCCGTACCGGACTCGAGTGTTAAAACAATCATAGGACTAGTTGAAGACGAGCTAAAGTGCTATAGCTTGAGTATCTCAATATGGATTAGCTGTAAAGGGATAATTGCTGACGATCATCATTGATCATCACTCTGGGGTGACACACAAACATGTTTCGTACCAAACTCTAATGCCAAACCAATCGTAGGGCTAGTGAAGCCGAGCCAAAGTGTAATAGCTTGAGTATCTCCATAAGGCTTGGCTGGAAAGGAATAATTCTTGATGATCATCACTGATCATCACTTTTGGGTGCCATACAAACATGTTCCGTACCGGACTCGAGTGTTAAAACAGTCATAGGACTAGTTGAAGACGAGCTAAATTGTTATAGCTTGAGTATCTCAATATGGCTTAGCAGTAAAGGGATAATTGCTGACGATCATCATTGATCATCACTCTGGGGTGACACACAAATATGTTCCGTACCGGGCTGGAGTGTTAAAGCAATCGTAGGGCAAGTGAAGCCTGGCCAAAGTGTAACAGCTTGAGTAACTCAATATGGCTTGGCTGTAAAGGGATAAATGTTGATGATCATCATTGATCATCACTTTAGGGTGTTTTACTGACATGATTTACACCATGGCCGAGTGTTAAAATAATTAGGGGGCTTGTGAATTAGAGCCAAGTTCGTATAGCTTGAGTATCTCAATATGGCTTGGCTGGAAAGGAGTAATTGTTGATGATCATCATTGATCATCACTTTAGGGTGATCCACAAATATGCTCCGTACCACATTGGAGTGTTAAAAAAATCTTGGGGCTAGTGAATCTGGGTCGAAGGTGCATAGCTTCGAATATCTCAATATTTTTGTCTATTTGTCCTTTTATCTTGAGAACCTGACGTGTTAGGGATAAAGTAGACACGGATTCGGATTCAGCGCGTCAAAATACGTATAATAGGCCTGGTCCGACCAATGTATATTTTACATCATTTATTTTTGTGGTCCTGTGTTATTATTGTTAATTAAAGAATATTTATTAAAATAGGCTACAGAGTTGCAACTTGTAAAGACAAATGGAACCAATTACTGACAAAAGACTAAAAATATCAATTGTAAATCAATTCATTAAACAAATTATTATTGTTAAGTTTCAACTTTTTTATGAAATTAAACAACAGATTTAGAACTTTTTCTACATTTTACATTTTTTAAAAAACGAATGTAACCAATTACCAATTACAAACTAAAAACACAATTCAACCAATTGTTTAAACAAACTATTATTGTTTAAACTCCTTTTTTTGTCAAATTAAGATACAGAGTTATTGCAATTTGACAGTGAGACGTCATCATTAATTAACAATTTTCAAAAATGTATTACTATTATAACGTTCTATACATGCTTTTAATTTTACTATAGTGTCAGAAGATGTATTTTTGAAATTCATACATCCGTTCCTTTAATTTTAACATTATGAATTTGTTTAAACAATTGTGAATTTTAGTTTGTTATTAGTAATTGGTAGAAAATCTACAAAACTGTGTTCAGTTAATTTTAGATTGTTATTAATAATAGGTAGAAAAGTTACAAAACTGAGAACAAGCGGACACTTTGTAGCTATGACTCTTCTTATTTTTTATCAAGTATTTTTTAGTAATTTTACAGGAAACAGGGATGAATAAACCAATAACTTTTTTCCTAATCATTGAACTTGAAAATTTCAAAGATGCTTTTTATGTAGAATTTTCCAAACTTTTAAATTATATGACTAACAATTTGGAAAAATTTAGTTTTGACAAGAAAAATGCAAAAATTATTTTTTAATGCAATTTTTAACACACGCCTCCCTATGATTTTTTCTAGCATTGTTTAGAAACGTTCCTTATTTAATAAGCTTTTTACCTCTTAAATGGCATTTTGGGACAGCAAGGTGTATACGAGCTGTAATTAAATTTTCAGTTAAAACAACCCACTAATTTGCATCTAATGTCTTTCAGCAATTGCAAAAACGATTAGAAAGCATTTTGAAATAATTGTAAAACAGTTTTAAACAATGCAGAAATTATTATAGTTCGCCCCAAACCATAAGTTACAAATTAGTGAGTTGTGCAAAGTGAATATTCAATTGTAGTTTGTATACACCTTGCTGTCCCAAAATGCCATTTGAGGGGTAAGAAGCTTATTAAATAAAGAACATATCTGGACAATGCTAGAAAAAATCCTAGGGGGACACGTGTGTTAAAAATTGCATTAAAAAATAATTTTTGCATTTTTCTTGTCAAACCTAAATTTTTCAAAATTGCTAGTCATATAATTAATAAGTTTGGAAAAATCTACATAAAAAAACATCTATTACATTTTCAAATTCAATGATTAGGAAAAAAGTTATTGGCAGAAGAATATTATGCTACTTTAAAATTTAACACCTGATTATATGGCAACCACGCATTACACTGACTTAAAAACTTACTTTTTACATTTGTTTTTATGTATATTATGACATGTATCATAACCCAAAAAAAAATTTTTTGGGTGTCTTTTTTTTCAGAGAATGCCCTATTTAATAAAATAAATACGTTTATTTCTAAAGTAAGGTTAATTTTAATAATTTTTAGGGTTTCGTACCGTAAAACGGAACCCTATTAAAGTCACTATGTGTGTCCGTTTCGCACCGCCTCTAACTTCTAAACTATATGAGCTAGAGACTTCCAATTTAATACAAATATGTAATTTCACCTTGGATTTACAAAAATGATATGGAAAATGCGATTCGAGCTCATGAACATGCCGAAATAAAAAAAAAACCACTTTTTTGCCCTAAAATGCAAAAAAATGACCATGCCCCCCCTAATCAACCAAACTATTTGACTTGAGATTCTGCAATTTGGTACACGTATGTAGATTTACGTGTAGATTACAGGAAAATTATAGAGAACTTTCGTAAAGGCGGTCTTCATAGTGTTTACTAGCCAAAAAGGATGATTTTTTGAAAAAAATTCGAAAAAATGACCATGTGCCCCCCCCCCTAATCTTCCAAACTATTCGACTTAGGATGCTGCAATTTGGTACATGTATGTAGATTTACGTGTAGATTACGGGAAATATATATAGAAGTTTGTTAAGGTTCGTCTTCATAGAATGTACTATCCAAAATTCGTGTTTTTAAAAAAAAAATTTGAATAATAATTGGTTAATTCCTTATTTTTTTAAAACATATTTAAAAAACGGCCCTGACCGTTCAGCTGCCAAATTTTTGGCTAAAAATAGTGCTATAAATTTGTACCAATAAAGTTTTATTTAATGTATAACAGGCTTGTGTCCGTAAATAATCTGATTCACTATAAAAGTAAATTCTATAGTGAAGTAGACTTTTTACGGACCCAAGCCTGATGTATAATAAAACATATTTTTAAAAATGGTTTCCTGGTGGAATAATTTTTATCTCTGTCTCGTATAATTGAATAAAATTAGAGCGGTACGGAACCCTTCGATTTGGTACGAGTGTAACTCGTACTTGCCAGATTTTTTAAATGAAATGTGTTAACCCATTAATGCTTAAATGTATAATTTATTGTCATGCCTTGTACGCAAAATCGAAAAACATAATGTACTTTCAGTAGTAGAGCTATACCGGTCCGGGAACAGTTACCGACCGTGAAAATGGCTAAATCTGTAATCCTGCAGAAATCTGTTTTACCGACCGAGCGTAGGAATCTGCATTACCCTAGTTACCGACTTTGGCCGGTAGGTGGCGCTGTTTTGGGGGATTCCCCTGAATTTGCATATCATTTGCATACCACCCACCTAATTTGCATACCACCCACCTAATTTGCATACCTCCCACCTAATTTGCATGCGCTGTGTATTGTTCGAGGGCTAATTTGCATACCACCCACCACCCACCACCCACCTAGTTTGCATACGCTGTGTATTGTTTTTAACCCTTTCCTGCAGACTAATTTGCATACCACCCACCGCCACCCACCTTACTTGCATACACATTGAATTTTGGCCTCATTTTGCGATTTGCGCATGCACGTTTTCAAATTTTACCCACACTTTTTAGGTTGTTGTACGCGGGGTTAGCGAGGAATCTGTTTTACCATGGTTACCAACATTTTACCGACATTTTCCAACAGATGGCGCTGTTGGTGGGGAATCCCCTGCTTTTTGAAATTGTAGCATCAGTTGATGTTTTACGCATGCGCTTTTTTAAATTTTTCTTTCATTTTCAGCCATCTTGTTGGAGGGGATTTCAAATTTTACCCCCACTTTTTTACAGCAAATCGCGCCTAGTTTAACTTAAAATGCTAACCCTTTTAATTTGCATAAAGTGTTATGTAAGAACTAATTTGCATATCATTAGCAGTCTCAAAAGTGAAAGGTGCGCAGCAAAGATGCGCGTGCGGTTAACGGGGTCCAGTGTGAGTGGATAGACTTGTGAAAGAGGAGTTGCGCGCGCAACATCAAAGTGGGGATAAGAAGAGTGGGAAATTGGAGAAGGAGTGGGGTTCAAGAGATATAAGAAGGATTTGAAGCCAAGTGGAGACATATCTGTTACATACTACATCAGCAGCTGAAGCAGCATCTGGAGCAGCTCCGAATCCTCTACTAGGTAAGCCCTCTTCAACCTTAAAGTCTATTTTTGATTTTAGCTTAATATTATATTTTGATCTAACAGCTCTATTTTGATTTGCTTACAGATATTCAAAAGAATGGACGCCACCTTAAGCAAAATCAACTCTCTTGGACGTTTGCAGCATCTACTACCCACGAAGCCGCTTGCTGAGTTGGATGTCAATGCCCTCTATACCGTAACTAGTATAAAGAGGATGTCAACCAAGTATGGATTCAAATTTGCAGTTGATTTGGATGGTGAATTCCGGACGTTCCTGCCAGCAAGGTTTACGAACCTGTTTGAGAAGGAGCCAGACAACTTCAAGGTGCTCGACGAAGCCGTGGAATCCAACAAATTAAAATTAAAATATATTGGTGGAAAATATAATAATCTAGAATTTGAATTTATCTAATAAATATTATAATAAAGAGAATTGTAATATACTGTAAATATTCAAGATATGTGTTTAAATAAATGCAAAAATTTACTTATAAATTGTATCTTTTTATTCTACCTTTATATTTTAGAAATGTAAGAAAAAAAATAAAAAGAAAAAAAAGAAATAAAAAAAGAAAAAAGAAAACAATAAAAGAAAAAATAAAAAAAAGAAATAAAAAAAGAAAAAAAGAGAAAAGAATAAAAAATGAACAAAAAAAGAACAAATAAAGAAATAAAAAAATAAAGAAAAAAAGAATAAAACAGAAAAACAATGAACAATATGTAAAAAATAAGGTAAAGCAGTAAAGACATTTTGATTTTCAGTGTACGTTTTTACCGGATAAAGCGTGTTCAAACAAGTCTCAACTTGATTTTTAAACAGAACAAAGACATCGTCTAAGAATTGACTCATAAATTCTTTCTATTATAATACTAAAGGTTCAGGTAAAGACTATTACCGGAACAAGCGTTTTAAACAAGTCTCGACTTGATTTTTAACAGAATAAAGACATCGTCTAAGAATTGATTCATAAAGTCTTTTTATTATAATACTAAGGGTTAAGGTAAAACAGTCAAAACACATTGATTTTCAAAAATATTCAAATTCATTTATTCATATTAAAAGTTCAAATTCATTTCAATACATATTCCCATTGTTCATAATAAGATTTTAAACTATTAGACAGAGGATGTAATTCATCAGCACCTACTATAGATTCTATAGGTCCACAAATTAAATTTAGAAACCAATTTCGAAGAGCTATTACATTGTTTACAGCACAATTTTCAGTTCTTATACAATGGTATGTACATGTAGTTAACAATAAGTCTTTTCTTACATTTCTAAGCGGTGGACAATCTATATCTTCTAAATTTCGTACATTTAACAAATATTTTTCTAACCACTCTTTCTTTTCAACACCTTTTGTATAGATAGTTTTCGCTCCTTGTAATGTTTCTTGAAAAATAGCTCGCAATTCATCATAAGGTATTTCTCCTGTACCCCAATGGAGTCCATGGTAATTGAATGTCAACCAAGTGTTCATACTTTTGCAACGTTTCGATAGTGAATCATAATGATAGGGTGGTTGAAAGTAATAAACTTGAGGTGTAGCATCTGCTTCCAGTGGAAGAATAGCCAACTCCTTGACAATGAAATCGTTGCTGGACTGTTTAAAGCCTTGAACGTCTACTATGAACTCCATCCTGGAATAGAAATAAAATTCTATCCCAGAAACACAACTTATATACCAGTTCAGTCCCTCCCCCTCCACTTTTACAACTTCTTGACAATACCGCTGATTGGTTTATATTGCACAATGCGATCATGAATGACTAGACAGTATGCAGTTGTTGCATCTGGGATATTATCTGTGGACTCAAATTCCAAACGTACATCGACTGAAGTCTGCTTCAGGAACTCGTTTTGTTTTGAGCAGTCAATAACAATTAATGGAGCCAGTGATTTAAAATTGGACATATTTAATATAGGTTCCGAATCTCTTCCATAGTAAGAGGATTGAAAGTTAGCATACATATCATATAATATAGAATACTGATTTTGATCAAAGTGTAGATTTAAATTTCCATAAGGATAAGATTGTGAGTTCAAAAACAGTTTCACATTTGTGAGGTTACAGTGGTCAAAAAAACATGCAGTAACCCCAAATTTATCTTTTCTTTCAGTTTGAAATCCAACAATTACATATCTTGGTTTCTCTAATTGTGTTGAAGATTTAATTTGCCACATAACTCTTGTACTCCTGGGAACTAATGGATACTCATACATTTCCCAAGATCTAAAACTTATTGAAATTAATGGATCTTTTTCAATAAATTTCAATAATTTTATTTTATTATTGTCAGATGGTAATACATATGGTACCAACCACTCAAGTTTATTAATTACAAATTTAAACTTAGGGATACCAACTGGTCCATCATAAATAATAAAATTTAAATCATTACGTGATCTTATTAAAATAAGTTCATGTTTAGCATTCGTAACAATTTTCTTATAATCTTCAGCAAAACCGAAAATCATACTCAGTGGTATTGTTACATTAAAATATCCATTTGTCAATGACATTCTTGAAGTTGATTCAAACTTCATAAATCCAGCATTTTCTGCACGGTTAACTTGAGAAGGTGTTAAAGATACTAAGTTCTTTATAGTTGTAGTGTGTCCAACATACTTGCATCGATCAATCTCAATACCGTTTAATTCATAACGAATTTCATCAAACAAATAAGCTGTAGCATTATTTGTAAGATGGACATTTTCTGTAAGAGTGATTCCATCATCCTTAGTTAACCTTCCAAATATATATAATGCACTTTTACTTGGTAAAATAGACAAATCTTGATTTTGTACTACAATTCGGATTTCATCACTGTTATTAAAAGATGACGATGCATATGGTTGATGACTATGAATTTCATAATTAGCAATGGATTCATCAAAATTCACTGCTGTTGGAATGCTCAGAATTTCTTCCATTTTTCTTAGAACAGCTGCACATAAAAAATAGGGAAAGTTGATCTCTTCTTTTCCTCTTTCTTTTTCTTATTTTAGAGGTTTGACATGTAGACCGAGTTGTTTCAGGAATAGTTGATTCTGAGGTGTTAACACTCTCCGAGTCACATTCACACTGATCTTCTCTGCACATGTTAATTGACTTTTATAACTGCCACCAACCATCTTTTTGTGATTGTACACGATACCCATTACATAGATTTTATATGTAAACGTATTGTTATTGTTTCCCCTCTGAAATTAACCAAGCTACCGTCCTGATCAATTAAACGAAGCTGAATATTATGTATTCTCTTCACGGTGATTGGAAGGTAAATGATTCGAGTTGGAACTTCCGTGATCTTATATCCAGGTGGAACAACAGGAAAAAATTCATGTATAGTATGCACTTTTTGACTATTTATATACGCTCCTGTTGTAATATTACACTCAACTCGTAGAGTATTCACTTTCAATATAGATACAGGTAAATCAGAATTATGAGTTTCATCGGCTTTCAGTTCACGAGGAGTAAATCCTAATAACTTACCAATTGAATCTTCATAATAAAAATCAATGTTACGATTAGATTTAATTTTACAACCTAATGTATTGTTGTTAGGTGTGATAAGTAAATCAATGTTATTTGGTAACTTTGATTTAATATAAGATTCAATATCTTTAATTTCATAACTACCTGTAGGTATTTCAATTATGAAATCATCTATATACAACTTATTACAACCAATATCAATATTAGGGATTGAATTATATGTAAATATATCAACAAGTCCAAGCGCATAATTTTTGTTTTCTGATAGTTCAATTGGTGGGAAGTATGCAGTTTCAAGAACTGAAGAGTTCCCCGTTAACGTTAAAGTGAAAGAGTCATTCATGATTGACATCTATTTTTATACTGATGCTCACAGTTAATTACGCATTCTTATATAGTCTAAAATTATTCTTAAGATTAAGTTGTCCACATAGAAACTTAAGACACAAGTGTCCACATATAAATGTATCGAAATTTTGATATCTCACATGATTATATTTTATACAGCTACCAACACCTAAGTAGACAATCAGATCTAATGGTGGTGAAAGATTTCCAAAACTATCAAAATATTCAGTTTCATTATTTATCTTTTTGTAAGCTACCTAATGGGTTCCAGGTCCTTCCTTGTCATCAAGATTGATTATTGCTGATTCATATTGACGAGGTCCTGCAGTGGGTAATTCATTTTGCATAAAAACTCCGCGAAAATGAGGTATTTTCATAATTTTAGCAAATTTAAATAGATCAAAGTTCGTTAGCGCGCGGTGAGGTAGCTGCAATATTAGTTTTTTTGAATCCTTTTCTTATTCTTCAATCCTTTTCCTTGATACAAATGGAGATAAAGACCAAGTCCTTGGCGATAAGGTTTCAGATGTAATCCTTTTCCTAAGGCAATCGCCTCCATTGTTTGATTATGTCGTTGGGCTTCAGAAAATGGTTTTTTGGCTGCATTATCATCATTTACAGCTTTTACTATACCACCGATCCCTCCACTCAAAGCTCCTAGAGCACTAAGCCCCGCAAAGATTGGAATAAGTGGTAAAATACCACCAACTTTTGAGGGCACGGAAAGAATTCGAGGTGATGAAATTTTAGATTTACCTCCAAACTTCTTTATTGCTTTTTTTGCACCAATCATAGCAGTTCTAATAGTATCTGTTGAATTATTGTTAGGTTTCATACTCTTTTTAGCAGCATCTGAAATTAACCAAGCTACCGTCCTGATCAATTAAACGAAGCTGAATATTATGTATTCTCTTCACGGTGATTGGAAGGTAAATGATTCGAGTTGGAACTTCCGTGATCTTATATCCAGGTGGAACAACAGGAAAAAATTCATGTATAGTATGCACTTTTTGACTATTTATATACGCTCCTGTTGTAATATTACACTCAACTCGTAGAGTATTCACTTTCAATATAGATACAGGTAAATCAGAATTATGAGTTTCATCGGCTTTCAGTTCACGAGGAGTAAATCCTAATAACTTACCAATTGAATCTTCATAATAAAAATCAATGTTACGATTAGATTTAATTTTACAACCTAATGTATTGTTGTTAGGTGTGATAAGTAAATCAATGTTATTTGGTAACTTTGATTTAATATAAGATTCAATATCTTTAATTTCATAACTACCTGTAGGTATTTCAATTATGAAATCATCTATATACAACTTATTACAACCAATATCAATATTAGGGATTGAATTATATGTAAATATATCAACAAGTCCAAGCGCATAATTTTTGTTTTCTGATAGTTCAATTGGTGGGAAGTATGCAGTTTCAAGAACTGAAGAGTTCCCCGTTAACGTTAAAGTGAAAGAGTCATTCATGATTGACATCTATTTTTATACTGATGCTCACAGTTAATTACGCATTCTTATATAGTCTAAAATTATTCTTAAGATTAAGTTGTCCACATAGAAACTTAAGACACAAGTGTCCACATATAAATGTATCGAAATTTTGATATCTCACATGATTATATTTTATACAGCTACCAACACCTAAGTAGACAATCAGATCTAACGGTGGTGAAAGATTTCCAAAACTATCAAAATATTCAGTTTCATTATTTATCTTTTTGTAAGCTACCTAATGGGTTCCAGGTCCTTCCTTGTCATCAAGATTGATTATTGCTGATTCATATTGACGAGGTCCTGCAGTGGGTAATTCATTTTGCATAAAAACTCCGCGAAAATGAGGTATTTTCATAATTTTAGCAAATTTAAATAGATCAAAGTTCGTTAGCGCGCGGTGAGGTAGCTGCAATATTAGTTTTTTTGAATCCTTTTCTTATTCTTCAATCCTTTTCCTTGATACAAATGGAGATAAAGACCAAGTCCTTGGCGATAAGGTTTCAGATGTAATCCTTTTCCTAAGGCAATAGCCTCCATTGTTTGATTATGTCGTTGGGCTTCAGAAAATTGTTTTTTGGCTGCATTAGCATCATTTACAGCTTTTAGTATACCACCGACCCCTCCACTCAAAGCTCCTAGAGCACTAAGTCCCGCAAAGATTGGAATAAGTGGTAAAATACCACCAACTTTTGAGGGCACGGAAAGAATTCGAGGTGATGAAATTTTAGATTTACCTCCAAACTTCTTTATTGCTTTTTTTGCACCAATCATAGCAGTTTTAATAGTATCTGTTGAATTATTGTTAGGTTTCATACTCTTTTTAGCAGCATTTACAACCTTATTCAATGTGACACGTTTCTTATTCTTAGAAACTGTCTTCTTCTTCTTCTTCATCTTCTTTTGCATCTTTTTCTTTGTCTTATCTTTAATTTTTAAACCCATGCCGAATTTAGATTTAACTTTCATTATGTTGGTTACCGCTAATGCAGCTGCTTTTTCACTAATGCTAGAGTCCTTGGAAATAACTCGTTGCCACGCCTTTTCAGCTAGTATGTTGTCTGCAGAATTTCTCGCAGTTATGTTTTCCCGATCTTTGGAATATGCTATATCATGCTCTTTGCATGCTGCATCCAAAGAGTTTATACCTGGATCACCACGTGCTAAACGTTTTTTAGCTTAGTACCAGGTCCACAATATTGATATCCGGGTAAATGTAACTCAAACGGTAATTTATTGATTATATTATTAAAAAACCCTTTACCACTGCAAGAAGTTTTCTTTTTCATTATATCATGAGTAATTATTCTTTACTCAACGGTGGTTTACAACGAACTGATGGAAGTAGAATATATAAATACGGTATTTATAGTTTTTTCCTCAGTCGATTGCAAGATGCAGTTTAAAGTACAAGCTGATCAGCTCCCAATTGTAAATGTCGATAACCTCATTCAAACCAAAGACAGTGGGGTTAAGCGTCATGGGAGTCTTTTTTCGAATAGTATTCGCGCAGCTTTTTGTGGGCCCTCAAATTGTGGAAAAACGAATGCTCTTCTTTCTTTGATTATACATCCAAATGGTTTAAGCTTTGAAAATATTTATTTATACTCAAAGTCATTACAACAACCAAAATATAAATTTCTAGAAAAAGTACTGAGTAATGTTGATGGAATAAAGTACTTTCCATTCAGTGAACATGAGCAAGTGGTTTCACCTAAAGATGCTGAACCCAATTCTATCTTTATTTTCGATGATATTGCATGTGAGAAGCAGGACAATGTCAGAGCATTCTTTTGTATGGGTAGACATGTTAACGTTGACAGTTTTTATTTGTGTCAAACCTATGCCCATATTCCTAAACATCTAGTTAGAGATAATGTCAACTTACTGGTTCTTTTCAAACAGGATGATAGAAATCTTAAGCATGTTTATAATGATCATGTAAACACGGATATGACATACTCTCAATTTAGAGATTTATGTTCTACATGTTGGAATTCTGATAGATATGGGTTTGTGGTTATAGATAAAAATAGAAACTTAAATGAAGGTCGTTATAGAAAAGGGTTTGATTGCTTCATTCAGTTATAAATATCAAATGTTTCTAAACAACTACATTAGTGCAATTTTAGACTTCAATATATAAACATGTTTCGAAAAGACGTGGAAAAACTTCATCAAATTGCAAAAGCAAGTGAAGCTATACGACGGAAACATCGCATACTTAAAGGTGGTAGAGAGGATGCAGAAAATATGTTAAGAGAAACTTTTCAACCATTGGTTACTCCATTAGAGAGATTAGTGAATATAACTCAAACACCTATCAAGATTGAAAATGTTAAGAAAAAAGAAGAAATAAAAGAAGAAGAAGATGATGATTTTGAAACAACTTTTAAGAGTGCTATTAGTGGAAATATACCATTCAATACATCCACTTATGATAACAACATAGAGTTTTCGGATCCTTTTGCTCAAGAAGAAAATTTACTTGATACGAAAAATGAAAATGTGATTAATGAATTGAAAAATGATGAGTTTAATGATGTTATTTCGAATCAAGAGAATATACTTAATAGTGATTCTACAAATCCTGATGCTAATAAATTGACAAATAAATTTATACAAATGTTACATAAAAATAGAAAACAGTATTTGGATATGGTTTACGGAGTACGTAAACTTTCTGATGGTACGTTTCTAATTGGTGATACACAAATAGATTTTGAGGGTCTATACATTAATTTAGTTGGAAAGAAAAGATATTCAAAAACAGATGGTCTATTAGAACTTTTATTCAGACAAAAACCTGATGAAACTGCAATAAGTTCAAATGATTTAGCAAATTATAAGGAAATTATTACTTCTACAAATGCATATAGAAAAAATTACAGTCCAACTTAACCTGTGCGTAAGAGTACGAGTTCAAAATTCACTAATGTTATTGCAAAGCTTATCCCAAAAACTGGAGATTCCTTGAAGATAAAGAGTCTATTACCACAAGCTATGACAGTTAAGAGAAAATCATATCCAGACTACGTCTATTGGAATGATCCAAATGAACTTGTAGATCGTTTACGGTTGCTCATGGCTTCTCAACAAGCTGGTAACTCAATACATAATAATGAAATTATTTCCATTATTGAAGAATTACGTGAAGCTCAAATCATATATTAAGAAGGTAAAATAAAATCAAGATCATTATCAAGTTGAACATTGATGTATTCAGATGCATTAAAAAATCATTGAAAATGGTTGATAAAAAGTTAGTAGTAGTTACAGAATTACATAGACAAGCTAGGAGAAATTACCCACGTCGCAAAGTGCAAATGCGTGGAATAGATGAAACCTGGCAAGCAGATTTAGTTGAAATGTTACCATATTCTAAAGTTAATAAAGGTTTTAAATATATACTTACGGTTATAGATATCTTTTCCAAGTATGCATGGACTATACCTGTAAAAAGCAAAACTGGAAAAGGTGTTTCAGCAGCAATGAAATCTATACTTGTGAATGGACGGATTCCAAAAAAATTGCATACTGATAGAGGCAAAGAATTTTATAATTCTCAATTTGAGAGTTTAATGAAGTCATATAAAATCAAACTTTATTCAACCTTTAGTAACTTAAAAGCTTCAATTATTGAAAGATTTAACCGGACTCTGAAAAATATGATGTGGCCACAATTCAACTTGCAAGGAAATTACAAATGGATACATATTTTATCATCACTTGTTTCACAATACAATAATAAGAAGCATCGTACCATTGGAATGAAGCCAAAGGATGTCAGCAGAGAGGATGAGTCTGAACTATTGAAGCGCATCTCCAAGCAAAGGGAAATTAAACGTAAGAAGACAAAATTCAAAGTCGGTGATCGAGTTCGAGTAAGCAAGTACAAAAATGTTTTCAATAAAGGATACACACCCAACTGGACAACTGAAATATTTACTATTACTCAAGTGAAACCAACAAACCCAGTAACATACAAGCTGAAGGATTATCAGGATCAACCCATCGAAGGCGGCTTCTATGAAGAAGAAATCTCTAAAGTGAAATATCCAGATGTTTACCTCATAGAGAAAGTTCTTAAGCAGAATACTGATAAAGTCTATGTAAAGTGGCTTGGATTTGATAACTCACACAACAGTTGGATAAACAAATCTGAATTGTAATCATATAGTACAAGTTAAAGATATTTTTTAGAAAAGTGAAAAGGAACTTCTAGAAAAGATAAATGTAACTTTCAAAAAAGAAAGACTTATACTAAAATAATGTTAAGCTGTTATATTAAAATAATGTTAAAGTAACGTTAAAAAACTTTAAGGTTATGTAAAACTAATTCTAAGAATGTAATAAAATGTAAATACATTAAAGTTACCTGAAATATACATTTTATAAAATAAATATTTATGTAGCATCTGTTATTAACCTTATCTCATCGTTTCAAATAATAATTTTTAAGTAATTTGCAATTAACATGTAAATCCCATTAAGTTTTAGATGAGTTAAAGATAACTTTTAGGAAAGTTGAAGTTAACTATCAGAAAAGATAAAGTTAACTTTCAGAAAAGTTAAAGTTAACTTTCGGAATAGTTAAATGCAATTAACATGTAAATCCCATAAGAGATAAAGTTAACTTTTGAAAAAGTTAAAGTTAACTTTTGGAAAAGTTAAAGTTAACTTTCGGAATAGTTAAAGATAACTTTTGGAAAAGTTAAAGTTAGCTTTGGGAATAGTTAAAGTTAATTTTCGGAATAGTTAAAGTTAACTTTTGGAAAAGTTAATGTTAACTTTTGGAAAAGTTAAAGTTAACTTTTAGAACAGTTAAATGCAATTACCATGTAAATCCCATAAGAGATGAAGTTAACTTTTGGAAAAGTTAACGTTAACTTTTGGAAAAGTTAAAGTTAACTTTCGGAATAGTTAAAGATAACTTTCGGAATAGTTAAAGTTGACTTTTGGAAAAGTTAATGTTAACTTTCGGAATAGTTAAAGTTAACTTTTGGAATAGTTAAAGTTAACTTTTGGAAAAGTTAAAGTTAACTTTTAGAAAAGTTAAATGCAATTAACATGTAAATCCCATAAAAGATGAAGTTAACTTTTGGAATAGTTAAAGGTAACTTTTGGAAAAGTTAAAGTTAACTTTCGGAATAGTTAAAGTTAACTTTTGGAAAAGTTAAAGTTAACTTTTGGAAAAGTTAAAGTTAACTTTCGGAATAATTAAAGTTAACTTTGGGAATAGTTAAAGTTAACTTTCGGAAAAGTTAAAGTTAACTTTCGGAAAAGTTTAATGCAATTAACATATAAATCCCATAAGATGTGAAGTTAACTTTCGGAATAGTTAAAGGTAACTTTTGGAAAAGTTAAAGTTAACTTTCGGAATAGTTAAAGTTAACTTTTGGAAAAGTTAAAGCTAACTTTCGGAATAGTTAAAGTTAACTTTTGGAAAAGTTAAAAAATGACTATTGGAAATTTTAAGTGCTAACTTTTGGAAAAGTATAATGCAATTAACATGTAAATTTTATAAAAGATAAATTTAAACGCGCACAGATGCTGTGTATCTTTCTCTTTCAGGCTAGACCGTACTGGGCAGCATAAGGCTTAAGCAGATAGAAATACGGATACGGGACTGTGTGACCGCTCCATGAGAGGAAGTAGGACAGCCATATATCTCTGTCCTGCTTCCTCTCATTATTACGATTAAGGATTAGCGATTACGATTCATTGTGCGTTAGGCTATACGTATTTTACTGATTTTACATATAAAACAATTATTATATACCTACGTAGAAAACCTGGAGTTAAGGCCTAAGCAGATAGAAATACGGTTACAAAACCAGAGCATGAGACAGAAAAGGACAGAAACAGTTTCTGTCCTTTATTATCTCATGCCCTGCTCCCGTAACCGTATTCGTTGTGCTTTGGGCTTAACGCGTCATACTATGTATGAGAGCATGAGACAGAAAAATATGGGAACAGTCTCTATCCTTTATTATTTATCTGTAGAGTAATACACACAAGAGGTAATTTACCCTCGAGTAAAAGAAAAAAAGAATTACCGATTCTTATTCATAAGTGATAATTTATCTTTTGAGCATAAGCAAAATCTTTCTTACCGGCAGAAGATAATTTACCTTATAATTGTAAAAAACTATTTTTGTGTTACCCTTTAAGAGACACTTTATCTCCTGTCGGTAAGAAACTTCTTATATTTTAAGTTTTTTTTTTGTTTTTGTTTTTTTGTTTTTTTTTTGTTTTTTTGTTTGTTTTTTTTGTTTTTTTGTTTCTGTTTTTTTTGTTTTTTTTCCTGGTTTTTTCTTATTTTTCTTCCTTTTTTTTTTTTTTCTTTTTTTTTGTTTTTGTTTTTGGTAGGTTTTATTACAAATAAAAAACATACATAGTATTTTTAAATTAATATTTATTTAATATTTCTTATATATATATTTACATACATACAAAATATAAAAAATGCAATCAATTACTTATTTCTACAGATTTTTTGTTTATAATAATTTTTTTATAAATTTATTAAAACAAAAATAAATATTTTTTCTTATTTTTTAATATTTTTTTATGTTTGGTTTTAATGGATTCGTCCTCCTACGAATCCAGGGATGAATTGCATATAAATTATGCGCTGCAAACGCAGCAGCAGCAGCCCTGGCTGCGGCCAACTCGTGTCGAGATGGGCATTGTGGAGGAGGTGGGGGTCTGCGCGGGGCGGGTGGTGCAGGCCTCTGGGGAGCCTCTGCTGGTGGGGCCTCTGCTGGTGGGCCCCAGCGCGTCCTTCTTGGCGCAGGCGTCCTCTCTACGATGATTGCAGCCTGCAAAACGTAAATAAATGATAATATAAATATATATGTATTAAAAAATAATTAATATTAAGAATTTAACTTTTAGTGACTTACAGTTAATTTGTAATTATAATTATTTTGTTATTTATCTATTTTTATATTAATAAATTCTTTAAGTTTAAAAATTTCTTTTAAATTGTAATAAATTTACATAAAAATTTGTTTAAATAATTATTTAACTGGAACAAATAAAAAAAGAGGTTTGTACTTACATTTTCTTGCCAGTTTTCTGGACAACACCAATCCTTCGGGTGGATTCGCCTTAGACACAACCCTTTTGTTGTTATTTAATCTCGGATCCATTTTTTTTTATACTGAGTTTTATTTTTTTTGCTATTTTAGAAAAAACAATTTGTTTTTCTCACAAGTTTTTATAAAATTTAGAAGAATTTTAGACTTGTTTAGAATGCACGTCTAAACAGGTTGACAATTTCTTTGGGACTGACATCCCTTTAGGATGGTAGCTCAAAATTGCATTTCTTAGCTTAGAAATAAAAAAGGAAAAGCGAAGAAAATATAAGATCTCAGAGAAGGATGGAAAAAAAGAATGTTGGAGTACAGTTTGCAAGTTTAAACCATTTTTTATGATAGGTTGTCAGGTCAGTTTCCGCAACCTAGGTAAGAATTAGACAATTGCTAAGAAGCTGAAAATTGTGAAAACTCTTGACTAAAGAGCTTGGAAAAAATATTCACCAAAAATCTTTGATTTTTAAATTCTTAAAACATAACTATATAATATAAACAAATAGAAATAATAGTAGAATATTATCAAAAAAGTTAACAACAATACACATTTTATGCAAATTAGATTGGTGGTATTAAGGATATGCAAATTAGTTCTTAGGTAAAAGATAACAACAATTCACAGTTTACGCAAATTAGATTGGTGGTATTAAGAATATGCAAATTAGTTCTTTAGTAAAAGTTAACAACAATAGGCAGTTTTTGCAAATTAGCTGCATGGATGGTATTGCATACTAATGATATTCAAGTTAGTTCTTACATAACACTTTATGCAAATTAAAAGGGTTAGCATTTTAAGTTAAACTTGGCGCGATTTGCTGTAAAAAAGTGGGGGTAAAATTTGAAATCCCCTCCAACAAGATGGCTGAAAATGAAAGAAAAATTTAAAAAAGCGCATGCGTAAAACATAAACTGATGCTACAATTTCAAAAAGCAGGGGATTCCCCACCAACAGCGCCATCTGTTGGAAAATGTCGGTAAAATGTTGGTAACCATGGTAAAACAGATTCCTCGCTAACCCCGCGTACAACAACCTAAAAAGTGTGGGTAAAATTTGAAAACGTGCATGCGCAAATCGCAAAATGAGGCCAAAATTCAATGTGTATGCAAGTAAGGTGGGTGGCGGTGGGTGGTATGCAAATTAGTCTGCAGGAAAGGGTTAAAAACAATACACAGCGTATGCAAACTAGGTGGGTGGTGGGTGGTGGGTGGTATGCAAATTAGCCCTCGAACAATACACAGCGTATGCAAATTAGGTGGGAGGTATGCAAATTAGGTGGGTGGTATGCAAATTAGGTGGGTGGTATGCAAATGATATGCAAATTCAGGGGAATCCCCCAAAACAGCGCCACCTACCGGCGAAAGTAGGTAACTAGGGTAATGCAGATTCCTACGCTCGGTCGGTAAAACAGATTTCTGCAGGATTACAGATTTAGCAATTTTCACGGTCGGTAACTGTTCCCGGACCGGTATAGCTCTACTACTACTTTCATAAAACTTGTTATACAAGATTTTTTGAATTAGGAATCTGAAGTCATTTTTAAGAAATTCAAAATGGTAGATCCAATGTGGCGGACGAAATTCCCAATAATTATTTGGAAAGTTACTTGAGGGTTTACGGGTTCGCTGATTTCAAATCTAAAGTCACATTTTAAAAATACAGATGGCGGATTCAATATAGCTCTTAAAATTTTAAAAAATTACTTGGATTTGCTTTAAATTTGTCACTTGGGGGTTTTTGGGGTCATGATTACTAATCTGAAGTCACTTCTTTAAAATTCAAAATAACGGATCCAATATGGAGCACGAAATTTTCAAAAATTACTTGAAATCGATTTAAACTTGTTACTTAGGGATTTTTGGGGTCGTTGATTACGAATCTGAAGTCACTTTTTAAAAATTCAAAATGGCGGATCCAATATGTCGGACGAAATTTTTAAATATTAATTGCATTCGATTTAAACTTGTTACTTAAGGGTTTTTTTGGGGACGATTTGCACATAATGCTTTTAATATTTGTAACTAATTTTTTTAAAATTAAAATTCTAATCATGTTTTATATAGTCACCTTTCCTTACCGTCGATATAATAAAAATTTTTGACGTTGTTTGATTCGTACCGCTTAAAAGTGAATCTTTTCAAACAACATTACTGTGTATTACAAAATAATTACTTAGGAATATTAGATGCATTAGGTCCAATTCGTTCCGAAAAACCCCCTTAAGTGACAAGTTTGAAGCGAATGCAATTAACATTTGTAAATTTCGTCCGCCATATTGGAGCTGACATTTTGAATTCTAAAAAAGTGACTTTGATTCGTAATTAGCTACCCCAAAATTCCCCAAGTAACAAGTTTGATGCGAATCCAAGTGATTTTTGAAAATTCGTTTTCCATATTGGATCCGCTATTTTAAATTTTAAAAAAGTGACTTCAGATTGGTGATCAGCGACCACAAAAACACGTAAGTTTAAAGTTGAAGTTAATCTTATTTGTTTCAGATAACTTCGTCCTACATAATGGATCCGCTATTTTGAATTTTTAAAAAGTGACATCAGATTCGTAATCAGTGACTCCAAAAATCCCCAAATAACAAAATTGAATTAAATCCAAGTAATTTTTAAAAATTTCGTCCGCGATTTTAAATTTTAAAAAAGTGATTTCAGATTCGTAATCAGCGACCCCAAAGTCACCCAAGTAACAAGTTTGAAGCTAATCCACTTAGTTTGAGAAAACTTCGTCCGCCATCTTAATTTTTTAAAAAGTGACTTCAGATTCGTAATCAGCGACCCCATAAACCCCCAAGTAACTTTCAAGTAACCTTAAGTAACTTTCCAACTAATTTTTGAAAATTTCGTCCACCATATTGTGTCTGCTACATTGGATCCGCCATAAAAAGTTTTATAAAACTCCAATATGTTGTGACAGTATCTTATTTTCAGCGACTCAGCACTCCAATTTATTTTAAAATAATAGTTGTTCTAACCATGCGCACTGGCACTATTCGTGTCGGGCATGTTAAATTCAACATTTTTACATACACAGCATATTGTTGCACATGCGCAGTAGTGCACTACAACTTGGGAAACATGCGCACTACGACACATTGTTATTTGCAATGTGCAGTAGTTTACTATTGCTATTACACATACGCAGTGATGCACTGTGATAGTCTTACATGTGCTTTAACTAAAGTCAAAGATTGCGCATGCGCAGTGGTTTTGTTTCATTATTACTGTCATTAATGACCAATAATAGAAAAGAATATTCATATTGAATCAAAATTATGAAATCTAAGAAATTTGAGAGAAAATTTACATTATTGAATATAAAAACCAATAAAAATGTTAAAAATTTATATAATATTTGTAAATTTATTCTTTTTAATAAAATAAATATTTATAATATTTATAATAAATATAATATTTATTATTTATATATTATTATTATTAATATTATTATTATATATTATTTATTATTTATAATAAATATAATAAATATTTCTTTTAAATATTTATATAATATTACAAATTTTGTTCTAAAAGGTTTTAATCTTTCATACTTTAAAAAACCATTTTCTGGGGCTACTGGGGGGAAATAACATTAATTAACATACTGTCAGAAAATCTTCCATTTAATTTGTGTGTAAAAAATCTCTTGAAAAATGTACTTATTTACTTAGTACTAGAAAAAAAAGCGCGCGCTAAATTTGATTATTCCTTAAAATAATGTTTCATTTATGTATAATTATGTGAAATAAAGGAAATCCATAATATAATAAAAAAAGAAAATTAATGATAAGGAGACATTGCAATAAATTTAAATTGATGTGATCATTTGGAAATTTTGATTAATTAAATAAAATAAAGATAAAGAATAAAATAAAGAATATGAGGAGTAATTATAAAAAATTATGATATACCTAATACTATTTAAAACCCTTACTTTAAAAAGTTTACCAATCAACACTCTCTGCTCTTAATATTTTAGAACCTTCTTCCAATATAACCAATAAATGAATGTGTGGTAAACCACGCTTTTGAAATTCATAACATAAACATAAGACTTTACTTGTCCAAATAGTTTATCATCTACTATAGTTTCGATTAATTTTTTTACTTTTAAATGATAGACTCTTGCAACTTGTCAGGTTTATTAGAAGCTGACTGATTAAGTAATAAATTTTCTTAAATTTCTTTCCATTTTGAACTACATGGCATTGTAATAAATAAATCTGGTGTACCATGAAAAACTACATAATGGTAATTGCATATTGATATTGTTTTAACATGTTACGAGGTGAATCTATAAGTGTTGAAGGCAGTATCAACATCTTGCCAACATGAACATTATTTTCAATTTCTTGATTATCTAAATGATCAATTAATCCTTTGTAAATTTTACTTCTTAATTTTGTTTGATTATTTTTACAAAAATGTAACCTAACTTTTTCACCTTTGACATTATTATCAACTAACCATTGCTGAAACATTCTTCCACCATATAAAAATTGATTGAAGGTATGATCTCTTACTCCTATTTTATATTTTATATAAGCAGATCTGGACACAGATTGATTTCTGGTTGGTTTGTCACTATCAGTACGAATCGTGTCGAGACTATAACCCTTGCTTCCTAGAGGATAAAGTATAGGATATATCCAAGGTTCAACATCTGGATCTAAATGACTAACCAATTGCAATTGTTGAATCGATGTATTATAAATCGTTACATAAGACTCTGGTATGAAACCTTCAGCATTCATATTAAAAACAGCAGCAACTTCTTTACACCTTTTAAAATTGTAAATTAATTTTTTTTTTTTTTTGCTAACGCAGTTTCTATCTCAATGATCTCAGACATCATTAAAAAAGACTTTGTATATGCGTTACAATCTCTCAATAATTTGGCAATACTAAATAATATATCCATATCTAAGTTGTCATGTTTGTTTAATCTATTGCAAATTGCTTCTTCTGGATCTAACAGGAATAATTGACCAAAAGATGGATCATTATTAATTTCAGGAAATAGGAAATTGTTGATTTGATAATAAATTCGATCTTGAATTATTTATCAAAATGGTTCCTGCCTTCTATTATTGAAATTAACTACATTGGAATTTTAAGATGCAAAAGCAAATTAATTATTATTGTCAAGTCTTAGATTATTCCTAAATGGCCAGATATCTTATGAGATCCATCTAACAATTTTTTTAATTCATGAGGGTATTTTTCTGAAGGCAACGATACACCACCATGACTGCAACAATGATTATAAGTTAATTTCTTTTGAATTTTTTCTTTCTCAAAATGTTTAGCCTTGCATCTTTTGCAAAAAAAACGACATTTTACGAAGATAATGTTCGTTATAACTTGAAACATGTATGCTATTAATACTTTTTTCTGCATAATCAAAATCATGAATATCAATGTTTTCATTCGCATATAACTCCATTTTTTTTATCTGTATGTTTCGAAACAACTATTTTTTCCTCATCGATTACGTTTCTTCTTAATGTTAAACTTTTATGTTATTGTTTTTGTTATTTTGCGTGACTTTTTTATTTTCTCATCACAAGTTCTTATCTCTTTCTCCTGCATATCTTTTGAATATAGTATTTAATTATTTTCATCCTTATCATGGCACATCTTCTGTTTCAATTTCAATCTTTGACGATAGCTTTTTTTATATTCTGATCTACTTTTTTTTAATTTTCTAATTAGAGGTGTTAACAATTTTTGTCTGGCTCACTATTCTTTGTAATTTATTATTCTTATTATCTCCTCCTACTTCTTTAAAATACTTTAACTGACTTTCAACATTTTTTGATATTCTGCACGACTTTTTTTACTTGTCTCATTACAATCGCTAAAAATTATTAATTTGTCAGAATTATTATCTCTCTTTTCTTCTTTAACAGCACTATCTATGTGTTTTTTTTTAGAAAAATTTAAATCTGTTTCACTACTTAAACATACATCTTCCATAACTGATATTTCTGTTTCTATGTTATCAATTCTTTTTCGTTTTAATTTCATCATTTCACTATATTCTTTCTGATAGTCCGCTCTAGTTTTTCTACTTTTCTTATTAGCATTGCTAAAAAATATCTTCTTACTACTATTGTTTCTAATATTTTATAATTATTACCTTCTTGTACAACTTCAATAGAATTTGACGCATTTTCCACATGTTTTTTCTTACAAACATTTGTATTCTGCCACTATTTACACTTTCCATATTTGTTATTTGTCTCTCTTTCCCATCTCTTCTTTTAACTTAGGTCTTTTACAATACATTTTTTTATATTTGGTACTGCTTTTTTTAGTTTCTTAGTCAGAAATATTAACAACTTTTTTCTGTCTTATTTTTGTATGTAATGAAGGACTACTACTATCTCCTTTCATTACCGTAAAACCGTCATCAGTTTGATAATCTTATTTTTTCTTCTGTGTCACATCTTTTACATTCCTCACGTGTAAATTATTATTGTTGTTTATTTATTTGATATTGCCAATTCCAAGTTTAAACAATTTTGTAAAATTATCCGAAAATGAGATGACACAGTTTTTTCAAACATCATATACAAACGAGTTCTCATTAAAGCATGATTATATACAACATATTCTGGGTTAGTATTAAAATATAAAGAAATAGCAAACGCAATGGCGTATACTCCACAATCAACAAAATTTGGTTGTTGTTGTACTCTTAAAAACTACATTAGGTTTAAATAGATATAACCTGCATAAATACTATCTTTGATCATCATTTAAACAACCTTCATTAAGACTATCATAAACAAGAAGTTCATTTCCTTCATAGTAAGTGCAAATCCAGTGACCCAAAAGTCGATTTCCACTAAACAATATTTGAATATGTGACTTATTCTTATTAATTGCTTTTATTTATTTCATCTAACATTTCTAAATATCCTGTAATTTGTCTTTGGAAACTACCACCTGATGCAAGTTCCAATAATTCCTGAAACTTATACATGTGATTGTCATTTAGCATCTCTCAATTACGAATAATATCCTAATCTTTATTATTCAAATTGAAATATCTCTTCTTTAGCTGAGAACTCATTTTTCAAAAACAACTTTCAAACAACAAAAAAATTAAGAAAAAATGAATCTTATTTTATATTTCTCACGATCTAACTCCATAATGACCTCTTTATCCTACATGTCATCAAAGTATCTTTCTATTTCAATTCTTAATGTTTTTTTTGTTTCTGTATCTCATATGTTTATCTCATATCTATTTATCTCATCTCATTATCTTTTCTCTTTACCTGATCTCTCTCATTGTTTCACATGTTTATCTCATAAGATTGTCTGATGCTATTATGTCATATTTTTACCTTATTTCTCTCATTGTCTCATCTGTTTATTTCATATTATTGTCTTATGTTATTGTCTCATGTTATTGTCTCATATCTTTATCTCACTTCTTTTATATAATTATATTATTAACACTTCTTTTACACTGTAATAACTTTTTTGAAACATTATAAACACTTTATTATTTATTAAACATTTACAATTAATTTATTTATTAAACAGTTATCAATCACTTGTTTAATGAATTTACAATCCCATTTTATGGACACTTTTTGCATTTCATAACACTAACTTTATTAAAAATAAGAAGGAAATAAAAAATTTAAAAACTTTCTTAATATTGTCACTTTAGTCAACACATTTTGTACACTTTCATTTTAATCACTGTCACTTTTCAAATTTAAGGATAAAGTTCCGATTAGGGCCCCCTCCGATTTTAATGAAACTTGCTATCCTTATGTATTTTGATGCGCTGATTACGAAAATCGTGGTGCAAATTGGCGCAAATTTTATTATCACGGTAAAAACCATAAAAAACACCATAAAATCATGATTTTTTACACTTATCTCTTAAAATACAACAAAGTTGAAAAAATGTTTTAGACAAAAGTTATAGATCTCATTAAAATACACATTTTATATATTATACATTTTTTTATTAACATGAATATTTTTTTATTTAAATGGAAAAAACCATTTTACGGCCTTAAAAAATGGCAATTGGTGAAACGTTTATAAAATTGATAATGCTATAATTTTTTTTTTTTTGCGTAGGATGTGAAAACCTGATCTCAGGAACCCTGTAGCCCGTACTACAGGGTTATGCGTGGTTACAATAATAACAATAAGCCTTTCTCGTCGAAGGGCGGGAAAAATGGTCAGCTCCCAAATCTCGGTATCTTGGACAAACTAGGGGGGGGGGGGGGGTGCCACTGACAGTAGAATGTAGACAAAGGTGGGAAAAGGATGGATACACGGGGGGGGGGGGTCATGACCACACCTCTGCGTAATGAACGTAAGGTTACGTAATGTAACGTAATTAAAGGTTGTATGAAATTAAATATTGATATAATGTGGGTATTCGGTCAAATTTATGGTGATTTATGTTTTTTGAAATTATTGCGTAAACTTATTGGTTTTAGAAAAAAATGCATGAGACATAAAATAAGTATTTTTGTGAGAGCTACAACTTTTGTATAAATTGTTTTTTTATATTTGCAATATTTAAAGAGATAAATGCAAAAAACCTAAATTTTTGTGATTTTTTATACGTACTTTTTACCATGAAATTCAAATTTGCGCCAATTTTCACTATGATTTTCGTAATCAGCGCATCAAAATACGTAAATTTATTAAGTTTCATTAAAATTAGAGGGGGACCTTAATCGGAACTGCACCCAAATTGAATTTTCATTGTATATTTACTATTAGAGTCACTTTATTATTTATTATTTATCACTGACAGTTCATTTCTTTAATAAACACTTTTTTAGTTCACTGTATTAAGAACTATTCAACACAAACTCTAAATAAACAATAAGCATATTAATACTATATGTGACGCCGCGCGAGAAAAGGGACCTATCTAAAAAAATCAATTTTCATTTTCTTATGCTAGAAGGTAGCTTTGTAGTCGATCTTTCATTTAAAAAAATCAGAAATTGTTTCTATTAATTACTTTTTGAGTTATTTACCATTAAGCGTAAAAGTTTACATTGGTCGCAATGTATTGCCGCAACTTCTAACGCAAAAAAACCTATCGCGAAAAAAATCAATTTTAATTTTTTTATGCTAAAAGGTAGCTTTTTAGTCGCTCTTTCATTTGAGAAAATTAAAAAAAATTTTCATTAATTACTTCTTGAGGTATTAATTATGAAGCGTAAGAATTTAAATTGGTCGCAATGCCTTGCCGCAACTTCTAACGCTCGTCTTGTAAAATTAACGTTTCAGGCGATAGGTCCCTTTTCTCGCGCGGCGTCACATATACTTTCACATTAAACACATTTCCATTATAAACACTTAATAAAAAATAAAGCTCGAAAATTTTTTCTCTTTTCCAAAACCAATTATAACACTCATTATGCAACGGTTGGCTCGAAAACCGATGGGCGTATTTAGTCTACTGTTCGTATTTAGAAAGAAAAATTTAAATTTGAAGAATATTTGAAAAATGAGGTAAAATTTCCGAATTTAATTTATTTTCTCTATTTTCATTAAAACTTAAAATTTTTCTCTTTTCCTAAAGCCATTAACCCTCATTATACAAGGGTTTGATCGAACGATAATGACACCCTGCAGGTAGTCTATTGTTTGTATTAAGGAATAAAATTTAAATTTCAAGCTAATTTGTATAATGAGCTAAGAGTTTCCTTTTCCGTAATCTTTTAAAAAATACTTTCTCTCTCTAACCAAGAAACCGGGTATAAAAGTATCCTTTATCGTTAACTGTTAACGCTTTCCTTTAGTACTTGTTTCTTATATAGGATTGTACATGGTAATCTTCTATTATATTAAGGGGAGGCACAACCTTTATTTTGACCCCTCTTAATTTTCATTTCTAGAGGGAGTTATATTTTTTTTTCTGCGCCATTTTTAACCTAAAAATATACAGGGGAATTGAAAATAAAAAAATTTGTTTTTTGAAGAGTTTAGAATTTTTTTTTCTTCACCAAATGAATATTTTTTCGAACCCATGCGAGAAGTTGTTTAAAATTACAACATGAGCACAGAAAAAAATTGTCGTAAAAAAATATTAAAAATTGTAGAAGAAGATCGATTTTTTAACTCAAAATATTTTATTTTTTACATTATAATGCACTTGAACCTGTCTAAAATGTGTTATTTATTACTAAATATTTAATCTAACGTAAAAAATTGCAACTCTACTGTCACACTTAAACATATAGACACATACATACCTATATACCCACATACGCGCGTGTATAGACACGTATATAGATATGCATACCTATTTAAATAAAACAGCCATAAAAAACATATACACAATATACATACGCATAAACGTACATACATACATACATAAACAAACACATACACGCTTGTACAAACACACACACACACACACATAGCCAAGCATACCTACATGAAGATAACAGATATATACATCCGTATATACACAATATCCATACGCATATATAACTACAAACAGACGTAGATACATAAATTCCCAGTGGTCACAGATGTCCAAAAACCGTCTTAAGGACGTCTTTTGGTGTTTTTGCCCACTGGGTATACAATCGTAAAACATACATGCAAAAAAACTTCTTGTACATATGTTTACATTTTTTAGAAAATTTCATCCCATTACGCGACGACGCCTTCTCTTTCAATAATATTATTTTCCCTTTGACTTTTAGTAAGGGCCATAATGCTGCGACCTGTTTTGTACTTCTGGGCTGATTTCTCGATTTCCCTTGCCAGTTAATGAGAATCTTTTTTTTTTTTTGCTAGAACTAAGGTTTCGTTTTCAACAGGCAGCCCCAATTTCTCTAAAATTCCTTATAGTGTCCTTTTGAAACCAAACGCAGACAGCCATGGAAATAGCAACTTTGACACATGATTTAACAACAAATGTTTCCTTTGGTCAACTACTCCAAATGATGCTATGCAAGCATAGCATCAATAAAGATTATTCCATAAGCCTTTCATAAACAGGCAATACTTTTGAAAAACATAGTTTATTCATGGAGTCCTGGAATCTGGTTTTTGTTTTGGCTGCTTGATAAAAATACACTGAGAAAAATTGTTGGTAAAAATCCCTCTGCTGTGAACTATAAAAGCGTCATAATTGAAATTTTACCGTGCTATCTTACAATTTTTACCGGATTTCCCACAATTTTTACTAGAAAAAACCGATAAAAATTGTAAGACAGCAGCATAAAATTGTATGCGTATATCTCAGCGCACCAAGAAGATTCACCTTCGGGGCATTTTGAATGTTGGGGATTTTCATCTGTCGGAACTTCAGGAACCACCATCTCCATGAAGCCAGAAGATTCCTCGTGATTTTTCTGACAAAAATTCTGAATCTCCTTGATAGCAGATATCATATTCTGGTAAATCTTCCCCTAATTCAGTTGCTGCAATTGCACAAGCCTGGCCATATTTTGTCATTACGACATGTGAATCACAAATCTCGATTCTATGTGAGTGACGCAGCCACCACCATGCTTAGAATTGTAATCGTGGGTGTGATGTGTATGCCATCATAACTAACTCCAGTATCTATAAGTTCTTCACTACTTGATTCCATGTTTTTTTTCCGCTAAGTCAAGTACTTCATATACCTATTACGCTCTTCTAGTTGTTCTTTTTCTGCTTGTGACTCATCTTCTTTTTGTTCTTCTTGTTCTTCTTCCTCTAAAACTTTATTTTATTTATACATTTTTTTACGTACGATCGACGTGAATCTAAAAGTTTTTGCGACACCTCATCAACACAAAAAGTGCATCTACTTTTTTAAAATATTTGTCGGAAGTCGTATGTGCAAACGAATGTAAACTCATAATCATAGAGAATTCTTGTATGATTGTGTAACCATTTCCCATATACAAAAATGCTAATGCTATACGAAATTGCTCACAAAACCGACAAGCATCAAAACGTTGCATAATGATACTATTTTTTGGATCAATTATGAAAAATGATCTAAAAAACAGTATCATTATGCAACGTTTTGATGCTTTTAGGTTTTGTGTGTATATGTCAAACGGAGCTCTAGCTGTTTTTTCGTTACTTGCTCGTTTTGAGGAATAAGTTTCTGTTTTTGTCTCTTCCAAGCCTTTGACTTTGCGTCCTTCACATAGTATAAAACTTTTGCAGGCGAATCCATATGCCTTTTTTTTGTTTATATAGAAAAATATTGAAAAATAATAATATTTGAATTGGTGTGAAGGTTGACAAAACTACACTGAGAAAAAATTTTTGTGAAAATTCCTGTGCTGTTCACTATAAAAGCGTCATAATTGACAGTCTACTAAATTTTACCGTGCTGTCTTACAATTTTTACCATAGTTCCCACAGTTTGTACTAGAAAATCCGATAAAAAATGTAAAACAGCACGGTAAAATTTCAGAGACTGTCAATTATGACTCTTTTATAGTGAACAGCACTGGAATTTTTTCGAAAATTTTTTCTCAGTGTCAAATTACAAGGAATATGATCGTTGAAAATAGTAACTCTTTGTAATAATACGCAATTACTGGTTTTTGATAGATAAACTGATATTAGAAAAAGTAAAATGTGTTTGTAATTCATTATGCAACATTACTTTTCTACATACAGAATACAATAGTTTTGAATTTCGTTCTTATTCAGATTTTTCGTAAATCTGGAGCATTTTCGTACGTAGAAAATGGTATGTACGCAAGAATCGTAAAATGGTAACATAAATGTAAAACATCCAAAACACAAAATCAAAAAAGCAAAAAAACTTTAAAATAAAAACTTATAGACACTAGATATTTATAAAAGCTATTGGTATAACCGCGGAAGTAATGGCGTAATAGTAAAAAAAAATTTAGCTGAGTATGGTCTTACTAAAAATTAAGGTGAAACAGCGAGAAATGTGGCTGCCTAAGCTAAACCGTTATCAAAGACGGCTTTATATATTTAGTTAAATCCTAAATGCTTTTAGTAAGACCATTTCCAGTTACAATTATTTTTAGTATTACACCACCCACACAGCACCAGAAATTCCCCTGAATATTAGTCCACATTTCCCGAATATTTAGGGAAGTTTCGTGGAAGCATCAAAATATCCGCCATGGGGAATATTGGCTGTGAAATTTCCCTAAAAAAGTATTTCTAATTGTCAGGAAATTTCCTCATCTAATATTCCTAGAATATTCAGGGAAAGTTGAAAAAAATTTCCAAATTCTTTTTTTGATCTGGTAATTGATAAAATTATATGTTATATTTGACACCCGTAGGATTCTAGAACATTAGAAACTACTGCGCAGCCGTAAGTGTCACAGAAACCAAGTTTGACCAGTGCGCATCATGAACAGTTAATTTATGAATACTATGAATATTCTAGAAATATTAGATGTGGAAATTCCCTGAAAATTAGAAATACATTTTCAGGGAAATTTCGCCACCAATATTCCACATGGCGGACATTTTGATGCTTCCACGAAACTTCCCTGAATATTAGGTTCGAATATTCGGGAAATTTGGACCAATATTCAGGGGAAATTCAGGGAATTTCTGGTGCTGTGTGGGCACTACTTCCGCAGATATACCGATTGTTTTCATAAGTATCTAATGTCTAGAATTTTATTTTTTATTTTTTGAATTTTTTTTTGATTTTTTGATTTGGTATTTTGGATGTTTTACACATTTCTTATCAATTTATGACTCTTGTGTAAAAGCCTTTTTCTATGTAAAAAAATACTTTAGATTTACGGAAAATCAAAATAAGAAAAAACTATTTTATTCCATACATCTTCTAGGTAGAAATGAATGTTGCATGATCAATTACAAATACATTTTACTTTTTCAAATAAAATTTAACTGTCAAAAATCAATAATTGCTTATTATAACCAAGAGTTATTGCTTTCAACAATCATGTTTTTTGTAATTATCTTCGTCAAACTTCACACCGATTCAAATATTATTATTTCTCAACTGTTTCTTTACTTCACTTCATAGTGTAATAGTCTTGTTTTTCGCATATATGTAAAACGGGGGGTTTTTTCGCATTGTTTTGATAAACTTATTCGTTAAATCGGGGAAGCAGTGATTACAATGCCTATTCGCAAGAGATCTCAATACTTTCAAGACTTAGCACAAAAGCGATGGAAAAAAGTTGATTCTGAAGACACTAATTATGCTCCCGAAATAAACGTCACTTTGGAAACAAATAACGTATATGCCGAAAATGATTTAAACAAGCTTCCGAAGCAGAATGCTCGAATTCAAACAAAATTAAAAGAAACTAACAAGGAAGAGAACATTGAAAATAATGATTTTCAATATTTACTCATAGACATTTCTCAGTTACAGTCTTTATTAGATAAAGTAAAATGTGCAGATTGTAATGAAACATCATTAACATTTGATATAAACAAACAACAGTCCTACGGATTTGCTTCCAAAATTGTTTTATTATGTGATGGATGCAAAGACAAAGGCTTGGAAAAGACAAAAGCAGAAGCTTATTCCTCAAAACGAGCAAGTAACGAAGAAACAACTCGAGCTCCGTTTGATATAAATCTACGGATGGCAACAGCATTTTTGTACATGGGAAAAGGTTATGCAGCCATTCAACAGTTTTCTATGATTATGAGTTTACATTCTTTTTCGCAGCCGACTTTCGACAAATGCATAAAAAAATTAGAAGCCTGTGTTGATGAGGTATCGCAAAAACTTTTAGATGAATGTCGATCGCACGTAAAAAAGATTTATAAAGAAAATAAAGTTTTAGAGGAAATAAACAAGGATTTAGATAATATAGAAGGAGAAGAAGAAGAAGAAGAAGAAGAAGAAGAAGAAGAAGAAGAAGTAGAAGAAGTAGAAGAGGAAGAGGAAGAAGAAGGAAAACAAGATAAATCACAAACAGGAATAGAAGAAATGGAAGAGTGTAATAGGTATGAAGTACTCGAATCAGCGGAAGAGAACAAGGAATCCAATAAAGAAGAACTTATAAACGCTGGCGTTAGTTATGATGGAACATGGCATACTCGAGGTTACAAATCCAAACATGGTGCTGGCTGTGTTAATGACATAGAATAGGGATTTGTCTTGGACTTTGACATAATGACGAAATATTGCCAGGCTTGTGCAATTGCAGCAACTGAATTAGGCGAAAATTCGGCAGAATATGACATCTGGTACCAAGGACATTCAGAAGTTTGTCAGAAAAATTACGAGGGATCTTCTGGCTCCATGGAGATGGTAGTTGCCGAAAAAATTTGGAAACGTTCAGTGATTTACGGTTTTCGTTTTACTCAAATTCTCTCCGATGGAGATGCAAAAACTTATAACCATCTGACAAATTTAAACATTTATGGAACGGAACATCTAATCTCTAAAGAAGAATGTATAAACCATGTTGGAAAGAGGTAAGTTAAAGATATTTAAAAATCATTTACTATAAAAAATATTCAAAAATAATAATCAATTTTACAAGTAAGTGTATTCTATTTGTGTTTTCAGACTTTACAGTCATTTAAGTAAGCTTGTTAAAGACGAAAAAGCTCGTAAAATAACACTAGCTGGAAGAGGTCGTGGACAACTTAAAAAAACAACAATAGAGAACCTGTCGCAGTATTATAAGAAGGCTATTTACCGAAACAAAAATAATATTGATGTAAATATTATTTTGAATACGTTTTCTTAGTGTTTATAAACTATGTGCTAAAATATTTGGAATATATTATTGTATTTAATTTTTTTAGGCAATGAAAGAGGCTATTTTGTCATCCATTTATCATGCCGTTTCGACAGATGAAGATCCGCAACACTCAAAATGCCCTGAAGGTGAATCTTCTTGGTGTTTTTATCAAGCGGCCAAAGCAAAAAATCAGATTCCAGGACTCCATGATAAACATATAAAAACGCCATTGAATAAACTATGTTTTTCAAAAGTATTACCTATCTATGAAAGGCTCACGGAAGAATCTCTATTGATGCGGTGTTCACGATGTCTAACACAAAATTCGAACGAGAGCTTGCACAGCATGATTTGGAATAGATGTCCGAAGGAAACATTTGTTGGACAATCAAGGGTCAAAATTGCTGTCTGCTTAGCTGTAAGCGAATATAATCTTGGTTTCAAAAGGACATTAAAATAAGTTCTAGAAAAATTGCGGCTGCCTGTTGGAAGCGAAACCTTACTTCTAGCCAGAAAAAAAGATTCTCATCGACTGGCAAGAGGAATCGAGAAATCAGCCGAAAAGTACAAAACAGCTCGTCGTATTATGGCTCTTGCTAAAAGTCGAAGAGAAAATTATATCATTGAAAGCGAAGGCGTCACGTATGGGGCTGGAATGTTCTAAAGTGTGTATATGTTTGTTTATGTATGTATGTATGTACGTTTATGCGTATGTATATTGCGTATATGTCTTTTTATGTATGTACGTATATGCGTATGTATATTGCGTATATGTTTTTTATGACTGTTTTGTTTATATATAGGTATGTATATCTATATACGTGTCTATACACGCGCGTATGTGGGTATATAGGTATTTATGTATCTACATCTGTTTGTAGTTATATATGCGTATGGATATTGTGTATATACGGATGTATATATCTGTTATCTTCATGTAGGTATGCTTGGCTATGTGTGTGTGTGTGTGTGTTTGTACAAGCGTGTATGTGTTTGTTTATGTATGTATGTATGTACGTTTATGCGTATGTATATTGTGTATATGTTTTTTATGGCTGTTTTATTTATATAGGTATGCATATCTATATACGTGTCTATACACGCGCGTATGTGGGTATATAGGTATGTATGTGTCAATATGTTTAAGTGTGACAGTAGAGTTGCAATTTTTTACGTTAGATTAAATATTTAGTAATAAATAACACATTTTAGACAGGTTCAAGTGCATTATAATGTAAAAAATAAAATATTCTGAGTTAAAAAATCGATCTTCTTCTACAATTTTTAATATTTTTTTAGGCCAATTTTTTTCTGTGCTCATGTTGTAATTTTAAACAACTTCTCGCATGGGTTTGAAAAAATATTCATTTGGTGAAGAAAAAAAAATTCTAAACTCTTCAAAAAACAAATTTTTTTATTTTCAATTCCCCTGTATATTTTTAGGTTAAAAATGGCGCAGAAAAAAAAATATAACTCCCTCTAGAAATGAAAATTAAGAGGGGTCAAAATAAAGGTTGTGCCTCCCCTTAATACGATACCGAGAAAACTTCGTTCATCGTCGTACACAATTTTAATTTTTTTTTTTTTATAAGTTCAACGAAAATTAAAATTTTTTTTTTTCATGTGCAAAATGCTGTTTGTGCAATTCACTTTTTTAAATTATATGTTTCACGCAATGTATTGATTTTTTTTGTTTATTTGTTTTTCCATGTCTTTTTGCTCTGAAATAGTAAAACTGTCATTTATCTTTGATATTTTTTTACAGCTGCGCATGTGTTCTGTTCATAGAAAACTACTGCGCATATGTAACGACCATAGAAACGTATTGCGTATGAGTAGGGTTGACAGAAAACAACGCGCATACTTTTTTAACGTTATGACAATTTTTTTTATTATTGGGTCGTTTCCATTTCAATTCAGACAGGCTATGTATGTTAAAGTCAGGGAATCATTTCTCATTGAAATATATTGTTTTTCAGACAATTTTAGACGACTCGTATTTTCCCGATTTGGTAAAAAAAAATTTTTAACGAAGTTATGCAAATTTCAATTTTTTAAGTTGAAAAGTGAGATTACAAGAAAATAACATTAACATTTTTTAAAATTATTATATCTTTTTTGCTATTGTATATATTAAAATGATCCTTTCTGTGTCTAATTGAGGCTTTCATGTTCTTTTAAATTCCATAAGAGAATTTAAAATATTTTCATATTTAACAAAATGGCGGCGTTTTTTCGAAAAAAATAAAAATCAGATTTTCTCAAAAACCCCACCGTTTTTTTTTCTCTTAATTTTTTTACTACTTTCTGGAAGTATAATTATTATTTTCTATAAGAATTTATTGGAGTCCTGCTTCCTGGGGAAGAATAAAAAAAAATTCAAAGTTTTTTTAAACCCTCTACTACATACAACAAAAGTCCAAATAGAAAAAATGTTCCTCTTAAAAAGTAGAGTAAAAAAGTCTTATGGCTTTTATCTCTATCTTGCAAATCTTTCGAATTATAAAAAATTTTGCATGTTTACAAGTAAAAATTATACTTGCAAAAATGCAAAAATTTTTCTTTTAAATTATATAACCATAAAAACTAGAAAGTAGTAAAAAAATGTCGAGAAAATGTTTTGAATTTTTTTAAGTATAAATTATACTTGCCAAAATGCAAAACTTATGGATATAATTCGTGTTATAATTAATAATTCGAAAGATTCGCAAGTTAGAGGTAAAAGCCATAAGACTTTTTTACTCTACTTTTTAAGAGGATCATTTTTTCTATTTAAACTTTTGTTGTATCTAGTTGAGGGTTCAAAAAAACTTTGAATTTTTTTTTCTTAAAAAGAAATTTTTTTTTTATTCTTCCCCAGGAAGCGGGACTCCAATAAATTCTTATAGAAAATAATAGTTATACTTCCAGAAAGTAGTAAAAAAATTGAGAGAAAAAAAAACGGTAGGGTTTTTGAGAAAATCTGATTTTTATTTTTTTCGAAAAAACGCCGCCATTTTGTTAAATATGAAAATATTTTAAATTCTCTTATGGAATTTAAAAGAACATGAAAGCCTCAATTAGACACAGAAAGGATAATTTTAATATATACAATAGCAAAAAAGATATAATAATTTTAAAAAATGTTAATGTTATTTTCTTGTAATCTCACTTTTCAACTTAAAAAATTGAAATCCGCATAAATTCGTTAAAAAATTTTGTTTACCAAATAGGGAAAATACGTGTCGTCTAAAATTGTCTGAAAAACAATATAATTCAATGAGAAATGATTCCCTGACTTTAACATACATAGTCTGTCTGAATTGAAATGGAAACGACCATTGAAAATTTAGTTTTAAATAAACAACAATTTTTTAATTTATTTTTTTTTTGTAATAATAATTAAAAATTAATATTAATAATTATTATTATTATTATCCCGGTTGAAAAGACGCTTACATGAACACGTACACGAACGCGTACTTCACCACATACACGAAAGCGTACATGTTCATGTGCATGAACAACTATGTGTTCATGTACGCAGCATTGATACATGAACATGTACACGAACACATATATGTTCATCCACATTAATAAGTTCCAAAAACAAGTTTTCTAACTCGTGAGCTAACTTCAGTGGAAGGTTTGACGTCGAGGAATAATGATATGCACTGTCAGTAATCGACTTGTGCAGATCACTAGAACTCGACTGTCGATTAACCGGTTGTATTCAAGAAGAGGTTTTTCTACAGTTTTCCCTCTCCACTGGCGAGCAAACCCAATATACCGGGTGGTCCAGGCAAATGCGAGTACTCCTAATTTCAAGCCGTTCTTTAGACGCAAAAAACACTTAGAAAAAATATATAGTACTGAATTCTAGGAACACCTAACGGGGGACACTCATTGGGACAGTAAGGTCGTTAAAACGAGTGTATAATAAATAAAAAAAATATATATATATATATACTTAAAGTAATTGTACACACCACTGTCAAACTTAAAATATCTTCATGTTGTTATGTATTTTTGAAATTTCTTTAAAATTTTAAAAATTAATTTTTTATTTCTATTGAAATTTTTTATAAATTATAAAAAATTTCAAAAATATGTGTTTTTATTATTATTATTATTATTATTTATTATACGATTTTAATTAAATAATTCATTTTTAATTAGTAGATGAAACACTTGTTTAGCATAAATGTAATTTTCTACGACATGAAATTTAAATATTTAATTCGATATCAAACTTTCATATGAAACTTCTAATAATAAAGAAAATAAAATTATACATAAATAATATTTAATTAATAAGAATACAAAAAAGTAAATTAAATAGTAAAAATATTTAAAGATTTATATATATTTTCAAGAATACCCAAAATAAATACATACATAAAAAGACGAGCAAGCGTCAGCGAGCGAGGGTTGTCTAATGCTTACATCAGTTCATACAAAATATATTATACGATCAGTCAGTTCTTGCAAGTTTTTACATAGTTTTTATTTAGTTTTTACGTAGTCTTATAAAAACCATTTGTCCGTCATCGTTTAGCAGTCAGTGTCGTCAGTCCTAATATATTATTGGTTCATTACTTCTGCAACGTTAGTTCTTCCTTTTAAAACCAACGCCGGATATTACATCTGTCAAATCATTTAAAAACTTTCTCACAATCTGAATTATGTGCATCTTGTTTCCTGACTAATTGTCAAGGCAGGCTGCTTTTTACTGTGGAGACTTTCAAAACAAGATAGCAACTATAAATCATTCGTCTACAATATCATATCGTTTCTCTTTTCTAAGGGCGCGGTCAAAGCTCTGCATGCACTGCTAGTGCACACAGGTTTCCATAGTAACTTACAAGAGTGGGAGAGGTAGCCAAATGCTTTTTCTCTTTTACCCTTGTAAGTTGACATGGAAACCTGTATGTACTGGCCGTGCATGCGGAGCTGTGACCCTACCCTAAAAGTAAGAAACAATTTCTCTAATAACCATGCACATTTTTAAGAAGACTATATACCGTCAGTGTTAATTGTGAAACGAAGATTTCGACCTTACTGGCAAAGCGACATCTGTACGTTTGATGTCTATAAGCTCTTGGTTTGAGCTATAGATGGAAAATTTTAAATTTAAATTCGAATGGTTTTTCGAATTCAAATTGCTTATAAAATTTTTGTTCTGAAAAAACAAGTCGTGATAGAGCACACCGTGCAACTGAGAAGACTCGAACCCCTACCAATGGCCGCTTTTCCGGGGACTTACACCCTATTAGCGCACCATGCCAACACGACATGACTCTCCACTTTCTTATTCTTTCAGAACAAGCCCATTCTAGTCGAAGGCTATCTCTAATTTTTAAGAAGACTATATACCGGTCAGTGTTAATTGTGAAACGAAGATTTCGACCTTACTGGCAAAGCGACATCTGTACGTTTGATGACTTTGATGCCTATAAGCTCTTGGTTTGAGCTATAGATGGTAGGGGTTCGAGTCCTCTCGGTTGCACGGTATGCTCTATCACGACTTGTTTTTTTCAGAACAAAAATTTTATAAGTATTTTGAATTCGAAAAACCATTCGAATTTAAATTTAAAATTTACCATCTATAGCTTAAACTAAGAGCTTAATCAAACGTACAGATGTCGCTTTGCCGGTAAGGTCGAAATCTTCGTTTCACAACCATGCACATTTCTAGCTTTGATTTTCTTTCCTTCATAATAAATAAATATTTTTAGACTCATTTAACTTCTCATTGATCATACCAAATTAGGGCAATTTATTGAACCTAATTTCGAACAAGTAACTAAGGAATATTTAAAAATGTTTTATTCCTTGACATAACATGTCAAACAATCTAATAATGTAAAATTTGTATAATTTATATTTAAGATGCTGTGAATGCGGACACATAAAAGAAGAATATTCTGATGAAGAACTTGGTTTATGCATAATTGTTTTGGGAACTTTTGTCCATCGAGAACCATCCCTGGCAGCTCTTTTCTTACCAGACATTCTTAATGCAGTCACAAAGTAAGGAAGTAATATTTATTTTTTTATGGTTTTCTGGTGAATAGCACCATTGATTTACAAAATAAGTTTTTAGAAACTGATTGAAAATAGTAGAGTGGCCAAAATATTCCAGTAGGTAGATTAACATTTAAAATATTAGGAAATTTCATTCTCTTTTGATATCTTTTTCTGTTTTCTGAACTTTTTGTTTGAGCTTATGATGGTAAATTTACTTTAATTTCAACCGTTTATAAATTGAATCTTCTTTATAAATTTTGTTCTACAAAAATAAGCCTATTAAGAATAAAATCAAAATTAGTCAGGAATAGTCAGAGTTTCTAAACAGCTTTAAAATAATGGTTACCATTACCTTAAAGCATTGACATCGCGTCGCAAAAAATCAGAAAATTGATAAGAAATGTCAAAAGTGTGTAAGAAAGGATAAGAGAAATATTCAGCGTAAAAAAAAATCGTGAGAACCTAGAGATGTTCCTCTATTTAGAGCGGCACACAATGGAAATATTGAGTTTTTGTGCAAATATCGTAGAACTCTTGATGCAAGTGACGTATTTTAAAGAATCATAATTAAAAAAGAAGTTCATCACATGCAAAAATGTGTGCTAGAAAATTTGGATGCAATAAAGCAGATGACTAAAACAAAGACAGAGTAAACTTTGACACGGTGCCGCCTCGTGACTCTGAAACACCTTTAATATAAGAGTCTTGAAGAATAAAACCCAAAACTATTCCAATTTTAAAAATTCAAAATAATGAACTACACTACCGTCGGAAATAGTCTGTCCTATCGATAACAGTGATTTCAAAAACACAGCTCCATTCAAATCAGGACATCCTGGTAAAAAAAACAACTTGAAAATGATGGTTTTTCCGGAAAACATTCTCTGACGTTTTGAACAAGATCGCATTTTATCAGGAAGATCGTTTATCTTAGAACACAGCTCATATTTTTTACAGAACATAAAATAAATATATAAAAAGATGCACAGAACTAGACAAATAATCATAATTAAGTAAGAATCAAACAGATGAGGAATTAGAGGCGAAGATGTAGGACTCATTAGATGAGGTCCACGGACGGAGATCAATAATTCGACTGTCAATGGTGAAGGCCCAGTTCAAAACGTGAGCGATCACCCTTGCGCCACTTAAACAAGGGTATGTATATCTAAAGAGAGATTAAAGGTTAAAAAACAGAAAGGACAGAATGGTTATAACAAAAGTATAAAATGAAAGAATATCAATGAGAAGATGAAGAACGGATGAAATGACAGAAACAAATTAAATTTAATGATTATAGGAATCATCTCACCAAGGCGAGCTTCTCAAAATAAAATTAGCACAACCTCACCAATAGGGTGTCTTCTTTCCGCTTAGTCCAGTCCCTCGAGTAACTAGACTCACAGTCTTGACACGTGAAGGGGACGACAAACGAGCGAAATTGGAAGATATTCTCTTGTTCCATGCGTCCTCGGAGTGCTGACTAAGTGACTTAAATCCAAAAAAGCGATTGCAACGCCAGTCGAATATCTTCGGTGAAGGGTAGAGATGCCGAAAAGCACCGAGAGAGGGAGAAAAACAGGGTAGCCTAATAAGAACAAAACAGAAAAGAATCGAAGAAGAGGGAACACATAGACGTAGGTGCAAGAAAAGAAAGTTCGAAAAAAAATAGCATGTTTATGCTACCAACCAAATGACGAAACAAAAAAGAAAGAATATTTTAAACATTTTCCGCCCGCCTTTCATTAGGAAAGTGACGAAATTAATTGGAAACCAGAGATTCGTGACAAACGTTAGATTGTGTCTAGTGGAATTGGAAGAGGACAAAGTTTAACAATCGGCCTAGTCACGATTGACGCTTGCATTTTAACAGTAGAAACTCTCACAAGACCGTCCTTACCCGGGTGGATCTCGGCCACTCTTCCTAGAAGCCATTTAGATGGTAAGTATCATCCATCGATCACCAGAACAAGAGTTCTAACCTTCATATTGTCTGTAATCTGATTTCACTTGTAAATGGACTGGTATCGATGGAGACACTCTGTCGACCATTTACTCCAAAATTGTTGGATCATTTGACAAATCCATTTCCAACGGGCAAGTCGATTGACGCTCACATCGAGAAGATTCGATTGAGGTATAAGTGTCAGAGGTTGGCCGATTAGAATGTGACCTGGAGTCCATGCATCAAGGTCGTCAGGATCATCTGTGATGCGACAGAGTGGTCGAGAGGTAAGGACTGCTTTAATTTGTATAACAATAGTTAACATTTCCAAGTAAGTAAGGAGTCGGTCAAAAACGATTTTTCGCAGGTGGTGTTTGACCGATTTAACTGCTACTTCTCACTTTCCTCTGAAATGAGGAGTAGTTGGAGGACTGAAGGACCACTGGCTTCCATCATGGGCAATGAGAGAAGCGAATTTCTGAAGTTCATTAAAGGATACAGAGAAAAGGCATTGCAGCTCGGCATCAGCTCCCTTCAGATTTGTCCTACAATCACTTGTAAGCGTCTTACAGATACCACGACGAGACGTGAAGCGGTGAAAAGCGGCTAAGATGGCATCTGCACTGTAATCGGTGACGATTTCGAAGTGCAACGCCAAGGTTGTCAAATAAACAAGACGAGATATACTTTATACTGACCTGCTGCCCGCCCTGACCAAGTCTTTAAGTTAAATGAACCCGCATAGTCCACTCCGGAGTGAAAAAATGGTGTGACAGACGGAATAATTCTAGCAGAGGGCAGTTGTCCCATAAGTTGCTTAGCGGTGATCTTCCTCAGAGTTACATATCGGATGCACTTTAAAATTACGGACCGAATGGGAGCTTTTCCACCAATTATCCAACATGTCGATCGGATGAAGAATAAGGTGCATTGAGTTTATCCGTGAAGGGTTCTACTATGGACATTAGAAATGATCAAGGTCTTTAGATGTGACTGTTTTGGAAGAATAAAGGGGTGTTTCGAGTCGTAAATTATGTTGGAATTACTCAACCTTTTACCAACTCTTAGGAGTCCGAAGGAATCAAGGAACGGATTCAACCGATTCAAGGGATGATTACGAGGCAATGGTTCCCCGGATTTGAGCAATTCAACCTCCGTCTTAAACTCCTCATTCTGTCCTTGCTGAACACACAGTAGTTTTGCATTCTCTAACTCTTCTGGAGTTAAATGACTAGTCAGGATCAAAAGCAGCTAGACCTGATTTAGGCCATGCCGAAGGACTCTGGATCAACCAGGGTGGTCCAGTCCACCACATGGAATGTTGTGCCAATTCGGAGGGATTCAAACCTCGCAAGGCGCAATCGGCCGAGTTGTGAAGTCTTGGAATTAGTCTTCACTAAGCATGTGGCAGCAGTTCGTGTATCAGACAGACCCGGTTGTGAACATATTCCTTTTATTTAAAAAGATGATTACAGACCCAAGCGTGAACAATTGAAGAGTCAGTCCAAAGGTGGAGTACGACGTCAAAGAGATCGAGTGTGGTGAGAACGGAGGATATTAACATTGCCAGCAATAAGGCAGCTAATAGTTAAAGACGAGGGACAGTCTGTCGTTTAATAGCAGCTACTTTGGATTTCGCGCAAAGTAACAAAGCAGTGACTGAGCTGGTCGTTGCAATTAGTAAATATACGACAGCCGCTAAGCCCACTAACGATGCATTAGAAAATTCATGGACTTCAACCTGAGCATTACGGATAGTACCAACCCAACGTGGTATCTTTAAGGCAGAAAGATCAGACAATTGTTAGATGAACGAAGACCATTGACTCACCACATTCTAAAAAATAGTTTCATCTCAACCGATCTTAATGTTCCACAATCAGGACAATCAAGACGCATACCCTCTTTCGCTAATAAAAGAAGTAATAGATGGCGTTGTAAAAGCAAAATTCTATTCTGCTTTTGACCTAAGTTCTGGTTTCCACCAAATCTCAATGGAAGAAAGATAAAAAATAAACTGCCTTTTCTACGCCAGGGGGTCATTTTAATTTTAATTGAATGTCTTTTGGGCTCAAAAATTCCCCCGATACCTTCCAACGAATGATTGACACAGCTTTGAGATACTTGATAGAGAAAATTTGCTTTGTAAACATAAACGACATAGTAGTATTCGGATAAACCATTCATGAACATAATGAAAACATAATAATTTTATTTTAACGGCTACGAGCAACGGGACTGAAATTGCAACCAGAGAAATGCAAATTTCTGCATCAGGAACGAGAGTTCTTAGGACACATCATCACGGACGAGGGAATAAAACCTCACCAAAGTGAACTCGATGCAGTAAAAATTTTCAGAACACTGCAAACTGCAAAAGAGGCAAGATCATTCCTAGAACTTGCTGGTTATTACGGAAAATTCATACAAAATACTACTCTAATCCGATCAAACACAGTTTTGCGTACTTAACTCTGAAGCTGTTATTTTAAAACTGGAAAAAAATTAAAAATAGTAAAACCTACTAGTTATTCAAAAAACATTACAATTCCAATTTCTTCGGAAACTCGATCTTTTAAAAGTACATCTGCTACCGTTAGAGAAACAAATTAGCGTAGGATCTCTAGTTGAATCCAGTAAAACATTTGAATAAATAGAAAATTCTTTAAGTAAGATTAAAGAAAACCGGCGTTCTAGATCTTGGACCGAAAATTGAATAATACATTCAAATATTTAGGATACGCGTCTATTGTAATGATTCTTATTTTTATCTTTCATAAATGTGGCATATTAGATAGGCATAAATAATAAACTCTTTTAGGAAAAAGAAATATCTACTGTGGTGGGTGTGATGCTCGCCCTAAAAACATCGTAGTAATATTATATATTTAACATTCTATCTTAGAGTATTTTTGTAACACAATAGGTTTAGTTTCCACGAAAGAACGGAAAACTGAACTAGGACCAGTTTCTCCTTCTTTAATGTATCTTTTCCAAACCTACCCCAAGATTGTCACAGGGCAGGTTTTGTCAGTCTACATTGCCTTCTCGCTACAGCAAGTTTGTCTTGTAACTGAAATTAGAAAATAAACTTTTTGACTGAATCCCCGATAAGAAGGCCAGCATTGAAACGTTTTAATGCTTTTTAATCCCGTTTTTGGGTAAATGCCTGTTTAAGTTTATGTTTCACTGTGACTATTGTAATTATCAATATTTTGAAGTTTTCCTTTAAAATATGTTAATAATTTAGCTGCACTTACTTTATAGTATAAGACAGACTGAAATGTAAACACAAAATTTACCATTTAATGTTATTTTCCTTCCTTGTTTTACTTGTAAGAAAAATGACGAAATGACTTAAAACAGTATGTTTGCGTTTACACTTTCATTATTCACAGGTCAAATATTATCGTCAGAGACGAAATCACTTATTTTATTACCTTAAATAACACGATTTAGTTAAAATAGAACAAACGACACAGAATGAGACGACGCCATGACGACGTCTGTTTTTTTAAATGCCAAACAATGCTTTTCAATCCTCAACTTCTTACCGGGTCTACGGAATTTATATTTGTGATTACTTTATTCACGAGACCGTGACATTTCATTTAAAATCAGTTTTTTAAAAAGTTCACAATTCTCTAGAATAGGAGTTAACTTATTTTAAATCATAATGTTACATTCTTTTAACAAAAAGTTTTCATTACTTTATCCTAAATCAAATTAAAAATAAATAAGAAAACTGATAGTATATTTGATGACGAAAATTTTAAACCTAGTTGGACCAGCAACATATAAGAAATGACAAATCTACTATAAATCATATGAAAAAAGCGTAATTTAAATTAAATTTTTCTATTAGTTTTTTTTAGTTTAAATCTAAATAAATTAAAATAAATAATTAAATCATTTTAAAAGAACAGTTTTTACTCTTCAAATTATATTTTCACTACTTTTGGTTTTTGCAATACACTTTTCTTGCTGGGTGCGTCTCGTTATTTTCAAAGGCGGTGCACAGTGGGAGAAAATGCACTTATCTAGATATAAATTCTACTGTTGACATAATCTTCATCCGATTTCAAAGTTTTTTTTGAAATACTCGAGATTTGTTCTGCTATGACGTCTGTCTGCAATTTTTTTGAATTTAAGAAATTGTTTATTATTTATTATAATAAAAATTATGAAAATAACGAAATGGATTGAGAAAATTGCCAAACAAATATTCCAAATAATGCCAAATTGCATTTTCTCTTTGCATAAGTAATTTCGAAATAAATTAAAGCTTTTATAAATAAAGTTATCAGAAGACAAAAAGACGGATATTAAAAAGTGTACCAAAAGTATAAAAATTCACTTACACTTGCTAAATACACTGGTCGACAAAGTTTGCCACAAGAGTGAACTATAGTGATTCTTATAGAATTTTTTCCGTAGATTACGAATCTGTAAGTGAAATTTGTCCATCACGTCTCAATTTTGAGAAAAAAAGGTTAAAGTGTCAAAAAATAACATTTTTGGCAGTTTTCAAACAGCAGTAAAAAATTAACGCAACATGATAAACATCTCAAATTGGGCTTAAATGAGAGCTAAAACCTTCCACATTAATCTTCAATAGCAAAAACCTATGTGGCAATAACAGAAAATTGCGGAAAACAGCTTTTTCCCCCGTGCGCGCAGCAGTTTTCATATGCACCCGTGATTTGAAGCAATGTTATATATTCGGTTCAATTTTTTAAAATCCTTACAGCTATAGCAAAATTTTCACTAGTCTGGTAAGTTTTTGGGGTCGCTGATCACTTATCTGAAGTCTGTTTGTGAAAATCCAAAATGGCGGATCCAATATGGGTAACCGATTTTTGAAAAATTAATGGTTTTTCGTAAAATTTTGTATCTGGGGGTTTTTGAGGTCGCAGATTATCAATCTAAAGTCAGTTTGTGAAAATTCAAAATGGCGAATCCAATATGGCAAACCAATTTTTGAAAAGTTAATAGTTTCTGGTAGAATTTTGTTTCTGTGGGATTTTAAGCTCTCAAATTACGAATCTGAAGTCAGTTTATGAAAATTCAAAATAGCGGATCCAATATGACGGAGGAATTTTTAAAAAATTAATTTTATTTCGTAAAATTTTGTATCTCTGGGTTTTTGAGGCCGCAGATTACGAGCCTGAAGTCAGTTTGTGAAAATTCAAAATGGCGGATTCAATATGTCTAACCATTTTTTGGAAAATAATGTTTTTTCACAATATTTTGTTTTCAGGGGTTATTGAGGTCGCAAACTATAAATCTGAAGCCAGTTTTACTAAATTAAAAATGCCAGAACTAATGTTGTTTTAACAAATGTTTGATTGTTATCTAATTTAACGTTTAACATACATCTTGAATGACACTTTAAAGAATGGGTAAAAATTTACGTTTTAGCCAACATTTATTGTTATAGTAATTTTTTTATTTCGGCTGTATCAAACACAAAGAAATCAAAAGTATATGCTAAATCCTAACTGATTCTTTATAATACTCAATATCCTGTAATACTTTTTTCGTACTGTCATGAATCTCATTTATTTTTGTAACAGTTACTTAAGAACAAAAATTCATTTCTTTTATTGCTTTCATAATGTTATATAAAAATGATTTAATTAACTGTGCAAAAACATATTGTGCAAAAACATATTGTGCAAAAACATATTGTGCAAAAGCTTCCTCTGCTTACTTACATTTAAATCTAATTTATAGTTAATATTAAAAAAAAAAAAATTCTTTATGTTTTTAGACTATTAAGTAGAAATTTTACAAGATTTTTTCCAAATTCTTAGTTATTAAAAAAATTATAAAAATTAAAATTTTTTAATATTCATATAGGATCCGCCATTTTAAATTTATACATACTGTTATGTCCATAACCTATATTAGAACATTATATTTCTTTATTATGTCATTTCTGGTAAATCATATTGAATCATAATATATGTAACCTTATAATGGTACAAGATAGAAAATCATTTAGTACTTGAATGCGTAGAGATTGCTTAGGGAAAAAGAAATAACACTCTTACATTCTAAACTCATCAAGGACCGGTGAAGCGAACACCCTAAAAATCAGAGTAAGAAGAATGTATCGGATAAATGGTACTCGAAAACAGCCAGAAGTAACATAGGGTGCGATGACCTATATTCATAATAAAGCGGAACCTGCGTTTGGACTAGAGAAGGTACTGATAAACTCCTTCTTACTTAGGAGCAGTCTTCATTATATAAGCAGAAAGCAGGTGTTGCAACAAGAGGGGTTTTGACATACACTAAGAAGGGAGCTGATATTCAAAAAGTGGGTTTGGAACTAAAGGAAGGGATTTGGTACACAAAACTGAATAAAAAAGGAAGTTGATACTTAAAACCTGGGTTTAGAACTAAAGGAAGGGATTTGGTACACAAAAAGGAATACTAAAGGGAACTATAAAAGCAGCCTAGAAAAGTACAGAGTCAGTCAGAGACCATATAGTGAGAGTTAACATAATCAAGAGAGTTTCCATCAGCTCAGAAACAGTAATCATTATCAACAGAATAACCACCAGTACAGTCTTGATCTTAGAAACGGAACGGAGTTAAGTCATACCAAGTCAAGAAACAATATTAAAATTAGTGAATTTCAAATCTAACACCAGTTCGGAACCAGTTAAAATAAACAGTAATCCAGAACCAGTGGAAGTTAACATCGAATTAAAGATAAATTTAAAATTCATCAACTCAGTTAGTTTACTCGAGAATCGGAAGAAGAATTCAGTTCAAGTGATAAAAAGCTATTCAAATCTTAGTGAAATCTCAGTTTCATCTCGAACTATAATAACCGAGAGGAAACCTTTAAGCATAAGAGACCCTTCAAAGACTTTCTTCAAATATAAAAGTGTAGTGCTATTAACCCCATCACCAGTTGCAATCTTGTGTCAATAATCAACCTGAATGAGTCCCAACTACGAGAGCTACGCCTAATCGTCCAATCGAAGCACCTGAGGGCCACTATCTCCCCCATCCACAGGCAAGATAAGGACCTTTACGGGTTTTAAAACATTCACAGACTGTTTCCTCTTCCTAAAAGTAGGACTCAATTTCTAATACATATTTTCATTTGTAACATTTTCTCTCTTGCCAGAAATAAATATACTCTTTAATAACCTAGCTTGTTCATTGACTTATCTTCATCCCAAATCAGATTCCCACCAAAACTGATTTAAAACGAGGAAATTAGGGAAGATTAAAAAGGACTTCTACTTCTGACGTAACAGAAGCCCCTTTTAATTTTTGGTGCATCGGTCCGGGAAACAAGTCAATAAGTCAAAATTCATAGCAATTTTTTTTGGGAGTCTTTTTCTTTAATGCATCAATCAATTTGAAATTTCTTTTTATCAAACAAATCAATGAGCAAACTAACTTAGCTAACTGGAAATGATTAAAGGAAAAATAAATAAGAATTATAAAAAAAAATGAGAAAGAAGAGATTCTATTATAATTGAACATAATTCGTAATTGCAAGGTGCGTTCATAATAATAAATCATAGAAATTTATTTTTGAATAGGGGTTCGAGTCCTTTTGAAATTTACGGTATAATCTGTACAAAACTCTTTTTCTCTTCCTGAAGACCTTTTTTAACACAAGTTGTTTCGTGTCATTTTTAGAAAATTGAGAATATTTATTAACAGTTTATGACAATTACATTTTATTTTTTATCATAAAATCAAATATTATGCAGTACAAATTTCATGTCTACTTCAAATAGAATCTATACTGTTTCATCACACTTAACTCGTTCAAAAAGGAAAGAAAATCCAAATTTATCTCTAAATTCAGGAATCCCTAATAATAAATCAAAACCTCACACTAGTACACCAAGGTATTCTAAAACAAATCCTAACCTTACACAAAAAGAAATCGATTCAGGAATTATTTCTGCCTAACTCTTTGACAGCGACGACAATACAAATAGTGATAATAGTGATAATAGTGATAGCGAGGAATTAACAGCGGAAAAAACTTTAATAGAAAGTCATTTAAACGACTTAGAAGAATTTGGATTTATTTAACCTCAGTCTAATTTTAAGAAAACTTTAATAGAAGAAATTGACAACATTTCAGAAAGTGAAATTTCTGATAATTCTGAAAATCTTGACTCTACAAACATGTCCGTACCAAAAAATCAACAAGTCTCCTTACGCGATTCTTTAGAAACTATACCATTATTTGATGTCAAAATCATACCATTGAAAAAAATCTAGTAAAATTAATTCGAGGCAGAATTTCGGGAGAAGCAAGGAAAGCTATATTAGGGAATAGTTTTAACACGGTTCAAGAATTAGCAGAGAGATTAAAAACAATATACGCGCCGGCCAAATCAGTTTACCAATTGCAAGGGGAGCTAGGGGCAATGTATATGTGTGTTTCACGCGAGGACTAAGACCAGAATTAGAATTAAGAGTAGGCACATCAGATACATTTAAAGACTCAGTAAATAAGACAATAGATGTAGAAAGGAAATTATTGTCGCGCAATGAGTTAAGAAGAAATACACAAAAAACTGAAAATGAACATATGTTTAGAAATAGTAAAGAATTCGCTAAAACAACAAAAATAAATGTTGCTCAGGATGAAGTTATTACTTGTTTACTTTGCGGTTAAAAAAGGACATTTTGCAGTTAATTGTTTTCAAATTAATAAATTACTGGGACAGAGACAAGAAAATTTTATGCATTCACAACAAAATTTTTCAAACCAAATCAATATCAAATTCGTTTTAACAGAAATCAATATCAATCTTTCTCTACACCTGGAAATTAATATCAAAATCGTTTTAATAGAAATCAATACCAACCTTTATTTACACCTTAAAATCAATATCAAAATCGAAATCCAAATTATCCACGTAATCAACATCAAAATCAATCCAGAAATTATCCACAAAATCAATTCCAAAACTCATACCAAAATCAAAGACAAAATCAGTTTCCATATCAAAATAGATATCAAAACCAACAGCAAGTACCAAGTACAAGTAGTCAACTAACAAACCCCACTTTCAAAAATCAAAATATATCATGTAACTATTGCAAAAAACCGGGACATGTCATTAGCGAATGTAGGAAAAGAATGTATAAAAATGGCCAACAACAAACCCATGTTTCAGAAGAAAATTCGGGAAACTCCAAAATCCTGCCTCAATAGAATGCTCTAAGGACAGATGTGAAAAATTAAACGCATCCAATAACAATGAATTTCCAACTAAACATATTAATTATCAAAAACAAATTCAATACCATATGTTCGAATAGGAACAGATGGAATAAGACTTAGAAATTTATAAAAATAAATGTCTTAAATTAACATGAATTAACGAGAATGCAGTTTACATTTTAGGACAGATTGAACTAAACATTTTCGGCGTCCCACCCTTTTCAATTTACTGTCTAATGAAGTTCCAATAGAACATGATGGCATATTAGGGACAGAATTTTTTGTCAATAATAAAGTTAAAATAAATTACGAAGAAAGAAATTTAGAAATAAATGAACAAAAAAATAACTTCGAGTCAAAAGATTACTTTACAATTTCAGCAAGATCATTTTATAACGTTTATGTCAAAATTTCAAATAAAGATAAAAAACCAGGTTTTATCCCAAAACAATCAAAAGCAGAAGGTGTTTTCTTAGTTAACGCGGTAGTAGTAAACCAAGACTGTATAGCATATTTAAGAGCATTCAATACTCTCAATGAAGCAATAAATTTACCAATCCTTAATGTAGAGTTAGAAGATTTCAAAGAGTTGAAACATGAAAATTAGAAAAATAATCTTAAAAACAAAAACAAAAATATTTTAATTAATGAAATAATTAATACATTTACAACCAATAATAAATCCAAAACAATTTTTAATATTACCGGAACTGATAGAGTAGAAGAAATAAAAAAGTTACTTCGTTTAGAACATTTAAATAAGGAAGAATTTGAACACGTTATGAAATTAATAAATAAATATTCAGAAAGATTTCATATCCCTGGATAATATTTAGAAGCAACTCATTTTATTCAACAAAGAATAATAACTACCGATGATACGCCTATTGTATCAAAACAATATAGACTTCCACCAGTTCACAAAGAAGAAATGACACGTCAAGTAAATGAATTGTTAGAACAAAAAATTATTAAACCTTCGGATTCACCATACAATACACCTTTTTGGATAGTACCCAAAAAGACGATTCGAATGGAAATAAAAAATGAAGGCTGGTACTAGATTTTAGAAAACTTAACGAACGCACAGTTCGACAATTTTATCCTTTGCCTAATATAATCCACTTGTTAGATCAATTATCAAACGCGCAATATTTTTCCGTCTTTGATTTAGCTTCCGGTTTTCATCAAATTAAAATGGATCCGAGAGACACGCATAAAACGGCATTTTCAACACCTTATGGCCATTACGAATTCGATAGAATGCCATTTGGATTAAAAAACTCACCAAGCACTTTTCAAAAACTTATAGATCAGGTGTTATTAGGTTTACAAGGAATCGAATTATTTGTTTATTTAGACGACGTAGTTATTTATGCAAATACATTAGAAGAACACGAAGAAAAATTTTCAAAATTTATGGAACGTTTACGAATTGCAAACTTAAAACTGCAATCTGACAAATGCGAATTCTTACGGTTAGAAGTATGCTATTTAGGACACATAATTGATCAAAATGGAGTACGACCAGACCCTAAAAAATAGAATCAGTACAAAAATTTCCAATCCCAAAAAATGTTAAAAATATCAAACAATTCTTAGGACTCTCTGGTTATTATCGTAGATTCATAGATAAATTTTCAAAAATCGCTAATCCTTTAAATGAACTTTTAAGAGAAGATGAACCTTTCCTTTGGACCAAAAAACAACAAATAGCATTCGATACTTTAAAAAATAAACTTTGCGAGGAACCACTTTTAAAAAGACCAGATTTTTCACAACCATTCATTTTAACAACAGATGCTTCAGGTTTTGCAATAGGAGGAATATTATCACAAGGAAAAATAGGGAAAGACCAACCAGTTGCATATACTTTAAGAACTTTAAGCAAAACAGAAAGAAAAAACGATACTTACGAAAAAGAAGCATTAGCAATTATATATAGTGTACAACATTTTCGACCATATGTCTATGGAAGAAAATTCACTTTAGTAACGGATCACAAACCTTTGGTTTGGTTCTAAAATTCTAAAGATCCATGTTCGAGAGTTACAAGATGGAAACTGAAATTAGCGGAATATGATTTTAATGTTGTCTATAAAGCGGGTAAAACAACCGTCAACGCTGACGCTTTGTCTCGAAATCCATTTCAAGAAGATAATGATGAAAAATTTCAGACAATAAATCAAGAAAATTTATCTGAAATTGAAACAAATATTCAAGAAGTTATTCGAGAATATACTCTAAAAAGTGTCCAAGAAGAAAATCTTAGGAAAAATGAACAAGACGTCCATTTCAATGAATCTCAAGAAAACACAAATGCGGAGCAAGAAAAACTTCTCCTTTTTTTGGTAAAAATAAATTTTAATAATAAAAGACTATTTTTAGAAAATAAATCGAAGATAGAAAAAGGACGATGATTCCTATTCTATTTCGGAGATAAGCAAATATCTCCAATCCATTGCAAATTATTTATTGGATCCAAGTAAAGGATACCAATCTAATGAAAATTATTCCACATATAAAGAGATAATCAATCTTTTTCTAATGGTTATCAAAATCATATCTCAAGATCAAAATACATTGCCTAATGTCTGCAATGTCGTTACAAGGCAACAAACGAAAAATGAAGAAACATGGAACAAAAATCAAGGAAATAAACAAATCGAAACCTTATAAAAATCAAATAATTATGAAGAAAAGAAAAAGAAACGAGGAAGACCAAGGAAAGAAATTAATCTAAAAACCTCCCCTATAAAAAAGAAGAGAGAAAGACCAAAAAAGTTATTTAATAAAGAAATCAAAAAACTCGAAAGAAAAAGAAATTTTATAATGAAATCCATTCTGACGAAATTATGTCTGATCCAGAATATATAAAACGAAGAACTCAAAATGAAGAAGAAGAAAGTGAAAAACAAACTTGAAATCAAAAGAAATCTTACAATGAAGTCTATTCTGACAAGGTTATGTCAGATCTAGGGAACATAAAACAAACTCGAAATCAAAAGAAATCATATAATAAAGTCTATTGTGACGAGGTTATGTCAGATCTAGGAAATATAAAAGAAACTCGAAATCAAAAGGAATTATATAATGAAGTCTTTTCTGACGAGGTTATGTCAGATCTAGGAAAAATAAAACAAAAACAGAGAACTCAACAAGAAGAGGTTGATCTTGGTTATGAAAATACAGATTCAGAATCATGAGAAGAGGAAAATGTTTTAGAAGAAAATAAAAATTGTACAAACTTAAATAAAAAAGAAGAAACATATATAATTGATTGTAGAGATCAATTACCAATGCGTAAAGACAATTTTACATACTTCATTTAAGTTAACGGAGAACCTAGAGATAAGGGCTGTATATCCTTAGCAAAACGCAACAAATTGCCCAATTTTGGAAAGCTCCCACTGGGTCTAGCTGAAAAAGCGAAAAAAGGTACATTTTACCACATTGCCCTTCCTATTGAAAGTAAAATAAAAGAAAATATCTCCAACACAGTAAAAATTATAAAATCACCAATTATTTCATTAAAAAGTGTAGCTGAAGCATTAAATTTTAAAACAATAAGTATAGCAAAAACGCCTCAAGTAAATAATGTAAATTGGGAAGAAATTTTGTCAATATTTAAGTCAGTCTTCGAAAATTCAACTGTAAAAATAATAATTTGTAACGGAATTACGAAATATGCTAAAAAGGATGAATATATGCAATTAATAGAAGAAGCACATTCCAGTACAATCGGAGGACACAAGGGTGTCACCAAAACACATGGTAGAATACGCCAAAATTATTATTGGGAAGATATGAAACCTAATATTCAAAAATATATCCAGAATTGCCTACAATGCCAATTAAAAAAATTAGTACGAGTAAAAACAAATGATCCAATGATAATAACTGATACACCAGGTACAGCATTCGAAAAAATTGCAATGGAAATCGTCGGACCACTTCCTAAAACTAATACAGGAAACGAATATATATTAACCATTCAGGATATTCTCACGAAATATTCTTTGGTAATTGCACTTCCAAATCACCAAGCTAGTAGGGGAGAGTAGTCAGAGTTGGACAGTGGTCAGAGTTAAATCATCGCGTTTATTTTGTTTTATTACAGTAGATCCATATGTCGTTGTGTGTAAATACTTGTTAGCAATGCCAGCAAACTTTTAAGATATATTGCAGTGAAGTGTGCGAACTATATAGACGTATTAAGCAAGTCCGTGTTATACGCTCAACAAAAAACGTTTTTGTAGTTTCAAAATTAGATAATTAAATGTAGAAGAAATATGCTAAAGACAAATTAAGTTGACTAAAAGTGTTCATTAAGATGTTATACGAAAATGTGGAACGTTATTTGGTGTTTGTATAAAGCGTTCTTGGTGTGTGTGTGATATGAAGCTAAACGACGCTTGACTTAAGGTTGATACACCCAAAATATTGCAATTCTGAAGCATTTTTGCAATGAAAATGAATTCGTTAACTTAAAAAGGTGTCAAAAACTTCATTTCTATTGGAAGGAAAGAAAATTCAAATTTTTGGTAATACTTTTTCACTTTCAGATCAATTTTGCGATACAAGAGGAAATATGATTTATTTCAATTTCATGTTTCCTTTTGTCATTTCCAAATGTATTTGAGTGCCATTCTATCATGCGAAGGCAAAGATATTGTCATTTTTAATGATTTATCTTCATATTTCATTGATTTAGCAAAAACATTGCATTTTAGTAGAACTTTCCAATAATATAAGAGACATCGCAAAATTCGGCCTACAGGAGAAGTTATTGAGAAAAGTCAAAACTATATCCAACTCTGACTACTCTCCCCTACAATAGCTGACGCATTTATAAAAAAATTTATTTGTATTTATGGATCACCTAAAGGAGTTCTAACAGACCAAGAAACCGATTTTTTAAGCAATCTTATGAAACGTTCAGCAAAAAGATTTAGAATTGGACAGTTTAAGATAACAGCTTTCCACCCTCAATCTAACGGATCACTTGAAAGGTCCTACCATGTTTTAGGGGAATATTTAAAACAATTTATCAATAAAAATGATAAATGGGATGACTGGTTAGAACTCGCTATGTTTTCTTATAATAAAGTATAAAGGAAATATTAAAATACAATTAAAAAATAAACAAAAAATAGTACATATAAACAGACTTAAATTATCACGCGTAAAACAAGAAAAGTAAAATATACATGATATCTGTTTCTAGATAACGACAAATGAAATATGAAAAATTACTACATTTGTTTTTCTTACTTTTTGGAGCAATAGAAAATTATTTAAATAACTCTTTTCATAACAAACGACAACAAACAACCTTAACAAATACTAATACTTATACAACATTCCCGTATGCTTTCCAATCAAATCCTACAAAAGAAAAAAAGAGTTTGAAAACAAAAAACAATTTTTCAATTTTCTAAACACCGCAACCATAATATTTATCATAAAATATAAAATTAATAATACTACTTATGGGTTTTAGGAAACGGACATCATAAAAATAACTTATTTATTTCATACTATGATAATAAGAATGCTTATTCTGTAAACAGGAACCACGAAATGATAGCAACAAACTACTTTTCTAATTCGGTACTTGTCAAATCCTAAAAACTTGAGGTTCACCGGAAACTCAGGAGGAAAAAAAATCTCTTTCGGTCCCAAAAGCATAAAATTTCTTATTTTAAATATATTGGGAACGCAAGAAAAGCAAATGAGTAAATGACTAGAAAACAAAATAAGTTTTGTTCATATAAAAAATCATATATCTATTCAGTAACATCATCATGTACATTTAAATTCAACTTAAGCACAAAAATGTAAATCAAAAGTGAAAATTATACATTATTTTATTTTCACTATTTTTATACCATGTAGTTTAAATTTAAATGTAGCATGCTAAGTCAAAAGTTCTTTAAAAGTTAAATATTTCTGAAACACATTTAACTTTGAACATGATACCCAAATCAATAAAAAAAGGAATGAATGCAATTGAATTATAAAAGCAAATTTTTTTTTCTTCAAATTAAAAGAATATAGATATGCTCAGGTAAAATATAAAACTCAGTATACGCAAAAATTTTTCTAACATAAATGCTTGGAATAATAATTAAATAATTACATGAATAATAATCAATGTATAAGTCATTTTTTTTTAAATAAATAATTACAAAACAATATGTTTTGCATGCATGAGTATGAATGAATACAATTTTATATTAATTGGAACAAAACGCTTAACAAACTGTAAATAAAATACGTCGGTATGAATGAACATAAATTTTCTTCCTGTCTTTTAAATACAAAAATCAGAAACATAAAATGTGAAAAAAATAGTATATGAATAATATATTAAAATTATCGCATCAAGTTAGAAATTATAAAATCTTAACTTTTAAATGCCAATCAATTTGATATTACAAATACACAGATAACGAAAAAGCATTCAAATTTAAAATAAACGCAATTATTAAGATTATGTAAAATTATAAATAAAAAATATGTAAAACAAATACTGTTTTAGCAAATGCAAAATCTGTGTGAATGTGAAATTATGTAAATGAGTACTAAATCTAGATTGGATTGTTTTTACAATTATATGCATAATGACCTTTTAATATTAATAAAAAAAACTTAATTATGAATATACTGTAAACTAAATGTTGCTAACACTAATTTGAAATTTTTTTTCTTTTTTTTGATTTTAGAAATTTACAAATATGATTGTATAAAACATAATTACGTACGTAAATGTTACGTCCGAGCGACGGCAAGAATATTCAAATAACTTTAAATATGACAAGATAGTAACAGTAATGATTAACTAGCAAGAGCTAGGCTTTATATTTATTTTTGTTTTTGGGATTGGTGATCACTTTCAGATCTGAGGGATCTGTGTTGAATAAATAAACAAGATATCCAATTTATTATTTATTATGATATTCCAAATAGTAGCATTACAATATTGAAGATATAAAATCGCTAAAGTGGGTTATCATGAATCCATTATTGTGTGAATTAAGAATATGACATTTTAATAGTGAACATTCACAAATTTTAGTTGTTATCAGTTGTATTACAGCAACGCCATTGATAATTTTTAACAATACATTAAGCCAGTACTGGGCCAAATCGCGCCCTTCAACTGATGAAATATAGTTTAACAAATTGAACTTAGATTATGGATTAATAATTTGTGATCAACAGTAAGTTTAAAGTAAATCAAAGTTATTCTGCATGGGGCTGGTGCTGGACCAGTAATTTCCAGTATTGAACACAAGTTAAAAGGTTGAATTATAAAGTTATTTTCCAAGTTTTTCAGTATAATCGTAATAAAAATGGATGGTAATGATTAAAATTGATAGAACGATCTGTATTCTACAGTTTAAGATTTATAAACAAAAATTTAAATCATTAGTCATTTTCGGGCCAGGTCGTGATATACATAAAATCATATAAATGGTATTCGAATCATGGTTAATAATCAAGTTTAACAAAATGTAGATGGTAACTTACGTATACCTCGTTTTGGAGGGCAGATTTGATGTTAGTTTACAAGGGGTCAAATGCCCTTATAGATGATGACGTAGTACATTACACGCACTTATTAAGTTTTTATTTCCTGGATGTGATTTCGTCGTTTTACACGCGTAAACAGAAATAAACTTAACACGACAGCGGAATTATGTTTTTGGACTTAACTCTCACAATTGGCGATATGCTATACTGTTAGACTATTAATAGTTCAGGCGATCAACTTATACTGTTAATTATGAAAGAATTACAAGCCCAAATACTATAAATTCACCGAAGTGTCGCTCGATGTGAACAGTACGTACTTCTCGTTCGATTCGTAGTGTAGACGGAAACTAGATTACAAACACTTAACTTGCACGGTCTTTATTCCGAATTCTAGACCAGCACGATTCAGCAATACCGCACAGAGCACTAACCTTTACGACAGCCAACAATCGATTACATGCCATGCTCTAATGATTGATATCGATCACTCGATTCAATCAATAAGCAAAATGTTAATCGTTGTTAACTGAAGGGTCTCTCAGCGACGCTAACCCGGCGGCGATATCGGAGTGTTCGACCCCCTCCATTTGACGTCGCTTGTATTTAAAGTCTTTTTCACCTATTGTGGGGGGTCGTCTATGCTAAATTGTGGAAAGACACGCGCCATGCTAAAGTGTGGAATGGCACGTATCGTAATTGGAGATCGTTCCTAGACTGATGAGTTGCTATATATATGTGTATGTGAATTTGTCACATTGATCCATTGATTGATTAATTAGATCAATGGAACGATTTATTATTGATTATTGAGAAGTTTACGGCTATTAATACTATTATGATCGATCAGTCGAAGAATGATTTCATTATATTGAATTTAAGCTTATTTGGGCAGGATTTCAGCCCTAAACATAGATACTCACACTGGGACAGTGCTGGCAAAAGAACTATGTACCATTACCATTGTCACTACTATTACCATTGCCATAGTTTTTATCACTTTGAGTAATTTAAATGTTGTACTTATTTATATTTCAATTATTTGTCATTGACATCTCGTTTACTAATTTGGAATATTTAGCTATTTATGATAATTATCCTTTTTACTTATTATAAGGTAATTAACTCTTTTAATTCAATGGCAATATTAATAGTTTTGACATTTTATTTATTGACATACTTGCTCGCATCATATATTAACTTTGAAATTTCTTGTATTGGGTTATGTATCTTACCCTTGCTTCCGCGTTTAGGGTGTTAAGTTACTCTTATCATAATGTCGAGCGGATGAGCAAGTGACAAGGTCGTCACCGCCACCTTGCACCTGCTCTCGGTTATGACATATTAAAAGAATGCATATGTAAGGATAAATATATCATTACTATTCTTATACATTTAAATATGTCTCCTTACAACCGCATTCTCACCTTATGGGTTTGATATATTATTAAAAGTAATAATATAATCTTGTTTATTATTAAGTATCTATTTTGTTCAGTAAGATTAATTCTTTATTTTAAAAATTTTAAGTTACTGGGATGTAACAGTAAATACAACTCTAACAAACCAATTTCGAAATATGTCATAATATATAGTATAACATTATTTCATATTAATTATTTAAACATTCTACAATTTTTTACAAACAGCAGACATTATTTATCTATAAGTCACGAAACAATGTACATGGTCTTAACATTTCCCTCCAAAACATAATTTTTCAATTTCAGCATACTTCGCTTCTTTCTTATGCTCAAACTTAGGGGAGGAGGTGTTATGTCCATAACCTATATTAAAACATTATATTTCTTTATTATGTCATTTCTTGTAAATCATATTGAATCATAATATATGTAACCTTATAATATTACAAGATACAAAATCATTCAGTACTTGTATGCGTAGAGATTGCTTAGGGAAAGAGAAATAATAGTCTTATATGTTACAATCATCAAGGACCAGTGAAGCGAACACCCTAAAAATCAGAGTAAGAAGAATGTATCGCATAAATGGTACTCGACAACAGCCAGGGAGCTGATACTCAAAATGTGGGTTTGGAACTAAAGGAAGGGATTTGGTACACAAAACTGAATAAAAAAGGAAGTTGATACTCAAAACCTGGGTTTAGAACTAAAGAAAGGGATTTGGTTCACAAAAAGGAATACTAAAGGGAACTATAAAAGCAGCCTAGAAGAGTACAGAGTCAGTCAGAGACCATATAGTGAGAGTAAACATAATCAAGAGAGTTTCCATCAGCTCAGAAACAGTAATCATTATCAACAGAATAACCACCAGTACAGTCTTGATCTTAGAAACGGAACGGAGTTAAGTCATACCAAGTCAAGAAACAGTATTGAAATTAGTGAATTTCAAATCTAACACCAGTTCGGAACCAGTTAAAATAAACAGTAATCCAAAACCAGTGGAAGTTAACATCGAATTAAAGTTAAATTTAAAATTCATCAACTCAGTTAGTTTACTCGAGAATCGGAAGAAGAATTCAGTTCAAGTGATAAAAAGCTATTCAAATCTTAGTGAAATCTTAGTTTCATCGCGAACTATAATAACCGAGAGGAAACCTTTAAGCATAAGCGACCCTTCAAAGACTTTCTTTAAATATAAAAGTGTAGTGCTATTAACCCCAACACCAGTTGCAATCTTGTGTCAATAATCAACCTGAATGAGTCTCAACTACGAGAGCAACGCCTCATCGTCCACTCGAAGCACCTGAGGGCCATTATCTCCCCCATCCACACGCAATATAAGGATCTTCACGGGTTTTAAAACATTTACAGACTGTTTTTCTTTTCCTAAAAGTAAGACTAAATTTCTAATACATATTTTCATTTGTAACATTTTCTCTCTTGCCAGAAATAAATATACTCTTTAATAACCTAGCTTGCTCATTGAATTATCCTCATCCCAAATCAGATTACCACCAAAACTGCTTTAAAACAAGGAAATTAGGGAAGATTAGAAAGGACTTTTACTTCTGACGTAACAATACTGATTTCAGGTTCGTAATCTACAGCCGCCAAAAACCCCAAAGTACAAAATTTTTCGAAAAACCATTAATTTTTCAAAAATTGGTTCTCCATATTCGGTCCGTCATTTTGAATTTACACAATCTGATTTCTAATTCGTAATCTGCGGCCTCAAAAACCCACAGGTACAAAATTTTTAGAAAAACCATTAATTTTTTTTAGGTGCGGATCCAGCGGGGAGCGATGGGGGTGATCGCCCCCGCCCTAAAGGCCTTAGATTAACATATAGGACAGAGAGATAGCACTATATTCTTATCTTTTTCTATCCCGTATATCGCCCCCTCCAAAACCCTCGTCTGGATCCGCCTTTGATTTTTAAAAATTCCTCCGCCATATTGGACCCGCTATTTTGAATATTTATAAACTGACTTCAGATTCGTAATCTGCGAGCTTAGAATCCCTTAGAAACAAAATTCTACGAGAAACTATTAACTTTTCAATAATTGGTTCGCCATATTGGATCCGCCATTTTGAATTTTCACAAACTAACTTCAGATTGATAATCTGCGGCCTCAAAAACTCCCAGATACAAAATTTTACGAAAAACCGTTAATTTTTCAAAAATTGGTTAGCCATATTGAGACGTATGACGGTTCCCTAATATGATTATCTAGAAAGTTAGATAGGCAGAATTTCAGAAGGAAAAATGTTTCTTTTACCGAATGTTTGTTTCCTCGGAGTAAAATTTGTAAGAAAGCACATGTAGACAAAAATTTGTAAAATCAAATTGACATTTTTAAAAATTTTCATAAGCATTAATTTGTAAATAAGAGAACTTGTAGTTAACTGTTTTTTTAAATGTATAAATTTGGGAGTTGCTCGCAGGCATTCATAGAGAACTGTCGTGTTGACAAACTGATCCGTAAATAGTGAATCATACTACGAAATATTAAACTTGTAACTCTTTTGATGTGGAAATTATTATAATTTTAAATCAAAATGACATCTAATGAAGATTTAAAAGAATTACTACTCAAAATTCAAAAGGATACATCCGGTTTAAATAAAAAAGTGGATACCATAGAAAATGATATAAAGCAGTTAAGATTGGATAATACTAAACTAGTTCAAGATGTTACAATATATAAATCTAAATATAATCAATTAAAAAGGAACAATAAGTTTTTATTTGATAAAGTGTCGGCCTGTGTTTCCAGAAGGCAAAAATCTTTCGAAATCAAAACGTTATTTTGGCAAACGACATGACGAAGGAACTTCGAGAAAAAAAGAAATTGGAATATAGCAATCTTAGAGAGGTTAAGACCCTTTTGGAACAACAAGGAAAGGCGGCAATCGTCAAAGGATCCAAAATTGTAATGGATAATACCACGTCGGACTTGAGAGACATTCAAAATTACTTATTTCCTAATCAATTAAATCCTCTCGCTGATGACCTGGGATCCAATTGGGATAGTGATGACTCCTCAGTCTCAGCTCTATCTACAAATAGTCGCAAAAGAGGAAGACCCCCCGGATGCAAATCGTTTCCTGATAAAAAAACCGTAAAGAAGACCAAAAGCTCGAATATGGATAAATCGATTAAAGAATACTATCTTCCGGATGGTGCCCTTACTCAAACCAAGATACAAAATAAACCGGAATAGCGCCAGAAAAAAACGCAACCCATTAAATTATTTTTCTGGAATGTCAGGGGCCTGCAAAACTTTTCGGACTTGATATCTTCAATCAACAAGGCAGACATCTTTTGTTTGAGTGAAACCTGGTCCGTGAATGATCCGACATCAATTATACTGAATCACCTGGATGACGTCACCGTAGTTTTCAGCAAGGCGATCAAGACCAAGACTAGGGGAAGAGCGAAGGGAGGTCTCCTCATCGGCTTCAACAGGCGTAAATATAAATATGAAACATTGTATATATCTCAGGAATGTATATTTGTCAAGTTGAAAACATGCGATTTTGAATTTATTATAGGTACCGTCTATATTCCCCTAAACAATGATATCAGTCTCTTCCTATTAGAATTTGATGAATTATTAATTAACATAATGAATAAATTCCCAAATTTACCTCTTTTCATAGGGAAAGACTTTAATTCAAGGATTTCAAATTTAAATCAATTGAACAGCGATACAATACCGAATAATTTACAAATAAATAAAAAAAGATTAAATTTTGATGAAAAATTTGATAGTAGGGGAATAAAATTAGTTGCATCATTGGAAAGTAATGGCTTAGTAGTTTTTAATGGAAGAACGATTAGTGACAGTCCCTCGAATTTCACATTTGTAAATAAGCTAGGTAAATCTACGATAGACTTGGTATGGACAAATTTCTTAGGTTTAGACTGGGTAAGTGACCTTGAGGTTCACACCTCATATTTAAACTCGGATCATTTTCCAGTCATAGTAAAATTAATTAAAGACTCAGGGAAAAATAATGAATTTATCAAGAACTTAAGTTTAAAATGGAAAAAAGACTGCATTAACGAGTATAGTCAATTTATGAGCGACCCCCCAAGCAATTTTATAGAATCCTCAGATGTATTTCGTGGATTACGCCAGATTGAATATTATTTTGCGAAAAAAGGTCGAGGCTTAAATTATATTTTTCGGACTGATTTAATAGGTCTTTCCATGTTTTAGATTCTCTGATCCATTTGATCTTACAATATTGTTTTTAGTCTCAAACCACGGTGCTCTGGAGCGGATTTAAATAAAATTTTAAGGTAAATAAAATTTTCAAGTGGATTCTGTTTCTAGGTGATATTAGAAAGAAAATAAACGTAAAATAAAAAAAAATCCACTTAGCGCTTTTTTTTGTAGCGAAAATAAGATTTTTTGCTTCATTTTAAAATTTTGATCTATAGCTTCTTTTGAGAAATAATATTATCACCCTAGCAATGCATTTTAAGACAAAAGTTTCTAGTATATTTTGCAAGTAGTAAATGTCAGCATTCAAACAAAGTTTGTTTGTGGTACTAAAATTATGTTTTCCTGGAAATTTAGAATTTAAATCGTAAAATTTGCAAAAGTTTTATCATTTTTTGACTTTTCGAATCAATTTAGTCATGAAAATGAATTATTAACAGAAACATTAAATTTTTTCTAAACGACATAAACTATCTGTATTATGAACAAAATCTCTTAAGGATTTACTCGCAGTCAAACCTTTCGAAAAATCGATTTTTTTTTTATTAAGATGATTAATAAACTAAATTATTAAATTGAGGGAGTAAGCAAGTTCTTTGTGGAGGCGCGCAATAGATTTGTAACGAGTTGTAAGCTAAACTTGAAACTTTCAACGCGTTTTTCTCAAAACCATGTTTTCAATATCGGTGAGCAAGATTACAAGAAAACCGCTTGACCGATCCTTCCCAAATTTGATACTCTTTTTTTATAAATTAAAAAGCAGTCTTTAACCGAAAGATTTTTTATTTTGATAAAATCTAATTTATTTATTAACAACTAAACAGAGAAATTTGTCTCTAAATTCAAAGTTTTGACTTTGACCTGCCGCCATTTCGTAAACATTTTTTTTATCAAATCGCTTCGATTAAGGAGTGAAAAAACTAATAATTTATCGAAATCAATTTAAGGTTTTTATTTGAGATGACTCTATGAAGAAGGAGAGTGCTCACCACAAAACGTTTTTTGAGAGGAAACCTTCGAGAAATTGCTGTTAACTCATAAAGTTTTAATAGTTTTTTAATAAAAATTACACGCAATATTAATAAAAATATGTACAATATTAAAGTTTTTTTACAATACCACATTTGATATGAAAAAAATGTATATTTTTTTTTCATTTTTTATCTTTTATGTTGCGTTACATTATATTTTATTGTAAAAAAACTTTAATAAAAAATTTTGATTTTAAAAGGTCGCAGTCACAAAGCGAAAAAATCGATGATAAAATTTTACGATTTAAATTCTAAATTTCCAGAAAAACATAATTTTAGTACCACTGTTAGCAAACTTACAAAGTGGGGCAGGATGTAGTCAAGAAGAACACAGAAATCTTGAGTTAACGGTCGTTTATTTTAAGCGATATCGATCAAAAGGAACACACGATCGAAGCTTCGGTTAAAGAGTTGAGAGGGAGAGCGCGCGCATACGGATATGACTCGGACTCATAACAGCTAGAGTCAAGCGAGCATTTAACTAGAACAATTTAAATTCGACACTCCCTCTCGAGATTGACTCGTTAAATAACAAATTTTTATAAAAATAATACTAGACACTTAAACATAAATACTGTAAGAAAATAAAATTAAATACAAAAAAAAGGTAAGATATTTTTTTTTATCGAAATTTAATGAGATCACTTTTTCTTCTCAAATACTGATCATTAAAGCATCCCTTAGGTAGGGTTTATGGCACCATCATTGAGTTTAAAACACAATCCAGTCATCCATCGTTCAGGAAGGCTTATGGCTAATCGCTGTCACTGGCAACTAAAATTAAAAGTAAACACAATTATAAAACAATCGTAAAGATAATTAGCGGTCAGATTCAAAAATACTGTCGTATATGGTAAAATAAAATGTCCTTCAGAAGCTGTCATTGTTAAGAATTTTATCTCGTAACTGAGCATGAATCTCGAAACTAAGAGGCTTGGTCATAATATCTGCCAATTGTTTCTTAGTCGAAATCCATTCAATCGTCACACGGTCGTATTTAACACATTCTTTTACATAGTCCTGATGATTTATCGCGATGATTTCCTGGCAAGCCTGGCTCATAGCCACATATTCGGCTTCGCAAGTCGACAGAGCGACATATGTCTGTTTATTAGCTCTCCAAGCAATCGTGTCACCGAACAGTCGTATCAGAAAACCACAAGTCGAAACCGAAGACTTGCAATCAGCAAAACTCGCGTCTGAATAAGCTAATAAATTGCTTTGTCTACCAATAAATTTAAGGCCTAAATTCTTTGTTCCCTTTAAGTACTGAAAAACTCGTTTGACCATATTCCACTCGTTTTCGGTCGGATTAATCTGATGTCTGCTCAAAACATTTACTGCATACGTTATATCTGGACGAGTAGCTCCGGACAGATATAAGAGACTACCAATTGTTTCTCTGTAGGGAATATCAAGTGATTTTTCGCAAGTTTCAAAACTGTTGTCTTGTTCTCGATCTCTTCTTTCACGATTTGCTACCTGTCGAGTTGTCATAGGTGTGTTTTTCGGAAAATCATTCTCAAAACCAAATTTCGTTAGAATTTTCTCTATGTATTTTTCCTGAGTAACTGTCATTATTTTTAAATTTCGTTGTCTCTCAATGTTCATTCCCAGATAATGTTTAGGTTCGCCTAAATCAGTCATTTCAAACGAGATCATGAGCTTGCCTTTAATTTCTAGCATTTTGTTACGGTCGTTACTGGCTAGCAAAATATCGTCAACGTAAATTAACAAAATGACAATCGAATTACCGGAACGCCATGTAAATAAGCAAGGTTCATAGTCATCATTGACCAGTCCTAAAGAGTGAGCAACTTCGGAGAATTTCTTGTTCCATTGTTTCGGACTAACTCTCAAACCGTAAATTGCTTTGTGAAGTTTACAAACCTTGACCTGTCGTAATTGTTGAGGAATTTCCACACCGTCTGGTATTTCCATGTAAATCTCATCTTCAAGGATACCGTTCAAGAAAGCTGATTTAACGTCTAATTGACACGCTTCCAGATCGTAATAATTAATTATTGCGAGAACCGTTCGTACTAAAGTTAGTCTAGATACTGGCGCATAGGTTTCCTTTAAGTCATAAGAGTTTGTATCCTTAAAACCACGAATTACTAATCTAGCTTTAAACTTGATTTTTCCGGGACTGTCGTATTTTCGTTTAAATACCCATCTCGAATCGATTATGTTGGCCTTTTTACTATTGGTACCAATTTCTGGCCGATCTACAATTGACCAAACTTTATTTTTGCTCAATGGTTCCAGCTCGTCGTTAATCGCCTTCAACCATTCGTTTTTGTATTTAGATTCTAACGCTTGTTCGAATGTTAACGGATCGTTATTGATTTCGGCGTGAAAACAAAATAAAATTTCATCATCTGTTTTATTTTCAGTTCTAACAAACTCGTCTTCAATACTCGGAAAGGTATAGTTATTTAAAACATTAGTAATTTTAGAAATTTCTGCAAAACTAATATCCGCTATTTTCCGACTACGCGTCTCGTAAGGTTGTCTAGTGAGTTTACTTCTTTTTGCTTTTACTGAAATTTCGTTCGAAGTTTCTCCCTCCGTTTCTAATAGTCTTTTTCGGGGTCTACCGCGTTTCTTGGTTTGAGCTCCCTCCGTTTTTGACAATTCGCTTTGATTTTTTGCAATATCCTTTTCGTCACTGTTTTCAAAATTAATGAACCAATCGTTTAAAGACAAAGTCGTATCTGAGAGAGGCCAATTTTGTATCGAGTCTTTGTTGTATTTGTCACCGAAAACAATTTTCTCGTTAAAACGAACATTTCGTGATTCAAAGAATTTTCCGGATTCAGGATTAAGAAAGATGTAACCGGATGTCGTATAACCTACTAGGACACCTCGTACTGCTCTTGCCGAAAATTTTGAATCGGGTTTTCTCGTTATTGACCAATAGGCCAAACAACCAAATCTTTTTATTTGATTCAAATCGAAATGAAAATTAGGTGCAAATTTACTCAAAGGAGTTTCAAAATTAATCGACTTATGTGGAGTTCTATTGTAAACATAAACCGCCGTTCCTAATGCTAAATCCCACATGTTTGGTGGAAGTTTCGAGTCAAACATAATAGACCGAATTTTCTTTTGAATTGTTTGGTTAAAACGTTCTGAAACTCCATTGTGCTGAGGAGTATCAGGATTGGCACACTGTCGTTCAATACCTTCGCGCATTAACACATCGTTTGTATAACCTCCCATAAATTCTGTTCCTTGATCAGAACGTAAATAGCAAATCTTTTCGTCAGTACCAAGTATATTTCGTGTGCTTTTAATAAATTTTTCTAAGCAAAAACCCACTTCGTCTTTTGTCTTTATCGGATAAGCTAAAGCCAGTCGCGAGAAATCATCGATAAACACAACGATATATTTATAACCATGAGGATGTGTAGGAGGAGAAATTTTTCCCATCACATCAGAATGAATAATTTGTAACGGTCGTGTAGCTCTATTCCTTTGGTTTAGAAAGGGTAATTTATTAAGTTTTGTGAGCGCGCAAATTTCACAATCGAGGATATTGTTATCAAAAACTACAGACTGAAGGTCTTTATTATCTTTCCACAATGTTTGTAATTTTCTTAAATAGCCAAGTGAAGCATGGCCCATTCGTACATGCCAAAGCATACCTTTGTTCTTTTTAACAAACTCGTTATAACTATTATCGTTAAATGGAGTAAATTCGTCTAAAACATCAATGTCGGGCAATTCGTCAACATTCGTTATTTTTCGTTTTATTGTGGAGGTGTCAAAATCGGAAATTTCTTTATTGTGAATATTTTCAAAATTTTCTTGAATTTTATTGTCAAGTTCTTTTTCGGAATTTTTACCTAACCCTTCGTATTTATTTGATAAATCTTTTTCGGTCGTATTAATAGAGTCGTTAGTTTCATCGTTATTTTTAATAATATTTTTATCAAGAGATTCGTTATTTTCTTCGCGAGTTTCATTAATAACAATCGTTTCAAAAATAGTTGCTTCAGAAAGCACTGAGTTTGCATTTAGACTTTCTCTATCAATTTTAAATTCAAGAAACCAATATGGTTTCTCATAAATCCCGGTTGCAAGCTGATCTTTTGTTTCGGAATTAAAGATGCTAATGTGCTTATTGTCTAAAAGCGCGGAATAACCTGCTTCTGCCAGGTGTCGAAGCGAAAGAAGATTTTCAGAAATGGAATCGGTGTAAATTGCATTGGTTAATTCAAAGGATTTGTTATTATTTGAAATTACGCTAATATTTCCTTTACTTTCGGCAATCAAATCGGCTTTACTGTCTTTATTCGCGCATTTAATAACATTCAATTCGATTTTATTTAATCTTTCGAAAATATTTTTCGAATTTGTAATGTGTTCAGTCGCGCCTGTATCTACAATAAACGAAACATAATCGTGATTCTTATTACCAAACTTGTTTGGTTTTGAAAGATCATAAAGATAAACTGGCGAAATTGTTTTCGTATCGGAGGCGGAAACAGTATCGGACATTGACAAGGATGTTATCGGAGATACAAATTTCTTCAACGTACCTTTTTTATCTTTCTGCAATTTTGTGAGAGCAACTTTTGGTGTTTCACTCGTACCAGTTCGTGACTGTCTTTGTTGAGATTGCAAATTATTTTTATTGTCAACGGATCGATTTTGAAATTTACTGTCATTGTTCTTTTTGTAAGAATATTTATTTTTATCGTAAGTCTGTCTAAAAGAGTTAAAGTATTTTTTGCCATGGTTTGGCTGAGGATTGAACTGTCGTTTAAAATTAGCACGAAGAGGGAAATTTGACTTATCGTTTGAATGATTGGAGTACTTACTTACGATGCCTCTGCCTCGGCCTCTGCCTCTTCCTCTGGCTTTAGCCAGTCGTTGCTCACAATCAAAAGCTTTGTGAGTGGTGAATTTGTTGCACTCGTAACATTTGCGCAAACCTTGACCTTTTCGGGGACATTGGTTTTTCATGTGCCCGTAATCATCGCATTCGTAGCACCGTTCGTTTACCCACTGTCGTTGATTAGAATTCGCAAACTGTACTGATGCCATGGCTGTTGGTTTCGAACCAGGATGGTTCTTGCTTGCAGCTTGCAAGCGATTTGCTTCTGCCTGTATAACAAATAATTTTAGGGCATCAAAACTTAATCCTTTACCAGTTTGATTTTTCGTCATAAATTCAACGGATTGAACTTCGGGTAATTGAGCCAAAATTGCATTGAAAAGTGCATCGCGTTTCTCTTCGTCGGATAATGAATTAGAATCAGGAATATTTTCATAATTTAAAATGATTTCTTCAAAACGGTCTAAAATTTTACCGCGGATTCTCGTCTCGCGTCGTATTGAATCGAATAAAGTTGCTTTCGTACAGTAACACTCGTTAAATTCACTTCACATCGTTTAAACTCGCGCAATTTGTTAATAATCTCAATTGGATCTTTAATATGTAAAACTCGTGTGTGAAAGGCTTTATCGATTCGATTTATAAGACTATCCCGAACTTTAAATTTATGTTTATCCTTTAACTTTTCGTTTAGTCCTTCCGGTGGAGTAACTGTCTTGTCTATGACATAGAGTAAATCTGTCGTTCGTAGCTCAGACGTTAAAAACTCGTAAAAATGTTCAGACTTAAGTTGGGAATTCAATTTATACTCGTGTTTAATCCCGCTTTCTTTACCGATTAATTCGATTTTAATTGCTTCTTTTACTTGATTCGCGAATGTATTCGAATTATTTGCGTTATTAACTGTCGTGGGAATTTGTGTAATTGTCGGATTACTGTCATTGATTAATTGTTTACTAGGACCGAGCAAGTTTGTTTCTACACTTGGAACTGTCGTCAATTTAAAATTTTTGGGCATCACAATATCGTTAATAATTTTAGGTCTTTTTACCTCATTTTCTTGTTTGCATCGTTGGAGCCATAATTGCATACTGCTTTGCAATTGCGTTTGCATGGTCAAGGTTGAGCTCATCATTTTTTCCAACTGAACCATTTTGGAATTCAATTGTTCCTCGCGTGTTCCCAAATCGAAATGTCCCAAATCTAAATTCTCGTCACTACTCAACTGTCGTTTTAATCTTGGAGTACCGCCGACGGCGCCCTCTTCGTTATCGTTAGTTGATTTGTCGTTTTTCTCAAACCCGTTGCTGTCGTTAATTTTTAAGTTGTTTTCTTTTCCAAGACTGTCGTTAACAACTTTCGTTTTACAAATTAATTTTTCTTTACTGTCATTGTCGGATAAATTTTTGGAACCGTCTTTATTATTTTTATAACAGTCGGAAGTCAAGTCAAGGTGATTCGGATCAATTTGAGGGATGTTTTTCTCTTTGTCTGGACAATCAGGAACTATTTCGTTGATTTCAGGACCACTCTGCGTAACAACTGGTGACACACCTACCAGATAAAAATTTCAAATGAATAAACTGTCATTTTTGTCGACAACATCATCGTAATTTAAATACATATCATTAACCAATTCGTTAAAGAAAAACATAATCAGTCGTTAACTAACCGTTTTTTTTTTTTTTTTATATATATTTTTATTTTTTTTTATTTTTAATAATCACCTGAATTTTGTTCAATGCTTTCGATGTATTCATTGATATCGGACACGACTTTGTTCTCCGATAATGTTTGATCCTATTTTGTATGAGAAACATCACCAGTTGGATTTTTGGCCACAAAATCGCTTGGATTTGTTTCTCGGGTGCTTTGGACGTCGCCGTTTTGTGGTTTAGATAATTTCTCCACTTCCTTAATTTCCTTAACTATTTCGTCCCAGTCGTCCTTAAGCGAAGTCTTGCCTTAAATAAAATTTTCTAAATAAGTTTCAAAATACACAGCCGTTGATTAAGGCAAAGGTCGTGGGAAAGTAAAAGTCTGCTCTTGAAACATCAAAACAGAACACATGTTCGGATGAATCAGAACTGATTTGTTTCGTTATACTTGTTACTACCAAGCGTCACATAAACAAACCTAGTTGTTGTCAGTCTTCAGGAATGAACACAACTCCATCAGACAGGAACAACCCACAAGAACGGTTTTATGTGTCTTAAATAACAGAAATTTGAAAACCTAAAAATATTTGTTAATAATAAATTCGGTCGTCAAAATAATTAAAATAAATCTAAAATGAAATAAAAGATAATACTATCGTTTATAAGTAAACCTGTCATTTATTGTCTGAGTTTTTCACATAATAAAAACTCTTCGTAAAAATAAAAACTTTCGTCAAATAACTGGTCCTTCGTTTAATAAAAGCACTTTATTTTAACGACGTCAAATATTACATTAACTCAAGTGTACACTGAGAATTTACACAATAAATTCAAAAGATATCTTTCAATAAAATTCACAAAATAAATTCAGTGCACTGACTCTAATCGTTTAGTAAAAACACTCGTTAAATTAAACAATTTGAAATATTTAAATTTCTAGAAATTTTAATTTTGTACATTGTTTTTATTAATTTATTTTTCCTTTAATTTCAAAAGAAATTAAACAATTCGAACTTTGTTTTAATCGTGAAAATTACAAACTACAATTGTAAACAAATAGTAGTTACAGGTCATCTAGCGGAAATTTATTTACCTTATTATAAAAGATAAGGTAGGGAAAGTATTGACCGACTGTCGATTTTATATTCACTATTTTGTTCAAAATTCGTTTAATTATTATATTGCAATATTGAATTTGATCACACACTCGTTTATTTTAAGTTAATGATTAATTTGAATTAATTAATTCGTTATTTTTCTTATTCAAATATTTTCTCGAGAAATAAATCGTTCGTAGAATTTTAGGTTATATACAGTCGTTAAACCAGTTAAATTTTTTCGTTTATTTAAAATTGAAAACTGTCATTATATGGAATTTAAAAAGGAAACTTCAAATAAATACTGGTTGTCGTAAAGTAAAACACTTTACTTACTCAAACTGATCGTCTCTCCTCCGGCAAAAATTGCCGTGAAAAAGGAATCGTCCAATTTCACCTGGACCTCAACTTCGCGGTCCTCTGCATCCCGGTTTTCCAACTCTAGAGCTCTTCTACATCGGTTGATCACCTTTTTTGTTGTCGTTGACATGGTGAACAGTCGTCAGGATCCTTTACACTTCGTATTCACTCGTCGTTAACAGCTCGTTACAATCCTGGGCACAAACTATAATGGCTGCCGTGTAACCACGCCGCGAGCACACCGAACGCGTCTACCGAATTTCTGATAAATGTCGCTTAAACCACATCCATACTAGAAACTTTTGTCTTAAAATGCATTGCTAGGGTGATAATATTATTTCTTAAAAGAAGCTATAGATCAAAGTTTGAAAATGAAGCAAAAAATCTTATTTTCGTTGCAAAAAAAAGCGCCAAGTGGATTTTTATTTTATTTTAGGTTTATTTTCTTTCTAATATCACCTAGAAACAGAATCCACTTGAAAATTTTATTTACCTTTAAATTTTATTTAAATTCGCTCCAGAGCACCGTGTGTGAAGTTAGATCGTGAGACATAGAAGATAAGATTCATTTTTGCTTCCTCATAGAGGAAGCGTTGTGATCGTTAAGATTTTCGATTTTCTAAAAATAGTGTAAATCGACTTAGTTTCATCTGAAAAGTTCAAATTTTCATTCCTGAGAAAATGTCCGGATGTGTGTGTGTGTGTGTGTATGTGTGTGTGTGTGTATGTGGTAATTTTTTTGTCGCCAGGATATCTCGAGAACGCTTCAACGGATTTTAATAAAATTTGGATGACATATGAAGCTCACAAATATCTAAATTTGGACACAGGGATTTTTGAAAATACCCAATCAAATTTTTTTGAGCACCTTTTTTCATCGAAAATTTCGTTTTTTGGCAAAAAATTTTTTCATGCTGAAAATTCAGACAAATGAATGAAAAAATCGTATTCCTTGTTTCAAAACGAATCGATTGACCTATATAAAGTATATAATTGACCAAAAACTCACCTAAAAAATCATGATTTTTCAGTTTTTTTCATCAAAAAATCTCGTTTTTGGAAATTTTTTTTAATGCTTAAAATTCAACCAAACGAATTACAAAATCATATTCCTTGTCTCAAAACAAATCGAGTGACCTATATCACTTTTATATTTGACTAAAAACTTACGTATTAATTCACAATTTTTAATTTTTTTATTGAAAAATCTCGTGTTTTGCCAAAAAAAATTTCTTGCTTAAAATTCAGACAAATGAATTAAAAGAATCATATTCCTTGCCTTAAACGAATTGTCTAAAAATAATTGACTAAAAACCCACGTAATAATTAATGATTTTTCATTTTTTTCCATCGAAAAATCTCTTTTTTTGCCAAAAAATTTCTAACAATTATTATTTTTTGACCACAGTTCCTTTTTAAAAAAAAATATTCTATTTTAAAAAACGAATATGATATTCAAAATTAAGTAACTTACCTTTAATTTTTTAGAACATTATTGCTTTTTTTCTTAAAAAAATAATAAATTTCATTGATTTGTTATAATTTCTTAAATTTTTTTATTGTCCATTCATTTTCCTTCAACAAAAATGTAGGATAGTGGAAAATATTAAATTAAATTAAATTAATTAAATTATTATTTTTTATATTATAAATAAATGTATTGCTTCCTCTATGAGGAAGCAAATTATCTTGCTTCCTTGGAAGCGAAGTGTCCATGAAATGGACAGAATTCACACCTAGTTAGTTAATATGTTTTTTTGAAAGTTGTTTTTGAAAAATGAGTTCTCAGTAAAAGAGGAGATATTTCAATTGAAATGATAAAGATTGGGATATTGCTCGTAATGGGGATATGATAAATGACAATCACATGTATAAGTTGTTTCCAAGAACAAATTACAGGATATTTAGAAATGTTACATGAATTAAAAACAATTAATAAGAATAAATCACATATTCAAATATTGTTTAGTGGAAATCGACTTTTGGGTCACTGGATTTGCACTTATTATGATGGAAATAAACTTTTTGTTTATGATAGTCTTAATAAAGACTAAAAAGAAAATATTTATGCAGGTTATATCCATTTAAACTTAATGCAGTTGTTTTAAGAGTACAACAACAACCAAATTTTGTTGATTGTGGTGGATACGCGATTGCGTTTGTTGTTTCTTTATATTTTAATATTCAACCTGAAAATGTTGTATATAATCATGCATTAATCAGAACTCATTTGCATATGATGTTTGAAAAAAATGTGTTATCTCATTTTGCAATAATTTTGCAAACTTGTATAAACTTGGAATTGTCAATATCGAATAAATAAAAAACAATAATTTACATGTGAGGAATGTAAAAAAAGCGACACAGAAGAGAAAAATACAAAAATAGGACAGAAAATAGTTGTTAATATTCCTGAGTAGGAAACAAAAAAAGGAAGTACTAAATATGAAAAAATGTATTGTAAAAGACCCAACCTTAAAGGACAGGTGCAAAAGAGAGACAACAAATAAATATGGAAAGTGTAAATAGTTACCGAAATTTAAATCTTTGTAAGAAAAAATATGTGGAAAATGCGTCAAATTCTATTGAAGTGGTAAAAGAATGTAATAGTTATAAAATATTAGAAACAATAGTTGTAAGAAGATATTTTTTAGCAATTCTAATGAAAAAAGTAGAATAAATAGAGCAGAATATCAGAAAGAATATAGTGAAATGATGAAATTAAAATAAAAAAAATCGGGCAAGTACGAGTTACTCTCGTACCAAGTCGAAGGGTTCTGCACCGTTCTAATTTCTTTCAATTATATGACGCAGAGATTACAAATTTTGCACCAGGAAACCATTTTTAAAATTTTTTTTTATTATACACTAAATAAAACTTTATTGGTACAAATTTTTAGCACTATAAGCCAAAAATTTTGCAGCTGAAGGGTCAGGGCCGTTTTCTAAATACGTTATCAAAAAATAAGGAATTAACCAATTATTATTCAAACTTTTTTTTTAAAAAAATACGAATTTTGGAAAGTACATTCTATGAAGACGAACATTAACAAACTTCTATATATTTTTCCCGTAATCTACACGTAAATCTACATACATGTACCAAACTGAAGCATCCTAAGTCAAATGGTTTGGAAGATTAAGGGAGGGACATGGTCATTTTTCGATTTTTTTTAAAAAAATCGTACTTTTGGCTAGTAAACACTATGAAGACCGCCTGTACGAAAGTTCTCTATAATTTTCCTGTAATCTTCACGTAAATCTACATACGTGTATCAAATTGCAGCATCCTAAGTTAAATAGTTTGGAGGATTACGGGGGACATGGTCATTTTTTCGAATTTTTTAAAAAAAATCGTACTTTTGGCTAGTAAACACTATGAAGACCGTCTTTACGAAAGTTCTCTATAATTTTCCTGTAATCTACACGTAAATCTGCATACGTGTACCAAATTGCAGCATCCTAAGTCAAATAGTTTGGTAGATTAGGGGGGGCATGGTAATTTTTTTGCATTTTAGGGCAAAAATGTGGTTTTTTCTGGATTTCGGCATGTTCATGAGCTCGAATCGCGTTTTCCATATATTTTCGTAAATCCATGGTGAAGTTACATATGTGTACCAAGTTGGAAGTCTCTAACTTATATAGTTTAGAAGTTATAGGGGGAGCGAAAACGGACACACATAGTGATTTTAATAGGGTTCCGTTTAACGGTACGGAACCCTAAAAATTGATGACAAAGAAACAGAAATATCAGTTATGAAAGATGTATGTTTAAGTTGTGAAACAGATTAAAATTGTTCTAAAAAAAACCAGATAGAAAGTGCTGTTAAAGAAGAAAAGGGAGATAATAATTCTGACAAATTAATAATTTCTAGCTGTTGTAATGAGACAAGTAAAAAAAGTCGTGCAGAATATCAAAAATTAATTCAAGATAATCAAAAATTATCTTCAAAGGCTTAAATTAAAATGACAAATAATAATTTATGAAAAAGAAAGAGAAATGTTACTTATAAAAGATGTAAGTCAGGAAACAGATTTCTATGTTTGTAGTAAGAGGAATTTTGAAAGTCAGTTAAAGAGTTAAAGTATCTTAAAAAAGTAGGAGGAGATGATATGAATGAGAAATTACAAAGAATAGTAAGCCAGACAAAAGTTGATAACACCTCTTATCAGAAAATTAAAAAAAGTAGAGCAGAATATAAAAAAAATCTATCGTTAAAGATTGAAATTGAAACAGAAGATGTGCCATGATAAGGATGACAATAATGAAATGCTTTATTCAAAAGCTATGCAGGAGAAAGATGTAATGATTTGTGATGTCAAAAGAAAAATAAGTCACGCAAAATATCAAAAACAATAACTTTAAAGTTTAAAATTAAAAAGAAACATAATCAATAAAAAAAGAATAGATGTTCGAAACATAAAGGTAAAAAAATAAAGTCATTTATGAGAATGAAAATAACATTGATATTTGTGATTTTGCTTATGCAGAAACAAATATTAATAGCAAACATGTTCCAAGCAGTGTTGCCGCTTTCATCATTCAATAATTCCCAGTATGTGCTTCAAAAATTTCCAATTTTTCCTTGGTGAAGTTTGAATTTTTCCATGAAATTTCCATCAATTTAAAATTATTGCTAAATTTTAAAATAAGTGATTGTTTCTCATTATTATTTACAAATCCTCTAAAATACTCCAATTGTGACTAGATTTTTAATAAAAATTTATTAAATATACAAATTTTCTTTAAATATAAAGAGGAAAAAATAAAGGGAAAATTACGAGTGCAAGAAATTTCCCAAAAACTGAAAATTCGAATATCCAAATGGTCAAATTTCAAAATGATCGAACATCCACTTTGTCAAATGTCCAAATGTTCGAACTTTTTTTTCATGTAAGTTTCCTATCTATGAAATGTGTTGGTATAGTAGATTGGACAAGTTTGGGAAATTTAAAATATCCATAATGATTTTAAATTTCGCGCCCTTGTCCAATCTACTATACCAACACATTTCATAGATTGGAAACTCACATTAAAAAAAAACTTCGACCTTTTGGAAATTCGAACATTTGGAAATTCAACAAATTGGAAATTCTACAATTTGGATATTCGATCATCTGGAAATTCGGGAAAATGAATATTTGACAGTTTAGAAATTTGACAATTTGGAAATTCAACAATAAATTTGGAAATTCGACAACTTAGAAATTCGATAATTTAGAAATTCTACAATTTGGAATGTCGACAATTTGGATATTCGACAATTTGGAAATTCGACAATATGGACTTTCGACAATTTGTAAATTCGGACATTTGAATATTCGATTATTTGAAAATTCGACAAAATGGACATTCGGCGTTTTGAGTATTCGATCATTTGGATATTTGACAATTTCGTTATTCGACCGTTTAGAGATTCGACTTTTAGAAATTCGACCATTTGAATATTCGACCTTCTGGGTTTTTGGGGAATTTCCTGCACCCGGTAATTAGGCAGACAAGAATATTTCGTGAAAAATATGTTTTAGATGATACTAATAATGATTTTTAAGTGCCGTAAGTCGATTAAGGACAGAGGTGATTTCAAGTGCTGCGTGGAACTGCAGCAGTTGGACGCGGCTCAAAAGCAGCGTGACAGCGAAGCAGGAAGAAACATCTCAGAGGTTGCATGACAAGCCTGCATGACGGATCAGCTCAAAGGCAAGTTGCCAACGTTGCACGATGACTCAGCACACGGGCAGCTGGGCAATGCTGCAGGACGGTTCAACCCCTACAAAACTGTTTGTACCTGAAAGATGGAGCAGCCTCTAAACAACTCGGCAGCGCTGGAGGATGATTCAGTTCACGGGCAGCGTGTCAGCGCTGCAGGATGGTTCATCTCCGACAATTCTGGGTAGCTCTGCGAGATGGGGTATTCCAGAGGTAGCTTAAAGGGCTGCAGGGTGACTCAGTTCACGGACAGCTTGGCAATGCTGCTGGACGGCCAAACTCTTACAAAGCTGAGTAACTCTGCAAGATGGCGAAACCCACAGTCAACTCGAAGCGCTAAGCGGTGACTTAGGTCACGGGCAGTTTTTCAATGCTCCAGGATGATTGAGTTTCTACAGAGCTGGGTAGCTCTGCAAGATGAAGGAACTCTCAGGCAGAATGGCATCGATGATGGATAGTACAGCTCAGAGTCAACGGATGAGGTTTCAGGTTGGAACAACTCAAAGGCAGCGTGGCACCGCTGCAGGAAAATTCAGCTCTTAGGCAGCATGGACCTGCTGCAGGATGGAGCGGCACAAGCAGAGCGCTGTACAACATTTCACCTGTAAACAGACTCAAGCAAGAGGGCGTGTATGTACTAAAGGTTTAAGCAACCTGCACGTCTGTACTCAGATAGTACTGCACCGGAACAATAAGAAACCTGCACGTTTGCAGTCAGATAGTTGTGAAACCAAACAGTAAGGAACCTGCAAATCTGCAGTCAAACAATAAGAAACCTGCAAATCTGCAGTCAAACAATAAGAAACCTGCACGTTTGCAGTCAACAATAAGAAACCTGCACGTCTGCAGTCAAACAATAAGGAACCTGCACTTCTGCAGTCAGATAGTACTGAACCCATACAATAAGAGACGGGCATGTCCCCAAGAGGTAAGATATATGTACATGTGCACCCAGAACGTGAGCGATATGCACGGGTGCCCGTAAAAGTAAGAGACATGCACCCGTTCAACCAAAATGTAAGAGATGTGTACATGTACCCAGAAAGTAAGAAGTATGCTCGTAAAAGAAAGAGATTTGCACACGTGTACCCAAAAGATAAGAGGTGTCTACATGCACGCACCCACAGAGTGGAAGGAATAAATCTATAAACCCAAAAGGAGTAAAAAAAACTATGTTTGCCCACGTAGGAAGAGAAACACACCGGAGCCTAAAAGCAAGGAGTAACGTATATGCACAGCCATCGCAACAAATGCCTCACCATCACCATACGCAAACCGCAAGAGGCACTCGCGACAACAGCCGTGCACCTAAGAAAAATGAGAAGCACACGTGTGAACCCAGAGAAAAGGAACAACAAGCTTACCCGCTGGAACTAGCCGGCACCAAGCCCACACTCACAGTATAGCTGAAGCACCACTTTCGCAATAGTATCTCGCAGAAAAGTCACTGCACTTCCTCCAAATGGCCACGTGTTTGCGAGCTGTCCATTGGCACCGATGTAACACTTTAAAAACCGAACAACAGCACACTATCCGTCTCCAAGGACCAAAAATGTTAAAAAAAACTGTTTGGTGGGATTTCACAAAATGTCACAGCACTTTTAGTTTCACGTAATAAAGTTTATTATTATTACAATTATACAATACGGCACATTTGTATATCAGAATACGTCACAATTGTATACTCGCCACAGGCACAAATTAAGAGAAACAATTGAGAAACCGTCTGAAAATACATGGGTAGACGCGCTCGATGTGGATTGTATGAAAGTCGTAACGAAACTGAACTCCCTCATCACATCAGGCCCTCGTTGACAGACCAAAAGGGTGGGAGAACTTCCACCAACGATTCGAGCTCCATCCTGTAGAAAGAGAAGAAGGGATGGCATGGCCCCAGAACAGGGAAAAACCCAGCTCATTAGGAATTTCAAACTCTATTTAAGATTTTATGACAGATTAAGCATAGTTTAAGAATGATTGCCGAAAGTCATAAAACCACCCATTCGAATCCCGCAAAAAACCTTCCTTATAAATTTAAACATTTTAAACAACAACTATTTATCAAATTAAGCTGGAGAGTCGCATCGTACTTCTCAATTTTTCAACTTTTCAAGACGAATGTAACTAGTTACTAACAAAAAACTAAAAATAACAATTGTATGCATTGTTTAAACAAATTATTATTGTCTAATTTCGTCTTTTTATCTATTTAAGTTAAAGACTAGCAACTTTTTTTCAATTTTGCAACTTTTCATGCTGAATTATTCAAATTACTGCCAAGAAACTAAAAACAGCAGTTTAACCAATTGTTTAAACAAATTATAAATCTTTAACATTACCTTTCCATTAAATTAAGCTTTAAAGTTGAAATGTTCTTTTAATTTTGCAAGTTTACAATCTAAACGATATCAATTACTAACAACAAACTAAAAATAACAATTGGACCAATTGTTTAAACAAATTATTGTTATTTCATTTCATTTTTTTATCTATTTAAACTACAGAGTTGCAACTTTTTTTTAATTCTGCATCTTTTCAAGACGAATGTAACCAGTTACTAACAAAAAACTAAAAACAACAATTGTATGCATTGATTAAACAAATTAAAATTCTTTAATATCAACTTTCCATCAAGTTAAGCTTTAAAGTTGAAATTTTCTCTTAATTTTGCAAGTTATCAATCTGAATGTTACCAATTACTAACAAAAAACATAAAACATTTCCCGTTCATTTCTCGACGAATTGTTGACTGATTCTCCATTTTGTGTTCATAACAGTTGTACGAATGTGCCGTATTCGAGTTTGAAATAACAATAAACTATCCTTTTTGGAAACTATAACGGTGTGATATTTTGTTAAAATACCATCAAACAATCCTACCAGACGGAATTATTGAGTAAAGGCTTTCATCAATTGATTATAATAAAAATGTTAAAAAGCTGACTTCTTTTCTTAATTAAGAGTAACGAAAAATGTGGCGGACAGAGATGTAATATTAATATCCGACTTTAATAAATTAATTAAAAGAGACGAGGAACAATTCCATGTTTAAATTAACCGTTTTTTTTATTAACATAATCAAGATGTAAATAGTAAATACTTTTGTTTTTCAGTGTAATAATATAATTCAGGTTAAATATTTGCAAAAGTGGAAAATATTGCAACTCTGAAGTTTAATTGAATAAAAAACATTTGTATCCATGCGCGAGTACGAACATGGGTGCACTGAAATGCGCAAAACATAAAATGACGCAAACATGCGCAGCTGAATTTTTCAGATCTGCTACACAACACTTAAGGCTACATAAAAATTATAGACAGAAGACTTCACCTAGCGTCACTTTTTTTTGGCACACTTTTTTCACACGATTTCTTTGTAATTGAAACTCATTATTTATTGTCATAAAAAAAAACAAAAGACAACAAAATATATTAACTTTTTTCCATTTTCTGGTTATTTAATGTCTTAATTATAACTTTTGTTCATTATATGCTAATATTTTTATATTTTTCTAAAAAAAGCATTAGTTGTAAAGTTGTAATAAAGTACAGTTGTGACACTTCTTTAGTAAGTAAATATTATATGACTTTGACACCATATTGTGTACATACTACTTAATTTTTGACAAATTAAAAGTAATTTCTGACTTCCTTGGAGTTTCCTGAGGTCCCCTACGTTAGTATAATTTTATTTTTTACAACTTTAAAAAATCGGTTTTTCCCGTTTTTTGGGTCAATCCGACCACTGCGCCGTGATATCAAGTCCTCACTCAGGCAGCAAAGATGGAAACCCCACCAACCAGGACTCCAGCTGCGTCCTATAGAGAGAGAGAAAGAGTACAGGCATGGTAGTAGCACAGGGGAAAACCCACCTTAATAGACCTTTTACCTTTCATACACCATTTCAGATTTTATGATAGATTACAAAAGACGATAAACGACGCATCCAAATATTGCCAGAAATTCTCCTTATAACTTTAAATATTTTTTCATAACGCAGTCTTAAAAATGTCGTGATTCGGTTCTCTGTAGATAACCAAAAAGTTTCAGATTTAAGAACGATTCACTATGTGACGTCAGAGTGCAAACAAATACAGTCCAAATTGCATGTCTCCCACTTTTCTACTTTTCTTGTACGCACTGTTTGACCAACAGAACAGAGTCGATGTCTTTAGCGTGAGTAGTACAGCTTCAAAATCTAACCTGACCGTATCACTAGCGGGGCGTGTTGACAAGTAAAAAAGTGTGAGACATTCAATTTGGATTGTATTTGTGTACACTCTGAGGTGACATAGTGAATCGTTCTTAATTCTGCAACTTTCTGGTTATCTATACAAAGAACCGAATCACGCCTTTTATGACTTTGTTATGAAAAGTATCGTTTGTAACTGCGTGAACAAAGCAGTCGTTTTGAAACTCGATCAATTTTTGCAACTCGTTTCACTCGTTGCAAAAACATTGCACTCGTTTCAGAAACGACTGCTTGTCACGCATGTTACGAAATATACTATTAAACATCTTTTCTTGCACGACTGTCCCACTCACAAATGAAACAAGGAAATTGTTCTGTTGTCCTAAAATGACTACCACATATGAGCCAGTTATGTTATAAATATTGTGACGTTATTTTTCTGTCAATTACCGTCACAAGGCAAAGGCCGAGTAGATTGCTGCAGTTTAGAGTCATTTTCAGTTAGTTGTAGAGAATTTTTAGGCTTTCGTCGCTCCGTAAGCTATTTTTAGTAATTTTTGTTATTTTAAGGTTTAGTTTTTTTGGTATTTAGCTACTTTTGAGGGTTTAGTAATTTTTGTTACTCCTGACTTTCAGTTTGAGATTAATTTCGAGTTAAAGTTAGTGCTAAAGTTTGTTTTGGGACTTTTCAGTAGATTGGCAGAAGTCCAGTTGAGATACTGGCGCTCCACTTAAATGGGGTTTGGGGTGTGACATCGATAGGGTTTAGTTTTGGGTTTTTTTGGGATTTTTTGTTATTGCAGGCCTTGCTTGGGCGATGTGGTTTTGTCCAGGAGAGGAAGCTTTTGGCAGGCCTCCGTGGGTGAATTGCCACAGTTATCCTGCGGTGGAAGCTACTTTGTTGATATTTAACCCTGTCACAACCTGGATCCCAGGAGAAGCAACTACCAGGGAATTCTCGCTTTAGTTTAGAATTAATTGAATTTAAATTTAGTGCCTTATGAATGAGGCAACCTGTACGCAGTCTATAGGGCGAATCGCAAATTAAACGGTAAACGCACCGGAAAGACCTCGTCACGTGATTACTGATTAATATAAGAATTTTGTGTGACTAAGAATCGCTCTCTTGCCTTTGAACCATCGTCAAGTCAACGTCGTCTTGCTACAGTCTGAGATGTGACTCAGAAGTGTGTTCCCGTCTTATTTTGCTCCCTAATAGTGATTAGTTCATTAGATTATTAAATCTAGATCTTTGCAAGTTCAGATCGATATAGTGCTAAATAAGAAGCTACATTTAGTGACAATGAAGCTTAGCATCACCTGGGTGCATTACTGGCAGATTTTCGTAAGTCATTATCTTATTAGTGTTAATTCTAACGATGAATATCGAGTATAAAGGTTAGATCTACTGAAATTAAACTACGTGCTGCCGCACTTGTTACCTAGGCAAATATGCCTTCGCTACAGATTAAAATTAAACTATTTGTTGCCGCACTTGTTACCTGGGCCAAAATGCCCCCGCTACAGATTAATATTAGACTATTTGTTGCCGTATTTGTTACCTGGGCTATAATGCCTCCGCTACAGATTAAAATCGTGGTGTAATCTACACCCTTACAGATCCTCTCCGAGAATAGTGCAAGTTTACTGCAGGTCGCTTCCTGACGCTTAGGAAACGCTTACCTCTGCTCCCGGCTCTTTCTCGAAGCCTACGGCTCTATTTTCCTTGTTACATAAATTGGCGTGATGCCAATCGTAGAACGATAAATTAAATAAAAAGGGTAGAAATGAACCTGCGTTACCTTATTAATAAAATGACTTGAGTTTCTAGAATTTTAATTTTAAAATTAATTAATAAATTCGAGTATTGATCTCGTTCACTTTAGATTGTTAAATTGTTTCTATGATATTACGAGAACTTTAGAGATTCGTTTGTAATCTGATAATTTGTAAGTTTGGAAAATATAAGAGTATTATGTTCTTTTTCGTAATTCTGATTTTTTATTTCTAGTATTGTGACTCAAATGTTTAGCTCCAGATTCGCATTTCCTAGATCCCGAACTTCTCTCCACAACCTGCCTAACTGAGCGACACTGGCACGTGCTTAAAATCTAGTTAATAATGCTTTTGTTTAGTCGATCTTATTTAAGTTTCTTTGAGTTTGTTGTGAGTTTTGTTTTTGAGATTTTGAGTTTTTGAGATTTTGAGATTTTAGTCCGGTTGACAATACCGGCGATACAAAATTGTCTGGCGCCCTATCGGGGATCGCCTAAACAACTTTAGCAGGGAACTAGATTGCACATATAACGATAGTCTTTTGAATTTATTTGGAATAAGGTTATAATTGAGTTAATATTGAGAAATTGGTAAAGGATTCAAGTTTAGATTAAGCTCTCGCTGTTTGCAGATTGATTTCTTTTATTTATTACGAAATTGTGGTAAGTAACATTTTTAGATTATCTTTAGTTTATTATTTCGAGTTTATAATTCGCGTTACAAAATACCGCTTAAAATATGTGAGTCAAGTTTAGAGAATTTATTTAGATGCTTTTAGAATGTATTGAGTACTAGAATAAAGTTTAATTATTGTTTAGAGAGAAATATTTCGTTACAAAATTAAAAGTTTGTTTAAAGAAAAAAGATTCGTTACAATATATATATATATATATATATATATATATATATATATTTTAGAAGATACTAATGACATTGATATGATCCTTTTAAAATACTCGAATGAGCAAGAGGAATAGCAGCATATTCATTGGCATTTAAGACTGATTTTGGAAGAATCAAGGAAGAGTCTCCAATTAGTGGGTTCATATAATCCTGGTATAATTTTATTTAATAATCCATTAACATTATTGCTTTAGACAAGAGATTTGTCTTTTGAAAAATATTTTTGTATTTCTCTTTCTTTGTTTCTGTATGCTGATACTTTAGTTTTAGGAGTTAATAAATTTCTCTCTTTTACCTTTGATGCTAGAAACTCAGATGAGCCTTTTGGAAGACCAAGATCACGAATAAGATCATCTAAATCATTTCGATAAAAAATATGGTTTCATTAGAATTACAGGGTTCTTCAAAACCGCTATTATTAAGAATATTTTCATCTGCTGATATTGATCCGTCATGAATCTCCATTATATTTTCATTTGATGTAAGAGTTTAAATTTAAACTGGGGTTTCTAGGCTGATACTTATATATGTATATAATTTTACTTTAGTATTTCTTATTATACCCCGTAATGTAACAAGAGCAAAAATAACAGTCATCATGGTGATCTTTAGTCACACGCCAAATCGTAGGTTCCGGAACGACTCTCAACATTAAATAACATTTACCTAAATCGCATAACATTATTCTGCACGCATTGCATATACTGGTAGGCTTATCTAAGTTTATCATGGTCATTTTGAAGTAATCGAAATATTTTACCTTAACAGCATCTGTTATTATTCGACGATTACTAACGGGTCCATAATGACTGCAGACATAACAAAATTTATTTATTTTTTCTCTACATGGTAATCTTAATTTATTTCTTTATTCAATAATACACGGGCTAAAAGACGCCATTTCGTACTGATCGTACGTAATACAAAGAAAGAAGAAAAATTTACTAATTTAAATTATATTTAAATTTAATTTTTTAATGACCTGATTGCATTAAAATAATAATTAGAAATAAATCTAACATTTTTTTGTTTGTTGGAACAACGAAACAAAATTAAAACATACAAATGAAAAAGACAGTCGTTAAAATTTGATTTTTACGACTTTCAAATCGTATTTTGTTTTATTTTGCAGTTGTTATGTGAGAAGAAACAAATTTTTATGAAGAGACAAAATCATAATTGATAGCAGTAACATATTTAAAAAAAAAAATTACATCATTTTAAACTTATAAGGCTAAACATAAACATGTATTTGGTACTTTATTTAGTAAATTTCAAAATAATATATATATATATATAGGTAATTATATAATTATGCTCTTTTATTATCATTTACTAACGTCCTATAATATTTTATTTTTAGAGTTTCACTTAAAGCAATGTATTCCTGGCAAAATGAAACCAACTTGCACTTACCTGGTAGTGCTGTTAGTGTTGCTCATCAGTTTCTTCGATGCGTACTACATCAGCTGGCCCCAAATGCTATCTTTATACAGATGTTTCAAACACGAATTAATGGTAAGTTCTATCATAATGTTAAAACTAGCGAAAAATGTTGTGACTTGTTTTTTTTAAAAACTCTTCACAAAAGTAGTTCCTTAACAGCAGTACCAATGAACTACCCGAGTAAAAACTTTAAATAATCTCGCGCAGTAAATTATTTATGCAAGCGGAACACGTTTTGCTCGGTTTCTTGGCGCGCTTTTGAGACCCAAAGCAGACCATTACGTCAGCCAGCAGTTTTGCCTGCCGTTGCCTGCAAACCTACTGCCTGACGTATTGTCTGCTTTGAGTCTCAAAAACTCGCAAAAAAACCGAGAAAAACGTAATCCACTTACATAAGACATCGTGTGGACTTCGACTCAAAACGCATTTCTCGATGTACAATATACTATTATTTAATCCTTAATTGAATCGCAAATAATGTCCAGATCCGGATTCACCAACCCTCAAAATATTGTATAAAAAGAAATTTATATTATTTTGTGTTTATATATTATTTTGTACTTGAATATTATTTTGTATTTGACTATTATTTTGTATTTGAATATTATTTTGTATTTGGATTAGTGCTGATTGAGATTTTTATATTCTGTTTTTTTTATATAAACTGTCTTTGTAAATAAGAAAAGACATACAACAAAGAAAGAGTTGTTGTGAATAAAAAGAACATATTGTACAACCGGACAATTCTCTGAGAAGTACGGGAACCGCACTTCTTAGAAATAAATGTATTTAAATTTAAAACAACGAATGTGAGGTGGTCAGTTGGTGTTAAGGATCGACATCTATATTACGAGGTCCGATGAAACGGGCAAGGAAAATCAGAGTTCCGAAAACTGAATGGTGGCGACACCCATCGGCGGGCCGCGAAAGCTACACTCACACCTTGGCAAACCAGCTGAGGGGTTTTTCCTTGGTAGAACGAGATCGGCTTCCCTACCACATAGGGAGGCAAGGACGCCATTTCGCCAGGTTAAGCAGGCCGGCCAGATGATCACTCACCAAGGAAGTGCGACTTCTCTCTACGGTTACCTAGTGAATTCTCAGTGTTTGGATTTCCTATGTAAGAAACGAGTACTAAAGGTAAGTGTTAAAAGTTAACGGAAAAGGAAACTCTCAGCTCATCCCTACCGGAATTTGTGGTATTAGTGGGGTATTAGTTAATACCCTCTTAATACCCTCTTAATACTATTTTAGAGTTGTGTTCAAATGACTTAAAATCAGTTTTAAGGACTTTTAAAAAAACTTTTGGAGTCACTTTTTTCAACATTTTTATTCACTAAAAAAATTTTAAAGTCCAAATCGAAAAATTTTTGTTTTGGAAAGAAATGTTTTTAATTTTATTTCGTAATACAAACAATAAACTACCTGCAGGGTGTCATTATCGTTCGAGCAAACCCTTGTATAATAAGGGTTAATAGATTTAGAAAAAGAGATAACATTTTCGAGTTTTAATGAAAAAAGAGAAATTAAATTAAATTTTGAAATTTTACTTCATTTTTTAAATATTCTTTAAATTTAAATTTTTATTTCTAAATGCGAAAAATAGACTAAATGATAAGCCCATCACTTTTCGAGCCAACCCTTGCATAATGAGTGTTATAATTGGTTTTGGAAAAGAGATAACATCTTTTAGCTTCAACGAAAAGAGAGATAAATACATTAGTGCGTGGTATTCAAAGTTATAAATGAATAGAACTTAAATGTGTATAATGTGGAAGTAAACGATGCGTATTATTGTAAATTTTTTATTAAGTGTTTATAATAGAAATGTGTTTTATCTGAAAGTGTATAGTATTAATATGCTTATTGTTTATTAAGAGTTTGTGTTGAATAGTTCTTAATACAGTGAACAAAAAGTGTTTTTTGAAGAATGGAACTGTAAGTGTTAAATAATAAATATTAAAGTGACTATAATAATAAATATACAGTAAAAATTAAATGTGAAAAGTGACAGTGATTTAAATGAAAGTGTGCAAAATGTGTTGACTAAAGTAACAATATTTAGAAAGTGTTTAAGTTTTTTATTTCCTTCTTATTTTCAATAAAGTTAGTGTTATGATATAATAACATGAGAGAATGATATGAGATAAACAGATAAGACAAGGGGAGAAATGAGGTAAAATATGAGACAATAGCATGAGACAATGAGATGAGATAAACATGTGAAAGATTGAGAGACAGCAGGTAAAGAGATGAGATAATGAGATCAGATAAATAGATATGAGATACCCATATAAGATACAGAAACAAAAATAAAACATTAAGACTTAATATAGAAAGATATTTTGATGACATGTAGGATAAAGAGGTGATTATGAAGTAAAGTCGTGAGACATATAAAATAAGATTCATTTTTTGTTAATATGTTTTTTGCAAGTTGTTTTTGAAAAAATGAGTTCTCAGTTAAAGAGGAGATATTTCAATTTAAATGATAAAGATTGGGATATTATTGGTAATGGGAATATGCTTAATGACAATCACATGTATAAGTTACAGAAATTATTGGAACTTGCATCAGGTGGTAGTTTGCAAGAACAAAATACAGGATATTTAGAAATGTTAGATGAAATAAAAACAGTTAATAAGAATAAATCACATATTGAAATATTGTTTAGTGGAAATCGACTTTTGGGTCACTAGATTTGCACTTATTATGGTGAAAATAAACTTTTTGTTTATGATAGTCTTAATAAAGGTTGTTTAAATAAATATCAAAGAAAATATTTATGCAGGTTATATCCATGTAAACCTAATGTAGTTGTTTTAAGAGTACAACAACAACCAAATTTTGTTGATTGTGGTGTATACGCGATTGCGTTTGCTGTTTCTTTATATTTTAATATTGAACCATAAAATGTTGTATATAATCATGCATTAATGAGAACTCATTTGTATATGATGTTCGAAAAAATGTGTTATCTTCTGTTTCGATAATTTTACAAAATTGTATTACTATAAGGCCGCTTTAGCGCGCGCTTTTTTTCTAGTTTGATTAAATACAAATTTCTTTATTAAATTTATTCAATATTGTGTTTATTCAGTGCAGAGCTCGTACCTGCTGTCCTCCCGTCTCCCATATCGACGCTAGCTACGACCCTGTGACGTGACTTTTGCTCGGACGTCGAGCTAGCCAGGCCGGAAACGGTGCCGTTTGTTTTGAAAACGGAGTCTATCACGGAAAGAAGGTTTCACCTATGAAACCTGTGCACAGTGGGGCACGGGATTTAACGGTGCCATGCACGTTGAAAAGCAGTGTAAGCACAAGATTTTTCGAGGCTCTCACCGCGCCCAAATACAGGTCCGTTGTGAGAGAGTGACAGGTACGACAGTGCAGCGAAATGATTAGGCATTATACCTTGTGACGTCAGAGGTTGATGACGTCGATCGCTAGAGGGACAACAAACCATTTCAACCAATAAACGACGAGAATAATTTCAAGCTAACCTTAAAAACTAATGTTTGACAGCTACCTGACCAATGATGATGTTTGTTGTCCCTCCATCAACTTCTGACTTCACAAGGTATAATGCCTAGTTCAAAAAGTGTTGTTTTTTAAAATTAGAAATTTTATTTAATCAATAGAGCTTTTGGTAAAGATTTAATAAGATTGCTTAAACTAAGAAAATCAGAAATTGTTTTTTCTGCAAGTGATGAGAAAAGAGAGAAAATTCGACGCTTCTTGGTTATTAGTAATTTTTGATTAACGGCTTTATTTACTAAAATTGGTTTAGTAGACAATTGCATTTGTTTGCTACAGCTTTTTTATATATTTTTAGGGTTCCGGACACGAAGTGTCAAAACGGATCCCTTATGTTTTCACTCGTTTGTCCGTCGCCCAAAACCATTACCCCCCCCCCCCTAGCGGCCAAACTATTTGAGATAGAGAGTTGAAATTTGGTACACTTATGTATTTTCAGGTGTAGATTACAGGAAAAATATAGCGAACATGATTAAACATAGCGTTCAATCAATAATAGTTCATAGCGTTGTCAAGGAAATAAGAGTAGAATTTGATTACAAGTAGGTGCTATGACGCATTCTTCCAGCTTATGTTTGATGTTTAATTGTTTTAAAATTATAATATTTTATAAAAACAAATAAACAATACAAAAACAAAACCCGAGCGCCAAGTTATTTTAACGACAAATAACTAAACAAAATAACAAAAAAACAAATTGCCGGAGAGTGGGGAGTAAGGAGCAGCAACAAACTAAGAATTTATATCAAAACACAATGTCACAAATTTATTAATGGAAATCCATTTTAAACGGTTACAAGAATCAAAAGAAAGCCGGCCACATGGCACGGCCATTTACAAAAAGACGCGCCCTGAACACTGACTCGACTTTTATATTTTGGTCAGAGAACCGACTTCAACATTTACAAAATATTAATTGTTTCTTAATAAAGGAGCTCACCTGGAAGAGGTCTCCGACCTCTAATAGCACCTCGTCCTGACATTAGTTTCTTAAATTTTCAATTCTATTTTCTTTTTTGAAAATTTTACACTCTACAAGTGTTTATATACAGACACACCAGTCAAGAATGACGACAGGCTGCATGTACCGTCGTCAAGCCAAAATGTCTACGCACAATCACCGCTTGGCGCAACAAGCCGGGGCCACAATCACTGAATGTTCGTGAGTTACGCCGACATCCGTCGCCGTTACGCATTACGCCGTTACCATAGTCTGCTGCTATTATGACAGCTTAGATTCGTAGAAGAAAATCTTCTATGCTTGATTTCCGGTCGCCTAAGAATTTAATGCTCCATTCTTTTACTATCGATACGAGTGGTCTACGACAACCACTGTTGAACGTATTCACAGGTCGAAATTGAACATTATTTTTAGGAGCAGGTTTATTAAAAGGCATTTGCGGTCATTATTCGGTATACCACCCATTAAAAATTCATTAAAATCAGTGTTAAACCGATCATCATTTGTGAAAATTCCAGAGAAAGGCTGATCAAACGTCGGGCCAACATTGCGCCGACGCTGGGCCAGTCCAGGATTCGACTTATCTGCCGAAGATTTATTACAATCTAGGATGCTGCGCAATTCGGCTGGACCAACTGAAGGTCGTGAAAATTCAAGTTTAGATGCCTCTGATTTACGAGGGCTTGAATCATTATTAACATGGGAAATCGGAATAAAATTTGACTCAGCATCTTTCAATGTTGCTCCTCATGGACCAAAGCTTGTATCAGCATATTTATAAAAATTCTTTGGTTCGAAATTAAAAATCGATTTTTGAATACCGGGGGTCATTCGGCTTGATTGTGAACAGGGGGGAGTACCGAAAGAAGAAGAGTACGGATGTGAAAATTCCGATCTAACTTGGTCTGAAGTCCGATAATAAACGGTTGAATTCGGAACCGTGATTTCCACTGTGGTATACGGCAGCGAAGTACTGGCTATCGTAGTGGTCGGGATATTCGGATCATAAGCTTGACCATTTGCTGCCATAATCAGCGCCCTATAGGCTCGATCACGCAAAACTTCAACCAAGCCATAAATAATCAACCAAACAATTTCTTGTTTGAATCCGCTATTTTATACAAGATATTTAAATTTTACTAATTAATTTTTAAATCAAAATAAATCCGATACCAACGAAAAATTGACAGCAATCCTCATCAAAATTGATGAACACGAGTTTCCGCGAACAATACTTCAGGTTTTCCAATAAAGCTGAACGAATTTTTTAGTTAATTATTTTGGGCAAAAGTTTAAATTTTAAATAAGTCCTTCCCTAAATTCACCGAGATCAATTCTTAATTTATCTGATGATGCTGATCCACAAAAAAAAATCTGGAAGAAAAACATAAACAAAAAGATATAATATTATTATTTTACTGAAAATGATTAAATAAAGTGATTATTTAACTAAAACAAATAAAATAATATAATGTCAATCTGTCAAAACAAAAAAAAAAAATAATTGTGGAAGGTGAAGGATAAAAAAGGCTTATAACTTTATTAGTCAATTCACTAAAAGAATATCATTTAATACGATTCATAAGGTCGATAATTATGTAAAATTATTTAATTTAATCATTTGTTGAAACCCGGAAAAGTAATATTCGCGAAAACTCAGTATTCCAAGAGAGGCGGCAAAATACCAAGCCAAATCCTCATAATTTATTCAAATGCACAACAAACGTTGCAAAATGCGATAATCAAAAATTTTCAAAAATACAATATTATCCCAAATAATATTTTATTCAGTGTTCAGTGAAGCTATTCAAACTTTCTAAATCAAAAGTATTTGATTGTGGCGTGTAACTTCCGTATCATAAAAGTGGAGAATTCTCCACTCAAATATATAACAGCGAGTTGGTGTTCATAGAAAGCGAAAACAAACAGATTTTTGAAACAAAATGTTGTTAACAACAGTACAACGAGTCCGGATTGGCAAGCTGGCAGGTAAACTTAATAAGATCAAAACAATTAGAATAAAATAAACAAATCTTTAAAATTAAATTAGGGTTAAATTATTTATTAAATTAAAACATAAATTAACTAAACTTTCTTTGATTTCAGAGTGCGAGCGTAAAAATAATAAGGCACAATTTGTCAAGCTTTCACCCGACTGTACAACAGTCAAACGATTTAGATTCTCGACTGGTGTTAATCAATATTTTTAAATGTTAATTAAAAAATTGTGCGAGGTAACGTTTTACCTTGTCACAGTGCATATGAACAGAATGGATTCAGAGAATAACGCCAGTAATAAAGAAAGCGTTTTTAACAACGACATCCAGAAGACAGTAGTGCCCTCATTTGAAAGTGAAAACATGAGGCCACCTGTTTCCCCCCAAGCGTTTAGTATCTCCATCGAACTCCCCACCACGCACAGTTGTTCCAAATATAAGTCTAACTCGGTTAGCAATTTTTGACATCACTAAAAATGTCCAAAACAATTGTTGGAAAAATCAAATTCATGTTTTCGAGGAGACATGTGCACAAAACACTGATTGTTATTATTCATTTCAAAATTATTGTCTCATCCTATTATTAAAAAATTATTTAATTTTTTAACTTCAATTAAAATTTTTATAAATTTAACGTTACATTTGTAATAAACGACCCTGATAAACCCCGAGTAACAATTTTTAGACGAATTCGATAAATTTTATAACAATTTTCAGCCACATTGGATCACACATTTTGAATATTCATAATCTGACGTCAGATTTGTAATCAGCGACCCCGAAAACCCCCAAGTACCGATTTTCAGATGATTTCGATAAATTTTATCAAAACTTTCCGCCATATTGAATCAGCCATTTTGAATTTTTAAAAAGTGATGTCATATTCGTATGCAACGACCTTAAAAACCCCCGAGTAACAATTTTTAAGCGGATGCTATCATTTTTCAATTTTGTCGTCTGCCATATTTGATCCACCATTTAGAATTTCCAAAATCTGAAGTTAGAATTGTAACCAGCAACCACGAAAACCCCCATGTAAACACATTCAACTAGATTAATTTAGAATTGGAATTTTGGCCAGCTTTTTGTCTATTTGGAACCACTGTGCCACGAGCAGAGAAAGTGGGGACCATACTCGAGAGAAAGGGAATAACCCTGAGAAGCCTAAAGAGCGTGGAAATATGCCATCGGCAAAAAACATAAGGGTTGATCAGGTTCGAGCGGTGTTGTATCACTTCGCAGTGAATAGTACCGGAACCGAAAAAGTAGATCGTTCCCGATTGGAAAGGCTCCTACCTAGGGATAGTCATAATGAAATGCTAAAATTCTAAAGTGGAAGGACACTACCAGAATGGCTGTGCTTGACCTCAAAGGAACAATAATTGTCGTCGGTGTGGGAAAGAGGGCGTGGCAACCCAAATATGTAAAAGTTGTCCGGCAAACCAGAGAAAGAAGGAAATCAGAGATATTCCTTAGTTTATATGACGACCCGAGGAAGTAACGTTACTTTATCTACCAAGCAATCAAGTCCTGAGTGCCTAGAGAAAACTCAAACTCCAACGGTATTTGTAAAATTTCGACCACGGCAAAGGCCAGCCTCCGTCTGTGACCCGCAAAGCTATTTAGATCAAAGATCGTGTGGAGGGAAGTAACGGCAAGTGCCTTTGGTAAGGCTATCAGGTCATTGTAAGTATCCTCAGATCAGAAAATGCGTCGATCGATTTACTGACTCCAGACGTCAGACAACTGTTGCGATTAAAAGTGAAAGAACCGCCAACGGAAGACGATGGCTTTAGTTTGAGAGCATTCACGACTTTTCGGATAGGGATATCGGTTTAGCAATAGCTGCCCAATATAAAGCTGATCTGCAGCCAATAGGCCGAATGATAATATTCAGTCTACGAAAGGGAATGTCTAGCGGTGAATTAGGCAGTGAAAAAGTTCCGACACTACCTAGAGGGGTTTGACCATCATTACTAACCATAGCTCATTACGTTGGCTCCATAACCTACATAACCCAATAGGAAGGTTAGCTCGGTGTGCGCTTGATCTCCTAGAATACGACTTTGAGATACAGCACAGGAAGGGTTCAGAACACCTAGTCCCTAATGCTCTCTGGAGTATGTACGAAGAGGAGATGGTGGCACCAATAGCGGCCATAACCTTAGTTACAGATCAGTGATACAGCCAGCGTGTAAAAGACGTAGAGGAAACTCCAAAGAAATTCTATAGTTGGAAAGTTACTGACTGTAAACTTTACCGATACCGCCGAACCCCGCTTATCGATTCGGTGATTGATGACTTAGACGCGTGGAAGCTTGTAGTACCAGTTGACGACAGAGCAGAAGTATTAAACGAGGCCCACTGCAATCCACAGGCAGCGCACTTCGGTATACAACAACCTTGGATAGTAGGAGCTACGGACGTGATGAGTCCATAGCCCCGAACAGCACTAGAATTTGAGTTTCTCGTAATATTCGAAGATTTATATACCCGTCACATAGAATTGGCCCAAATGCGAAAGGCAAACGCGGAAACGATTATTGAAGCATTTGAAAATCTAATTCTATTCCAATGGGAAGCGCCTTAAGTTCTAGTGTCCGACAACGGAACCGAGTATGCAAATCAGGCGTTCGAGAGACTCACAGAGGACTAAGAAATTGTACATTCTTTTACACCGGTGTACCATCCGCAAGCCGACCCGGTAGAACGGGTGAACCGGGTAATTAGGACTATGATTTCCGTTTACGTCTTTCAGAATCACAAGCAGTGGGATGTCTATTTAAAATATTTACGGTCTGCGTAAAACACTACAGTACATGGAAGCACCGGAATCAGTACAGCGTAATTAAATTTGGGACGAGAACTAAAACCGTATCAAAGTCTCAAAACACAAACGGAAGCAGCGTTATACCAAATCCCTGACGATCCCCAAGAGTGGCTAGAACGCATGGAAAAGTTAAAAGAGCTACAGTATCTCGTCTCACTACAAATGGAAGACGCATTCGACCGTCAAAAAGTGAATAACGATAAAAGACGTCGACATGCCGTATTTAAAGTAGAAGATCTTGTAATCAGTAAAAAACAAATTACGCCGTCAGCCCAAAAGGGTATAACACGCGGATTCGGAGGTAAAAATCAAGGCCCTTACACTGTGTCGCGAACTTTTGGCCAATCAGTGTACGAAATTGCGACAAAGGAAGCTCGGTCGCTAGGAAAGTACCCGATGGAACGTCTGATTCTGTACTGCAACTCTAGGGAGGGGAGAGGTATGAGAAATTCTGGAGCCCTAATCTCCTTAATACAGTCTCGATTTTTTTTGCCCTTTAGAATGCTGTTGATTTGGCTTTGGTTTGCATAAGTTAGTAGCTAGTCACCCCGAGAACTAGACTCACTGACTTTACATTTTCCTTTCGTTAGAAGTAAAAGATATTCTCTTTTACAGTTTCCCCGGTAAGCGGCCAATTTGGTTTCATGTTATTACATAATAATTATTAGTCATCTTCTTCTCTCCTATTTGGTCAAAATAGATAAAACGTTTAGTTTACTGCATACCACGCGGGAGAGAAATTTTCGGCAATAAAGAACTCGAGTAAATGGGCTTGCCTAATCATAAATTGGAGTTACCTTTATTGAGTAAATACAACAATAACTTTTCTAGTCCTAGGTTTTATACTCCCGAATTTATACACACTAAACGGTACGAATTTCAAGATATTCAAAAATGGAAAATAGGTAAGTTGAGTAGACAGGAGAGTGTTCGTTGTAGAAAGGAAATTACAGACCTATCCTATGGGTCGTGTAATACTATATTACGTAACAAGGACATAAAAACATTCCGAAGGCAAAAAGGAGGCGCTTTTAGATACCTAATGACAGGATTTGGATGTCGTTTATTTGTTTGATCATATGAAAATAGACGCGTTTTTTATATGTTTGAATAAATAAACGACTTCCAATACCCGTCTTCAGGTATTTAAAAGCGCCATTTTTGTGCCTATGGAATAAAAAATATATTAAGTTCTACTAAACCGGTACAGAAGTACGACCTTTCGGGAAAGATATGATGAAAAGTAAAGTAGTGTCACCTGGCAGAGGGCGGAGAGTCTGGAAATCAACTGCGAAAACATTACAAAACAAGGGTATTTTTCGGCAAAGCCCAGGGGAGTTGTGGCGTGGTTTTCTAAAAACTGGTCACAAAAGAAGATCTTTATCGTTGCACATTAGGCAAAAGTGTACTTTTTTGTGCCGAAATCGTAGAACTCGCAAACGAATTGATGTATTTGAACAAATCAAAAAAGAAATAAAAGCTTACATTCTACAGAATACAGGAAGAGTATAGAGAAAGAGATTAGAAAATTCCTAACTTATTAAAAATGACCGAAAACTTGAAGTTTCATAAGAAATAATTTTTTGCCTTTAGAGACCGAAAAATATCAATGTAGCTGTTCTAAAAAATTAACTCACTTGTTTTTATCTTTCTTATCACAAATCACACGTATAGTAACTAAAAAAAATGGCGAAAGAAATATGTCGGCGAAAAGAATTCAAATTACTTTACAATTAAATTGACAACACCTTTTAATAATTTATGGGGTCGCTGATGACAAATTTAAAGTCAACAATTCATTATTCAAAATGGCTGATGCGATGTGGCCGAACCGAAATTTAAAATTGCTTTGGTTTGCGCACAAATCACTCTTTAAAGGATTATGGTGTCGCTGATTACAAATTCAAAGTCAAAAATTAATTATTCAAAATGGCTGATCTATTATGGCTGAATTGTAATAAAGAATTGCTTTTGATTTAATTTGGTTTCACTTACAAAATTTTGGATATTCGTTTCAAGATATAATGCAACCTTATGTTTAAATGTATTTAAGACTGTCATCTTTTGTAAAACAAATTATGACATATTCAGTGTAGTTATGATTACTTCGTCTTGACATAATCAGTTTTGGTTCTGGTATATTCGATCAGCCATTTTAAATAATGAATTTTTGATGTCAAATTTGTAATCAGCGACCCTGAAAATCTTTAAAGAATATTGTAATCCTTTAACGTCCGAGCAATATTAGATTAATTTAATAAAACGACACATTCGGACTAAAATATTGTTCTTTTTTATTTAACAAATGTCATACGTTTCGAGAACGAACGGTTCTCCTCTTCAGGGACTAAAATATAAATATACAAAATTATTATATATTTTTTACCTGTAAAGAATCGAAACTGTAAATCAAAACCTATTTTGTATTTCGGTTTAGCCATATTGGGCTAGCCATTTTGCATAATGAGGGAGAGCACACGCTCGACATTACGTATTTGTCCGGTCAAAACGACATAGTTCCCACGGTGTAACCGAATTGTCTATCTCAGTACGCCAGTCAAATAGATTATCGGACGGTGCTCGAGCAGCTGAAAGGTTGGTGAACAATATTTTTTCCCTCCGTCAGTAGTACAGGATTCGTAGAGTCACGAGTTCCTTGATAAAACAAGATCGGATTCCCGACCGCATGTCGAGACAAGGACGCCGCAATGTTAAGCACGCTGGGCAGCTGATCACTCACTAACGAAGTCTGAGTTCTCTCTACGGTTTTCCGGTGATTCTCAGTGTTTGGATTTTTAATAAAAAAAATTTAACTTGTTTATTAAATTTATTTAATATTGTGTTTATTCAGATTTGTGCCAACCCGAGAAAAGAAACACCCTTGAGATACCTAGGCCCCCAAGGGCTCCAACAGCTGCAAATCTTGCTTTCTAGTTACTACCCACTTAGCCCTTTACATAATGAAACAAATCGAAGTACCTAGCGAAGACTGCGTGGAGGTTTCACTCCTGATGAAAGCCTAAACCCGTCACCACACTCATAGTTTTGCAACCTATCTCTGGACTATGCTTTGGCATAGTCGTTGTGAGTAGATTGTATGCAAATGGAGGTGAGATTTCCCCACGCCTATTGGACTGGCAAGCCAATCATTAATTAGGGTGGGTGGATGATGTCTGATGGTTGCCAGCTGTACTCAGGACCTCGCTCAGACAAGGTCATAGTGAGTAAGCTGTTGTGGGATGAAGGTGTATTTTACCTGATTCTATGGAATAAGGTTAGTTATAGTTAGAATCGGTAGGTGAGGATGAGGATGAGGTTTGTGAGTTTGCGATATAACACATATTAGTTAAGGCATTTCAAGAACTCGGGTTCGGACACACTAAAAAGATCATTATTAGGTTTAAGTGTGAGATGCAATTGATTAATGTGATAGCAAGCGAAAAAAATAGTTGTAACATAAATTAATGGCAATTCATTTTTCTGTATGTAAAACGGCTCAACATAATGTACCCCAAAACTAGGGACTTTAAAATTAACCAATTTTAACAGTTCAAGACAGTAAAGTCTGAACCTAATTAACTTAAATAAAAACATTGCGGAACCAATGATGCGACGCTCTTCCAACGTACGAAAATTAAAATTCTAACATAATTGCGAATAATCACATCCTCTAGGAGGAAATGTCCCTTCGACCTTGAAATTGAGGAATTTAAGAAACCGTTTCTGAACATGATCAATCATTTCGGAATATTTCATGTAATACGGAAACCAAATAATGGATGCATATTCCGCTGTAGGTCTGACTAGAGTGTTAAATAATACTATAAATGAATCACTTCGAGTAAAGTTCCTTGATGACCTCAACAAGTATACGAGTGTTCTCGAGATGCGCGCAGTTAAATCCGTAATATGGTCGTTAAAACAAAGATTCGATGAAAAAGTGACACCTGAATCCCGTATAGAATAAACCTTCGTTATTTGTAGATTATTAATGCGATAGGGGTACAAAACCGGATCCTTTAGCTTATTGAAATTTAGCACATGACATTTGTCAATATTAAGTGTCAGTTTATTATTCAAACACCACTGCGAGATAGTGTCTAAATCTTTTTGTAATAGGAATATGTCATGATTAGAATTTACTCTTCGATAGATTTTAACATCATCTGCAAACAAAATGATACGTGACTCAATGTCATTATAAATATCATTAATATAGACAGTGAACAGAGGGGACCCCAAAGACGACTCCTGAGGAACTCCTCGTATCGGTTCAAATGATTCAGATGCGCAATTCCCGACAACAACTCTGTGCTTTCTTCCACGTAAGTAATCCAAAAGTACAAGTCTAAAGTTAGCAGGCAAAATTGGGAAAAATAGCTAACGGGCGATAGTTCTTGCAGTCGGCCTTATCACCAGACTTAAACACTGGAACCACTTTAGCGGTTTTCTAATGTGTCGTGAACTTCGCGGATTTCAAAATTTGATTAAATATCAAATTAAGGGGTCGTTCAAATGCCGGCGCACAATCTTTAACAAGGAAGCTCGGAACCCCGTCAAGGCCAGCAGTAAACTTAAGTTTCAAAGACTTTAAATATCATCTACCTCGACTTTGCCAAAGCTTTTGATTCCGTTGATCATACAATATTATTAAATAAATTGAACTCTCTTGAACTACCTGCTAGTTTTGAAACATTGATCCTTGATTACCTATCTGGAAGATCTCATTTTGTATCAATTGGTAATTTTATGTCTTCACCTTATGTACCTAACAGGGGAGTACCTCAGGGCTCATCCTTAGGTTCTCCCCTGTTTAACATTTATGTTAATGATATTAATGAGGTTATTAATTCACCTGCGTTGTCCTTCGCTGATGACTTGAAAGTATTTCGGGAGATGAAATTGTTAAGGGATGTTTAAGAACTGCAGAATGACCTTGATTGCATTTATGATTAGAGTTTGAATAATAACCTCCCATTAAATTTGTTAAAGTGCCATATTGGAACTTATAGTAAGTCTTATATTTTTTACACTCATAAGTACTCAATTCATCACCATTTTATTATTAGATTATCATCTCCTAAGGATCTTGGAGTGAATTTTAATAGAGATTTATCCTTTAATAATCACATTCAAAATATAATTTGAGACATAATTTTGTATGTCAGGTTTGTTTAATTGACCCTTAAAATTTATCCAAACGCAAATTATATTGGCTTTGGGGTCGTTAATCTGAAAGAAAATGAATTATATTTTAGATAGCAAACGTTTCGGCCACAAATGCGGGCCCTCTTCAGTGCAAACAAGTTAAAAGTTAAAAAATAAGAATGTAGGAAATAATTTGTACAGAAGCGTATTTACAACTTAAACTAATTATCATACATATAAACTATAAATTTTATAAAAAATATATATATATGTTTATTTTTTTTTGTTTTTTTTTTGTGGAAAATGAGATGAAATGAAATTTTTTTATGATGATATGAATAAATAATTAAATCAATTAAAACTCAGAAATATGTAGCGTTTGGTTGTAGTCCGTGTGCACCAGCAGGTGGTCGACCTCGATGACGCAGAAACTCGCACTCAAACCGAGCACTTGAATCCTCGCACCTAGGTTGAAAGAATTTTCAGAATGGAACAAAGCTGTGTTTAAATTTCAATGACGGAATAAAGTTAAAGAGTAAATTGATAATATTAATATTACTATAATTTTTTGAAATTATTATTATTATTATTGTTATTTTTATCAGTATTATACATGCGTATAGAAACACAATTCACAAAACAAACTGCACTTTAATTGAAAATACACGGACAGGAACACTATTCCCAACACGAAACTGCACTTTAAATGAAATGACAGAAGAAAGCGTTTTTTTTTTTTTTTTTTTTTTTTTTTTTTTTTTTTTTTACAAAACAAGTTTAGGAGAGGAAAAAATGCCTTTACGCACTTGTTCGTGTGGGACTCAACCACGTGCTGTGGTAATACCGCACTAAAACAACCTCTCCCATTCTTGCCCTACGTACTCTTATCCGCTTTTGCTCCTTCCGTACTGAAAGGTAAGCAAGAGCGCGATTCTTTTGCTCGAGGTGTTTTCAGTTCACTGTTCTGTAGGTGTCCCTGTCCCTTGCCGCTGTTGTTCTTACGCGGTGGCCAGAAACGCTATTGGATGCTTATTTAATAATTATAATTATTATTATAATTATTATTATTATACGTGAACAGAAATACAATTTGCAACACACAAATGCAGTTTAATTAAAAAGACCAAAAAAGAAAAAATGAACTGTTATTATCAATATTTTTAATACTATTAATATTGTTTATTTGTTGGGATTATTATTATTGTTATTATTGAACACGAACAGAAACACAAGTCGCAACACAAAACTGCACATTAATTAAAAAGACACAAGGAAGGGAAACTGTTGTTATTAATATTGTTATTATTATTATTTTTTTTATTTTTTTTTTTTACAAAACAAGTTTAGGAGAGGAAAAAATGCATTTACGCACTTGTTCGTGTGGGACTCGACCACATCCTGTGGCAATACCGCACTAAAACAACCTCTTCCAATTCTTGCTTTACATACTCTTATCAACTTTTGCTCCTTCCTTCCTGGAAGGTAAGCAAAAGTTTCTTTTTTTTACTCTGTACAGTTTCAGCATTCTGTTCTTTGGGTCTTCATGTCCATTGCCGCCGATCTTCTTATGCGGCCGACATGAAATTGTTGGATGCTTTTTTAGAGCTACCTTTAAAGATGTTTTTTTTACAAGGAACAGTGCTGTCGGACCACAACTACATAAATGATCTTACTTTTATGATTTTGGAGGACCATATCAGGCTTGGTGGCACTGATATGATGAGTGGTGGGGAAAGAAAAATTCCAGTAGATCTTGCACTAGTCATTTTCTACAACGAATTCTTGATCCATTTGGGCATACGGCAGAATGGGCTCCTTATCTATACCGTACTGGTGACGAAGGTGGTAATACAAAACCTTCAGTGCAGCATTGTGTCTTTCTATATATCTGTTACATGCATAAATCGGACAGGCACTTAATATATGACTAAGTGTCTCCGGGTATTGTTTGCATGCACGACAGTTGGAATCTTCAACAGGTATATGCATCACACGGCTGCGGTACACCAAAGTATTAATCACTCCATCCTGACATCCACTTTTTTTTTTTTTTTTTTTTTTTTTACAAAACAAGTTTAGGAGAGGAAAAAATGCATTTACGCACTTGTTCGTGTGGGACTCAACCACATGCTGTGGTAATACCTCACTAACACAACCTCTCCCATTCTTATCAAGTCCAAAGCTCATTCCAATTGCACTGGAATACTTGGCCAAGGCAAACACTAGAATTTTTAATGCTTCCTTACTGGAGCCATAGAGCTTAAGATCGTCCATGTAAAACAGGTGGTTAATCTTGTGAACTCTATGTCTTGGTTTGCCACACAAGTATCCAGAGTGTTTTTCACGAAGCACACCAGACAGAGGCAAGAGGGAGATACAAAACAATAGAGGACTAAGAGAGTCGCCTTAGAAAACTCCTCTTTTGTAGATGATGACGTCAGTCATCACCTGTTGCTTGTTTGATGTTAATACAAACCTTGTTCTCCATAAAAGCATAAGCTCTCTCAAGAATCTCACTATATCTGGATGTACCGCAAGACATTCAAGAAGCTTAATAATAAGCTCATGACTGGTGGACTCAAACGCCTTACGGTAGTCAATCCAAGCCATGGACAAGTTTCGTCGATAAAATATCGAGTCTTGGGTGACACACCTATCAATCAGTAGGTTCTCCCTACAACCTGCCAGACCTCTCTTGCATCCTCGTTGTTCGCCTATTGTACTTCATACTGGTTGAATAGATGACAAAATTTTTTCCTTAAGGATACCAGTAAACAGCTTGTAGCAGGTGTTAAGACAAGCTATTGGTCTGTAATTCTTTGGACAAGTCAATTCTCCACATTTTGGCAATAGTACCGTACGTCCATCCACCAACCACTGTGGTACGGGATGTTCTCCGTTGAGAAAAGTTGAGAATATGCGGGCCAGGTGTTGGTGTGTTGAAGTAAACTTCTTCCACCACATGTTGGAAATGTAACATGTAATATTATTATTATTATTATTATTATTATTTTTTTTTTTTACAAAACAAGTTTAGGAGAGGAAAAAATGTCTTTACGCACTTGTTCGTGTGGGACTCAACCACGTGCTGTGGTAATACCGCACTAAAACAACCTCTCCCATTCTTGCCTTACGTACTCTTATCCGCTTTTGCTCCTTCCGTACTGAAAGGTAAGCAAGAGCGCGATTCTTTTGCTCGAGGTGTTTTCAGTTCACTGTTCTGTAGGTGTCCCTGTCCCTTGCCGCTGTTGTTCTTACGCGGTGGCCAGAAACGCTATTGGATGCTTTTTTAGAGCTACCTTCGTTATATTATATTATGAAGAACAGTGCTGTCGGACCAGATTAAGTGAACCCAGAAGGACAGCCTTTTGCATACGAACCGTCAATGCTTCAGCTTGACGTTCGCAGTTTGGTATCTTTTTCAATTGGCTTATAAATGAAGCTTTAATCCCTCCCAAACAGCATAGTATGAGAACAATTAATCGGATTTTATAACCTGGATACATTCGGCTCAGTTCAAACATAAGGTCTTGATATTTCGTCCGTTTCTCATCCTCCTTTTGTATGATGTTGCCCTCAGCAGGAGCCGAAAACTCTATCACACAAATGATCTTACTTTTATGATCCTGGAGTACAATATCAGGCTTAGTAGCTCTGATACGATGAGTTGTAGAAAAAGAAAAATTCCAGTAGATCACACACTGTTCATTTTCCACAACGGATTCCTGATCCCCTTGGGCATACGGCAAGGTGAGTTCTTTATCTATACCATACTGGTGTCGAAGGTGATAATACAACACCTTAAGTGCAGCATTGTGTCTTTCAATATACCTGCAACACGCGTACTTCGGACATGCACTTAGAATGTGACTAAGTGTTCCCGGGTATTGCTTACATGCTCGACAGTTGTTATTGTCGACAGGTATATGCATCACACGACTGCGGTACACCAGAGTATTAAGTACACCATCCTGACAAGCGAACAAAAATCTCTCAGTCTCCGATCTCAAACCAGCAGATTTAAGAAAAGCAAAAGTCAAGCCTTGAGACAATCCTATTTCACCTATGAGATTATAGAACTGCCCGTGAACAGGTTTGCTTTTATGTTCCTGTAACAAAAGCGCTTGTTCTGCCTCTTTGACACACTTTTTAAGCATCAATGGTGTTAACGATGCTAACCCGTGCTCCATATCACTGGCTTCAAATGGGAGACTAAGTTTATTTGCAGCTCTTTCTGCCGCACGATATAAAAACGCCCCAACATTTGCAATTTCATGATGGTGGACAAATTGCATAAGGGGATCTCTACTGTTCATCACCGAACATGCTGCAGCCAGTACAATTCTTCGATGAAGACACTCTAAATTTAATAGACCTCTTCCTCCCCGGTCTCTTGGAAGGTAAATTCGTTGCACGGAAGACCTTGGATGATGACTACGATGGATTGACATCATCTTGCGGGTTTCTCTATCTAGTATTTTCAACTCATTCACATTCCACTTAACAGCTCCAAAGGTATAGAGAAGTAAAGGAATGGCTAATGTACTTGTGGCCTGTATTTTGTTCTTCCCAGACAATTCGGAAGACCAAATTTTTCTGAGAAGCCCACGATACTTTGTTTGGAGTCGACCTTTAAGTCCACACACATCTTGAGTCTCCGACTGTGGAATTCCAAGATATGTGTAAGTCTCTCCACCAGCAAGATGTTGAATGGTGTTGCCACCAATGAGTTGAATGTTCTCAGAGTCCCTCGGAATTTCAGATGTTTCATTTCTTCCTTTAATCAGATGGATGACGGCACATTTATCCAATCCAAAATCCATTCCTATGGCTCTGGAATACTCGGCCACTGCAAACACCAAAATTCTAAGCGCATCCTTACTGGATGCATAGAGCTTCAGATCGTCCATATAGAAAAGATGGTTGATCTTATAGACTCTATTTCTTGGTTTGCCACACATGTATCCAGAGTGTTTTTCTCGAAGTGCAATAGACAGAGGTAAGAGGGAGATACAAAAAAGAAGTGGACTAAGGGAGTCGCCTTGAAAAACTCCTTTTCTAAACGAGATGATGTTAGTCATCACCTGCTGTTTGTTAGATGTTATAACAAACCTTGTCCTCCACTTAAGCATTAGATCCTTTAAGCATCTCACAATGCTTGGATGTACCTTTAAACATTCAAGGAGCTTGATGATCAGCTCGTGACTCGTGAAGTCGAATGCTTTGCGGTAATCAATCCAAGCCATTGACAGGTTACGTCGATAAAATATCGAATCTTGGGTAACACACCTATCTATTAATAGGTTCTCCCGACAACCTGACAGGCCTCTCTTACATCCTCGTTGTTCACCTATCGCACTTCAGACTGGTTCTATAGATGACAATATCCTCTCCTTGAGGATCCCAGTAAATAGCTTGTAGCAGGTGTTAAGACAAGCAATTGGTCTGTAATTTTTTGGATTGGACAAATCTCCTGATTTTGGTAGAAGTACCGTTCGTCCTTTCACCAACCACTGTGGTATTGCATGTTCCCCGGTGAGATAGGTAGAGAATATACGGGCCAAATGTTGGTGAGTTGAAGTAAACTTCTTCCACCATAGATATTAATCTTATCTGGCCCGGGTGCTGAAAAGTTCTTAGTTCTAGCTACTGCTTTTCTTACCTCCTCTTCAGTAATTGGTGGACATATCTCTGCAAATTGGTCAAGCCCCTGTCTGACACAGAAGCTGCGAAAGAGTGACAAAGATAACCCTTCATCGTTTACTGAATGGGATGTCCCATAGATGTTGCTCCAGAAAGTTTCAATCTCTTCACGACATGGAGGCCTTTCAACGGTTGTTGATGGTACACTGAACAGGCGGGAAGTATTAGTAGCAAAGATATTATTTTGCTTTATCCATTTCATCCTCCGTTCTAAACGTTCCCTTATGACGACAAGAGAACGTATCTTCTCAATCCAGTGTTGCTTGATGGTCTGCAACTTTGACTTTTTTAGAGTGTGATGCAATCTTTTAAGAGTTTGGGCTATTTCCAAAACTCTTGGAGTAAACCTTCTATTTGATTCCAGATATGCAATCACACTCTGCAATTGAGAAGCATGTCGTCGAGCTATCCCGATCTTGATCTGCACTTGTTTGATTCGCTAACAGGTTTTAGCAACGCGTTCCGCATCAGATTTTCTGTTACTTTTGCGAAGTAAGGACACAGCTTTTTCATACACAGCACAGTTCAATGTCCAGAGATCTACACTCTCTGAGAGTAATGAGAGTTCATTGTTCCCTTCAGAGATTTTATCTATTTTAATGGAAACCTTGAGATGAATTTTGGTTTCCCTCGAACTCATGATTCCATCTTCGGCTGCGGGCGTTGGTGATTCACACAAAATTTGTGTATTCTCTGAGGGGTCTTCCTGGTCTTGGAGAAGAGCTTCATATCCCCTTTTTCTCAGAGTGGATATCTGATCTCTTAAGTACTGAGGCGTCATTTCCGCGTATTGTGGGTGCATATTGATCCATCGCGCATGTAACCTCTGCATGTATCCTCTTCTGTTAGGGGAACTATTTTGCCAACACAACAAAATGTCCCTCCGAAGTTGGTCTGTCCACTTTAACCTTAATCGAGCTTGTCCCTGGTCGTTGCTTAGTCGTCGCCTGGGTTCTATCCTATTCCCACGCCCAACTGAACCCTGATCTCCATCCGAGAGAGACCTATTGTGGGTGGCACTGCGCGTTACAGTCGTCGTAACCGCAAATACTCTGTGTGGGAGGTTATCCCAACACAGAGTGGACAATTATATCGGGTGCCCACCCCTATTTGACTTTTGGTCCGCCCCGGGTATTTTAATTTCCTCGATAGCTCCCATATCTGAGAGGCCTTCTCCTATCCGCCACCTGGGGAGGCGCCCGATTGGGGTGTCAAAAACCCCATCTCAAATGCCATTCAAGTACTTGACCCAGTCAGCTCAGAAATTCTGTGATATCCAGTAAAGGGTACCACAACTCCCTTACCAACACGATCAAACACCTATACGATGTTCTGCAATGGTCATTTTAGTACTGAGCCAAGTAGGACCAGTATCTTTGAGCTGCTTGGTAACGGAAGCACCAAGCAACCCATTTCGGGAATGGGTTATTATATTATTATTATTATCATTATTATTATTATTATTATTTTTTTTTTTTACAAAACAAGTTTAGGAGAGGAAAAAATGCATTTACACACTTGTTCGTGTGGGACACGACCACATGCTGTGGTAATACCTCACTAAAACAACCTCTCCCATTTTTGCCTTACGTATTCTTATCCGCATTTGCTCCTTCCGTCCTGAAAGGTAAGCAATAGCGCGATTCCTTTGCATGAGGTGTTTTCAATTCACTGTTCTGTAGGTGTTCCTGTCCGTTGCCGCTGTTGATCTTACGCGGTGGCCAGGAACGCTATTGGATGCTTTTTTAGAGCTACCTTCGTGATGTTATATTATGAAGAACAGTGCTGCCTGACCAGATGAAGAGAGCTCAGCAGAACCGCCTTCTGCATTTGACCTGCCAATGCGTCAGCTTGACGCTCGCAGGTTGGAACTCTTTGAAGCTGGCTAACAAATGAAGCTCTCATCCCCCCTAGACAGCCGAGAATAAGGACAACTAAATGGACTTTATAGCCTCTGTGTATTCTCCTCAATTCGAACAGCAGGTCTTGATACTTTTGCCGTTTCTCATCCTCCTTCTGAGCGATATTGCCCTCGGCAGGAGCCGAAAACTCAATCACGCAGATGATCTTACCTTTATGATCCTGGAGTACTATATCAGGCTTAGTAGCACTGATACGATGAGTGGTAGAAAACGAAAAATTCCAGTAGATTCTGCAATTCTCATTCTCCACAACAGCCTCCTAATCCTCTTGGGCGTATGGCAAGGCAGGTTCCTTATCTACACCATATTGGTGTCGAAGATGGTAATACAATACCTTAAGTCCAGCATTGTGTCTTTCAATATACCTGGAACATGCATACGTCGGACACGCACTTAGAATGTGAGTAAGTGTTTCCGGATATTGTTTACATGCTCGACAGTTGTAATTGTCGACAGGTATCTGCATGACCTGACTGCGATAATATAAGGTATTGATAACACCATCTTGGCAAGCAAATAAAAATCCCTCAGTCTCCGATCTTAAACCAGCAGATTTCAGAAATCTAAAAGACAGATCCTTAGACAACTCCATCTCCCTAAGAATCTTATAGAATTGCCCATGAAGAGGCTTCCTAACATGTTGCTCCAATAGAAGTACATGTTCAGCCTGCTTCACTTGTTTTTTAAGCATTAAAGGTGTTAATGATGCCAATCCCTGTTCTGTATCGCTGGTATCAAACGGAAGACTAAGTTCATCTGCCGCTCTGTTTGCCGCTTTGTATAAAAATGCCCCATTATCTGCAATTTCATGATGGTGGACAAATTGCATAAGAGGATCATTACTGTTCATCACCGAACACGCCGCAGCCAATACAATACGGCGATGAAGACACTCTACACTAAGTAGACCTCTCCCTCCCTGATCGCGTGGAAGGTAAATTCGAGGTACAGAAGACCTTGGGTGATGACATCGATGTATTGACATCATCCTACGTGTCTCTCTATCTAGTAACTTCAGGACATCCACATTCCACTTAACAGCTCCAAATGTATAGAGAAGTAAAGGAATGGCTAATGTATTTGTGGCTTGTATCTTATTCTTCCCAGATAATTCAGATGACCAAATTTTTCTAAGAAGACCTCGATATTTCTTTTGGAGATGATCTTTAAGCTTACAAACATCCTGAGTCTCCGATTGTGGAATCCCAAGATATGTGTAAGCATCCCCTACACCAAGATGTTGTATGGTGTTGCCACCAATGAGCTGAAGGTCCTCAGAGTTACTTTGTAAATCCGATCTTTCTCGTCTTCCTCTATTTAGATGAATCACGGCACATTTGTCCAATCCAAAAGACATACCTATAGCTCTGGAATACACAGCTACTGCAAACACTAAGATATTAAGTGTCTCCTTATTGGAGGCATAGAGCTTAAGATCATCCATATAAAAAAGGTGTTTGATCTTATATACTCTATTTTTTGGTTTGCCACACATGTATCCAGAGTGCTTTTCTCGAAGAACAATAGACAGAGGCAAGAGGGAGATGCAAAAAAGTAGAGGACTGAGTGAGTCTCCTTGAAAAACTCCTCTTTTATAGGTGACGATGTTAGTATTCACCTGTTGTTTGTTCGATGTTATAAAAAACCTTATCCTCCACTTGAGCATTAGATCTTTCAAGCATCTCACAATGTTTGGATGTACCTGTAAGCATTTAAGAAGCTTGATAATCAATTCGTGACTCGTAGAGTCGAATGCTTTACGGTAATCAATCCAAGCCATTGACAGGTTGCGCCGATAAAATATCGAATCTTGGGTCATTATTATTAATATTATTATTATTATTATTATTATTATTATTATTATTATTATTATACACGAACCAAAGCACAATTCGTCACACAAAACTGCACTTTAATTGAAATGACTAAAGAAAGCGGAACTGTTAATATTAATATTTTAATTATTATTATTATTATTATTAGTATTGCACACGAACAGAAACACAATTCGTAACACAAAACTGCACTGTAATTTAAATGACACGAGAAAAAGTATTACTATTATTAATATTATGATTATTGGTATATAGAACCAGAGACACAATTCGCAAAGCTCGGAAAATTCTTATCACTAAAACACCTGAATGCGATTCCGCAAGGACACGACACGAGAGAAAGCACAACGTAAAGGGCAAAAAACCAACGATAAACGCAACACGAACCGATTTTTTGTCTCTCAACTCGGCAGAAAATTACAAGACTATCAACTGACTTGTACCCTGTCGGAAAGGAAACTGCTTGAAATCAACGAAAAAGAAGAAATTTGTTGTTATTTGGTTTGGGAAAAAGTGTGCAATGTGTGAATCCAAGCCAATGGACCAAAACTCATAAAACGAGTTTTGACATTTCTTTGGACTCTTGGCAAGTAGGGCATTTAAACAACACATGTTTTGCATCAGATGTCACATTTTACGATGAGATCGATTAAAAGAAACGGTCGGTTTTCTGATTCCGTTGAAAAGTTAGGAAAATGGGAAAAGAACACTGCCAGTTTATGTGTATAATTCTGTTGCAACATTCTTTAAAAAACAATTGTTTATTAGCTTTTTTATATTAATAATAGAATAAATCTGTTAAGTAATATAACACAATTCACTCGACATAAACCGACCAACCCTGACAAATGCTTAAAAATTTTATCAAATATTAATCGAATAAACATTAATATTTAGAGATCGGAAAAGGTGTGAAGTTATAGGACCCCCCCCCCCCAACGATTTTAAAGGAAGTGACATATTTAATCGTTTAATATTAGAGAAATAGCAAAAACTGTATCAAATATTATTCAAAGAAATATTAATGTTTAGAAACCGGAAAATGTGTGAAGTTATAGAACCCCCCCCCCCCCAAATATTTTAGAAAAAGTAGCAGATTTAATCGTTTAATATTAGACAAATACCAAAAAGTGTATAAAATATTATTCAAATAAATATTAATATTTATAAACCGGAAAATGTGTGAAGTTATAGAAACCCCTCCCCCAAAGATTTTAGAGAAAGTAGCAGATTTAATCGTTTAATATTAGACAAATACTAAAAACTGAATGAAATATTAAGAAAATGAATATAAATATGTAGGAACCGGAAAAGGTGTGAAGTTATAGGACCCCCCCCCCCCAACGATTTTACAGGAAGTAACATATTTAATCGTTTAATATTAGACAAATTCCAAGAACTGTATCACATATTAGGCAAATAAATAATCATATTTAGAAACCGGAAATGGTGTGAAGTTATAGGAACCCCCCAGAAAGATTGTACAGAAAGTGGCAGATTTAATCGTTCAATATTAGACAAACACTGAAAACTGTATCAAATATTATTCAAATAAATATTAATATTTATAAACCGGAAAATGTGTGAAGTTATAGGAACTTCCCCCCCCCCCCCTATAACGATTTTATTGAAAGTGGAAGAGTTAATCCTGAAAGTGTGACTATTGGTAGTTGTAAAGATATAGAAGGTGCAAAGTTATCAAAATTTCTAAAATTTTGTAAATTTGCATAAATTTCCATAAATTACCAAATCAATTGTTTGAATTGTGGCTTGTGCCTTAAACATTTTTCTATATCATCGTAAAAATGTTTCCATAAATTATTGCATAAATTGTTCCATAAATTACCAAAATCAAGATTGTAAATTGTGGTTTGCGTGTTAAAATTGCTATAAATTGCCGCAACCAAATTTTTATAAATTACCGCATAAACTCTTATAAATCATCAAATTGAAAAAAACCTTTAATCATGGTTTGTGTCTTACACCCTTTTATTAATTATCACGAAAATGTCAAGAAATTACCGTATAAATTTGCATAAATTTCCATAAATTACCGAAATAACATTTGTAACGAATTTTTATTTTTTTATTTATTTATTTTTTCTTTGTTTTAAATTAGTGAAAATGGATTGATCACCAGGTTTTTTGAAATGTAATTATAGAAAATATTTTCATACACAGTTATTGTATAATTACAAACCCCCCCCCCCCCCGGTAGCGACCCCCTGATTTTTAATCACTTTTAAACTTGGTGTCCAACGTTCGGGACTATAAGTTAACACGTTTCGAAACTCTAAATGAAGTGAAAAATAGATATGTGCAGAGATAAATGCGGTTTCCGCCGACCCAAATTATGATAAATATGGCAAATTCAGAACTGTGGGTGTAAATTGTAGATAATAAATTGAGGAATGTTGTAAATTTCGACGAGACAAAATTAATGTGTTACGTTAATTGGGATTTAAAATTATTACGAAGTTCGCGACCCCCTCCCCCCCAATTTAAATCTTTATGGTCTTTTTGTTTTAATGATAGGGTTATAAATTTTAGATGATTTTTGGATATCTGTCCGAACATTTATAGAGTTAACATTCCGAGATATGTGGCACATCTTCAACATCAACCTCTTTTTAAGGTTCGCTTCCTTTTCTAATATTCTCGCGTTATCGTAGTCAAAGAAATGGTCATTTTGTACCATATGTTTGGTTAGCGCGCTTTGTTCATTGCTAGGTTTATTAATGTCCCCTTTATGACCTTTAAACCTTTTTTCCAATTTTTGCAATGTTTGACCAATGTAAACCGCCTTGCAGGTGTTATCTTTGCAAGGTATGCTGTAAACAACATTGCGGTTGTCACCTTTGGGGAGTTTGTCCTTTGTCGAGCGGATAACATGTGATAGATCTTTTCTATTTTTAAAGGCAGTTTTGATGTTGAATGGTTTAAGAATGCTCGCGACTTTTTCGGATAGGCCTTGCACGTATGGGATGCTGATAAACGAATGATTTTTTGTATTTATATTGAGCATTGCGTGCTGTTTTAGCCTGAGTACATTCAACCGGAATTTAATATTATCATTGATAAATTCAAGAGGATAACAATTGTCAATGAGCGATTTTCTAACGATATCTAAATTTGCAGTATGAAATTGGCTGTCCGACAACAAAATCGCTCTATCCACCAAATTAAAAACGACGCTTTTCTTATAGACAATGGGATGGTTTGAGTGAAAATTAAGTGCTCTCCCGGACCAAGTTGGTTTTCTATACCAATTTGAAATTATTTTGCCATTAGAGAATCTTTTAAAGGAAGTGTCAAGAAAGTTGAGAGTGTTTTCACTCTCATTTTTAAGTGTGAACCGAATGTTGAAGGAGTTGTTGTTAAAAGTTTGTAAAGTGATATCAACCTGATCTTCGTGTTGGGCGACGAAAATATTATCAACATACCTGAAATAAAGTGTTGGAGGATCGGATAATGTTGCCAGCCGTTCTGTTTCTAAGTCGTCCATTACTAAGTCAGCTAAAATGGGCGATAAAGGCGAGCCCATAGGTAATCCTCTTTTTTGGAAGAAGGTTTTACCTTTAAATACGAAATCCGTACTATCTAAGCATAAGCGGAGGGCTTGTTCAAAATCTACCCACGCAATTTTAACTTTGGTCTGGATTTGAGGCCATCTTGATTTTACAGCTGAAATCGCACTTTCTTTTGGCACGTTAGTAAAAAGTAAAACGACGTCGAGCGATGCAAAAACGTAATTATTTGGAAGTGTTATGTTTTGTATCTTTTTAACGAGATCGAAGCTGTTAAGAACTCTGGATAAATTAATATTTGATAAAATTTTTAAGCATTTGTCAGGGTTGGTCGGTTTATGTCGAGTGGATTGTGTTATATTACTTAACAGATTTATTCTATTATTAATATAAAAAAGCTGATAAACAATTGTTTTTTAAAGAATGTTGCAACAGAATTATACACATAAACTGGCTGTGTTCTTTTCCCATTTTCCTAACTTTTCAACGGAATCAGAAAACCGACCGTTTCTTTAACTCGATCTCATCGTAAAATGTGACATCTGATGCAAAACATGTGTTGTTTAAATGCCCTACTCGCCAAGAGTCCAAAGAAATGTAAAAACTCGTTTTATGAGTTTTGGTCCATTGGCTTGGATTCACACATTGCACACTTTTTCCCAAACCAAATAACAACAAATTTCTTCTTTTTCGTTGATTTCAAGAAGTTTCCTTCCCGACAGGGTACAAGTCAGTTGATAGTCTTGTAATTTTCTGCCGAGTTGAGAGACAAAAAATCGGTTCGTGTTGCGTTTATCGTTGGTTTTTTGCCCTTTACGTTGTTCTTTCTCTCGTGTCGTGTCCTTGCGGAATCGCATTCAGGTGTTTTAGTGATAAGAATTTTCCGAGCTTTGCGAATTGTGTCTCTGGTTCTATATACCAATAATCATAATATTAATAATAGTAATACTTTTCCTCGTGTCATTTAAATTACAGTGCAGTTTTGTGTTACGAATTGTGTTTCTGTTCGTGTGCAATACTAATAATAATAATAATAATAATTAAAATATTAATATTAAGAGTTCCGCTTTCTTTAGTCATTTCAATTAAAGTGCAGTTTTGTGTGGCGAATTGTGCTTTGGTTCGTGTATAATCATAATAATAATAATAATAATAATAATAATAATAATAATAATAATGATAATAATAATATCCCGGAATCTCTGTGATATTTGGTGCTATCCGCTACCAGATATCACAGAAACGCTTGCTCGATTTGGTCAAGTCCTTAGTTGCCCTTTCCCAAACATCGTGGAAATACTTGGTTTGTTAGGCCGAGTGTTTAAAGGGCATCTAAGGTGGGGTTGCTGGACCTCAACCGGGCGCGTCCCCAGGTGGCGGATAGGGGGATCCTCCTAGATATAGGTGGTATCGGGGAAATGAAATACCCGACGCGGACCATAACCAGATAGGGCTTGACACCTGAAATAATTGTCAACCCTGTGATGGGTTAACCACCCCCACAGGGTAACTTGCGGTTACGACAACTGTAACGCGCAGTGCCACCCACAATAGGTCTCTTTCGGATGGAGACTTGGGTTCAGTTGGGAGTGGCAATAGGATAGAACCCAGGCGACGACCAGGCTACGCCCGTGGACAAGCTCGTAAGCGTCTACGATGGACTGAGGAGATAAAGAGAGATGCCATCTTATGTTGGCGAAACTCTTCTTCTGACCGTAGAGGAATAATGAAGAGATGTTATGAGCGATGGATCACTATGTATCCCCAATACGCTCAAATAACATCTCAGAATCTAAGAGATCAGATATCCTCTCTGTTGGGTAGGGGATATGAAGCTCTCCTTCAAGAAGATCGAGACCCCGTAGAGAACAGACGATCAGTTCTCACAACACAACAAATGGTCGAGCATAGTAATGTGGGCGCAAGAGAAACCAAAATTCATCACAAGGTTTCCATTAAAATGGACAAATTGGCAGCGGCGAACAGAGAACTTTCGGACCTTTCAGAAGATGTAGACCTCTGGACATTGAACTGTGCAGTTTATGAAAAGGCGGTTTCTTTGCTTCGCGAAAGCAACAGAAAATCTGTTTCTGAGCGCATTGCAAGAACAAAACAACGAATTAAACAGGTACAGTTCAAGATTGGGGTGGCCAGACGGATGGCTTCTCAATTGCAGAGTGTGATTGCATATCTAGCAACAAATAGAGCATTTATTCCTAGAGTTTTGGGCATAGCCCAATCTCTAAAAAGATTGCATCATACTCTCAAGAAGTCTAAGCTGCAGAATATCAAGCAGCATTGGATTGAGAAGATACGTACTCTTGTAATTATAAGAGAACAATTAGAACGGCGTGTAAAATGGATAGAGCAAAATAACACTTTTGCTATCAATCCGTCCCGCCTGTTCCCAGTACCTTCTCCAACTGTTGAAAAGCCACCTAGTCGTGAAGAGGTTGAAAACTTCTGGAAAAACATCTACGAAACCACATGTTCTCTAAACGATCAAGATGCATCTATACCACTCTTTCGTAGCTTCTGTCATCGGCAGGGGCTTGAACACCCTATGGAAGAGTGCTTACGAATCACTGAGGAGGAAGTGAGAAATGTAGTTGCTAAAACAAAGAACTATTCAGCACCCGGTCCAGACAAGATTAATAATCTATGGTGGAAGAAGTTCACTTTTACCCACCAACATTTGGCCCGTATATTTTCTAGCTTTCTTAACGGAGAAGATCACGTACCTCAGTGGTTGGTTGAAGGAAGAACGGTACTTCTACCAAAATCAGGAAATTTGTCTAATCCAATGAATTATAGACCAATAGCTTGTCTTAACACCTGTTACAAGCTATTCACTGGTATCCTCAAAGAGAGGATATTAACATCCATAGAGCCAGTGTGGAGTGCAATAGGTGAACAGCGAGGGTGTAAGAGAGGCCTTGCAGGTTGTAGGGATAACCTACTGATAGATAGGTGCGTGACCCAAGATTCGATATTTTATCGGCGCAACCTGTCAATGGCTTGGATTGATTACCGTAAAGCATTCGACTCTACGAGTCACAAATTGATTATCAAGCTTCTTGAATGCTTACAGGTACATCCAAACATTGTGAGATGCTTGAAAGATCTAATGCTCAAGTGGAGGACAAGGTTTGTTATAACATCAAACAAACAACAGGTGAATACTAACATCGTCACCTATAAAAGAGGAGTTTTTCAAAGAGACTCACTCAGTCCTCTACTTTTTTGCATCTCCCTCTTGCCTCTGTCTATTGTTCTTCGAGAAAAGCACTCTGGATACATGTGTGGCAAACCAAAAAATAGAGTATATAAGATCAAACACCTTTTTTATATGGATGATCTTAAGCTCTATGCCTCCAGTAAGGAGGCACTTAATATCTTAGTGTTTGCAGTAGCTGTGTATTCCAGAGCTATAGGTATGCCTTTTGGATTGGACAAATGTGCCGTGATTCATCTAAATAGAGGAAGACGAGAAACATCTGATTTACAAAGTAACTCTGAGGACCTTCAGCTCATTGGTGGCAACACCATACAACATCTTGGTGTAGGGGATGCTTACACATATCTTGGGATTCCACAATCGGAGACTCAGGATGTTTGTAAGCTTAAAGATCATCTCCAAAAGAAATATCGAGGTCTTCTTCGAAAAATTTGGTCATCTGAATTATCTGGGAAGAATAAGATACAAGCCACAAATACATTAGCCATTCCTTTACTTCTCTATACATTTGGAGCTGTTAAGTGGAATGTGGATGACCTGAAGTTACTAGATAGAGAGACACGTAGGATGATGTCAATACATCAATGTCATCACCCAAGGTCTTCTGTACCTCGAATTTACCTTCCACGCGATCAGGGAGGGAGAGGTCTACTTAGTGTAGAGTGTCTCCATCGCCGTATTGTATTGGCTGCGGCGTGTTCGGTGATGAACAGTAATGATCCTCTTATGCAATTTGTCCACCATCATGAAATTGCAGATAATGGGGCATTTTTATACAAAGCGGCAAACAGAGCGGCAGATGAACTTAGTCTTCCGTTTGATACCAGCGATACAGAACCGGGATTGGCATCATTAACACCTTTGATGTTTAAAAGACAAGTGAAGCAGGCTGAACATGTACTTCTATTGGAGCAATATGTTAGGAAGCCTCTTCATGGGCAATTCTATAAGATTCTTAGGGAGATGGAGTTGTCTAAGGATCTGTCTTTTAGATTTCTGAAATCTGCTGGTTTAAGATCGGAGACTGAGGGATTTTTATTTGCTTGCCAAGATGGTGTTATCAATACCTTATATTATCGCAGTCAGGTCATGCAGATACCTGTCGTCCAAGAGGATCAGGAGGCTGTTGTGGAGAATGAGAATGGCAGAATCTACTGGAATTTTTCGTTTTCTACCACTCATCGTATCAGTGCTACTAAGCCTGATATAGTACTCCAGGATCATAAAGGTAAGATCATCTGCGTGATTGAGTTTTCGGCTCATGCCGAGGGCAATATCGCTCAGAAGGAGGATGAGAAACGGCAGAAGTATCAAGACCTGCTGTTCGAATTGAGGAGAATACACAGAGGCTATAAAGTCCATTTAGTTGTCTTTATTCTCGGCTGTCTAGGGGGGATGAGAGCTTCATTTGTTAGCCAGCTTCAAAGAGTTCCAACCTGCGAGCGTCAAGGTGACGCATTGGCAGGTCGAATGCAGAAGGCAGTTCTGCTGAGCTCTCTTTATCTGGTTAGGCAGCACTGTTCTTCATAATATAACATCACGAAGGTAGCTCTAAAAAAACATCCAATAGCGTTCCTGGCCACCGCGTAAGAACAACAGCGGCAACGGACAGGAACACCTACAGAACAGTGAACTGAAAACACCTCGAGCAAAGGAATCGCGCTATTGCTTACCTTTCAGGACGGAAGGAGCAAAAGCGGATAAGAATACGTAAGGCAAGAATGGGAGAGATTGTTTTAGTGAGGTATTACCACAGCATGTGGTCGAGTCCCACACGAACAAGTGTGTAAATGCATTTTTTCCTCTCCTAAACTTGTTTTGTAAAAAAAAAAAATAATAATAATAATAATAATGATAATAATAATAATATAATAACCCATTCCCGAAATGGGTTGCTTGGTGCTTCCGTTACCAAGCAGCTCAAAGATACTGGTCCTACTTGGCTCAGTACTAAAATGACCATTGCAGAACATCGTATAGGTGTTTGATCGTGTTGGTAAGGGAGTTGTGGTACCCTTTACTGGATATCACAAAATTTCTGAGCTGACTGGTTCAAGTACTTGAATGGTATTTGAGATGGGGATTTTGAGACCCCAATCGGGCGCCTCCCCAGGTGGCGGATAGGGGAAGGCCTCTCAGATATGGGAGCTACCGAGGAAATTAAAATACCCGGGGCGGACCGAAAGTCAAATAGGGGCGGGCACCTGATATAAATGTCCACTCTGTGTTGGGATAACCTCCCACACAGAGTATTTGCGGTTACGACGACTGTAACGCGCAGTGCCACCCACAATAGGTCTCTCTCGGATGGAGATCAGGGTTTAGTTAAGCGTGGCAATAGGATAGAACCCAGGCGACGACTAAGCAACGACCAGGGACAAGCTCGATTAAGGTTAAAGTGGACAGACCAACTTCGCAGGGACATTTTGTTGTGTTGGCAAAATAGTTCCCCTAACAGAAGAGGATACATGCAGAGGTTACATGCACGATGGATCAATATGCACCCACAATACGCGGAAATGACGCCTCAGTACTTAAGAGATCAGGTATCCTCTCTGAGAAAAAGGGGATAAGAAGCTCTTCTCCAAGACCAGGAAGACCCCTCAGAGAATACACAAATTTTGTGTGAAACACCAACGCCCGCAGCCGAAGATGGAAACATGAGTTCGAGGGAAACCAAAATTCATCTCAAGGTTTCCATTAAAATGGATAAAATCTCTGAAGGGAACAATGAACTCTCATTACTCTCAGAGAGTGTAGATCTCTGGACATTGAACTGTGCTGTGTATGAAAAAGCTGTGTCCTTACTTCGCAAAAGTAACAGAAAATCTGTTGCGGAACGCGTTGCTAAGACCTGCCAGCGAATCAAACAAGTGCAGATCAAGATCGGGATAGCTCGACGACATGCTTCTCAATTTCAGAGTGTGATTGCATATCTGGAATCAAATAGAAGGTTTACTCCAAGAGTTTTGGAAATAGCCCAAACTCTTAAAAGATTGCATCACACTCTAAAAAAGTCAAAGTTGCAGACCATCAAGCAACACTGGATTGAGAAGATACGTTCTCTTGTCGTCATAGGGGAACGTTTAGAACGGAGGATGAAATGGATAAAGCAAAATAATATCTTTGCTACTAATCCTTCCCGCCTGTTCAGTGTACGATCAACAACCGTTGAAAGGCCTCCATGTCGTGAAGAGATTGAAACTTTCTGGAGCAACATCTATGGGACATCCCATTCAGAAAACGATGAAGGGTTATCTTTGTCACTATTTCGCAGTTTCTGTGTCAGACAGGGGCTTGACCAATTTGCAGAGATATGTCCACCAATTACTGAAGAGGAAGTAAGAAAAGCAGTAGCTAGAACTAAGAACTTTTTAGCACCCGGGCCAGATAAGTTTAATAATCTATGGTGGAAGAAGTTTACTTCAACTCACCAACATGTGGCCCGTATATTCTCTACCTATCTCAACGGGGAACATGCAATACCACAGTGGTTGGTGGAAGGACGAACGGTACTTCTACCAAAATCAGGAGATTTGTCCTATCCAAAAAATTACAGACCACTTGCTTGTCTTAACACCTGCTACAAGCTATTTACTGGGATCCTCAAGGAGAGGATATTGTCATCTATAGAACCAGTCTGGAGTGCGATAGGTGAACAACGAGGATGTAAGAGGGGCCTGTCAGGTTGTAGGGAGAACCTATTAATAGATAGGTGTGTTACCCAAGATTCGATATTTTATCGACGTAACCTGTCAATGGCTTGGATTGATTACCGCAAAGTATTCGACTCCACGAGTCACGAGCTGATCATCAAGCTCCTTGAATGTTTAAAGGTACATCCGAGCATTGTAAGATGCTTAAAGGATCTAATGCTTAAGTATAGGACAAGGTTTGTTATAACATCTAACAAAAAGCAGGTGATGACTAACATCATCTCGTTTAGAAAAGGAGTTTTTCAAGGCGACTCCCTTAGTCCACTTCTTTTTTGTATCTCCCTCTTACCTCTGTCTATTGCACTTCGAGAAAAACACTCTGGATACATGTGTGGCAAACCAAGAAATAGAGTCTATAAGATCAACCATCTTTTCTATATGGACGATCGGAAGCTCCATGCATCCAGTAAGGATGCGCTTAGAATTGTAAAGTTTGCAGTGGCCGAGTATTCCAGAGCCATAGGAATGGATTTTGGATTGGATAAATGTGCCGTCATCCATCTGATTAAAGGAAGAAATGAAACATCTGAAATTCCGAGGGACTCTGAGAACATTCAACTCATTGGTGGCAACACCATTTAACATCTTGCTGGTGGAGAGACTTACACATATCTTGGAATGCCATAGTCGGAGACTCAAGATGTGTGTGGGCTTAAAGATCGACTCCAAACAAAGTATCGTGGGCTTCTCAAAAAAATTTGGTCTTCCGAATTGTCTGGGAAGAACAAAATACAGGCCACAAATACATTAGCCATTCCTTTACTTCTCTATACCTTTGGAGCTGTTAAGTGGAATGTGAATGAGTTGAAAATACTAGATAGAGAAACCCGCAAGATGATGTCAATCCATCGTAGTCATCATCCAAGGTCTTCCGTGCAACGAATTTACCTTCCAAGAGACCGGGGAGGAAGAGGTCTATTAAATTTAGAGTGTCTTCATCGAAGAATTGTACTGGCTGCAGCATGTTCGGTGATGAACAGTAGAGATCCCCTTATGCAATTTGTCCACCATCATGAAATTGCAAATGTTGGGGCGTTTTTATATCGTGCGGCACAAAGAGCTGCAAATGAACTTAGTCTCCCATTTGAAGCCAGTGATATGGAGCACGGGTTAGCATCGTTAACACCATTGATGCTTAAAAAGTGTGTCAAGGAGGCACAACAAGCGCTTTTGTTACAGGAACATAAAAGCAAACCTGTTCACGGGCAGTTCTATAATCTCATAGGTGAAATAGGATTGTTTCAAGGCTTGACTTTTGCTTTTCTTAAATCTGCTGGTTTGAGATCTGAGACTGAGGGATTTTTGTTCGCTTGTCAGGATGGTGTAATTAATACTCTGGTGTACCGCAGTCGTGTGATGCATATACCTGTCGACAATTACAACTGTCGAGCATGTAAGCAATACCCGGAAACACTTAGTCACATTCTAAGTGCATGTCCGAAGTACGCGTGTTGCAGGTATATTGAACGACACAATGCTGCGCTTAAGGTGTTGTATTATCACCTTCGACACCAGTATGGTATAGATAAAGAACTCATGTTGCCGTATGCCCAAGGGGATCAGGAATCCGTTGTGGAAAATGAACAGTGTAAGATCTATTGGAATTTTTCTTTTTCTACAACTCATCGTATCAGAGCTACGAAGCCTGATATTGTACTCCAGGATCATAAAAGTAAGATCATTTGTGTGATAGAGTTTTCGGGTCCTGCTGAGGGCAAAATCATACAAAAGAAGGATGAGAAACGGACGAAATATCAAGACCTTATGTTTGAACTGAGCCGAATGTATCCAGGTTATAAAATCCGATTAATTGTTCTCATACTAGGCTGTTTGGGATGGATTCAAGCTTCATTTATAAGCCAATTGAAAAAGATACCAAACTGCGAACGTCAAGCTGAAGCATTGACGGTTCGTATGCAAAAGGCTGTCCTTCTGGGTTCACCTAATCTGGTCCGACAGCACTGTTCTTCATAATATAATATAACGAAGGTAGCTCTAAAAAAGCATCCAATAGCGTTTCTGGCCACCGCGTAAGAACAACAGCGGCAAGGGACAGGGCCACCTACAGAACAGTGAACTGAAAACACTTCCAGCAAAAGAATCGCGCTCTTTCTTACCTTTAAGGACGGAAGGAGCAAAAGCGGATAAGAGTACGTAAGGCAAGAATGGGAGAGGTTGTTTTAGTGCGGCATTACCACAGCACGTGGTTGAGTCCCACACGAACAAGTGCGTAAAGGCAGTTTTTCCTCTCCTAAACTTGTTTTGTAAAAAAAAAAAAAAATAATAATAATAATAATAATACCGGGGGGCGCCACTCGATATCTCTGTGGTAAATGGTAACGTCCGTTACCGAATATCACAGAATTGCCTGAACGGCTAGGTCAGGTAAGATGCCCTCTTCCGAACACCAAGGAAATATTTGGTCCACTTGACCAAGTGTTTGAGTGGCATCTAAGATGGGGTTTCTGACATCTCAATCGAGCGCCTCCCCAGGTGGCAAATAGGGGAAATCCTACCAGATATGGGTGGAACCGGGCAATTCAAATACCCGGGGCGGACCAACGTCAGATAGGGGTGGGCACCCGATATAATTGTCGACTTTATGTTGGGCTAACCACTCATACAGAGTTTTTTGCGGTTACGACCACAGTAACGCGCAGCGCCACCCACCATGGGTCTCTCTCGGATGGAGACCAGGGTTCAGTTGGGAGTGGCAACAGGATAGAACCCAGGCAACGACCAGGCTTCGACCAGGGACAAACTCGTACACGTTTAAAATGGACGGACCAACTTCGAAGGGACATCTTAGACTGTTGGCGACAGAGCTCTCCGGACCGAAGAGGTTACATGTTGAGGCTTCATGAGCGATGGAGCAATATGCATCCCCAATACGCACAAATAAAACCTCAGTACTTGCGAGATCAGGTATCCTTTTTTGCGAAGGAAAGGCCATGAAATTCATCAAGAAGAACCATCTGATAACATACCATTAGTTCTCACAACAACACCTTTGCAGACAGTTGAGTATGTAAACATAAGAGCAAGGGAAACCAAAATCCATCTTAAGGTTTCCATTAAAATGGACAAAATAGCTGAAGCGAATAGAGAAATTTCATTACTTCCAGAGGATGTAGATCTCTGGACTTTGAACTGTGCAGTCTATGAAAAAGCAGTTTCCTTAATTCGTGACAGTAACAGAAAATCTGTTTCAGAACGCGTTGCCAAGACCTGTAAAAGAATTAGGCAGGTTCAGTTCAAAATTGGGGTGGCTAGACGGAATGCTTCTCACCTTCAGAGTGTGATTGCTTATCTGGAGACGAATCGGAGATTTACACCTAGAGTGTTAGAAATATCCCGATCTCTGAAAAGATTGCACCATACTTTAAATAAATCTAAGCTGCAGACCATCAAGCAGCATTGGACTGAGAAGATACGTTCTCTTGTAGTCATAAGAGAACGTTTAGAACGTCGGGTTAAGTGGATAAAACAAAATAATGTTTTCGAAACTAATCCTTCCCGCCTATTCGGTATAACATCGCCGGTCGTTGACAGACCACCATGTCACGAAGAGATCGAAAACTTCTGGAAAAACATCTATGAAACCTCATATTCGTTGAATGAAAAAGACGCTTCTTTGCCTCTTTTCCGTAGCTTTTGTCTTAGACAAGGGCTTGACCATCATGCGGAGGAATGCCCATCAATTACTAAGGAGGAAGGGAGAAATGTAATTGCTAAAACTACAAACTTTTTAGCGCCTGGGCCGGATAAAATTAACAACATGTAGTGAAAGAAGTTTACTTCAACACACCAACACCTGGTCCGCATATTCTCAACTTTTCTCAACGGAGAACATCCCGTACCACAGTGGTTGGTGGATGGACGTACGGTACTATTGCCAAAATGTGGAGATTTGACTTGTCCAAAGAATTACAGACCAATAGCTTGTCTTAACACCTGCTACAAGCTAGTTACTGGTATCCTTAAGGAAAGAATTTTGTCATCTATTCAACCAGTATGGAGTACAATAGGCGAACAACGAGGATGCAAGAGAGGTCTGGCAGGTTGTAGGGAGAACCTACTGATTGATAGGTGTGTCACCCAAGACTCGATATTTTATCGACGAAACTTGTCCATGGCTTGGATTGACTACCATAAGGCGTTTGATTCCACCAGTCATGAGCTTATTATTAAGCTTCTTGAATGTCTTGCGGTACATCCAGACATAGTGAGATGCTTGAGAGAGCTTATGCTTTTATGGAGAACAAGGTTTGTATTAACATCAAACAAGCAACAGGTGATGACTGACGTCATCATCTACAATAGAGGAGTTTTCCAAGGCGACTCTCTTAGTCCTCTATTGTTTTGTATCTCCCTCATGCCTCTGTCTGTTGTGCTTCGTGAAAAAAACTCTGGATACTTGTGTGGCAAACCAAGACATAGAGTTCACAAGATTAACCACCTGTTTTACATGGACGATCTTAAGCTCTATGGCTCCAGTAAGGAAGCATTAAAAATTCTAGTGTTTGCAGTGGCCAAGTATTCCAGTGCAATTGGAATGAGCTTTGGACTTGATAAGTGTGCTGTTGTCCATATGAATAGAGGAAGACTAGAAACATCTGAAACATCAGGCGATTTAGACGATCTTCAGCTTATTGTTGGCAACACCATTCATCATCTTGGTGAAGGAGAAACTTACGCATATCTTGGAATTCCACAATCGGAAACTCAAGATGTGCGTGGGCTTAAAGATCAACTCCAAATTAAATATCGAGGTCTTCTCAGAAAAATTTGGTCATCCGAATTATCAGGAAAGAATAAGATACAGGCCACAAATGTATTAGCCTTTCCTTTAATACTCTATACATTTGAGGCTGTTAAATGGAATGTGGATGAGCTGAAGATACTGGATAGACAAACGCGCAAGATGATGACAGTACATCGATGCCATCATCCAAGGTCTTCCGTAACTCGAATATACCTTCCGCGAGATCAGGGAGGAAGAGGGTTAGAGTGTCTTTATCGCCGTATTGTACTGGCTGCGGCATGCTCAGTGATGAATAGTACGGATCCTTTAATGCAATTTGTCCATCATCATAAAGTTGCAAATAATGGGGCATTTTTATATCAAGCGGCAAATAGAGCGGCAAAGGAACTTAATCTTCGATTTGATACAAATAATACCGAACATGGAATAGCGTCATTACCACCTTTGATGCTCAAAAAACATGTAAAGAATGCAGAACATGTACTTCTTTTAGAAAAACATGTTAGTAAGCCTGTTCACGGACAATTTTATAATATCGTCAGAGAAATGGGATTGTCTGTAGGTTTGTCTTTTGCATTCCTTAAATCGGCTGGATTAAAATCGGAGACAGAGGGATTTTTGTTCTCTTGTCAGGATGGAGTGATTAATACTTTGGTGTACCGCAGCCGTGTGATGCATATACCTGTTGACGATTCCAACTGTCGTGCATGCAAACAATACCCGGAGACACTTAGTTATATATTAAGTGCCTGTCCGATTTATGCATGTAACAGATATATAGAAAGACACAATGCTGCACTAAAGGTTTTGTATTACCACCTTCGTCACCAGTACGGTATAGATAAGGAGCCCATTCTGCCGTATGCCCAAATGGATCAAGAATCCGTTGTAGAAAATGACCAGTGCAAGATCTACTGGAATTTTTCTTTCCCCACCACTCATCATATCAGTGCCACCAAGCCTGATATGGTCCTCCAAGATCATAAAAGTAAAATCATTTATGTAGTTGAGTTTTCGGCTCCTGCCGAGAGAAACATCATTAAAAAGGAGGATGAGAAACGGATCAAATATTAAGAGCTCTTATTCGAATTGAGTAAAATGCATCCAGGATATAGAGTCCATTTGATTGTTTCAATTCTCGGCTGCTTAGGAGGGATGAAGGCTTCATTTGTGAGCCAACTGAAGAAGATCCCAACCTGCGAACGTCAAGCCAATTTGTTAGCAGGTAGAATGCAAAAAGCAGTTCTTTTGAATTCTCTTTTTGTGGTCCGACAGCACTGTTCCTTGTAAAAAAAACATCTTTAAAGGTAGCTCTAAAAAAGCATCCAACAATTTCATGTCGGCCGCATAAGAACATCGGCGGCAATGGACATGAAGACCCAAAGAACAGAATGCTGAAACTGTACAGAGTAAAAAAAAGAGACTTTTGCATACCTTCCAGGACGGAAGGAGCAAAAGTTGATAAGAGTATGTAAAGCAAGAATTGGGAGAGGTTGTTTTAGTGCGGTATTGCCACAGGATGTGGTCGAGTCCCACACGAACAAGTGCGTAAATGCATTTTTTCCTCTCCTAAACTTGTTTTGTAAAAAAAAAAAAAATAATAATAATAATAATAATAACAACAACAACGCTTTCTTCTGTCATTTCATTTAAAGTGCAGTTTCGTGTTGGGAATAGTGTTCCTGCCCGTGTATTTTCAATTAAAGTGCAGTTTGTTTTGTGAATTGTGTTTCTATACGCGTGTATAATACTGATAAAAATAACAATAATAATAATAATAATTTCAAAAAATTATAGTAATATTAATATTATCTATTCACTCTTTAACTTCATTCCGTCATTGAAATTTAAACACAGCTTTGTTCCGTTCTGAAAATTCTTTCAACCTGGGTGCGAGGATTCTAGTGCTCGGTTAGAGTGCGAGTTTCTGCGTCATTGAGGTGGACCACTTGCTGGTGCACACGGACTACAACCAGACGCTACATATTTCTGAGTTTTAATTGATTTAATTATTTATTTATATCATCATAAAAAAATTTCATTTCATCTCATTTTCCACAAAAAAATCAAAAAACAAAAAAAAAATAAACATGTATATATATTTTTTATAAAATTTGTAGTTTATATGCATGATAATTAGTTTAAGTTGTAAATACGCTTCTGTACATATTATTTCCTACATTCTTATTTTTAACTTTTAACTTGTTTGCACTGAAGAGGGCCCGCATTGGTGGCCGAAACGTTTGCTATCTAAAATATAATTCATTTTCTTTCCGATTAACGACCCCAAAGCCAATATAATTTGCGTTTTGATTCAAAATATAGTTTCTAATGCTTCTAGGTCACTTGGTAGCTTTTTCAGAAATGCGAAATATTTTTCTAGTGTGAAGATTCTTGCAGTCCTGTTCAACTTATTAATAAGCTCTAAATTGGAATATGCATCGATTATTTGGTCACCTCGTTATAAATACCAATCTGCTGAAATCGATTATATTCAAAAGCGATTTTTAAAGTTTTTATGATTCAGGATTGACAGGTTGTACCCTTGAAGAGGTTGTGATTACCTAGAACTTTGTAAAAGGTTTAATGTTCACACTTTGGAAGAAAGACGTATTATAGTTGCAGCTTCTGTCATTTTTAAGTTACTAAATAATTTAATTTCTTTACCTGACATCTTGTATTCTATTAACTTTAAATTTTTAAGATTAGAGACTAGAGTTAGTGAACCCTTTTATTTAAGGGTAACAACACTTTCGCAATATCCGATTTCTCCTATTGTGTGGACTTGCAACCTAATAAATCGAATGTTTAGTCTGAATGAATATAATGTGGATTTGTGGTTTTCGACTCAGAAATGTTTTATGTCAAATTTTTTTAAGGTACATTGAATCAGTTCGAAAGGAATAAGAATTAACTGTGTCGGCATATTTTATCACTGATATAACGCCATTTATCTAATTTTATGTAATTCTTTCATTGAATACTATTCATTAGTTACTATTCATGAAGTGTAAGTAAGCGTGACTTTTATTGTAAAATTGTCTTATAAAGTATTGTCTTGTACCCCATTTGTGGTCCATTAGGACTGCGGGGAGAATTTTGAAATAAATAAATAAATAAAAGCTTTCAGCACTTGTTCACTGGTAAAAAAAACTCCATCACTTTCAAGGTCAACAGAGGTTAAGTCTTCATCTTGAACCGAAACACAATTCATGGTAGTACAATAAATCAAAGCGAAGAGGCTCGCGAACAAATCAACTGTTTGTTGAGGAGACTCAAGTTTCTGATCGTTGTGAAACATAATGTTAAGTACACTTGGTAGTTTCCTCGTTTTACTTACAAAAGTCCAAAACGACTTCGGATCTGGATGAATACCATTTTCGATTTTAGCCATATAATCTCTATATTCCTTTCTAATACGCTTATGGATATCATTAGACAATAATTTAATTTGTGTTACATAGTAATCAGATACGCCAAGGTTCCTCTTTTTTAATCAATTATTCTTTACTCTAATGTCCTTAATAATAGCGTCAGTAAACCAAGGAGGATATCTACGCTTCAAAGGTAAATTACAAATTTTTTGAGGTACAGATAGAGAAAAAAGATAATTAACTACGCTAATGAACATATCTGTTAAAAGATCAACTGCATGCAACCGGCATAAAAAAGTCCAGTCACAAGAAAGTAAATGTAAATACAGAAGATCAAGTCTCGTCTTACTAAAATTATAGGAGACGTTAGAATTATCTAAATTGGTTGAAAAATTAGACGCCATAAATTTGTGTGTTGATGTAAGATAAGCATTAAATATCAATGCAGGGTGGTGCAGATCTTTAGTCAGGTGGAATGTAAATTGTAACAATTGCAAAAGAAAAGGTCATCTTAGATACAATTAAGCCTATGACGCTAATGTTACTGTTAATTTGCGATATAGAGGAACAATCACACTGATATACCTTGTACTTGTTGCTGATTGTAATTAACCCTTTCACACCCAAGCAAAATTGATCAATTAAAAAAAAAAGTAAAGTGGTTCTTATAGTTTTTGGGGTCGCTGATTGCGAATCTAGTATTACCTTTTGAAAATTCAAAATCGCGGATCCAATATGGCAGACAAATTTTAAAGAAGTGTTTAATATCGCAAAAAATTGGTTACTTAGGGGTTTTTTGGGTTGCTGATTACGAATTCGGTGTTAGTTTTTCAAAATACAAAATGGCGGATCCAATATGGTAGACAAATTTTGAAGAAGTGTTTCAAATCGCTTAAAATTGGTTACTCGGGGGTTTTTGGGATCGCTGATTCCAAATCTAATATCAGTTTTCCATAATCCAAAATGGCGGATTCATTATGAAAAAAGAGTTGTTCAAAAATTGCTTAGATTCGCTTAAAATCTTGGCTCTGGTAACCAAATATTTTAGTTTTAAATAAACCAACTGGCTTTTAAAGATTTGATAGCTTCAGTCAGTTAAACATGAATTTTTAAGAGCTAACACCGGTTCCGTAATCAGCGATTATAAAAACCTCAGACTAACAAATTTCAAGCGAATCTAAGCTGTTTTCTAAAAATTATTTTTTCATATTGGATCTGCCATTTTAAATTTTGGAAAACTGACATTAGATTCGCAATCAGCGACCTCAAAAACCCCAGATTAATCAATTTAAGGCTATTTTAAACAATTCTTTAAAAATTTTCAGCCATATTGGAATCCCCATTTTGTATTTTAAAAAACTAACATTGAATTCGAAATCAGCGACCTCAAAAACCTTTGAGTATACGATTTTAGTCGAATTTCATGGATTTTTCAATTTTTCGTCCGCCATATTAGATTCGTATTTTGTATTTTTAAAAACTAACACCAGATTCGTAATCAGCGACCCCAAAAACCCCCGAGTAACAAATTTCAGGCGAATCTAAAATGTTTTAAAAATTTTGTAAATTTCAAGAATTATTTATATATTTTTTTAAACAAAAAGAATATTAAAGCCCAATCCAGTCTACATTTTTTTAAAGCTTTATTCTTCCTGAAGAGAACGCTCCAATATAGAATGAAAAATATTAATTTTCTTCAAAGAAATTGAGGTTTTTGTAGGTGGGACATATATGTCCCATGGGCGAGAAGGGGTTAATACACCGCTATCCCGCTTGTTAATCCTATCATCACGAAAAACATTAAATAAATCAACAGAATACAATTCATTTGAAAAAACACAAGGTTTAAGCTACGTTTCTGTTACACAAAAAGAATTATATAAAAGAATGTCCTGAAAACACTTTACAATTTCTATCTTGGTATTTAAACCTCTTGTGTTTTGATAAAAAACACGAAAATTAACTTTATTTACAGAATTTGGGTTAAGAGCTGAGGATTCTGAGCCGTTGCGAGATGATAAACATGCTTGAAGATGAAGGGGGTTCCGTGTCGGTAGTGAATCTTCAATCCCTCTTCCCCTTTCTTTGACCGCTCGGCCAACTCTTTCTTGACAGATAAATACGCTGCCTTCTAAGATCTCATCCGATCTGGAGCAATGACAATCACAGATATTTCCGGTGTCAGAAGAGCCTTTTTTTTGACAAAGGCTTCTTTGATTTTGCTCGGCATATATGGATCCTGAAATCTCATCTTTATAGGGCGTGGTTTTGCAGGCACCTGGGAATTAGAACCAATGCGTGACAATTTGAAAAAAGACAGAGAAGAGTCTGTCAGACATTTACTAATAATGAAATTAGCAATGGACAAATCATATTCATGATCAGTTTTGCCATTATCAGAGATAATTTCCTGAAGGCCAAATATCAATAAATTGTTTTTAAGCTGAAGGCGATCTCCCCATTCTTCTAGGCTAGCTGATACTTTATTTTCTACTTGAATTAAGCGAGAGTTCATGCAATCATAATTTGACTCACATTTTTAAATACGGTCGCTGTGCTGAGTGAGTTGTTGCTATAAGGATGAGAAAGAGGTTTCCAGGTGTGAGAGAGACGCATGCACTTCTGTAGACTCCTCTCTCACCACAGCTCGAGGTTGGTCTAAGGAGACTAAGACGCACAGCATTATACTCGGGGACTTTTAGGGTCGCTTGTTACAAATCTGGTGACGCATTGTTGAATTTCAAAATTACGGGTCTAATATGGCGTACGGAAGATCAAAAGTCTATCTGATCTTCTTGAAACTTGTTAATTAAAAGTTTTTAGATCACCGACAACTTATCTGGTAAAATATATTTTAAATTCAAAATGGCGGATCCAATATGACAGACGCAAAAACAAAAATCGATCGTTTACTCTTGTATCCTGTTCCTTGGGGTTTTTTGTGTTCGTTCATAACGTATCTGGTAAAATATTTTTGAAATTTAAAATGGTGGATCTAATACGGGGGACGCAAAATTAAAAATCGATCTTCCCTCTAAAAATTTGTTTCTCGGAGGTTTTTGGGGCCTCAGATAACCTTAATATGCAAGATGACAATTTCATGGTTATTTCTTGCTTGCTCTTTATGTTACCCGAAACCAACAACGAGGATGTGTAAAGCTTCTAATAAAAGTCCCCAAAAATCAAATTTCAAGAGAATCTGATCGATTTTTGATTTTGCGTCCGGCATAATGGATCCTCTATTTTGAATTTTGAAAATCGGACTTAAGATTCGAAATCAGCGACCCCAAAAAGCACCGAGTTACACGTCTCAAGATATTTCAATAATTTTTGCAAACTTGTCCGCCATATTGAATTTGCCATTTTGAATTTTCATAATATTCAAAACTCTGTCTCCGGATTCTTAATCAGCGACCCCAAAAACCCTCTAAAACGTAGTTGATTGCTAAATTCCTCAAATAGAAAATTGTATGCTTCAAAGGGTTAAATGTAATTAAATTAAGAAAATGAACAGGTGTAGTTGCATTTTGTATAAATACTTTAATTTAATTTTTGGTTTCATCATTTTAGGAACATATGTATTTATGTGAAAAACAAAATTATACAAGGACTTATCCAAAAATTACGTCACACGAATTTCGATAAAATTTGACACCCTCTCCTTATGGCAGACTTTTTACAAGGGTCGGTTTAAAATTGTATTAGATTTGTTACACTTCTCTGGACACGTCCCCCCCTTTAATCTTATAAAGTGTGATGTAATTTATGGACGACTCCTAAGTAATGATTATAATATTTATTCATTTTTAGAATGCTTTTTATAATTTGTTAAAATAAAATTATTAATCCTGCAAAAATACAGTATCCTTTTGGGGTAACTGATATTTCAAGTAACTATTATTAAAACAATTTGTGTATTTTGATCAATAGTTTGCATGTTTAATGATTTTCTTTTAATAAATTATAAAAAAAATTGTACAATGTAAATAAATATTGTAATATAATTATTTAATATAATCTTGTTCTTCGCATAAAATATTTAACCAAAAATTTAGTTAAAGTAGTTATACAGAATGTAGATACACTTGGTCATTTTCTTAATTTAAGTACCGTCAAGTGAAGCTGTTTTGTGACCCTGGGCCTATTTTGTGCACGCGAGGTTTTTAATTAATAATTTTCTATCATTTGTTTAAGTTTGCTATTTCGTATACCTATTTTTTAATATCTAGACTACAGAAATTACTAAATAAAATTACTTAATTCTTAACAGAAATCAGAAAAAACGTTAAGTCGTGAAAATCAAGTTGAAAATTTTTAAAGTTCTCAAAACTCTTGTAACATTGCAGATTTCATCTGCACGTTTTGTAAGCAACTTTTCCCTTTTTCACGCCTCTGTCAAAAATTAAATATTTAGAAGAGTCGCTTATTTACCATTCTGTATTTTCATGGTGGAACCTGTCTGCCTAGGAGCCGAGTTAGGACATCAAGGGACATCTTACGGCGCAGCGAGCGAATTACAACATGGATCTCATTATCGATGAATGAGATCCGACAATCAAGGAGAGAGACAGGAAATTTTTGGAAGGGCGTCCGAATTTCCACGAACGTCGCTTCTTCTTCCTGGTTGAGCCTTTGCGGGTAACAGTTGGTTTCGCAACCAAAAGTTTTCATAAAACTTTATTGTCTTAATTTAGAGTCAAAAAAAGACTTCTTTTTATTATAATTATTTCATTTAAAATTAAATTCTGTGCTGGCCGGAATTGGCCACCATGTGCTCATGGCCACTGTCGGCTCGACCGTCCATATGAAAATTTAATAATCGTTATGTATTTGAATTGTCTGGCCCTAGAATGGCCTTATATTTAAGAATATCTTGCACAGCTTCGGTTTCGATTTTATTAATCTTATTATTTTGTGGATTTCTGGTCGGCATAATTTCCTCCTTCAGAGGCTATATTTTGTGAAATATTGGGACAGAAGCCTTCTTTTCCGAATAGCTGATTTCTTTTAAATATATTTATGTTTATTTTTATTACTTTAATCAGCGCTTTATTTATTTAAAATGGGGGGAAAACTCCAGGGGAAGCTTCTCTCGTTTTTACTTTTCAGCACTGGACCAGCGTTGGTTGCTCGTCGGCTCACGCCCTTCTCCGCCTAACAGAGCTGGCCGGCGGATTTTGAAATCGAAGGCGGTTTGTTCTAAATGGAAGGACGGCAGTGATTTATTCACTAAATTGCTGCCTGGCGCTTCCCGGACGGGATGAAGTCCAGCTATTTCGAATCTCAATTTCAAATAATTAATTTCATTAAAAACTCCTTTAGTTTCCTTTTTTTTTACTTGCTATGTTATAACCGATATATTTTACAAGTAACTTAAAGCTCAGCAAATATTAAGACTTGCTCAAACTGGTTGAGATTTATTTCCATTTATTCACATTTATTAATTTGCAATCAATTTAAGAATAAACTAACGGTTATACTCTGTTCAGATCTCCGGAAGTTTAAAAGTGTTTCTTAAAGTATTAATAATACTTGCTGACAATTTAGTTTTAATGGTGTATACGTAATGCGCTAACATTTTATTGCATATTTTAAGAAAAAAGTGTAAAAAAGTGTTTTGTTATAAAAACAAGAAATAAGCATAAATATTTAACTTTACACGTAGTGCCATAAAAACCTAAAAAAAAGTAACTTTAATAATTACACGCTTTTCAAGGTAATTTTAAAACTTTTTCTCTTAAAATAACTCAAGAAATGTAATAGAAGTTATATTAAGTAAAATTTTCTTAAAGACATAGCTTCTTTTAAATTTACATTTTTGTGGAATTTTATTGTTTTACTTTTAAATTAGTAAAACAATTCCTACAACAAAAATATTTCTGGCTTTGTTTTTCTTCATAGTACTCTAGAATATCTTGAAATAATACTTCATACAGCAAAAACGTTCAAAAAAATTGTTTACACGCACAATGTTATAAATAAGCAAACTTTGATGGACAAAATAGCCCCATCATGGGGTCTGTTCTGTGCACAACTTTGAGATTCTATAACTCAGATCAAAATTTTTTTCTTGTCGGCTAACTCATAGGATACCTTCAGAAGGATGTCCACAACATAACTGAATAGGTAAATTCTTTATTTTTTCTAATTCTGAAATTTAATAAAGTATAGAGTAGAAAAAGAGCGGTCTTGTGCACAAAATAGCCACACTTGGCGGTATTTTTAAAACAAAAAAATTATTTATTCAAAAACGGCTCCGCGGATTATTTTCAATGTTCTTGAAAAATCTCCTGGAGGTCCACATTATTAGAATCAACATGAAAATTCCACTTTGCTTGATCATTGATTTTAATTTGGTTGAAGTACACTGTGCTTCGGTAGAAATATCCTATCTTGCTTTACATATAATAATCGACTAGATACCATGCTTTGTTTGGAAGCAAAAAAGGCGGAGCTAAGTCTTTTGAAAACCTATTCCTTCGGTTGAAATATCCTATCCTGCTATTACTGTCGTAATAAGGAAAAAAGACTTAAAAAACAATGAAAACATTGGTGGTTACATACTTTTTTCCTTAGTACGGCATAATAATAATCTGCTAGATACCATGCTTCGGTTTGAGTCAAAAAAGGTGGAGCTTATTAGTCTTTTGAAAAAATGCTGTGACTGGTCTTTCCTATGCGTATCTTATTGTCTTATTTTTAAAAACCCTAACAATAACAATGAGATTATTATCTTTAAGATTGACAAAATTCAGTTAAATTTTATATTCTTTTGATTTTTGACTACAAAAAAAAAAAAAAGATTTTCAGTACCCTTATAACAAAAGGATATCTTAGGGATATCTCTGGGATATCTCTGGGATATCTCATCAAAATCCGCAATATCCCTAGGATATCCTTATGACTCAGAGGATATCCTAGGGGCATCTTCAGGATATCCAAATTTCTGCCTCATGAGATATACTCTAATGATTTATAAAGAAAAAATTTGGAGGTAAAAGGATGCGAACCCTCGTCACACAGTGGGCTAAAGTGCTCTTTTTTGTGCCGAAATCGTAGAACTCGTGAACGACTTGATGTATTTGAACAAACCAAAAAATAAATAAAAGCTAACATTCTACAGAATACAGGAAAAATATAGAGAAAGAGATTAAAAAATTCCTAACCTATTAAAAATGTTCCAAAACTTAAAGTTTTATAATAAATATTTAATTTTTTGTCTATAGAGACCGGAGACATGTCAATATAGCTGTTCCAACCAATTAACTCACTTGTTTTTATCTTTCCAATCACAAATCACATGTGCAGTAACTAAAAAAAAAAAGAAGCAATATGGCGGCCAAAAATTTATAATTACATATCAACGTAATTGACAACTCCTTTTCATGGTTTTTGGGGTCGCTGATTGTTACGTACGTAACATAATTTTATTAAAATTAATTATTCTATAAGACAAAAGGAAAATTTAAATTAAAGACAGCGATACATTGTATTGCATATATGACATATATATATGTAATTCGAGTCCCCCGATAACCACCTGCGTTGACTGACAGGCAACAGTCAAGCCACATGCTTACGTCTTCCTTAAAGGTACAATTCTAGTACTATATAGTGGCTATGCAATGAAAACTTATTCTTACTATTACTATTTTTGGGAAATGACCGCTAATGTTAATAATAATGATACGAGCTACTACCATTTTTGTAGTGTTAATGGTGGTAATGATAATGATTATCATTATTACTATTATTGTTATTGCAATAATTATTTATTGCAATTATTATTACTATGGTTATTGTTACGGTCATTATTGTTATTATTACTGTTATTTTTTTTTTTTTTTTTTTTTACAAAACAAGTTTAGGAGAGGAAAAAATGCATTTACGCACTTGTTCGTGTGAGACTCGACCACATCCTGTGGCAATACCGCACTAAAACAACCTCTCCCAATTCTTGCTTTACATACTCTTATCAACTTTTGCTCTTTCCGTCATGGAAGGTAAGCAAAAGTTTATTTTTTTTTTACTCTGTACAGTTTCAGCATTCTGTTCTTTGGGTCTTCATGTCCATTGCCGCCGATGTTCTTATGCGGCCGACATGAAATTAAGGGATGCTTTTTTAGAGCTACCTTTAAAGATGTTTTTTTTTTACAATGAACAGTGCTGTCGAACCACAAAAAGAGAATTCAAAAGAACTGCTTTTTGCATTCTACCTGCTAACAAATTGGCTTGACGTTCGCAGGTTGGGATCTTCTTCAGTTGGCTCACAAATGAAGCCTTCATCCCTCCTAAGCAGCCGAGAATTAAAACAATCAAATGGACTCTATATCCTGGATGCATTTTACTCAATTCGAATAAGAGCTCTTGATATTTGATCCGTTTCTCATCCTCCTTTTTAATGATTTTTCTCTCGGCAGGAGCCGAAAACTCAACTACATAAATGATCTTACTTTTATGATCTTGGAGGACCATATCAGGCTTGGTGGCACTGATATGATAAGTGGTGGGGAAAGAAAAATTCCAGTATATCTTGCACTGGTCATTTTCTACAACGGACCCTTGATCCATTTGGGCATACGGCAGAATGGGCTCCTTATCTATACCGTACTGGTGTCGAAGGTGGTAATACAAAACCTTCAGTGCAGCATTGTGTTTTTCTATATATCTGTTACATGCATAAATCGGACAGGCACTTAATATATGACTAAGTGTCTCCGGGTATTGTTTGCATGCACGACAGTTGGAATCGTCAACAGGTATATGCATCACACGGCTGCAGAACACCAAAGTATTAATCACTCCATCCTGACAAGCGAACAAAAATCCCTCTGTCTCCGATTTTAATCCGGCCGATTTAAGGAATGCAAAAGACAAACCTACAGACAATCCCATTTCTCTGACGATATTATAAAATTGTCCGTGAACAGGCTTAATAACATGTTTTTCTAAAAGAAGTACATGTTCTGCATCCTTTACATGTTTTTTGAGCATCAAAGGTGGTAATGACGCTATTCCATGTTCGGTATTATTTGTATCAAATCCAAGATTAAGTTCTTTTGCCGCTCTATTTGGCGCTTGATATAAAAATGCCCCATTATTTGCAACTTCATGATGATGGACAAATTGCATTAAAGGATCCGTACTATTCATCACTGAGCACGCCGCAGCCAGTACAATACGGCGATGAAGACATTCTAAACTTAGTAACCCTCTTCCTCCCTGATCTCGTGGAAGGTAAATTCGAGTTACGGAAGACCTTGGATGATGACATCGATGTACTGTCATCATCTTGCGCGTTTGTCTATCCAGTATCTTCAGCTCATCCACATTCCATTTAACAGCCCCAAATGTGTAGAGTATTAAAGGAATGGCTAATACATTTGTGGCCTGCATCTTATTCTTCCCTAATAATTCGGATGACCAAATTTTTCTGAGAAGACCTCGATATTTAATTTGGAGTTGATCTTTAAGCCCACGCACATCTTGAGTTTCCGATTGTGGAATTCCAAGATATGCGTAAGTTTCTCCTTCACCAAGATGATGAATGGTGTTGCCACCAATAAGCTGAAGATCGTCCAAATCGCCTGATGTTTCAGATGTTTCTAGTCTTCCTCTATTCATATGGACAACAGCACATTTATCAAGTCCAAAGCTCATTCCAATTGCACTGGAATACTTGGCCACTGCAAACACTAGAATTTTTAATGCTTCCTTACTGGAGCCATAGAGCTTAAGATCGTCCATGTAAAACAGGTAGTTAATCTTGTGAACTCTATGTCTTGGTTTGCCACACAAGTATCCAGAGTGTTTTTCACGAAGCACAACAGACAGAGGCATGAGGGAGATACAAAACAATAGAGGACTAAGAGAGTCGCCTTGGAAAACTCCTCTTTTGTAGATGATGACGTCAGTCATCACCTGTTGCTTGTTTGATGTTAATACAAACCTTGTTCTCCATAAAAGCATAAGCTCTCTCAAGCATCTCACTATGTCTGGATGTACCGCAAGACATTCAAGAAGCTTAATAATAAGCTCATGACTGGTGGAATCAAACGCCTTATGGTAGTCAATCCAAGCCATGGACAAGTTTCGTCGATAAAATATCGAGTCTTGGGTGACACACCTATCAATCAGTAGGTTCTCCCTACAACCTGCCAGACCTCTCTTGCATCCTCGTTGTTCTCCTATTGTACTCCATACTAGTTGAATAGATGACAAAATTCTTTCCTTAAGGATACCAGTAAATAGCTTGTAGCAGGTGTTAAGACAAGCTATTGGTCTGTAATTCTTTGGACAAGTCAAATCTCCACATTTTGGCAATAGTACCGTACGTCCATCCACCAACCACTGTGGTACGGGATGTTCTCCGTTGAGAAAAGTTGAGAATAGGCGGGCCAGGTTTTGGTGTGTTGAAGTAAACTTCTTCCACCACATGTTGTTAATTTTATCCGGCCCAGGCGCTGAAAAGTTTTTAGTTTTAGCAATTACATTTCTCACTTCCTCCTTAGTAATTGATGGGCATTCCTCCGCATGATGGTCAAGCCCTTGTCTAAGACAAAATTATTATTATTATTATTATTTTTTTTTTTTTAACAACTTCTCCCATTCTTGCCTTACGTATTCTTATCCGCTTTTGCTCCTTCCGTCCTAAAAGGTAAGCAATAGCGCGATTCCTTTGCTCGAGGTGTTTTCAGTTCACTGTTCTGTAGGTGTTCCTGTCCGTTGCCGCTGTTGTTCTTACGCGGTGGCCAGGAACGCTATTGGATGCTTTTTTAGAGCTTCCTTCGTGATGTTATATTATAAAGACCAGATGAAGAGAGCTCAGCAGAACTGCCTTCTGCATTCGACCTGCCAATGCGTCAGCTTGACGCTCGCAGGTTGGAACTCTTTGAAGCTGGCTAACAAATGAAGCTCTCATCCCCCCTAGACAGCCGAGAATAAGGACAACTAAATGGACTTTATAGCCTCTGTATATTCTCCTCAATTCGAACAGCAGGTCTTGATACTTTTGCCGTTTCTCATCCTCCTTCTGAGCGATATTGCCCTCGGCAGAAGCCGAAAACTCAATCACGCAGATGATCTTACCTTTATGATCCTGGAGTACTATATCAGGCTTAGTAGCACTGATACGATGAGTGGTAGAATTATAAGTGGTAGATTATTATTATTATTATTATTATTATTATTGTCATTATGATTATTATTTATTTGCAATTATTATTTTATGTTATTGAGACAATTATTATTTGTAAAATAATAATTATAAATGTAACCTATATTATGCCTGTATGAAAGAATGAGTGTACACAAGAATGTGTAATAGCCAGAGGAGAGGATGATGTCTCTTCGTTCCTTTTCGCGTTTTCTTCTTCATCTCTTCTTCTTCTTCTCTTTCTTACCCAGTCAGGTGCATCGAGTACAGCGGTGCGGGTGCATTACGCAGCACACATACAAGCATAAATTTCCCATAAACTCTTCAATGTATTTTATCTTCTGCATTGTAGAGTGTCGCGCGATGCGTTTATCCCTTTTCCTTCTGATTCCTTTCTCACTCTACCTCGATACATAATTCTCAAAAGAGAACAATGTCGGCAGATATAACTAGAATATGTCATTCTCTTAATACGCGTAAATGCGTGACAAAATTGGACTTATGAGTATCGAATCTGCAAAAATAGAATTTATCGAATACATACAGATCAACGATCGCTCTAAAACCTAAGAAGGGCACAAGTCACACTTATTCAAACTTGTATGGGAGATACTATTCTAATAATGCCAACAAAGAAAAGAGATATAGAAATCTCAGATATCAAGGTTTAATTATGACCTAATGAATCAGTCATCCTGTACCCACACCAACTACCCCTTAAACCCCTGATTTCATGCCATCATAATGCATCTTAGACAGTTTATAAAAGTAGAAGCTCGCGAAGTGTCAATGCCTATTCAATCATGGGTGATCGTTAATATCAAGACGGAACTTGATACGGTCGTGAACTGCTGGTACGAATGTTTTCACTTCAATTTGAAATAGTAATTTTCAAAAATTGAAAACATTGGAAAAAGCTCAATTTTTGTTACTTGCTGAATCGCGATAGATTTTCGTCGAGCCAAGTAGTAAATCGAGATAGTGCCAAGTTCGAGTAATTGTTATCTGTTGAATCTCGATAGATTTTCGCAGAGCCAGATGACAATTTGAGAATAAGGCCCGTCCGCGAGCTGTTTTTAAATTTTCTTATTTTTGGACGGACGTTAAACAAAATATTATTATTATTTAAAATCAGCCAAGTTTCAATCGGGATTAAAACGGTTAAGGGAAATATTCTCCGCGCTTAACTGTGCGGTATTGCACCTGCACCAAAATCTTGATACGCGTAGTGGATGGAACGCGTGGTTATCCATCCCTTCCACTCTTTCTGCCCGTCGGAAGACTGACAGGTGAGAAGAAGCATCCTCCTTTCCTCCCGGCTTCCAGGCGGTAAAATTAGGATCTAGCTCGTAAGTAAAAAGAATTGTATCGTTCAAATTTTAGAGAAAAATGATTAATTTTTATTGGTCACAAACAAAAAAATTTTAAATAGTAAAATCGCTAAATTTTGTATGTAATTTAATATTTTAACAATATTTGATTTTTAAAGAAATAAAGAAAAGAGAATTTTAATTAAAGGAAATTGTTAAGTGTCATTATTATAACATTTTGGTTCCTCTTGAAGCAACAATTTGTCAACTTCGTTTATTTTCTTTCACCTTCTATCGGTGATTTTCGTACGAAACCCACATTAAAAATAAAAATAAAGTTATTTCGTTAGTGAAATAACAACAGATTGGTTCCTCCGGCGAACAAGGAAGAATTTAACCTAATTTATTTTAACAGAATCAAATCAAGGAAATAAATTTCAAAATTCGAAAATATATTTTTATTAAAATTAATTTTCCCGTTCGTATCAATCTGTTTGGTGGCAGCGGTGGGATAGAGTAATAGAAAAATAGACAAAGTGAATTTTTTTTTTAACTTTCTCTAATTTCTCTAAAAAGTTTAAATTGTTTAAAATACTACAATTAAAGCTGCAAATGGAATTCAAATTTAACTTGACTATTTTAGAAGTCATTTACATTTTTGTAACACAATTTGAATAAATTTTTAAAAATTGGAAATTCTGTCAAAACTGATTACGCGCCGTTCGGCGGTTTTTGATTTTATCATTGACATTTTGTGCCGTTCGGCAAATTTGTCAAGTCAGATTTTCTTATTTATTTTCAATTTTGACTTTTTGAAGACAAAAAATCTTGTCGAAATTAACTACGCGCCGTTCGGCGGTTTTTAGTTTTGCCATTGACATTTTGTGCCGTTCGGCAAATTTGTCAAGTCAAGATTTTTAATTGTAGATTTTTAACTTCATTGAAATTTTAAAACCCCGTGAAAACTGATTACGCGCCGTTCAGCGGTTTTTAGTTTTGCCATTGACATTTTGTGCCGTTCGGCAAATTTGTCAAGTCGAGTTTTAAAATCTTTTTAATTTTGTATTTTTGAAAAATTTAGAAATCTCGTGGAAACCGATTACGCGCCGTTCGGCGGTTTTCTGTTTCGCCATTGACATTTTGTGCCGTTCTGCAAATTTGTCAAGTCGAGTTTTCAAAAAATTTTACTATGTAGTAATAGAATTACATATTCTATGTATTTTATCAGTTATTTTTGAATTGCACTAATTTTTATGGTAATATTGATATTTTATTGCCAAAACTTGTGCTAAATATTATCGAAATAAAGTCTTGAATTTTCACATGTATTTTCTTTAACATGTTGGAGAGTATAAAACCTAAATTAAAATCACGCGGTGGTTCTAAGGCTCAAAGACGTTACCTTGACAAACAAAAATTTCTAGATTCTAAACTTAGCATCAAAGAACTTAAAAGCCAAGAAGAGTTCACGAAGTTTTTTGACGATGTTTTAGAGAGAGCTCAAAATACCCTTATTGCAAAGCAAAGTGAACAGAAAAATTAAATTCACTTTCTCTAGTTGTGCATCAATTATTCAAAGTCAATATGCTAAATTCTGTCGGTATGTATTGTGACTTTAATTTTTACCATGACAAAAACAAAAACCTAGATGTCGTGCTGGAAAATTAGCTCAAAGACGCTACGAAGACCCTGTTATGACCACTACTAATTTGAATGTCAATTTAAAACCTTTATATAGGGTGCTCTATAAATCAACCACATTACACCAAGAATATTCCCAGATTTTGGCGTTATCAGAATTGGTTAAATTACCATTATCTATTTTTAAAAGCGCAGAACGTGTATCTCCATTTTACGCTGGAGAAAAACCGATGATCTCCAGTATAGAAACGGTCCAGATTTCAATTAGCCCGACTATTCAAGGAGAAGAAGACTGTGAAATTATATACGAAAACATTTCTTCACATTAAAAATTTTCGAATTCTAATTTTAACAAATTTTTTAATTAAAATAATTATTTATTTTTGAAATATTTTTGTGATGTCTGACTTATATAAAAATTTAGTTGACCCGCCGGTCGTAAACAGGCCAGTAGCTATAGTGAAACCAACTATTAGGAAACCAGTTGCACCGGAAGTCGAAGAAGTAGAAACCGAAAGAGAACTCGAAGAAACCCTTTTGGAAATATCTCGCAGGTTACGCGCTGAAATTGGCAGAAACTTACACCCACACTAAATTAAAAAATTAATAATAAAATCTTAATATTTTATTTTGTTCTAAAGGAAGATTCTTTATTGTCCTTAACCCAAATTTAATTATTTGAACCAAATTCTCGATGAATAACATTAATTATGGCACCATTAATTGATGACATGAGTCATTTGCGCGGTTATCCTACAGGAATTATACTAGATTCTCCCCATTTAAGTAGAAACGGTGTCAGATTATCGATATATCCGGGTACTGCTTTGAATTACATTTCGAAAGATGATTTGCGAACAGCTTTTCTTCGATTCTCAGAACCTGAGCAACATACAGTCTATAATATTCAATACTTAGTAATCGGTGGAATAGCAGTAAATGCATTCGGAAATTTGATTCATTTCTTAGTGATATCAAATGAAACTCCTTTCAATCACCCAGTAGTTAACGGAGTTATAGGGAGAGAAACAGCCGAAATTTTAGGATTGTTATGAAACCAAGTAGATGTTTCTTAGAGTAGCTAGAGTCCCTTCAGGTTATTCCGTTGACCAGTGGACTGAAATAGATGAGCGACTCGATAATTTAGAAACACATAATGAAAGGTTAGCCATCTATTGCCGCTCCTTATACTGTCACTTGGAAAGGCTTGAAAAACGAACTGAATTCTTGTCATCTTGGCTACAAGCACTTATTGTTAGTGAATCAAATTCAGTGTTAGTGGAAACTTCTATTGGGTTACGGGAAAAATTGTCTGAACAAGATACTGCAATTGAAAATTTAATTGCTGAATTTAAAAACTTAAAAATTAAGAAGGATATTTTAAATATAGAAAATAGCCATGTAAATAAATAAATTCGTGTTTTATTATGACTCCTAGTTGGAAAGAAATATTATTTAACAAAACCGACGAACAAATATTAACTATCGAGGATAGGGTTCAAGAATTTTACAATGATTATCTTAGTTTAACAAACTACGTTCTATTTTTAAGAGAACAGATTCTAGATGCTTATGAAACGATAGACGATCTTGCCTACGGAATGAGACAAGAAACAGATAGAATTATGCGTATTCAGGCCAATATAAACGAACTTGAGCGATTATTCTCGGAGTTAAAATTAGAATAAACCAATCGATAACACATGAAATTAAAAATTATCCGCGGTGGCGATATCTTAAAGCAAGTGCGGACGAATTGTTGTTTCGGGAGGGATGAAAATTAATAAATTAAAAACCACTACAGTGACACTTGTATGTGCACATACAAATACATACAAATACATACAAATGGCGTATGCATTGCCACTACCAGCTCCAGAAGAAATATTTATTTCTTCTCCCTGTCTACGAGGAGGTAAAATAACGTTAAGTATCTCATCCGAAATTTATTATAACTTCATTTCAGAAGATGTTATAAATAATTGCCAGAGGACTGTTTTACCTTATTATTACCAAATAGGTGAAAATTTTCACATTATTGTCGGTGAATTACATCTGTACCTTCCACAAGGGGTTATAGGTTTTTACGTTATCTCATCTCACAGCCCTTTACCTTCGCCCCAAGGTAACGGAATCTTAGGAATTTCGGGATTCGAAACACTTAGGCCAAGTTAAATTTTTGTCACCGTGGCTAATCTACTAAGGAAATCCCTGCCTAACCATGGCCGGTGGTGATGGTGAGGGTTCAAGTAATTCAGGGGGGCCAAACGTTACGGTTAACCCTGACGCTACTGCGGCTACGGCCTCTGTTTTGGAATGCATGACCTTGCAGCAAAGTACCTATCATATCCCGCATTTTGATGGAAAGAATCCTCCATTAAAGGAATTCCTGCAGGATGTGACTAACGGTGCCGTTTTTGTGAGCGAAGCTAGTGAACCAGGTTTCGTAAAAGCAGTTCTTGGCAAATTGAAAGGAGCCGCTAGAGAAAGTGTTAGAGGCAAAACGTTTAGTAAAGTAGAATATCTTATTTCTCACTTAAAAAAGCGTTTTGCCTCTACGAAAAAGTACCAATGGTACTTCGAAAATATTACCAATCTAAGAATGAAACAAACTGAAACAGTGAGCGATTATAATGATCGCTTACAGGGGCTCATAAGTGGTGCTAAACATGCACTGGAAGCCAAATACGCAACCAAATATCGTAGTGTCGATGACGGCGAGGAAGGTAAAATTTTCTCTGTCATCGACATTATGATAAGACCAATAATTGATTGCGCACTTGAGGCTTTCATTAGAGGTCTCCCTGAGGAAATGTTAATTTTTGTTGACACTAGAAATCCAGGTGATCTCTCTGAAGCTTTTGAGCATGCATTACGAGCAGAGGAGAGGCAACGTTATACGGAAAAATCCAGATCCTCCTCTTACCACATCTCTCGGTCTGAAAGCTTTGACAGAACTAGTTCTCCAAGCCCCTATTCTAGACAAATAGAAAAGGTGAATGGAAACGAGAGAAGAACTGGCGAACAGATACAGGATAGTCGAATAATCAGGGCTGAAACTGAACCAGCCACTTCGAATTTGCTCCAATTTACACCTGAACAATTGGCCCAATTTTATAAATCAATGTGGTCTCAAAATACGCAGCCTGCCCCTTATCACTATCCCCAGGCTGTTCAATACCAGCAACCATCGCAAATTCATACAGCTGTTCAACCCCAAACAATGTCGTCTTACCGAGGTACCACCACTCCCCCTAGATCAACTTTTCCAGGACCTAGCAATTTAAACTACAAACAGACTTGCCACTCAGACGCGGTGGTGAGTCCAGTTCCCCAGCGTTCCAAGACCGTACACTTTGCCGAGAACTCGGTAAAGTCCTTAGAGTCGGAAACAGAAATGAAGACTCCCCAGTAGTTGAATTGACTGCCCCAGAGTTCAGACACCCCAAAATACAGTTCCTAGTTGATCCTGGTTCTGATACTAATCTGATTAAATTAAATGCACTAGATCCTGAACTTTTGCTCTCTGTCGATAATAGCGCGGAAATTGCAGGAATAACAAACCATTCGGTAAAAACCTTAGGAACGGTTAAACTCACAATACAAAAAAATCTTGTCGAATTCCATGTTGTGAAGAATAATTTTCCTATATCCACTTCCGGGATATTAGGGAGACCTTATCTTCGCCAGGAACAGGCACAAATTTCGTTTAGACATAACGCTTTGGTTACCATTTCTGACCCTATTACCCCTATACCCTTCATAGATTCAGAATCTCAACAGTCTAAACAAATTTTAAAACCTGAAATAAAACCGTTTGCTCGAATCCTAAAAATTAAGGCTAGAACAAGACAACCTATAGCTATCGATGTTTCCAACAAAAATGTCAAAGGAGGTTATTTACCACGAATATTCACTCCCCAAGGACTCTATCTTGGTGAAGCAGTAGTTACAAATAGAAACGGCGTATGCCATGCAGTAGCTATTAACACAGCTGAGGAGGATATTGACCTTGAACTAGCTCCACAAGAATTAATACCTTTTGATTTTTGTAACTTTCCTGGAGAACAATTTACAGATTCTGATCCAGAGGAAGTGCAAAATAAAAATGGCAACATTTATTCTGATCGAGTTATTAAGGTCAAAAATGCTCTTCACGTGTCACACCTGAGTCCAGAAGAGAGAAAACTTATTTTCGGATGGGTGGAAGACTATGCTGATATCTTCCATTTAAGTGGAGAAACATTAACATGTACCCACTTAATACAGCATAGGATTCCAACAATAGACAGCAAAGTTATCAACAAAAAGCAATACAGATGTCCCCATGAAGCTCGAGAGCAAATGGATCTCCAGCTTCTTAAACAATTAAATAGTGGAATCATTGGTCCATCAAATTCACTATACAATTCTCCGGTCCTAATTGTGCCCAAAAAACTTGACGCTTCAGGGCAAAGGAAATGGAGAGTTGTTGTTGATTATCGAAAATTAAATGAACAAGTAATAGGTGATTCATTTCCTTTGCCACACATAACTTCGCTATTAGAGAAACTCGGAACTGCACTGTATTTTACAGTTTTCGACCTTGCTAGCGGTTTTCATCAGTTGGAAACACACCCTGATGATAGACATAAAACAGCCTTTTCCGCAGGCAATGGGCATTTTGAGTATAATGGCATGCCCATGGTTATAAAGAATGCCCCGCCTACATTCCAGCGCTTATTAAATAATATATTAAGCAACATGCTTGATACAAAAGCTCTCGTGTATTTGGATGATATCATCATTCACTCTGATACATTAATCGAACACGATAGGAGAGCTAGAAGGCTGTTTAATCGTCTCCGTGAAGCAAATCTGAAACTGCAGCCTGACAAGTGCGACTTTCTAAGAACTGAGGTGGCGTATCTTGGTCACATAATTGGTCCTGAGGGTGTTAAACCCAACCCCGAAAAGATTAAAGCAATTAAACATTTTCCTCGACCTGTTAAACTAAAAGAACTCCGAGGATTCCTTGGCTTAACAGGTTATTACAGGCGCTTTATAAAGGATTATGCCAAGATATCCAGTCCATTAACAGTTCTATTAAAGAAAGACGCTGTTTGGAATTGGACCAACAGTCAGGAAGAAAGTTTTTGTCAACTCAGGAATTACCTTTGTACAGAACCTATTCTTCTATATCCTGATTTTACTAAAACTTTCCGATTAACTACCGATGCTTCTGAGCATGCGATAGGCGCTATGTTGACTCAGGAAAAGGACGGCATTGACCTTCCTGTCGCTTATTTTTCTAAGATCTTAAATAAAAACGAACAAAAGTACCCAGAAGCAGAGAGAGAATGTCTTGCAATCCTCAATGCTGTGGAAAACTTTCGACCTTATCTTTATGGTCGAGAGTTTATTCTGGCCTGTGATTTTGAACCTATACACTGGATGAGTTATATTGAAAATCCATGACCAAGACTTCATAGGTGGCGTCTCCGTCTACGAGACTATATATACAAATTTGAATGCAAGACTGGGAAAATCAACAGAATTGTTGAAGCATGATCTCATAATCCCGTTGATTTTTCCAACAAGAAAAATAATGAAATTTCGACTTCTAATTCTGATTCAGAAATATCCATCCTATCTAACGAAGAAACCAATCCTAATCCTTTTAAAAACTCAGTGAAAGTGATACTTAAAAAAGAACAACCCGTCCAATATCGTGCTTTACCTATTATAACAAGATCGGCAACTAAACCAAGAGTTATCTATCAAGACTCTGCGAAAAAAGACATTAATTCTAAAAAATCCTAGACCAAAACTTACAAGAACGTTAAGTGCCCCACTTAAGTCTTCAACCTCGAAAAAGAAGGTTTCTTATTCGATCCCTCCTCCTGAACCAACAAAACCACTAACCGGGAAAAGGTTACCTGGGAGACCCAAGGGAAGTATAAAGAAAAAGGGCAAAAATAAAGACGAAGTTTTTTTACCCCCCACTAGTCAGCAACAACCCGACCTAGACCAAAGTTGCATCGGGAAAAGACTTACTAGACGAAAGACAATAGCAGCATCCGATGCCCCTAAACCTACAGATTCAACATCTTCCGAGGATTCGTCCTCTGACGATGAGACGTCTGAAAGTTCCGGTCCCCCAGTATTTAGACAAGGACATAGTGCTTTCCCTAGTGTAAATCCAAATCTAGTACATAAAAGTGCTACCAGTCCCGCAGTAAGTGATAATGTTTCAAGCCAGCCTCCGAACCCTTGGTTTCCTCCACTGATAGAAACTTATACAGACGTTTATGTAGACGGTGCATGTAGCTCCAATGGAAGTGGTGAACCAAGAGCAGCCGTAGGAGTCTGGTTTGGACCAAATCATCCCCTGAATGTTTCACAACGGTCGAAGGGCCGTCAAACAAACAATGCAGCAGAAATTGAAGCAGCGACTATAGCCGCTCTTAGGGCACGAGAAGCCGGGATTAAAAATCTGCGAATAAAGACCGATTCGCAGTTTTTAATCAAGAGCGTCACTGAATGAATTCCTAGATGGGAATCTAATCAGTGGAAAACAAAAGAAAACAAACCAGTTAAGAACCAAACTGCTTTTAAAAAATTGACAGAGGCACTAAAACCTCTTAAGGTGATTTGGGAACATGTACCAAGTCACCAGGGTATAACAGGAAATGAAATGGCCGATCAACTGGCCAAGAAAGGAGTCGATCAAAAACAAATTATCATCCCAGAAGAAGATAAGACTGAAGAAGAAGAATGTATGCCAGAAATTGTCGACATCTGTTCACAACCTATTGCTAGTAGTGACTCTGGTGAAGAAGAATCAGCTGAGCAATTAAGGAAACAGTTTTTAAGTGGAATGGAAAAATCCTTTCGAAAATTTGATAATTCACTAAAAAACAGAGGTCTCAACCAAACCGACATCTCCAACATGACACTAGCATGGGACCATGAAGGTATGGACGAAGAATCTCCCAAGTTTCAAGTTACCCACGTATCCGAAGGAGAGAGTGATGAAGAACTTTTGCAAACACTACAATCTCTCGATCCTTGTCAGGAATATAACGATAAATTATTTTCAGAAAGAATAAAAAGGTTTCTGGAAAACTATAACAAACACCGATACTCTGCTGGAACTGAAGGAGGAAATGAACTACCAAAATCTCCAGATCCTTCCATCAATGATCAAGAAATGTATGATAAAGGCTTAGTGCGATTTAAGGATACGCCAGAGGTAATTCAATCCCTAGTTGCAGGTGCCCCATATAGTTCTGGAACAGTCTTACCAACACCAGGACATATCACCATCCCTAAGGCTCAATCCACCCCTTTCTTGCATCCAAAAATAAACAAAGAAGGTGCAAAAAGAAAATCCAATATTGTACCGCGTCGATTACAAGCAACAAACAATCTTGATGTGACCAAAACACAATATGCGCCCTCTTCTAGTACCCTAATAGACTTGAAAATCCCTGAATTTGGTCCTTTATCCTCATCCTCTTCCGAAACTGATGATGATAATGAATTAAAAACAGTTGATAAAGTATGTCATGACATTAAAATAATTCAACAATGGACTGAACCACTTACTTACAGACGAGATAATTACGCACATATTATGTCTGAAGACTGTCAACCGATCGATGCTATTTCGAAACTTTTATTGGCAACCGAGAAAAATTGACCTTCATGATATAAAAGAAAAGCGACCAAAATTGGGTCAAGTTTTTGTTACCCGTTGTGGCCGATTTCGTAACTATTCAATTGTCGTGAAACGTCGACACCACGACGAAATTGATTAGAGAGACGTAGATAAGGATTTGAAAGGTCTACACTCAGCCCTGCTTCGCGATAAACAAATAAGTTGCCGGATGGCAAATTCAGGCGACCTACTAGGTTCACTTCCCCAAAATAAAATGACAGAACTTATAACAAAAATATTCCGTGGTGGCGATATCTCTATAACCTTGTGCCACGGAAAGATTGAAGTCCCCCTTCCAGAATTAAGACAGAAAATAATTGCAGAATTCCACGAAAGCCTCGTAGCGGGTCATAAGGGAATAACGAAAACGTACAGACGAATCAGGGAACGTTATTTTTGGCCTAGAATGCGAGACGAAGTAACAGAGTTTATTAGGGGATGTCAAAGTTGTTTTCGAAATAAACTAGCCAGGGCCCGCACTCGTGAACCGATGATAATTACCGACACGCCCGCCGCCCCTTTTGACAAAGTATCATTAGATACTGTAGGTAAACTCCCTACCACCCCTAATGGAAATCGGTACATTCTGACTATGCAAGATAATTTCAGTAAGTATTGAATCGCAGTTCCTATTTCCGACATTAAAACTACCACGATTGCTCACTCAGTAGCTACGAACTTATTCTCGGTGTTTGGAGCACCCAGATGCGTCCTGACAGATCGGGGGGGAAGCTTCGTAAGTGTACTGATGAGAAAACTAGAAAGGATTTTTGGCGTTAAACAAATCACCACATCTGGCTACCGTCCTCAAACCAATAAGGCACTGGAAAGAAGTCACATTGAACTGACGGATTTTATTAAGCATTATGTGAAGGACTTTGACGATTGGGATCGTTTATTACCCTTTGCAATGTTTAATTGTAATACCTCAGTCCATGAGGCAACTAATTTCACGCCTTATGATTTGGTTTTTGGACATGTAGCTAGAATCCCCAGCTCAATTCCTCAAGGGCCTGCCCTTGAGACCTATAGGTCCTACCTTAAGGAACTCATAACGAGAATGAGTGAAATACAAAGGATAGCTGCCAAAAACCTTATTCAGGACAAACTAAGATCGAAACAACATCATGACAAAACAGCCCGTCCCCTAAAAGCAGGCATTGGTGATCAGGTTTTTGTATTCAAAGAAATAAGAACAAATAAGTTTGACAACAGGGCTGATGGACCTTTCACCATAGTCGGATTTACACAAAATAACAATGTAATTCTTGAAGACGAAAATGGAGAAAGGTTCTCAAAGCATAAGGACAAGGTCATGCAGGTACACTGCTAATCTGAAAATTCGTTTCTAATCGAATTAGGTGGACTATTTCTCAAATGTGTACGTATTAATGTATGGCAGTTGCCATACATTAATGTAAATTTGTATATTAATATATGTTTCTTCTGTTTATAGTTCTTCGCAATGTACCGTGTTCATACCCAATAGAACTACATCGGAGGGCTGATCAAGGGCATTTGGGTCATCTAGGCAGTCTCTGAAAGACCAACCATAGGCACGGAAAAATGGAGCTTCCACTAATAGGAGGAATTTTTGATGTCACAAATTACATCTCCATAGGGTTCAAGGCCCTACTTGTCCTACTGCTCCTGTTCCTATCTCGACAGGGATATCTGCTCTACAAAAGAATAACAAACAGACGCAGGAGGCACAACAACTTCCCACCTCCACCACCGCCTATAAATCTCCAAGACAGGGTGGTCATTTACGACTTACATCTATAGATGAAACTGTTTTTCATCATGACTCTTACACCAAAAATGAAAAGAGCAAATTTTGCCAGCTCAGCTGATCAACACATGACGATAGCAGTATGCATCTTAAAGTTGTTCTCTTATGAAAATCTTTCCGAATTTTCCAATTTGCTCAAACGGAGGCTGCTTATTTTCCTCGTCATCATCGTTGAACTTGGAAGTTAAGGACCACATGCATGATCCATGTCAAGGAAAACAATCCCTTCTCGCAGTTAAAGGGATATGGGACAGACGAATCCTACTCCAGCAGCTGAAATAAAAGTTATTGTTATAAAATTTTTAAAGGAACATCTAAACAGTGTTAAATGAATTATACCAACCAATTGATTGAAGAATCCAAATTCTGCTGCCATAAGTTCATTTTTAGGATCCAGAAGGATATCAACAGTCTTATGAAATTATGGATTTACGAGGGATTTTTGGATTAAAGAAATTTGCTAATCATGAATTTCGAATTACGAGAAAAAAAACATTTACTCTACTTTGAAGATCATCCGGAAGATTTTGTGACTTTAAAGAACAAGTGAAAATAGATTCAGTGGAATTGTTTAAAAATACCGCAAGATTGTGGTTAGTGAAAAAAATCACCTCAAAATCTTATTTTTAAGGTAAACAAGACAAAATTTTATAGACTCAATAAGTTCCGTATCAAAGCATCACATTTGTTATCAATTTTTTTTTATGGATAACAAATGTGTTGTATGAATTAAATATTCACAAAACTACATACATATAGCACTAGTTAGTGACGAGTTTTTTTTTCTGAATGAACTTTATTTTTGCAAAACAAAAAAAATATAATAATAATAAATTCAATAAATAAATAAAATGTATTAAAAAGGAAAAGGAAGCTAAAAATAGACGCGTCAGTGGAAGGACTAGTCACAACAAATTTTCAAGAATTGTACTTAAGAGCGCTATTACGTATTTAGTGGACTGAAAAATTTGATGTTAAAACAAAGTAATCTTTTATCACAAAAGAATTAATTGAATTGGAGAATAATGGTTTAAGATTGCTATTGGTCTAAAAATGAAATTTAGGGAAAAATTTTTATACGTTTTTGCAATTTTTTTTATTTATAAAAATCTATAGAAAAATACTGGTAACATTCTTAAAAATTCTTATTCTATGGAAAAAGGAAATATAAAAAAAAATTTAAAGTAAAAAAATATATATATAGAGAAACTTAATCTTCAACACCGTATACACAACGAAAGTCAATCCTCCGGATTCCAAACTCGGTGATCTGAACCTTAACAACACAACTTATTAGCTGATCCTCCGGACTGCACGAAGCACCATACCAATCTAAAAAAAAAAGAAACATGAATATACTCTAACATCATTTTTCAAGAAACAAAAATAAAAAATTAAAAATAAATAAATAAATAAAATAAAATATATATATATATATACATATATTCTCAACTTACGAGGTGGAGGATGATCCTCCTCCGATTCATAATGAACCCAGCGGCACTCAGTCGTAGAGTTGCCTCCTTCGTCAATTATTCTGAACTTAAGTATTACACCGACCACTCGTTCCTCATATGGAGGGAGTCGCATCTCCGGATCTAAAAACAAGTACATGCGTGTATTCTATGATTTAGAAATTTCTCTTCAAGTATTTCTAAATCTTATTTAGTTCTTAATGCACATGACAATTGAAGTTGCAATATAGCAAGTGAAAAAAAGCAGCATGTACATTCTTGTAAACAATTTTTAATTTTTACACAAGGTCCAAATTAAAAATAAACTATTCAATAATTAAAGGTTTTTGAATAGGAATCTCGAGATAAGGCGAGATCTTTAAATTTTCCGTCAACTTTTTTAAATTTTGATGAAACATCTCACGAGACCAAAATTATTAAGAAATTTTTATATCACCCGGGATACTCACAATTTTTGTTTTCTATAAAAATTAATTTATAGTGTGACCAGAGTCTACAAAAAATTTTAATACATCTTAGCATGAAAGAAAAATAATAATTAAATTAAAAATAAATAAATGAAATTAAGCCAAAAACTAGTTTAAATAAATAAATATTTATTAATTGTTAATAAAATAATTACTAATGAAAAATTTAAATGAAAAAAAAAAAACCATTGGCCCAGTATGGCGCCAGTACTGGCAGTATCGGCGTAATACAGAGTATCAATACTAGTGCAACGTCTGCCTTTACAGACGAATTTCTGTTCAATATAAGACTTATCAAAATTGATACACTACAATCTAGAAAAAGTATTTTGTTTAAATCAAAACCTTAATGCAAGTTTTGCAAATGATTTAAATCCATAATAGCCCTGATCTGTACCGTGCCGATACTGTATTAACACTATTTAAGAAGAAGTTGACTACGTTTCTATAAGATTCATTTATGAAGTTAAAAATAAACATCTGATTCTACAATTTATATTACTAGCAATTCTTTAAAATAAATAAAATTTAAATAAATTAAAATGATTATCATGCATTTTCAAGCACTTTTAAAGTTATTTAAAATTATTCTATATTCATCTTTATTCTATTTATAAATTATTATTAGCACGATTACTCTAACTGATATATATACAGAATATTTCTATCAACTAAATACAATTTTGTCTCTAATTTTATTTTTACATTTTATTGGTTTAATAGATTATTAAGATTAATTAAAGTATACTAGACCTAAACAATTAAATTATCCTAAATAAAAATTTTTGTTTTTAATAAATTAATAAAAAATTAATAATAATAATAAAAGATAAAAAAAAAATTTTGGAGCCCATTGGGATCGAACTCGGGATCCTTCGAACGCGAGTCGGGCGCTCTAACCCTCTGTACCCGGTCGCCCGGTTCGAGATTTACAGGAACGACTTTTGGTACAATATTTCATTTACTACAGTTTTAAATACAAAAAAAATTATGTGTTAACCAATAATATATAATACACATTTACTTACATTCACTGGACGACTCGCTCATTGAGGAACTCGTGGTCGTTTCCTCTTCACTACTTGTTCCCTCCGCAAATTCCATTTCCTCAGAATCATCTAAGAATAAAATTAAATAGTGTTATATCGATTATATCAGTTTAATATTTGGAAATAAACAATTTTATTTTGGAAACAAAATAAGAAAACAAAGAACGAGTAAATTTAATCATTTTCTTTATCCGTTCATTAGTAGTGCGAAATAAATATTAATATCAAGCTAACTACTATTAATAAATTTGATTACATTTACCCTTTTTCCATAAAATAAATTTATGACCACGGTAATTATATTATCAGTAAAGAATAAAAACTATTTAATTAAAAAGATAACAGCAGAATGATAAAAGAATAAAATATTGACGAAATACGTACCACTAAGGTTTTCAACATCGACATCATTTCCATCACTTTCCATTTTTATCCTTTTTATTTTTACACTAATTATATAACTAAACTTTTATTCACTAAGTGTTTCCGAGACCGTCTAGAACGACACTGACTGTATCCCGTCAAAAATTTGATACAGAATATTATATTGTATAAACCTCTTCGAGAAATGCTTTGAAGACGTCGCAAGTAGGCATAATATTTACATTAAAAGAATTGATACATTAAACTAAAGTATACTGCGGTCAGGACCGTGAGTTTTCGGGGACAAAAACAAAAATTTCCGCGGTGGATTGTTACGTACGTAACATAATTTTATTAAAATTAATTATTCTATAAGACAAAAGGAAAATTTAAATTAAAGACAGCGATACATTGTATTGCATATATGACATATATATATATGTATATATGTAATTCGAGTCCCCCGATAACCACGTGCGTTGACTGACAGGCAACAGTCAAGCCACATGCTTACGTCTTCCTTAAAGGTACAATTGTAGTACTATATAGTGGCTATGCAATGAAACTTATTCTTACTATTACTATTTTTGGGTAATGACCGCTAATGTTAATAATAATGATACGAGCTACTACCATTTTTGTCGTGTTAATGGTGGTAATGATAATGATTATCATTATTACTATTATTGTTATTGCAATAATTATTTATTGCAATAATTACTACAATGGTTATTGTTACGGTCATTATTGTTATTATTATTATTTTTTTTTTTTTTTTTTTTTTTACAAAACAAGTTTAGGAGAGGAAAAAATGCATTTACGCACTTGTTCGTGTGGGACTCGACCACATCCTGTGGCAATACCGCACTAAAACAACCTCTCCCAATTCTTGCTTTACATATTCTTATCAACTTTTGCTCCTTCCGTCCTGGAAGGTAAGCAAAAGTTTTTTTTTTTTTACTCTGTACAGTTTCACCATTCTGTTCTTTGGGTCTTCATGTCCATTGCCGCCGATGTTCTTATGCGGCCGACATGAAATTGTTGGATGCTTTTTTAGAGCTACCTTTAAAGATGTTTTTTTTTTTTTACAAGGAACAGTGCTGTCGGACCACAAAAAGAGAATTCAAAAGAACTGCTTTTTGCATTCTACCTGCTAACAGATTGGCTTGACGTTCGCAGGTTGGGATCTTCTTCAGTTGGCTCACAAATGAAGCCTTCATCCCTCCTAAGCAGCCGAGAATTAAAACAATCAAATGGACTCTATATCCTGGATGCATTTTACTCAATTCGAATAAGAGCTCTTGATATTTTATCCGTTTCTCATCCTCCTTTTTAATGATGTTTCTGTCGGCAGGAGCCGAAAACTCAACTACATAAATGATCTTACTTTTATGATCTTGGAGGACCATATCAGGCTTGGTGGCACTGATATGATGAGTGGTGGGGAAAGAAAAATTCCAGTAGATCTTGCACTGGTCATTTTCTACAACGGATTCTTGTTATTATTACTGTTATTATTATTATTATTATAATTATTATATATTTTTTTTTTTTTTACAAAACAAGTTTAGGAGAGGAAAAAATGCTTTTACGCACTTGTTTGTGTGGGACTCGACCACGCCACGTGCTGTGGCAATACCTCACTAAAACAACCTCTCCCATTCTTGCTTTACTTACTCCATCCGTTCCTGCTCCTTCCATCCTGGAAGGTTAGCAAGAGCGTGATCCACTTACTCGAGACATTTTTCATGTTTCTTGCACTGTTGTCCTCGCCCAAAGCCGCCGATGTTCTTAAGCGGTGGTCGAGAACGTTGTTGGATGCTTTTTTAGAGCTACCAAATAAGATGTTAAAGTGAACAGTGCTGCCGAACCAGATTGAGAGAGTTCAGAAGGACTTCCTTCTGCATGCGAACCGCTAATGCATCAGCCTGGCGCTCGCAGCGAGGAATCTTTTTTAATTGGCTCACAAATGAAGCCTTAATCCCTCCCAAACAACCGATTAGAAGAACATTCAATCGGACCTTATAACCTGGGTGCATTCGACTTCAATTTACATGCACGACAGATGTCACTGTCGACAGGTATATGCATCACACTACTGCGGTACACAAAAAGTATTAATTACACCATCCTGACAGGCGAATGGAAATCCTTCAGTCTCCGATCTTAAACCAGCAGATTTAAGGAACAAAAGTGTCAAACTAACTGACAATCCTACTTCATTTATGAGGTTGTAGAATTGTCCATGAACAGATTTGCTCTTATGTTCCTTCAATAGAAGCGCATGTTCTGCTTCCTTGACACGGCCCTTAAGCATCAATGGTGGTAACGATGCTAATCCATGTTACACATTACTAGTATCAAATGGGAGACGAAGTTCATTCGCAGCTCTTTCTGCCGCATGATATAAGAATACCCCACAATTCGTTATTTCATGATGGTGTACAAATTGTAAAAGAGGATATCGACTGTTCATAATTGAGCATGTAGCAGCCAAAACGATTATTATATTTTTTTTTTTTCAAAACAAGTTTAGGAGAGGAAAAAATGCATTTACGCACTTGTTCGTGTGGGACTCGACCACGTGCTGTGGTAATACCTCACTAAAACAACCTCTCCCATTCTTGCTTTACATATTCTAATCTACTATTGCTCCATCCGTCCTGGAATGTAAACAAAAGTGTGATTCATTTGCTAGAGTTGTTATTCTCGTTTCTTACACTGTTGTTCTCACCCATTGCCGCTGATGTTCTTAAGCGGTGGTCAAGAACGTTGTTGGATGCTTTTTTAGAGCTACCGAATAGGATCTTATAATGAACAGTGCTGCCGAACCAGATTAAGAGAGTTCAGAAGAACAGCCTTCTGCATGCGAACCGCCAACGCATCAGCTTTGTGCTCGCAGCTAGGAATCTTTTGTAATTGGCTCACAAATGAAGCTCGCATCCCTCCCAAACAACCGAGTATAAGAACAATTAATCTGACCCTGTAGCCTGGATATATTCTACTCAATTCAAACAGAAGGTCTTGATACTTTGTCCGTTTCTCATCCTCCTTTTGAGTGATATTGCTTTCAGTAGGTGCCGAAAACTCTAACACAAAAATGACCTTACTTTTATGATCCTGGAGCACTATTTCAGGCTTATTGGCACTGATACGATGAGTGGTGGAAAAAGAAAAATTCCAGTAGATCTTACACTGACCATTTTCCACAACGGACTCCTGATCCCTTTGGGCATACGGCAAGATGGGTTCTTTATCTATACCATACTGGTTTTGAAAGTGATAATACAACACCTTAAGCGCAGCATTGTGTCTTTCTACATATCTGTAACATGCATACCTCGGGCACGCACTTAGAATATGACTAAGTGTCTCCGGGTATTGCCTGCACGCTCGACAGTTGGTATTGTCCACAGATATACGCATCACTCGACTGCGATACACCAAAGTATTTATCACTCCATCCTGGCAAGCAAATAAAAATCCTTCAGTCTCCGATTTCAAACCAGCAGATTTGAGGAAACCAAATGACAAAACCCCAGACAATCCCAACTCTTTTATGAGACTGAAGAATTGTCCATGAACAGGCTTGCCAATATGTTCCTGTAACAGAAGCGCATGTTCTGCTTCCTTGACACGTTTTTTAAGCATCAATGGTGTTAAAGATGCTAAACCATGTTCCATATGCCTGGTTCCAAATGGGAGACTAAGTTCACTTGCAGCTCTTTCTACCGCGCGATATAAAAACGCCCCAAAATTTGCAATTTTATGATGGTGAACAAATTGCATAAGAGGATCTGTACTGTTTATGACTGAGCATGCCGAAGATAAAACAATTCTACGATGAAGACACTCTAAGTTTAGTAGACCTCTTCCTCCCCGATCTCGTGGAAGGTAAATACGAGGTACGGAAGACCTAGGATGATGACTTCGATGTATAGTCATCATCTTGCGAGTTTCTCTATCTAGTTCCTACAACTCATTTACATTCCACTTAACTGCTCCAAATGTATAGAGTAGTAAAGGAATGGCTAATGTGTTTGTGGCTTGTATCTTATTCTTCCCAGATAGTTCAGATGCCCAAATTTTTCTGAGAAGACCATGGTATTTCACATGGAGATGATCTTTAAGTCCACACAAATCCTGACTTTCCGATTGCGGAATTCCAAGATATGTGTAAGTTTCCCCAACACCAAGGTGATGAATGGTATTGCCACCAATGAGTTGAATATTCTCAGAGTCACTCGACGTTTCAGCTGTTTCTCGTCTCCTTTTAATCAAATGGACAACAGCACATTTATCCAATCCAAAATCCATACCAATAGCTCTGGAGTACTCGGCTACTGCAAACACCAGAATTTTTAATTCGTCCTTGTTAGATCCATATAGCTTAAGATCGTCCATGTAAAACAGATGGTTAATCTTATGGACTCTATTTCTGGGTTTGCCACACATGTATCCAGAGTATTTTTCTCGGAGTACTACAGGCAGAGGCAAGAGGGAGATGCAAAAAAGTAGAGGACTAAGGGAGTCTTCTTGGAAAACTCCTCTTCTAAACGAGATGATGTTAGTCATCACCTGCTGCTTGTTGGATGTTATAACAAACCTTGTCCTCCACATGAGCATTAGCTCCTTTAAGCATCTCACGATGTTCGGTTGTACCTCCAAATATTCAAGGAGCTTGATGATCAGCTCATGACTGGTAGAGTCAAATGCCTTTCGGTAATCAATCCAAGCCATTGACAGGTTACGTTGATATAATATCAAGTCTTGAGTAATACACCTATCAATCAATAGGTTCTCCCTACAACCTGCCAGACCTCTCTTGCACCCTCGCTGTTCGCTTATTGCACTCCAAACTGGCTCGATGGATGTCAAAATCCTCTCTTTGAGGATGCCAGTGAATAGCTTGTAGCAGGTGTTAAGACAAGCTATTGGTCTATAATTTTTTGAATTAGACAAATCTCCAGATTTTGGTAAGAGTACCGTTCGTCCTTCCACCAACCACTGTGGTATTGGATGTTCTCCGTTGAGGAAGGTAGAGAATATACGAGCCAAATGTTGGTGAGTTGAAATGAACTTCTTCCCCCAAAGATTATTAATCTTATCCGGCCCAGGCGCTGAAAAGTTCTTTGTTTTAGCAACCACAATTCTCACCTCCTCCTTAGTCATTGGTGGGCTTACCTCTGTAGGATGGTCAAGCCCCTGTCTAAGGCAGAAACTACGAAAGAGTGTCAATGATGACACTTCATCGTTCACTGAGTGGGCTTATCCATAGATGTTACTCCAGAAGTTTTCAATCTCTTCACGACATGGGGGTCTTTCGACAGTTGGCGATGGTGAACTGAACAGACGGGAAGGATTAGTAGCATAGGTAATATTTTGCTTTATCCATTTAACCTGCCGTTCTAAACGCTCTCTTATAACAACCAGAGAACGTATTTTCTCAATCCAATGTTGCTTGATAGTCTGCAACTTCGATTTCCTCAGAGTGTGATGCTATCTTTTTAGAGTTTGGGCTATTTCCAGAACTCTGGGTGTAAATTTTCTTTTAGATTCTAGATATACAATCGCACTCTCCAATTGAGAAGCATGCCGTCGAGCCGTCCCAATTTTATTCTGCACTTGTCTGATTCGTTTAAAAGTCCTAACGACGCGGTCTGTAACAGATTTTCTGTTACTTTCACGAAGCAGGAGCTTTGCTTTTTTATACACAGCACAGTTCAATGTCCAGAGATCTACATCGTCTGGAAGTAATGAAAGCTCGTTATTTCCTTCAGCGATTTTGTCGATTTTAATGGAAACCTTTAGATGGATTTTGGTTTCCCTAGATTTCATGTTCCCTTCTTCGGTCGTTGGCCTAGATGTAGGTGTTACTATTGGAACCTGAAGGTCCTCTGAGGGTTCTTCTTCTTCCTGAAGAAAAGCTTCATATCCCTTCTTTCTCAGAGAGGATACCTGATCTCTTAAATACTGAGGCGTCATTTAAGCGTATTGGGGGTACATATTGACCTATCGCTCATGCAACCTTAGCATATATCCTCTTCTGTTGGGACGACTACTTTGCCAACATATCATGATGTCCTTCCGAAGTTGGTCCGTCCATTTAAAACGTACTCTAGCTTGTCCCGGGTCAATGCCTGGTCGTTGCCTGGGTTCTGTCCTATTGCCACGCCCAACTGAACCCTGATATCCATCCGAGAGAGACCTATTGTGGGTGGCACTGCGCGTTACAGTCGTCGTAACCGCAAATACTCTGTGTGGGAGGTTATCCCAACACAGAGTGGACAATTATATCGGGTGCCCACCCCTATCAGACTTTTAGTCCGCCCCGGGTATTTAAATTTCCTCGGTACCTCCCATATCTGAGAGGCCTTCCCCTATCCGCCACCTGGGTAGGCGCCCGATTGGGGTGTCAGAAACCTCATCTTAAATGCCATTCAAGTACCCGACCCAGTTGGCTCAGAAACTCTTTGATATCCCGTAATGGGTACCACAAGTCCCTTACCAACCCGATCACATACCTATACGATGTTCTGTAATGGTCATCTAAATACTGAGCCAAGTAGGACCAGTATCTTTGAGCTGCTTGGTAACGAATAAACAAAGCAACCCATTTCGGGAATTTCAGGGTATTATTATTATTTTTTTTTTTTTTTTACAAAACAAGTTTAGAAGAGGAAAAAATGCATTTACGCACTTGTTCGTGTGGGACTCGACCACGTGCTGTGGTAATACCTCACTAAAACAACCTCTCCCATTCTTGCTTTACATATTCTAATCTACTATTGCTCCATCCGTCCTGGAATGTAAACAAAAGCGTGATTCATTTGCTAGAGTTGTTATTCTCGTTTCTTACACTATTGTTCTCACCCATTGCCGCTGATGTTCTTAAGCGGTGGTCAAGAACGTTGTTGGATGCTTTTTTAGAGCTACCGAATAGGATCTTATAATGAACAGTGCTGCCGAACCAGATTTAGAGAGTTCAGAAGAACAGCCTTCTGCATGCAAAGCGCCAACACATTAGCCTTGAGCTCGCAGCTAGGAATTTTTTGTAATTGGCTCACAAATGAAGCTCGCATCCCTCCTAAACAACCGAGTACAAGAACAATTAATCTGACCCTGTAGCCTGGATATATTTTACTCAATTCAAACAGAAGGTCTTGATACTTTGTCCGCTTCTCATCCTCCTTTTGAGTGATATTGCTCTCAGCACACAGTGGGACAAAATGCCAAAAACCTGGCCAACACTATAAAATGTCTTTCAATTTGCTTGAAATTGATTACTCGGGGGTTTTTGGGGTCGCTGACAACGAATCTGCTATTAGTTTATTAAAATTCAAAATGGCGGATCCAATATGGCGGATGTCAAAATTAAAAAAGAATCGTATTTGCTTCAAACTCGTTACTTGGGGGTTTTTGGGGTCGCTGATTACGAATCCGCTATTAGTTTTTAAAAATTCAAAATGGCCGATCCAATATGGCGGATGTCAAAATTAAAAATGAATCGTATTTGCTTGAAACTCGTTACTTGGGGGTTTTTGGGGTCGCTGATTACGAATCCGCTTTTAATTTTTAAAAATTCAAAATGGCGGATCCAATATGGCGGATGTCAAAATTAAAAATGAATCGTATTTGCTTGAAACTCGTTACTTGGGGGTTTTTGGGGTCGCTGATTACGAAACCGCTATTAGTTTTTAAAAATTCAAAATGGCGGATCCAATATGGCAGATGTCAAAATTAAAAATGAATCGTATTTGCTTGAAACTCGTTACTTGGGGGTTTTTGGGGTCGCTGATTGCGAATCTGCTTTTAGTTTTTAAAAATTCAAAATGGCAGATCCAATATGGCGGATGTCAAAATTAAAAATGAATTGTATTTGCTTGTAACTCGTTACTCAGGTGTTTTTGGACTCGCTGATTACGAATCCGCTATTAGTTTTTAAAAATTTAAAATGGGGATCCTATAGGGCGGATGTCAAAATAAAAATGAATCGTATTTGCTTTAAACTCGTTACTCAGGGGTTTTTGGGGTCGCTGATTACGAAACCGCTATTAGTTTTTAAAAATTCAAAATGGCGGATCCAATATGGCAGATGTCAAAATTAAAAATGAATCGTATTTGCTTGAAACTCGTTACTTGGGGGTTTTTGGGGTCGCTGATTGCGAATCTGCTTTTAGTTTTTAAAAATTCAAAATGGCAGATCCAATATGGCGGATGTCAAAATTAAAAATGAATTGTATTTGCTTGTAACTCGTTACTCAGGTGTTTTTGGACTCGCTGATTACGAATCCGCTATTAGTTTTTAAAAATTTAAAATGGGGATCCTATAGGGCGGATGTCAAAATAAAAATGAATCGTATTTGCTTTAAACTCGTTACTCAGGGGTTTTTGGGGTCGCTGATTACCACACTGACTCATTTTATCGGCGCATCTAAAATACAATATAAATATTGATATAAATACAAATAAAAATAATTGTGAACCAATGTATGAATTATAATAATTACCTGATACGAATAAGACTCTAGACAATCAAGTTTCAGGTTATAAACATTTGAGATCCTATAAAGACACTAGGGTGGCCGTTAATAATGACATTTTGGAATTTTGTCCATTTCCGGGTCTCATTTTATCACAAATTGAAAAAAAAAAGATACGTATTTTTTCATTTTTTTTAAAATTAATATTTAGTGGTGCCTGTAGGCTATTGAAAATTTGCATGTATTTTGCATGGTAAAAAAACTTTTTTTCGTAGATTTCCTGTAAAATCGTTGAAAATTAATATTTTTTGACCGGACTACTCTGTTTCTCTTCATAAATGTTCAAAGAATAATATGCAATTTTTAACTTATGAAATTTGTTAAGTTTACTATTTTTTACAGGACCCAAAAGTTGACCAAAAAAAAACTAAAATAGGTTATTATTGGCAAAAAATATTAATTCTCAAAAAAACGAGAAATTTAAACTGCTAATTATGGTTTCTATTGTTTTTGAGGTCCCTGATTACAAATCTGAAGTCATATTTCAAAAATTTAAAATGGCGGATTCAATATGGCGGCCATGAAAATTTTAAAATTAATCAATTTCTAGAAAATTTCGTACCAGGGGGTTTTGGGGGTCTCTGATTACAAATTTGAAGTCAGATTTTAAAAATAAAAAATGTCGGATCCAATATGGCGGACATCAAAATTTTTAAATTAATCAATTTTTATGAAACTTGGTATCATAGGGTTTTTGGGGTTTTTTTTTTAAATTGCAAACTCAAGGAAATATCAATTAAAAACTATTGTAAATGTTGAAACTCACGTTGGAAACACGTGAAGTGATCCCTTTCAGGAGAATCACCCATCTATAAAATCGTGTCATCTAATTTGTAAACAAACCTTCTCTTGCTAATAAATACTAACTAATTTAAATTTAGATAGAACATTCACAAAAATTTTGTTGGCTACTGGGATAAGATATTACATAATTAAGTTTAAAAAAAATAATTAATTTTTTAAACATTATGCCCGCCATATTGCATCCGTCAGTTTGGATTTTTCAAATCTGACTTCAGATTTGTAAATAGGGCCCCCAAAAACCCTATGATACCAAGTTTCATAAAAATTGATTAATTTAAGAATTTTGATGTCCGCCATATGGGATCCGACATTCTTAATTTTTAAAATCTGACTTCAAATTTGTAATCAGAGACCCCCAAAACCCCCTGGTACGAAATTTTCTAGAAATTGATTAATTTTAAAATTTTCATGGCCGCCATATTGAATCCGCCATTTTGAATTTTTGAAATATGACTTCAGATTTGTAATCAGGGACCTCAAAAACAATAGAAACCATAATTAGCAGTTTAAATTTCTCGTTTTTTTGAGAATTAATATTTTTTGCCAATAATAACCTATTTTAGTTTTTTTTTGGTCAACTTTTGGGTCCTGTAAAAAATAGTAAACTTAACAAATTTCATAAGTTAAAAATTGCATATTATTCTTTGAACATTTATGAAGAGAAACAGAGTAGTCCGGTCAAAAAATATTAATTTTCAACGATTTTACAGGAAATCTACGAAAAAAAGTTTTTTTACCATGCAAAATACATGCAAATTTTCAATAGCCTACAGGCACCACTAAATATTAATTTAAAAAAAAATGAAAAAATACGTATCTTTTTTTTTTCAATTTGTGATAAAATGAGACCCGGAAATGGACAAAATTCCAAAATGTCATTATTAACGGCCACCCTAAAAGACACTCGTCACGCAATTGTTTTTTACGCATCATGACAACTAAAATTCGGTATAAAAAAGCGCGAAAAATTTGAACTGTTACTTAAAATATACGCATATTTCATATAGAAAGGGACGTTAGTCGACATTTGTAATACTTGATCAATGTTATGAAGTACTCATCACAATTAAGTAATAGCTGGTTATAGTATTTCATTTCGCGCTAATTAAGCTCTTAAAACTTAAGCTCATTTCATATTAATGTACGTTTAATGTTATTGCCCATTGGCCTTAATCTTCTAGACTACAAAATCTTACAAAAGGACTTTAAATTAGAAATAGTTATATTTCTATAAGTATGATTGATTTATCACATTTATTTTAAAAAATATGTTGTAAACATATTCTTGATAAAGAACATCAAGTGCACTAACGCCACCATTTTGCATTTTTAAAAACTAATATCGGATTCGTAATCAGCGACCCCAAAAACCCCTGAGTAACAAGTGTCAAGCAAATACGATTCATTTTTAATTTTGACATCCGTCATATTGGATCCGCCATTTCGAATTTTTAAAAACTAATAGCGGATTCGTAATCAGCGAGTCCAAAAACCCCTGAGTAACGAGTTACAAGCAAATACAATTCATTTTTAATTTTGACATCCGTTATATTGGATCCGCCATTTTGAATTTTTAAAAACTAATAGCGGATTCGTAATCAGCGACCCCAAAAACCCCCAAGTAACGAGTTTGAAGCAAATACGATTCATTTTAAATTTCGACATCCGCCATATTGGATCCGCCATTTTGAATTTTTAAAAACTAATATCGGATTCGTAATCAGCGACTCTAAAAATCCGCAAGTAATTATTTTTAAGCGAATTAATGCCGTTTACAGAATTTAAATATAAATTTAAAATCAATTATAATTTGTAATTTTTTGCATGAACCCATAAAAAGTGATATTAAAACCGCAGTGGCAGCTAAAGGCAGCCAAATCTTGATTTTTCTGAACAATGAATGTTCTAGGAACAAATCTGTATAAGTTTCACGGTGATCTTTTTTGACCATTTTTTTATATCTCTACATAAATATAATTTTTTTTCTTTCTTTAGAATGTTTTGCTGTAATTTTGTATTCTATACATTTTTTTTATAATAAGAAATTTTTAAATTTCAACATAGTATATGAATTTTACATACCTTTATTTACTTATTTCATTTTACAGAATTCATTTTTTAATAGATAACATTTTTTTATTCGCTTTTTAACAAGAACGTTTTATTCATGGCTATTGCGTGAGAAATTATTTCAAGCCAAGTATAAGGTTTGAAACGAAAATAAGAGCAAAATGTCTTTGACTGCTCCCTTTATTTTATGAATTTGGATGCTCCTGGGGGTCCTCTACGAATGCACATAGAAATAATAGCATTTACAGAAACTTTTTTTTTTCACTTTTGGCCAGGTTTTTGGCATTTTGTCCCACTGTGCGGCTGCGGTACACCAAAGTATTAATCACTCCATCCTGACAAGCGAACAAAAATCCCTCTGTCTCCGATTTTAATCCAGCCGATTTAAGGAATGCAAAAGACAAACCTACAGACAATCCCATTTCTCTGACGATATTATAAAATTGTCCGTGAACAGGCTTACTAACATGTTTTTCTAAAAGAAGTACATGTACTGCATTCTTTACATGTTTTTTGAGCATCAAAGGTGGTAATGACGCTATTCCATGTTCGGTATTATTTGTATCAAATCGAAGATTAAGTTCCTTTGCCGCTCTATTTGCCGCTTGATATAAAAATGCCCCATTATTTGCAACTTCATGATGATGGACAAATTGCATTAAAGGATCCGTACTATTCATCACTGAGCATGCCGCAGCCAGTACAATACGGCGATGAAGACATTCTAAACTTAGTAACCCTCTTCCTCCCTGATCTCGTGGAAGGTATATTCGAGTTACGGAAGACCTTGGATGATGGCATCGATGTATTGTCATCATCTTGCGCGTTTGTCTATCCAGTATCTTCAGCTCATCCACATTCCATTTAACAGCCCCAAATGTGTAGAGTATTAAAGGAATGGCTAATACATTTGTGGCCTGTATCTTATTCTTCCCTGATAATTCGGATGACCAAATTTTTCTGAGAAGACCTCAATATTTAATTTGGAGTTGATCTTTAAGCCCACGCACGTCTTGGGTTTCCGACTGTGGAATTCCAAGATATGCGTAAGTTTCTCCTTCACCAAGATGATGAATGGTGTTGCCACCAATAAGCTGAAGATCGTCTAAATCGCCTGATGTTTCAGATGTTTCCAGTCTTCCTCTATTCATATGGACAACAGCACATTTATCAAGTCCAAAGCTCATTCCAATTGCACTGGAATACTTGGCCACTGCAAACACTAGAATTTTTAATGCTTCCTTACTGGAGCCATAGAGCTTAAGTTCGTCCATGTAAAACAGGTGGTTAATCTTGTGAACTCTATGTCTTGGTTTGCCACACAAGTATCCAGAGTGTTTTTCACGAAGCACAACAGACAGAGGCAAGAGGGAGATACAAAACAATAGAGGACTAAGAGAGTCGCCTTGGAAAACTCCTCTTTTGTAGATGATGACGTCAGTCATCACCGGTTGCTTGTTTGATGTTAATACAAACCTTGTTCTCCATAAAAGCATAAGCTCTCTCAAGCATCTCACTATGTCTGGATGTACCGCAAGACATTCAAGAAGCTTAATAATAAGCTCATGACTGGTGGAATCAAACGCCTTACGGTAGTCAATCCAAGCCATGGACAAGTTTCGTCGATAAAATATCGAGTCTTGGGTGACACACCTATCAATCAGTAGGTTCTCCCTACAACCTGCCAGACCTCTCTTGCATCCTCGTTGTTCGCCTTTTGTACTCCATACTGGTTGAATAGATGACAAAATTCTTTCCTTAAGGATACCAGTAAATAGCTTGTAGCAGGTGTTAAGACAAGCTATTGGTCTGTAATTCTTTGGACAAGTCAAATCCCCACATTTTGGCAATAGTACCGTACGTCCATCCACCAACCACTGTGGTACGGGATGTTCTCCGTTGAGAAAAGTTGAGAATATGCGGGCCAGGTGTTGGTGTGTTGAAGTAAACTTCTTCCACCACATGTTGTTAATTTTATCCGGCCCAGGCGCTGAAAAGTTTTTAGTTTTAGCAATTACATTTTTCACTTCCTCCTTAGTGATTGATGGGCATTCCTCCGCATGATGGTCAAGCCCTTGTCTAAGACAAAAGCAACGGAAAAGATGCAAAGAAGCGTCTTCTTCATTCAACGAATATGAGGTTTCATAGATGTTTTTCCAGAAGTTTTCGATCTCTTCGCGACATGGTGGTCTGTCAACGACCGGCGATGTTATACCGAATAGGCGGGAATGATTAGTTTCGAAAACATTATTTTGTTTTATCCACTTAACCCGACGTTCTAAACGTTCTTTTATGACTACAAGAGAACGTATCTTCTCAGTCCAATGCTGCTTGATGGTCTGCAGCTTAGATTTATTCAAAGTATGATGCAATCTTTTCAGAGATCGGGATATTTCCAACACTCTAGGTGTAAATCTCCGATTCGTCTCCAGATAAGCAATCACACTCTGAAGGTGAGAAGCATTCCGTCTAGCCACCCCAATTTTGAACTGAACCTGCCTAATTCTTTTACAGGTCTTGGCAACGCGTTCTGAAACAGATTTTCTGTTACTGTCACGAACCAAGGAAACTGCTTTTTCATAGACTGCACAGTTCAATGTCCAGAGATCTACATCCTCTGGAAGTAATGAAAGTTCTCTATTCGCTTCAGCCATTTTGTCCATTTTAATGGAAACCTTAAGATGGATTTTGGTTTCCCTTGCTCTTATGTTTACATACTCAACTGTCTGCAAAGGTGTTGTTGAAAAACTGATGATATGTTCTCAGAGGGTTCTTCTTGAAGAACTTCATGGCCTTTCCTTCGCAAAAAGGATACCTGATCTCGTAAGTACTGAGGTTTCATTTGTGCGTATTGGGGATGCATATTGCTCCATCGCTCATGAAGCCTCAACATGTAACCTCTTCGGTCCGGAGAGCTCTGTCGCCAACAGTCTAAGATGTCCCTTCGAAGTTGGTCCGTCCATTTTAAACGTGTACGAGTTTGTCCCTGTTCGAAGCCTGGTCGTTGCCTGGGTTCTATCCTATTGCCACTCCCAACTGAACCCTGGTCTCCATCCGAGAGAGACCCATTGTGGGTGGCGCTGCGCGTTACTGTGGTCGTAACCGCAAAAAACTCTGTGTGAGTTGTTAGCCCAACACAAAGTCGACAATTATATCGGGTGCCCACCCCTATCTGACGTTGGTCCGCCCCGGGTATTTGAATTGCCCGGTTCCACCCTTACGCGGTGTCCAGGAACGCTATTGGATGCTTTTTTAGAGCTACCTTCGTGATGTTATATTATGAAGAACAGTGCTGCCTGACCAGATGAAGAGAGCTCAGCAGAACTGCCTTCTGCATTCGACCTGCCAATGCGTCAGCTTGACGCTCGCAGGTTGGAACTCTTTGAAGCTGTCTAACAAATGAAGCTCTCATCCCCCCTAGACAGCCGAGAATAAGGACAACTAAATGGACTTTATAGCCTCTGTGTTTTCTCCTCAATTCGAACAGCAGGTCTTGATACTTTTGCCGTTTCTCATCCTCCTTCTGAGCGATATTGCCCTCGGCAGGAGCCGAAAACTCAATCACGCAGATGATCTTACCTTTATGATCCTGGAGTACTATATCAGGCTTAGTAGCACTGATACGATGAGTGGTAGAAAACGAAAAATTCCAGTAGATTCTGCAATTCTCATTCTCCACAACAGCCTCCTGATCCTCTTGGGCGTATGGCAAGACAGGTTCCTTATCTACACCATATTGGTGTCGTAGATGGTAATACAATACCTTAAGTCCAGCATTGTGTCTTTCAATATACCTGGAACATGCATACGTCGGACACGCACTTAGAATGTGTGTAACTGTTTCCGGATATTGTTTATATGCTCGACAGTTGTAATTGTCGACAGGTATCTGCATGACCTTACTGCGATAATATAAGGTATTGATAACACCACCTTGGCAAGCAAATAAAAATCCCTCAGTCTCCGATCTTAAACCAGCAGATTTCAGAAATCTAAAAGACAGATCCTTAGACAACTCCATCTCCCTAAGAATCTTATAGAATTGCCCATGAAGAGGCTTCCTAACATGTTGCTCCAATAGAAGTACATGTTCAGCCTGCTTCACTTGTCTTTTAAGCATCAAAGGTGTTAATGATGCCAATCCCTGTTCTGTATCGCTGGTATCAAACGGAAGACTAAGTTCATCTGCCGCTCTGTTTGCTGCTTTGTATAAAAATGCCCCATTATCTGCAATTTCATGATGGTGGACAAATTGCATAAGAGGATCATTACTGTTCATCACCGAACACGCCGCAGCCAATACAATACGGCGATGAAGACACTCTACACTAAGTAGACCTCTCCCTCCCTGATCGCGTGGAAGGTAAATTCGAGGTACAGAAGACCTTGGGTGATGACATCGATGTATTGACATCATCCTACGTGTCTCTCTATCTAGTAACTTCAGGTCATCCACATTCCACTTAACAGCTCTAAATGTATAGAGAAGTAAAGGAATGGCTAATGTATTTGTGGCTTGTATTTTATTCTTCCCAGATAATTCAGATGACCAAATTTTTCTAAGAAGACCTCGATATTTCTTTTGGAGATGATCTTTAAGCTTACAAACATCCTGAGTCTCCGATTGTGGAATCCCAAGATATGTGTAAGCATCCCCTACACCAAGATGTTGTATGGTGTTGCCACCAATGAGCTGAAGGTCCTCAGAGTTACTTTGTAAATCCGATGTTTCTCGTCTTCCTCTATTTAGATGAATCACGGCACATTTGTCCAATCCAAAAGACATACCTATAGCTCTGGAATACACAGCTACTGCAAACACTAAGATATTAAGTGCCTCCTTACTGGAGGCATAGAGCTTAAGATCATCCATATAAAAAAGGTGGTTGATCTTATATACTCTATTTTTTGGTTTGCCACACATGTATCCAGAGTGCTTTTCTCGAAGAACAATAGACAGAGGCAAGAGGGAGATGCAAAAAAGTAGAGGACTGAGTGAGTCTCCTTGAAAAACTCCTCTTTTATAGGTGACGATGTTAGTATTCACCTGTTGTTTGTTCGATGTTGTAACAAACCTTGTCCTCCACTTGAGCATTAGATCTTTCAAGCATCTCACAATGTTTGGATGTACCTGTAAGCATTCAAGAAGCTTGATAATCAATTCGTGACTCGTAGAGTCGAATGCTTTACGGTAATCAATCCAAGCCATTGACAGGTTGCGCCGATAAAATATCGAATCTTGGGTCACGCACCTATCTATCAGTAGGTTATCCCTACAACCTGCTAGGCCTCTCTTACACCCTCGCTGTTCACCTATTGCACTCCACACTGGCTCTATGGATGTTAATATCCTCTCTTTGAGGATACCAGTGAATAGCTTGTAACAGGTGTTAAGACAAGCTATTGGTCTATAATTCATTGGATTAGACAAATTTCCTGATTTTGGTAGAAGTACCGTTCTTTCTTCAACCAACCACTGAGGTACGTGATCTTCTCCGTTAAGAAAGCTAGAAAATATACGGGCCAAATGTTGGTGGGTAAAAGTGAACTTCTTCCACCATAGATTATTAATCTTGTCTGGACCGGGTGCTGAATAGTTCTTAGTTTTAGCAACTACATTTCTCACTTCCTCCTCAGTGATTCGTGAGCACTCTTCCATAGGGTGTTCAAGCCCCTGCCGATGACAGAAGCTACGAAAGAGTGGTATAGATGCATCTTGATCGTTTAGAGAACATGTGGTTTCGTAGATATTCTTCCAGAAGTTTTCAACCTCTTCACGACTAGGTGAATTATTATTATTATTATTATTATTATTATTATTGTCATTATGATTATTATTTATTTGCAATTATTATTTTATGTTATCGAGACAATTATTATTTGTAAAATAATAATCATAAATGTAACCTATATTATGCCTGTATGAAAGAATGAGTGTACACAAGAATGTGTAATAGCCAGAGGAGAGGATGATGTCTCTTCGTTCCTTTTCGCGTTTTCTTCTTCATCTCTTCTTCTTCTCTTTCTTACCCAGTCATAATTCTCAAAAGAGAACAATGTCGGCAGATATAACTAGAATATGTCATTCTCTTAATACGCGTAAATGCGTGACAAAATTGGACTTATGAGTATCGAATCTGCAAAAATAGAATTTATCGAATACATACAGATCAACGATTGCTCTGAAACCTAAGAAGGGCACAAGTCACACTTATTCAAACTTGTATGGGAGATACTATTCTAATAATGCCAACAAAGAAAAGAGATATAGAAATCTCAGATTTCAAGGTTTAATTATGACCTAATGAATCAGTCATCCTGTACCCACACCAACTACCCCTTAAACCCCTGATTTCATCCCATCATAATGCATCTTAGACGGTTTATAAAAGTAGAAGCTCGCGAGGTGTCAATGCCTATTCAATCACGGGTGATCGTTAATATCAAGACGGGACTTGATACGGTCGTGAACTGCTGGTACGAATTTTTTCACTTCAATTTGAAATAGTAATTTTCAAAAATTGAAAACATTGGATAAAGCTCAATTTTTGCTACTTGCTGAATCGCGATAGATTTTCGTTGAGCCAAGTAGTAAATCGAGATAGTGCCAAGTTCGAGTAATTGTTATCTGTTGAATCTCGATAGATTTTCGCAGAGCCAGATGACAATTTGAGAATAAGGCCCGTCTGCGAGCTGTTTCCAAATTTTCTTATTTTTGGACGGACGTTAAACAAAATATTATTATTATTTAAAATCAGCCAAGTTTTAATCGGGATTAAAACGGTTAAGGGAAATATTCTCCGCGCTTAACTGTGCGGTATTGCACCTGCACCAAAATCTCGATACGCGTAGTGGATGGAACGCGTGGTTATCCATCCCTTCCACTCTTTCTGCCAGTCGGAAGACTGACAGGTGAGAAGAAGCATCCTCCTTTCCTCCCGGCTCCCAGGCGGTAAAATTAGGATCTAGCTCGTAAGTAAAAAGAATTGTATCGTTCAAATTTTAGAGAAAAATGATTATTTTTTATTGGTCACAAACAAAAACATTTTAAATAGTAAAATCGCTAAATTTTGTATGTAATTTAATATTTTAACAATATTTGATTTTTTAAGAAATAAAGAAAAGAGAATTTTAATTAAAGGAAATTGTTAAGTGTCATTATTATAACATTTTGGTTCCTCTTGAAGCAACAATTTGTCAACTTCGTTTATTTTCTTTCGCCTTCTATCGGTGATTTTTGTACGAAACCCACATTTAAAATAAAAATAAAGTTATTTCGTTAGTAAAATAACAACAGATTAGTTCCTCCGACGAACAAGGAAGAATTTAACCTAATTTATTTCAACAGAGTCAAATCAAGGAAATAAATTTCAAAATTCGAAAATATATTTTTATTAAAATTAATTTTCCCGTTCGTAACACTGATTACAAATTTTACCTCAAAAATTCATTTTTCAAAATGGCTGATCCAATATGGCCGACTCAGAATGTAAAATAGCATTCGATTTGCACAAGAATTCCTGTTTAACGGTTTTTGGGGTCGCTGATTACAAATTTGATGACAAAAATTAATTATTTAAAATGGCAGATCCAATATGGTTGACCCGAAATGGAAAATTGATTCTGATTTACACAAGAATCCCTTTTTAATGGTTTTTGGGGTCGATGATTACAAATTTGACGACAAAAATTCGATATTCAAAATGGCTGATCCAATATGGCCGACCCGAAATACAAAATTGCTTCTGACTTACACAAGAATCCCATTTCAAAAGTTTTTAGAGTCGCTGATTACAAAGTTGACGTCAAAAATTCATTATACATAATGGCTGATCTAAAATGGCCGAATTAAAATGCAAAATTGTTTTTGATTAAAATTTTGAAATCTTAAGATCTGAGTGGATGTTAGTAACCTGCGTTTTTAACCCCTTTCACCTTTAAGTAAGAATTAGGGGTTCAAAAAGCTCTAAATTTACAAGCTTCTTAAAAATATTTAAAACGGGATTTTTGTGTAAATCAGGAGCAATTTTAAATTTCGGGTCGGCCATATTGGATAAACCATTTTCAATAATGATTTTTTGACGTCAAATTTGTAATCAGTGACCCCAAAAACCGGTAAAAAGAGATTCCTGTGTAAATTAAAAGCAATTTTGTATTTCGCCCAGCTAAAAAACGTGAATGCAACTTTTATAAACATGTTTTATTGTAATTTGAGTATATGGGTCATTTCATTTAAATTGTCATAATCGTGTCCTTTGACAATAAAAACTTTTTTTATAATTTTTTGTAAAATTTTTTTGTTCAAAGTCGTGTAATACAATCTCTGTTAATATTTTTTCAACTTGCAATCATGTAAAAATGCAAAGTATAATAATAGCAAAACGAAAGTCAGGCAAAATGTCATGAGTGTCCCGTGTCTTGGAGTGAATTATTAGTTTTCAAGTAAACGTAATTTCGTAATCTTAGTTCATAACCAGTAAAACAAAATTTTGTAGTGAACTAGAACTTCCATATTTAAGGAAAATTAACAGCTGATAACTTTATTTAATTGTTTATCCATTCTAAAAAAATAAAAATGTCGTGTCCCACATTTTTACATTACTTTACTTTGACGGCAAAATTTTGTACTTATGCGAGTCTTAAGATTTACTCTGTGAGCAAAAAATGTGTTTTATCGACGAATCCGTAGCAGAAGATAACGACGAATCAACTGAAAAAAAATTAAACGTCGTACTTCCAAAAATGACAGTTCTAGGTTGTGGCAGAAAAAAAAAACTTTCATTGTAATTCACTTATGTCATGAGTGTCCCACCTGTTAAAAATGGTAAATTAATATTTTATATTCTATATTAGTATGAAATTAATAATAGTTTTTGATTCTCTTTCGAATGAGACAAGAATTGTTGACGAGTAGATTAATAGAAAACTGAAAAAAATAATTGAAAATATTAGACAAGAAATATTAAATTTAAAGAAAATAATTGCGAATAGAAAAATTTAGAAAATTATAGGAATAATTGTTGGAAATAATTGCGCATTGAACAACTTGATTGAAAATTAAAAAAAAAATTAATATTGCAAACAATAATTGAGAATTGAAAAATGGAATAAAAATTTAAGGAACGTCCTTAAAAATTGAAAACAGGCGAGAATAATTGAATACAAAAGAAAATAATTAAAAACGAAATTATGCAATTGCATTTAAAATTAAAGAAAACTATTGATGATTGAAAAAAATAATTGAAAATTAAAAAATGGAATCAAAATTTGTAGAATTGAGGGAGAATTGAATAATAATAATTGAGAATTAAAGGAAATAGTTGTAGAATTGAATAATTGAATAAACTTCTAACTCCTAAACTTTGTTGAAGAATGAAAATAACAATTTAATTAAAATAGATTGAATATTTTTCACAACGAATGTAATGAGGGTCCTATTATGTCATGAGTGTCCCAAACGGTTACTCCAAGTTCTGCCTTCGAACAATTCTAAAATGGTAAGTAAATAGGCGTATAACAATTTTTTTCAACTTTCCTAATGTACTAACTGTTAGAACAGAGTCATAAAATAATATATTAATAGCAAATTCTTAATTTCTTGGCGAAATCAAAATGTAATTTTTTCATTTTAACTCACTTTCCTCTGTATTTTGCTTGATTAAAAAAATTTTTCTTTATCAAACGTGACCTTACGTGAAATCTATGATGCGTTTGAGTTTCAGAATTGTAAGAGTAACGAAACAATACCTTTCTCTAAAAAATTAATCTTCATTAAATGGAAAATTCGTAGCAAAAAATTTTTTTTTTTAATTTGACTTTTTCTGAAGAAAGCGACTCTCATGTGAAATATATTAGTTTCAGTGCGTGACCACTATGAATTTCGTTCATGTAATACATAGAACTGTTTTAAAAAATTGGTTACAGTTGCAGAATCGGAATTTGCTACTTCAACTTTTGTTGAGGCTGAAAATGACAATTTAAATGAAATGACCCATATACACATCGTATATAAACATTATATAATTTACATATTATTTACATAAACAAAATAAATTATATACGATGTATATTAATTTTACAGAAAAATTATATAAAGTTAAAAAAAAATTTTAATTATATATAATTATTACTAAAAGTCAATATACATCGTATATAATATATACCGGGTGTCCCTACATAACGTGAACATATTTTAGGGTTGATATCAGCTTAAAAAATTAAGTAATCAAAGAGTTGCTCGTTTTTTGATTGAACTTTAATTGCTCGAGTTATCTGCAATTCCAAATTGTCCAATCACGCATCGCCTTTACCTTAGAAGGCATGTTCTACTTCACAGTTTATTCCCTCAAAGGTGAAATAAAGAGTTGAAAAAAAATGTCTTAATAAGCGTGAAGAAAACGAAAATCAAGCACAATAGGGCTCGAAGGACACGGAGATCTTTCGTTTCAGGGCGGGATCCGCCTTCACTCTTTGTTTTGCCAAAAGTTGACACCTTCAACTCTTTTTTTCAGCTTTAAGAGAATAAACTGTGAAGTAAAACGTGCCCTCTAAGGTAAAGGCGATGCGTGATTGGCCAATTTAGAATTGCAAATAACTCGAGCAATTAAAGTTCAATCAAAAAACGAGCAACACTTTAATTACTTAATTTTTTGAGCTGATATCAACCCTAAAATATGTTCACGTTATGTAGGGACACCCGGTATTGTATATGTAAATTATACAATGTTTATATACAAAGTGCATATACTCAAATTACAATAAAACATGTTTATAAAAATTGTATTCACTTTTTTACATGGGCGGGTCGGCCATATTGGATCAGCCATTATGTATAATGAATTTTTAACGTCAACTTTGTAATCAGCGACCCCAAAAATCTTCAAAAAGAGTTTCTTGTGTAAATCAGAAGCAATTTTGCATTTCGGGTCGGCCATATTGGATCTGCCATTTTTAATTATTAATTTTTGTCATCAAATTTGTAATCAGCAACCCCAAAAACCGTTAAAGCGGGATTCTTGTGCAAATCAAATGCTATTTTGCATTATTTTGAATAATGAATTTTTGTTTTCAAATTTGTAATCAGCGACCCCTAAAACTTGTGATTTTTGTGTTAATCAAAAGCAATTTTGCATTTCGAGTCGGCCATATTGGATCAGCCATTTTGAATAATGAATTTTTGACTTTAAATTTGTAATCAGCGAGCTCAAAAACCATGAAAAGAAGTTGTCAATTTAATTGAAAAGTAATTTTAAATTTTTGGCAGCCATATTTCTTCCGATCTTTTTTTTTTTAGTTAATATACATGTGATTTGTGATTTGAGAGATAGAAAAAAGTGAGTTAATTCGTTGCAACAGCGATATTGACATTTCTCCGGTCTCTATAGGCAAAAAATTAAATATTTCTTATGAAACTTTAAGTTTTGGAACATTTTTAATAGGTTAGGAATTTTTTAATCTCTTTCTCTATATTTTTCCTGTATTGTGTAGAATATTAGCTTTTATGTCTTTTTTGGTTTGTTTAAATACATCAAGTCGTTCGCGAGTTCTACGATTTCGGCACAAAAAAAGCACTTTAGCCCACTGTGCGCCCTTGCGCATAGCAAGCATGGTAGTACCCTGTATGATCCGTGAGATATAACGCTGAAATTTGGGATATCCTTGGGACATCTTTAGAACACAAAGGATAATCCTAGGGACATCCACGGGATATCTAAATGTCCGCCTCATGAGATATACTGTAATGATTTATAGAGAAAAAAATTGTAGGTGAGAGGACTCGATCCCGCGCCTTTACGCTTAGCCCGTTTTTTAGGCGTACAAACAGTAAAAAACAACATTAGTACTTGATGCAAAAAATATTAGTTGGACTTAGAAATTTTTTTTTAAAATAAAGCTGAACAAATCCAGTAATTGTCTTCAACAAATAAAAATATTTGTTACTAATAATTATTTTCTGATACATTTCGGTTATAAGTAATTAATATTATAGTTATAATATCCCTGGGACTCTTCGATAGGATATTGCAAATGCTATATCCACGTGGGAGATCCCTGGGTTGGCCCTGGAATATCCCGGTGAGATATCCCTTGGGCATTTCGATGGAATATTGAAAATCCTATATCCCACGTAGGATATCCTGCCGAGATATCCCAGGGACATCCCTGGGCCATCCCGGGATCATAATGGAATATCCACGAGATATCCCATGCTGTGAGGGTATATTACCTTTTTCTTAAATTGAATTTAGTCAAACCAGCTAACTTTAACCTTACAGTTTGGAGTTGTAGAATGTTAGTAAGGTACATTACATTCTCTTTCATGTCAACATTCGAAAACTGGTAGCATCACACGTTAAGAGGAAGTGACACCTTTGAAGAGCAATTTTATCCGTTTTTTTTTTGAATTTTTTTAACATAAAACTAATGAAGCAATCAAAAAACTGTTTTTACCTTAAATTTTCTATTTTATAATGTTACGATCCAGAGAAACAAAATGAATAAATATGCTTAGTATACAGGCAAATTTGTTTCTTAAATCTTATTTCTTTTCAAGCACAGCTTAATAGAAACGCGTAAAACTGTGCCAGTGAGATACACCACCTACTTTGCAAGGTCGCTGACGTATAAGTTTACGTTATGATCTGGCCGAGAAGAAACGAATGACTTTCAAGTAACGAAATGCTTATGAAAATAGAAATAACTAAAAAGTGTAAATTTACTTGTGTAATTAATAAAACATTTATACTAATGTAACAAACAACCCACACAGCACCAGAAATTCCCTGAATTTCCCCTGAATATTGGTCCACATTTCCCGAATATTTGAACCTAATATTCAGGGAAGTTTCGTGGAAGCATCAAAATGTCCGCCATAAAGAATATTGGACGCTAAATTTCCCTGAAAATGTATTTCTAATTTTCAGGAAATTTCCGCATCTAATATTCCTAGAATATTCAGGGAAAGTTAAAAAAAATTTCCAAAATTTTTTTGATCTGGTAATTGATAAAAATTGTATGTCATATTTGGCACCCATAGGATTCTAGAACATTAAAAACTACTGCGCAGCCGTAAGTGTCACAGAAACCAAGTTCGACCATTGCGCATCATGTACAGAAGATTTACGAATACTGTGAATATTGAAGGGATATTAGATGCGGAAATTCCCTAAAAATTAGAAATACATTTTCAGGGAAATTTAGCGTTCAATATTCTTTATGGCGGACATTTTGATGCTTCCACGAAACTTCCCTGAATATTAGGTTCGAATATTCGGGAAAGGTAGACCAATATGCAGGGAAAATTCAGGGAATTTCTGGTGCTGTGTGGGAATTGTAACAAAAAGAGTCAGATTGGGAATTCGTAAAATATTTTTAAAATTAGAAAAGCACCCTTTGCCTATCACAGTCCTTGACGAACTTCTCTCATTTGAATGTAAGAAATTAGCAGAGACCGAATCATAATAATTTAAATTTGAGTACTTTGTGCGGCATTTTGCTTTTTCTCTTTCGCACCATTCGTAACGAAATGCCGGGCGAGAGTTGTCTCGAACATATTGTTACGCACAATCACGGAAACCTTATTAACCGTCATGGACCCATCCACATGTTCGACAATAAGATGAAGCACGTGGCTTACCCCAACAAGTCTATGCTTGACAGATTAAGAAAGTAACCGATTTTACTTTTCGATAAAAGATCTTTAAAATGAATTATGGTTGTTGCTATAATCACGATAATTAATTAATTAATTGTCTGATTGAGTGTCGCAATTAATGATTAGTTCTTTCTAATGTGTATAACAACGTGATTTTTAAATATCTAACCTCCAAGGTTGTTACTCTTTTTAAGAAAACACAACCGATAACAAAACGGAAAAATTTATCCGTGGGAAAGAAGACTATTACTGGTCACATAGATTTGTTGGAGATGGTGTTGTTGTATTAAAGCACACTCTTGGCGGCGACAGAAAAAGCAAGATTGCACGTTCTGTGAGTTCCCATTTTCCCTCATTCAATTGTTGCCTAATTTATTCTAAACCAATGAAAATTAACCTTATTCCATGTCTTCACCTATTCCGAGGACACCTGAGCAATTTCGCAGATTAAAATTTTGAAGTTCTTGAACGACGAGATCTTGCTCGGACGTGAACTCTCGCGCGTCTTGTGGATACTTGAAGTAGACTGCGAACATACGCGGAAGAGTAGAAATTGTCATTAAATATTGTAGAAATTACTTTAAATTTTCTGTAGTGTAAAGCAATCAGTAACATTCAAGGCAGACGTTAAAGGTATTTTTTTTGTGCAAAACTCGAAAGAACAAAGTCAGAATTCGGCAGTTCCTGGATCGACGCGAATTTGGCTCGACAGTGAACTCCGATTTGTCCGGTGGAAAATTTTTCGGATAACTTTTGCCAATCTTTCCAACCTGATTTGTAAGGTGTGTCACGAAAGCTATAAAACCTCCCCTTCACAAAGTAGAAAGACTGACAGTACAAGGAAAAGGAAAACGCGACTCTTAATTACTTATCAAATTTTAGAATCACGCGGAAAGGTGTGTGATTTGGAGAAGATTAATTCTTTCGAATTAAACAAAAAAGGACTCAGGGATAAGAAATTTAAGACGATAATTTTAAATTTTTTTCCTAGTAAGAGAATCAAAAGTTTAGAGCATGCCCGTCTGGGAGAAGTCAAGATTTCCCAATCTGTCTCATGACGGTAGAATTAAGGACAGATTAAGAAGGTTGATAAATCTTAATTATCATTATCATTGTTATTGAGTAAGTAAAATTTAAGAAAAGGTATCGTATCGAACATTTATTTTTTGTACTAAAAGATTTTTCTAAGGGAGAAAACAGGCGGTTTTCAGAATATATTGTATGAATTTTTAAGATAAAGATTACTTGAGTTTTTCTTAAATATTTCGCTACCAACAATAAATTTCTACTTCCTGGACAACTAATGATTTTTACGTACATAGTACTTAACAATAAGATTTTATTTTGATAAATGGTACAGCAGGTAAGACCGGCATTTTCATATATACATATATTTAAATTGTAAAAATTGAAAATATTTCATTTGTGTACACAAATTATTATGTTACTGTTAAACATTTTGGTATTCTATATAAAAGCTTAGACGACATAATGACTTCCTGAAAACAATTAAGTATTTTAAGGTGAAGGAACGAAAGAGAATTCCGTATTGAGAGTTTCCATACCAAAAAGATCAAAGTTGTAAGTCAAGTTTTTGATTTTGATCAAAGTTGGTCAATTTGTAGTATTTAGGGGTAGTAATAACTTAGTCAAGTATTTTTAAAAAATTTCCAAAATTTTAGGAAGTACGTCACTTTGAATTTGTTACCCTTTATTTTTTAAAAATCTTGTCATTTAAAGAGTTTTTAACCGATTTCAATGAAATTTATAGGGTGTTTGTAAAAAACTATAAGGTTTTAAATAAATTTGAAGTAGATTTAAAAACTTCAAAAATTCATGTAGAAAAACACAAAAAAAATTTTAAACCTTTTTTTCTATGTGTGCTAATTCATATTTTTTATTTTCGTCACAATATAATGAAAGCTTTTTATTTTACCTTTATTTAAAAAAAAATTGATGGAGGGTCTCTTAGTTCTCGAGATATCGGCAAAAGAGTATTACGCTTCACGTCTTCTATCCTATGAGCATAACGATTTTTGAGTTTTATTTGTTTTTAAAAATATTGTAAATGAATAAACTACAATGATTTATTCCTGACTACTATCTATGAATATTATAAGAAATAAATAGATGTTTATGAATTAATAACCAATGGTAGTTTTAAAAAGTTTAAAAGTAGTTTTCATTCAATTAATTTTACCGCAAATAAGATAGAAATTTAATTGCAATTGAAGGTGATAAATTTGACGATCTGAATTAATAGTCTAATAATTGTGAAAAAATGAAAAATGTATATTACAAATTTTTATTTGTCGATAGTAACAGGTACGTAGCTAGGGAGGACCCAGGGGGACCAATCCCCCCCCGAAAATTTTTTTACTCGTTGAAATTTTTTTTTCTGAAAAAAACTTTTTTGCTGCGGGAGCTACGGGCATGAAATTTTGGCCCTCCCCCCCGACAAAAATTTCTGGCTCCGGGCCTGGACAGTAACTCAAAAAACTGTAAGGCATTAAAAAGCGTTGCAGATTAATTTAATCTTACTTTACTACTAAACTCCAACCATTGGTTTTTTGTGACTTACACTTTAAGCCTAGTAGTTATTCCTATTAATTTTATTTTTAAAAATTGAAAAAAGTGAAAAGAAAAGACTGAAACAATTTTCTGGTTTCGCTATTGTTGAAGCTCATTAATAATACGTAAATTATTGTTAAAAATAGACCAAAACGTATTTACAACTATACATATATATACATATTTACAAGATTATTCGACTTCATGTGGTTGCCGGGACTATTTCATCGTTTTGCTTTTCGAGTAAACTTCTTTTATAGAGCAGATTTCTGTATATCTACAATGTTTGTGTCAATGAAAGCAGAAAATCGTTTGCAGAGAATCTTCAAAATCGTTTGCAGAGTATCTTGGTAAATTTTTTGCAAATAATTTTCTGCTTCCATTGATTCAAAAACTGTAGATATCCAGAAATCTGCTCTAAAAAAGAAGGTTGCTTGAAAAGTAAAACGTTAAAATGGTCCTGGTAACCACATTAAGTCGAATGATTTTGTAAATAAGTATATAGTTATAAATGTATAGTTGTAAAAATTTTCTGGTCTACTGCTAACAGTTATTTATGGGAAACTGCCCTATGTTGGATAGTCATTCCAACAGTAAATAACTATAAATATATTAAAAATTATTCATTTTACCGAAACCAATCTTAGAATTTAGGAGTAAATTTAGACTAAATTAATCTGCAACGCTTTTTCGTACCTCACTGACAGAAACAGATTTTCAAACTTACTATCCACGATATTAAAATATACTAATTTTAATATCTGGGTATTATGTTTAAATATCTAAATACTAAGTTTCAATAAGTGGATGCTAAATTTAAATTGCCACGAATATCCATATTTTCATGCCTTACAGTTTATTGTGTTACTGTCGACAAAGAAAAATTTGTAATAATCAATCCGTTAAGTTTTGCAACGTAACACGTAACAGGTTCCATCCCTTTATAGAACACAGATGTGTACGACTACTATTATGCCTATTTTCTTTCTTATTACTGTACATTATTTTGTCAGACATTATAAAAATAAAAAAGACACGTTGCAGTTAAACTTAATCGGTAACTCTAGTAGAAATGATGCAAAGGAAACAAATTGCGCTCTAAAGCACTCTTAGCGCGCTTAGACATAATTTCATATTTTTTGCATAAAACAATTCCAGAACTAATTTTTATGATTGAAATTATATTCTACATTCCTTAAAGTACCGATTAAGGTATTACTTACCTATTACTATTATCAAAGGTATTACTCCCCCTTTTTTTTTTTAATGTCTTTAGTGCGTAATTGTGTAAACTTGGAATTCAATGTTCGCGGTTACTTACAATTCTTAATTATTTATTGATTTTATTTATTTTTTAATTGTTATTCAATTAATAATACCAATCACTATTTTTTGATAATTCTACGTACTGTAGTTCTAAATATTGATACAACCAATAAATACGTATTTTTTTTATAAAAGAAGAGCATTAAATAAATTTACATAGGCAATTACTATTTGTATGTTCTACGTTATTATAATAAAATTTCGGAATAACGTAAGCTAACTTTTTAGAACGTGCGATATGTTAGGTTCCGTTTTTAAAATAGACCACATAGTAAACCTAAATCAAAATGATTTGGTAACGTTAGATTATAAATAGATGGATCGTTTAATGCAAATGTCAGAAAACCTATTTTATGTATATCAGAACTTTTATGTAGCCTTCATTTTATATTTTAGATTACTTATGTTCAGACTTCAGTGTTTGATCTCACAGAATTGGGCCTGTCTCGAATTGACGACTAGAGACCAATTGTCAATTCAAATATCACGGGAAAAATGAAGTGGTGTGTTTAGCGAGCGCGTGGTGGTAGCATCTCTCAGTGGCCAATTTCTCAGCTGCTCGCCATGCGTCTCTCGCAATGTGATCAGTGTAAAATTCTAACTGGTCCTAATAGCACCATTTTTTATTTCTTGTATAACGCTTTTAGCGTTTTCAGTATTTCTCACGGTTGTTCTCAAGTTGTTTATTAATCAATAAGGTTATGCTCAATTAATGTTACGGTATTTCTCACCTATGTGAATGCTTTATTCTCAACTGTGTATTCTGGGAGGTGCAAAGCAAAAAAGGGACTCAAGGACAAAAACTGTGTGCACGCGTGTGTGTGATTTTTCAAAGTGTATTTCATTTTACCCACTGACCACGGATTTTCTCCAATAAAAAGGATTTTCTCACAATTCAAATTCTATTATCATTTTTTTTTTATTTAATTCAGTGAGCCAAAATTTCGACGTTTTCCTCTCTCCCGGTATTGCTCAAAACAACTTATATTCAGTGAATTAAAATTTAACAGATTTTATAAATTATAATAAAAAGTCTGTCACATGAAGTTTTGATTGTATATATTGTCGGTTATATTATAGTTTTGTTAAATAATAATTCTGGAAAACAGAGATTTACTTGCATATTGCGTTTTCCCTAAATCTGATATAGTGCTATTCCACTAAGGAATTACAGAAAACTCGGTTACTATTAAATAGTGAACATTTTACTAACATTTAGTTTAAGTACTAAGTAATAGTGAAAAATTTACTATTTAATAGCAACCGACTTTTCTCTAATTCATTAGTGGAAAATCACTAATTTAGATTTAGAGAGTTGTGAAGCCTGTTTGCGAGTTAAACTAAACGTTACTTTTTAATTATTTTATCTCAAAGATTTCATATTATTTATTCTAATAATGTTGTATTGTTAACGGCTTGATTGTAAAATTAAACATTTTTATCTATTACAGCGCTTACCAGGATGCAGTTTTTCAAAAGTGTTGCTGAGGCTTTGATAGATTTTAATGAATTGAATCCTATTGCGCCACTGCAATTGCTACTTGAGGTAAGCTTTCTAATATAAACCTTGGTGAAAATTATGTTCATTTTATATACATTTTGCTTCCATGCAAAATAATTAATAATAATAATAATAATAATAATAATAATACTAAGAATAATCGAGGGAAACCAAAATACATCTCAAGGTTTCCATTAAAATGGATAAAATGTCTGAAGGGAACAATGAACTCTCATTATTACTCTTAGAAAATATAGACCTCTGGACATTGAACTTTGCTGTGTATGAAAAAGCTGTGTACTTACTTCGCGAAAGTAACAGAATATCTGTTGTGGAACGCGTTGCTAAAACCTGCTAGCGAATCAAACAAACTTGGTTGGGTATTTTCAAAACTCCCTGCGGACAATCGAAAATCTTAACGATCACAAAGCTTCCTCTGTGCGGAAGCAAAAATCGACCAAATTTGCTTAAAACTCATTTCTTGGGGTTTTTGGGGTCGCTGATTAAGATTTTGAGCTTACTTTTTGGAAATTGAAAATGGCAGTTACAAATTTAAAAAATCGATCAAGTGACCCCGTACAAATGCTTCTGACAAGCTAGCAGATGAAAATTATTTAAGAGTCATCTAGAAACGATATCATTTCATAACCTAAAATCTCTAACCCTAAAAAGCCACCCTGCCTTCATGTTTCTATCCCTTCTTACTTTAATTTTTTCGATTAGGTAAATTGTTTTTTCGGACAGATTGTCAGATGGAAACTATTTATAAGTCACCTAGAAACAATATCCTGAGATAATCTAAAATCTCCAATCCTAAAAAGCCACCCTGCCCCGATGTTTCCATCCTTCCTCACTTTAACTTTTTCGATTAGGTAAAGTTTTTTGTCGGACAGATTGTCAGATGGAACCTAGGAACGATATCATCTGATAACCTAACATCATTAACCCCTAAAAACCGCCCCACATCGCTTTTTTCATTGCTCATCATTTTAATTTACTCTTATGGAACTAAAGGTATAACTTGCAGACTGACTGGCAGATTGAGTGACGTCTGCCATTTTGGATCTGCCATTTTAAATTTCCGGAAAGTAAGCTCAAAATCGTAATCAGCGACCTCAAAAAAATTTAGTCTACCAAACTATCAGGGAAAAATAAGAAACAGGCCACAAATGCATTACTCCTTTGATTCTCTATACATTTGGAGCTGTTAAATGGAATGTGGATGAGCTGAAAATACTGGATAGAGAAACTCACAGGAGAATGACAGTACACCGATGCCATCATCCAAAGTCTTCAGTAATTCAGATTTCCCTTTCACGAGATCAGGGAGGAATTCGGTTACTAAGTTTAGAGTGTCTTCATCACCATATTGTACTGGATGCGGCATGCTCAGTGATGAATAGTACGGATGCTTTAATGCAATTTGTCCATCATCATGAAGATGCAAATAATGGGTTATTTTTATATCAAGCGGCAAACAGAGCGGCAAAGGAACTTAATTTCCGATTTGATCTAAATAATACAGAGCAGCGAATAGCGTCATTACCACCTTTGTTACTTAAAATACATGTAAAGGATGCGGAACATGTACTTCTATTAGAACAACATGTTAGTAAGCCTGTTCACTGTCAATTCTATAATATTATTAGAAAAATGGGATTGTCTGTGGGTTTAACTATTGTATTCCTGATCGCTTGTTAGGATGACGTGATTATTACTTTCGTGTACAGCAGAAGTTTGAGTTAAGTCAGTAAATACCTGTTCTCTCTTCCATTTTCTAATGTTGTAATAAATTTAAATAACAACTGTATTCCTTGTTTGGGGAGAGGGAAATTCCCCAACTATAAAATAATTCTGGTAATATTTTGATAAAATTTTGCCTCGTTTTTTTTCTCTTAATTACTGAACCTAACATAATCCTAAACCATAATTGATGGCCAACTCACTTAAATTAATTGAAACATAAATCAAATTATGCTTAGAACTAAAACTCAATTGGTCACTGATTGGAGAAAACACTTTAATTCAGTAAATTAAAATAACCAATTATGTTTCTTGAGAATAGTCGGTGACGACCTAACTATTTTATAATTCTTATAGTTAGTCCATAAAATAAACCGCAGATTTGTATGAATGCCCAGGCGCACAGGGACGATGATTTAAGGCTTTATAAAGCTTGACTGAAGACTGGTCAATATTGATTGAGGATTGGTGACTCGAAGGAAGCAAGACTCGTCCAAGCTAGAATGTAACAGCGATTCAAGCCTGATGCCCCAAGCTTGGTTTAGGATTGGAGTCCAAGACTGAATCAATGTTCGGAAGTCCTATTATAGCGTCGTCAAGCCTGATTCCACTATCGCTTACAGAAGACAGAACGTTAAATAATTACTAATATTATAATAATAATAATATTATATTATTATACTATTATTATATTATTTATAATTATAAATATAATAATAATATTATTATTATCATTTGTTCTTAATTACTGCACTGCTGCAGATTATCATAACATTAATAAAACAAAAAAATGTTTAAACATTTTTTGAATATGCATCTATAATTATTCAAATTGATATTTTTCAGATTGTTTTTTTTTATACTTTAAGATTAATTGCACATTTGAACACTTAATTATTATCCCCATAAGACTAATTAACAACTTTAATACATATAATCACTTAACCTATGAAATAAAATTTTGCACGCTCAAGGGGGGATCGAACCCACGGCCCTATAGACGAATTCGCTCGCGGTAAACGCACGCTATTAGTACCACTCAGCTACGACGGGTAGTTGAGAGTCGATAGAAATAACTTTGGGGTCGTCCATAAATCACGTGAGCCAACAAGGGGGGGTGGGGGGTCATGAAAATTATCACGGTTCATCACCTGGGGCGTAGGGGGTTTCCCCTCTGATCACGTGATATTTTAACTGCAAATTTTTATTAAAAACAGATACTTTCTTAGTTCTGCATTCCCGTTAATTCTTCGGATTATCTTCATTCAAAAATTAGATTTGCTTGGAATAATTTTTTTAAAATCTTTATTGCAGCATAAACATACGTTTTTTTGTAGTTCGTGGTTTAATAAAAATTACGAAAGTTATAAATTATTGAACTCGTTTTTCTCCGTTAATAACAAAAAAATGAGTGATAGTATGCTAAAAACGAAATTTATTGAAAATTTCTCGAACTTTCGATATGTGCAATAAAAAATAATTAATATGAAGAGAAAATACCTCAAAAATTAATATTAAACTTAAAAAATGTCTTTTCTCAAAGGAAGAGGTTATAGATTTTTTATTTTTTTGTTTCGAAATAATCTTCTATAAGTAAGGAAGTTTTTCCGTGTAATATTGGGTATTCTTTCTCGATTCAACCACCCCCCTGCGCATTTTAATTAATTAGTAAAAGTAGTTAATAAAATCTAATAATATTTTAATTTTCAAGATAAAGGGCGTTACTATAGTTTAAAATTTTCGTCAAAACATCAATTTTTTTATGTCGTATAGTGTTTTTTATTTCTAGCTAAGGGCTGCAAAATATCATGCTTAAACGCTTAAAACCTCCAAATATATAAAAATTGTGCGAAAAATAAACGAAAAACTAAAAATTATAGAACTTAATAACTACGAGATTCACATAAACTATTTAATCGCATTAAAAAAAAAACTGAACAAGCATTACAATAAGAAAGAATACCCTCAAAATCATCCACTAAACATGAATTTTCAAAAATTAATAAAAATTCTTAAACATGTAGACAGAAACATACTTTACAGAATTCACAAACTTTAAATATTACTAAGAATTAGAGTTCTATGAAACTTGCCCCTTCAGCATCGAAAACCACCCTTAAATATCTTCTCTTAATCTTTAATCCAAAAAAATTCACAATTTTTTATTGAACATATAAACTAAAACAATTTTGAGAGTATTCTTTGGCATTAAAAATTGCTTAGAATGTATTCCTATGTAACGTAAAAAAGAATAAATTTTGAGTGGTTTTTTTTTGGTCAATTTCTTTATTTCAGATTAAGGAATGATTTTCAAGTGTGTTTTTCGATGCTGAAAGGGATAAGGTAGATAAGAATACATTCAAAGCAAGGTTTTAAGTAATTAAGGGATGATTTTAAAGGGTGGTTTTCGATGCTAATAGAGGTACATTTTATAGGTTTTTATTCTTATTGAATTTCAAAGTTTGTGAATCCTCTAAAGATTGTTTTTTGTTTACTTGTTTAAAAATATTTGTTATTTTTTTAATTCGTGTTTAGGGGACGACTACACAGCCACACAAAAAAAAGTTCTCTGGCCTGTGTATGAGACCCATATTTTCCTATGTATTTTGATGCGCTCAAACCGATTGTAGGTCAATCGCCCGATTTCAAACGCCCAACTGGACTTTTACCCGATTGACTATCGCCCGACACCTGTAGCCCGATTCCTGTCGCCCGATAGTACTTTTTTCCCGATTGCAAATAAAATAAGTAGAAGTTCAAAGAAGAAAGTTTATTATCATATACAATTAATAAAAATCTCTCAAAAAAGTATAAAATATCTTCTATTACAGACGCCTCAGTATCCCGCTGCTCTTTTTGGAATTCAAGAAGACAGGAATATAAATCAGGATGTTTCTTGCCGATGACCAACCTGAAACGATTGTGCCACCCTTCACTAATATTATTGGTTCGATGTAAACCTAGGAGGGTGGCCTCGTATTGGTTCCACAGTTTTATTGGGTATCTTGGGGGGACTGCTTTTGCGCGACCTCGGCGTGGACGTCCTCTGACGTAATTATCATCAAAATTTCAAAGTCAGCTACTACTCGTTGAGGCCTGCAGTGGCGGACACCATAGTCAGTAGCTGTTGCCATGAGAACTTTTAACACAGCTTCATATTGGGTCGGGAGGGTGAGTGTGTATCGGTTCTTTATTAATAATTAATCCGTGATCACCAGGAGTACTAACGACCCGAGCTTTGCACTCTCCACTTCGTAATTTCCGACAAGCCCAGTTAAATTTACCATTGCGTCCTGGTTTTGATCGCACATGAATAAAACTTTTGTAAATTAATTTGTTTCCGACGATTCGAGGACCAGAAACGTCTAAATCCATGATTACAAGAAAAAAATTAAATTAATAAATTTAAATTAAATTTTAATTTAAATTTAAATTTTTAATTTAAATTAAATTTTTAATTTAAATTAAATTTAATAATAAATAAATTAATAAAATGACACTTTTTGTTCTTTAGAATCTGAACCAGATTTAACTTTAATACATCCTAGGGCCAATAGAAAGCTATTTATGACCTTTAAAACGCTTTTTTAAAAATTATTCTACGATGATTTTTAACGAAGATATGATTTTTTACTTAACATATGATTTTTTAAAATGTTAAAAATGAGTGAATATAGTAACTTATGAAAAAAAATTATTTTATGTAAAACATCAAATCTTCGTTAAAAATCATCGTAGAATAATTTTTAAAAAAGCGTTTTAAAGGTCATAAATGAAGCTTTCTTTTGGCTTTAGTCATGTATCAAAGTTAAATCTGATTCAGATTCTAAAGAACAAAAAGTGGCATTTTATTAATTTTGAGGTTAGGTCCAAAATCAAACCCGCTGGATCAATTCTGATGGCCAATTCGGATTCAGCGCATCAAAATACATAGGAAAATATGGGTCCCATACCTAGGCCATGGAACTTTATTTTTTTGTGTGGCTGTGTTATGAAGGGTTGTTCCTTATTATAATGCTTGGTAAGGTTCGATTATTTCTTTGAATGCGATTAAGTATTTTATTTAAATCTCCTAGTTCTTTAGATTATAAATTTTATTTTTTCGTTTATTTTCCGCATAATTTTTATACTTTCTGTGGGTTTTTTTGGACTTTATGCATGATAATTTTCAACCCTTAGGTGGAAATAAAAAACACCATACGACATCAAAAAGTTGATGTTTTGGCAAAAATTTTAAGCTACAATAAAGTCTTCTATCTTGGAAATTAAAATGCACAGAGAGGTTGCCTAATTGAGAAAGAATGTCCCATATAGGAAAAAATAAAGAATATAAAACGGACTTCTAATTTAAATGAACGAGGAATTTGCAATAAACAATCTGTAAACTTATTGTTTAAATGCCTTCAGTATTTTAAGTAATTTTTATAGTTATTCAAAGTCACGTGATAATCGAGGGGGGTTGGGGGGTCCCAGAGAACATCACGGTTCATCACGTGGGGGGGGGGGGGGTGGGGGGTCTAAAATTGGCATAAAACCTATCACGTGATTTATGGACGACCCCTTTGTGAGGTTCAGACCTGGATTATATGCTATTTACATTTTAATAGTTCTGGAACATATTCATTATCAAAAATTGGACAGGAAAAGTTTTAAATGAAAGGATTGTCAAGTTTTACTAAGTCTAATCAAAAGAACAGTAAATGAGAATGATGAGCAGTTTAAATAAGCCTGGGATGAAATGAAGAAAATTAGGAAACTGGAGAAAAAGAGGTTTAAACAAATTGAGGGATTACGAAAGGCAGTGAAAGCAATTTTAGAGAGGGTTGAACAGTAGGAGGCAAGTTGGGATAAGGAGGCGGAAGATATGTGGAAGAGAATGGATGAGTTAGAGAAAGATATAATAGAGAGTGAGGACAGGAGGAAGAGAGAACTCGTAGAAAGGGAGAGTGTAACATTAAATGAAGGAGTAGAAGAAAGAGTGGGGAGTAGAGAAAAAGCAGATGATGATCTGAAAATCAAAATGGGGGAATTATCGATGAGAGTAGAAAAGAAATATTGTGATTCGAGGTATGAAGGTAGAGTGGAGAAAAGGCAAAGAGTTGGTAGAAAAACTGTTGTCAAGAATTGGAGTGAAAATTAGGATCAATAACGTTAAGGGAGTAAGAGGAGAGGATGTGGAAAAACCGAAATTGTGGATTGTGGAGTTAGAAGATGAGAATGCTAGGATGAAAGTAATGATATTAAAATGTAGGTTGAAAGGAAGTGTAGAGAGAATAGATATTGATAGAACCTGAAGAGAGAGAAGAATAAAATGGCTGCTAGAACAAAAAGCGTGGGTGGAAAGAAAAAACGGAAGGGTAGTGAAAGTGAATAGAAAAAGTGTTTGGGTGCATGGAGTGGAATGGCTGGTGAAAGAGGATACAGTAGGGGTTATCAAAGTGGGATTGGAAATAGGTTAGAAGAGGAAGGGAGAAGGTAGAAAGAGCAAGAAAAGGGAATAAAGTGCGTTAGTGGGTGAATGGAGATGTTGGTAGGAGCGGTTGAGAAATGTATGGAGAGAAATGAGTGAATGGTTATGATTAGAATGTGGGATATGACTGATTTAGGAAAGAGTGAAAATAGAGTTTTATAAAAGGGTGGGAGATGAGGTGGATAAACCCTGAAATGGTAAAAGGAACAGCAAACGGAAGCTCAGGCACTTGGCAGTTAGTTAAGTAAAATATGAGAAGAGCGACGAGTAAATATGTAAATAGTAAATATAAGTTAAACAGATGTAATATAGATTAAGTGAGTTGTAAGTAGGTTAAGAAAGAATGTAAGACTCGACCCTGTAAAAAGGAGAGTAAATAAATAAATATAAAATATAAAATATTATTTAAATAAATAGAATAAATAAACAGAATAGAATTTACTTATCCTTTGTATTTACTGATATACAGTTTATACAATCCAATCTCGATCCTAACTTATTAATATTTTATAAATTAATATTTTTATACAATATTTACAAAAGATGTAAACAAAATTAACTAAAAATTCATAATTATTATTTATAACTTTAATTTAATAATATTATTTAAATAATTAATTTCAATAATATACAATACAAAGGAAATTATAAAATTTATTTATATATAATGTATTGAAGTGCACTTTTATTTAAATAAAAAAATTTATTCAATTTGTATAATTAAAGTTTTTTAGAAATGAATGATTTTACAAAATTACGCAATCGAGCACGTAATCATATCTTCAATATTGGTTAAATTTGAAATTTGTCTTTAAATTATTTCGTTTGGTTATATAATTCTTTGACATTTTTTTTTAAAAAAGAAAATAATTGTTTACAAATTTAATTTACTTGTAATATATCTTACAATTGAGTAAAATTACATAATTTTTGTTTGCTTATTTATAGTTTATTTTATTCAAATTTATTATTAAATATTCATAAAATTACTAAAACTGCAGCAGTTGTAATATTTATATTTATTATTTAATTAATACTACTCTTAATATGTATGTATATACTTTAATATATAAAAAAATATATAATATGATAAGTTGAGTAATTGTGTCACAGTTGATTCAAGCTTGAATCTAGATTGGATGTTCAAGCTTCGCGGATAAGGATTCAAGCAGTCTTGAATCAATCATTAAACGAGCATTGGTGTCAAATCTTGAACAAATATTGAACGACAGTGATTTAAAGACTGCTCCCAGTCTCGGTTATCCACTCTGGGTGTCAAAGCTAGAATCAAGCCTCAACCCAGCTAAGCGTCAGTATTGGTTTCTCGCGCCTCACAGTGGTCTGAATTCCAAATCTAGGTGGACAAAAGTCGGAAAATCGATCGCTTTCAAAAATTTTTTTTTCAGTATTTTTATGTTCTATTATATCTAGAGCGTCCACTTTTGTATGATTCAATCACTAAAAAAATTTTATTTGACTGTATTAGTGCACGAACTGACGTAGACTGATGCGTAGTTTATTTTGCTCTAAAAATCGTGGCTTTAATTGAACAAAGCTAGTGACTTATTAAGTCATCCAATTTTAATTATTCCTATATGAATTTTGTAGTATGATTCACACTCTGTAAGATAGTGTAACATAAATTATTCTATTTTTAATGTTTATATTTAAAAACCGACGACAAAGGTTAGTTTGTCTGCTAAATGCATATTACAAAATTCAAAATGAAAAAAGTTAAATTGTTTAAATTTGTTTAAAAAGTTATTCATGGGAAAATGTTTATTAAGACTTAAAGTTTTCAAAACCATTAACACTTTTTGCCACTTTTTGCCACTTTTCGATATTTTCATGTTTAAAACGGTCCGTGAAACCCGAGTCTAGATGGACAAAGCTATTTGTTCAAAAAAGCTATGATGCTATTTTACACCACTTTATTATAATCTGTTTTTGAGGTTGCTGGTTGCGAATTTGAAGACAGATTGAAAAAATTCAAAATGGCAGATCCAATATGGCGGACCTGAAAATAATAAAATTAGTTTATTTTAATATAACATGATACTTCAGGGTTTTTAAGGTAGCTGATTACGAATCTGAAGTCAGATTTTAAAAATTCAAAATGGCGGATCCAATATGGCGGACCTGAAAATAAAAGAATTAGTTTATTTTAATAAAACATGGTATTTCTGGGTTTTCAAGGTTGCCGATTACGAATCTGAAGTCAGATTTTAAAAGTTCTAAATGGCGGATCCAATATGGCGGACCTGAAAATAAAAAAATTAGTATATTTTAATAAAACATTGCATTTAAGGGTTTTCAAGGTCGCTGGTTATGAATCTGTTGTTAGATTTAAAAAATTCAAAATGTCGGAGCCAATATATCGGACATTAAAATTTAAAATTAGTGTATTTTAATACATACTTTCCAATCGAAATTTTAAATTAAACCTTAAACATGGAACCGGAAATCGCAATATTTTTTTAAAAAAATGTAACCACAATAAGACAATAGTAATTATTTTTTTTTAAAATGTAATCACAATAAAACAATGGTAATTGTCTCAGTGGCGGGATCGTTTTTATCTCGTAAAACAAACGAATGCTAAATGTATAAGAACGAAATTCAGGTCCGTCAAGGAGCTGTTCATCACATAGACTGCAATTGTTTGTTGTAAATATGATAACCTCTTATGTCAAAATATTAAAAAAAAGATTTTCCAAGAGTATGAATTAAAAGTCTTGTTCTTATTGCTCCTTCTTTAATTCATTAAGGAGATGTAAAACCCCTGTATGTTTGAGGGCTTTATATTTGTATTGCGGTATTTACATAGAATCATATTAATAAAGGTGATGTGCGGAAATTCGTGAATATTAAAAAACTGTTTCATATGTAAGTATATCAACTTTTTCAAGTTATATATTAATTCAATATATTATATTACAAAAATTATAAGAAAATTTCTTGCTATCATCACTGTATTTTTCAGTGTAGTGATGTCTCCTACAACGAAATTGGTTTTGACAAACCGCGAATTATATGTTCAATTACGAAATGCCTCTCTATCATTAACAAATCCCTCGACGTTATCGTCAGACTGCCTTCTCCGTTATGTAAAAGAAAAAATTCTTTCATTGAATTTACAAATGTTCGATGGTTCTTTTGAAGAAAAACTTAGAATAAAAATAAGAAGTTTTTGTAATAACTTAGCGTCAAGATGGAATTCCAAGGGTATACATCGCACCGAGTCGAAATTTCTTTTAAAACAAGCTAGTTGGCTTGATATGATTTTCGATTTATCTAGTTTGTCCGGTAAAATTTGTTCATTAATTAATTTTTCTATTTTTAATCTTCTTTTTATAATTAAAAATTTCCGAATTACGCACAACCCTGCTTTCACTGTATTATTCCATGAATAATTATAAATTGAAAAATACTAAATTTCAGGAAAGTCAGCGGTTAAAAATAGCGATTATGATCCGACTCTGTCAGGGGCTTCTTCTTCGAATCTTCAACAAAATGCGCAAAATATTAGCGGACGTCCGCAGAAGGATTTTTCTGAATCTAGTTTAAAGACAAAGAAAAGAAAAACGGAAGTACTTAGAGCGTGTGTAAGTACAGAAGAACTTGTTTTTGCGGCTAAAACATCTCTGTATAAGGAAGGAAAAAGATCTGCGGCAGATCTCTTGGGTCAGTGTTCAGAAGGTTCACCGTCTGAAGCCGTCAAAATGCGTCATATAATCAAAGAGGTCGAGTCTCAGAAAGTAATTGTAGCGTACACCCCAGAAGAAGCTCTAGCTTTTATTCTGAATACGGGAATGTCTAAAGAAGCGTACGTCCAAACCAGGTTGGGAGCAAAGCAGCGGAATGCCGATAAATATCCTTCCTACGAAAAGGTACTTACCTCCAAAAAGCTGTGTTATCCAGAAGGCATACGTGTAACTGATAGTGGTTAGTATAAATATATTAAAAAAAAAACACAATTAAACATATTTTAAAATTCACGAAGGTTTTATGTTACAATTGTAATTGTATTTTCCAAATAGCTAATAGAAAATCATAGAAGAAATGTTTAACTGTTTAAAATGTACTGTTTAGATATTCTAAGAATTTATCTTTACAGGTTCTGAAGTACCATTGCAAGAACTGCTTGATCATACTATTAGAAGATTAGTATCAACAATCGAGATTGCACCGACTGTGACAGCAATAACATTAATTTCTAAATGGGGAGCAGATGGTAGTTCAGGACATCCCGAATTTATGCAGAAACCACAATCTGAAACCGATGAACAATTGCAGGATTCGAATCTATTTTTAATTACATTTGTACCATTGCGCATCATTGGACTACGCAATGATGGCGAAGAAGTGATCCTATGGCAAAACCCACGTCCTTCCTCAACACGATTATGTCGACCTAAGAAATTTATATATGCAAAAGAAAGCACTGAGTTGATACGCACCGAAATCCAGTCAATGAAAAATGAAATATCAAACTTACAGGACATCATTGTAACTATTAATGATGAGCAAACTGTTAACTGCAAATTCGATATGCATTTAACCATGCTTGATGTCAAAGTGATAAATGCCATAACAAATAACAATTCCACCCAGACTTGCTACTTGTGTAAATCAAAACCAACTGAAATGAATAATTTGAACAGTCACAAGCATGCAAATGTAAATCCCGATTATTTAGAATACGGACTTACAACGATGCACGCCTGGATGAAATTTTTGGAATGTGTATTGCACATTGCCTATAAATTGAAATTGAAGAAACCTACCATCAGAGGCATAAGCTCCGAAGACCTAAAAATTTTAGAAGACCGAAAAAACACAATTCACAGAGAACTGTATAAAAGTATGGGAATTAGAGTCGACAAGGTCGTGCAAGGTAAGGGAACTTCAAATACGGGAAATGTTGCTCGAACTTTTTTTGCAAACTACAAAGAAGCTTCCAGGATTACAGGCGTAGACGAAGAATTGATTCGAAGATTTTGGATTACCATGGTTGCTTTATCAAGTGGACACAATATAGATACTGTAAAATATGATGAATTCGCCAAAGAAACTGCTGTTTTGTACATGGAAAAGTATTCTTGGTACAGAATGCCAGTCAGTGTTCACAAAATAATTATGCATGGAGCAGAAGTTATTCAGACAATTATGTTACCTATAGGGATGATGTCCGAAGAAGCTCAAGAAGCGAGTAATAAAGTCTACAAACAAGTTCGAGATAAACACACACGAAAAATGGACCGCATTAAAACAACAACGGACTTAATGAATATGATGTTGGCAATGTCTGATCCTGTCATAGCCAAAGCTCGAGGCCTTCCAAGACAGAAGAAACATGAACTTCCACAAGAAGTACTACCTTTACTTCTATTCGAACCTACCCTGGATGCAGATGACGAAATTGACTAACATTTTAAATCTTTCCGCCCAATATTTATTATTAATACAAATTTTTTATTAATTCGATTATTTTTTAACTGTTATAGATTATAAGATTAAAATTTTATTCACAATAACACGTTTTTCTCTTTAACTATTCAGACTAAACCATATTTTATTAAAATACACTAATTCCTTTATTTTAATGTTCGCCACGTTGGCATCGTCATTTTGAATTTTTGAAATCTGACTTCAGATTCGTAATTAGCGACGCCAAAAACTCTTAGATACAATTTTCTATTAAAATCCACAGATTTTTTATGTTTAGGTCGGCCATATTGGATCTGCAATTTTGAATTTTTAAAATCTAATAACAAATTCGTAATCAGCAACCCCCGAAACCTTTAAATACCATGCTGTATTAATCTACAATAATTTCTTCATTTTCTGATCCGCCATATTGGATCCGCCATTTTGAATTTTTGAAATCTGACTCCAGATTCTTAATCAGAGACGCCAAAAACCCTTAGATACAATTTTCTATTAAAATCCACAAATTTTTTATGTTTAGGTCGGCCATATTGGATCCGCCATTTTGAATTTTTAAAATCTAATAAGAAATTCGTAATCAGCAACCCCCGAAACCTTTAAATACCATGTTTTATTAATATACAATAATTTCTTCATATTATGATCCGCCATATTGGATCCGCCATTTTGAATTTTTGAAATCTGACTCCAGATTCTTAATCAGAGACGCCAAAAACCCTTAGATACAATTTTCTATTAAAATCCATAAATTTTTTATGTTTAGGTCGGCCATATTGGATCCGCCATTTTGAATTTTTAAAATCTAATAACAAATTCGTAATCAGCAACCCCCGAAACCTTTAAATACTATGTTTTATTAATATGCAATAATTTCTTCATTTTTTGATCCGCCATATTGGATCCGCCATTTTGAATTTTTAAAATCTGACTTCAGATTCGTAATCAGCGACCTCAAAAACTGCTAGAAACAAAGTGGTGTAAAATTCCATCAAAGACTTTTTGAGTTAATAGTTTTGTCCAGCTAGAATCGTGTTTCAGACCACTGTGCGCCTGTGTAAGTCACATAATTTTAACATTCCCTACCGATAGAAAATCACTGGAAAATTATTGGAAGCTCACTGGCCCAGTGAGCTACTAGCGCACTAGGGTTTATTGCTACACTCAGGTCAGGTCAAAATTTATTGCCCGTTTTAAGGTAGTCCTTTTAAATTTAGTTTCAAAAAAAATTAAAATTATATTGTCGCAAACCATCTGCGGCTCTTTATTGAACATATATTTTTATGTAGATTTCTTAAAAAAATATTTCTCTGAAAAATCAATAAACATTATGCGAGTATATACCTATATTAAAAATTGTGTCAAAAATATAACAATATAATTATTTACAGAGAATAATGTTAATTAAAAGGCTAATTATGATTTAAAATAATTAATTAATTTTATTGTTTTTGAATTATAATATTAGTTTTTGCAATTGTTATTTTTTGTAAAAAATATAAATGTCTATAACATATATTTTAACAATTAATTATTCTTTAATTATTCTATTGATTATAATTTTAATTTAGTAGTATACATTTTTAAAATGGATTTTAGAAATTCAGAATAGTAAAATATTGAAGATTTCAATTTTTGTATTGCACACCTCAAAAAGTAAAAGTATATAAATTCCAGATAAAATTAAAATTTCTGCAATTTAATTATTTGAAATTTTTAATTAAAAAATTTCGAATCTGTAATACTTCACGATTCCAAATATCTAAAATTTATTGTGATAGGGGAGAGTGGCCATCAATGTACCAGTTTTTTCAATGAACTAGTTCAATTTTCTCAGAAACAAATAAATAAAAATTCTCCTAATTTTAAATATAAATGAAGTTTGCGTAAACACACTACGTCCATAAGTTTGAGACGTGTAGATTTTTTCTTTACAGAGAAAACTGAAAAAAACTGTTTTTGATGCACTGAAGAAAAATTTTACCTAAAATACAAACACATTTTTTAATTGAAATAAGGCAATTTAAAAATAAATGTACTTACGATTTATTTTGTTTTGGGCATTAACTACAATATTCTAATGAGATAAAGATTTTGAAATATTGGATTAAGTTATAAAAAAACATTTTTGTTGCAAATGTCATGTTGATTCAATGTACCGGGGAACAATAAACAACCTGGAATTTCAGTGTATTTTCGATTTCCAGAGTGGTATGCTTGATTATAAAACTAGGCATGCGTACAGCATGTTACAGCGATTGTTATCAGTACTTTTCTCAACATAGCAAAACTAAAATGCCATTTTAGCTAGTTAACTTACATTTGAGGTATATTTATGTTATACATTATCAATTAAAAATTGTTAAGTAACAATTTTTTATAGTATTTGATAGAAAATAAGTTTTAATCAAAATAAATCGTGTATAATATGTGTGCATTACCTAGAGAAGTGTTGTAGTTTTATATTGATGCAAAGAAATGCTTGAAATTGGTGAAATTGAATAAGTACTATGACCTTGAAAAAAAGCCGGTACATTGATGGCCACTCTCCCCTAATTCTATATTTACGAAATTATAAGGTACGTATTTCGTAAACCATAAATATTACGTTAAAATTGATACTATTTTCTAAATCAAAGTCAAAGGGATATGTATTATTTTTGTGCCCGAAGGTCACCAAAAATATTTATGTTTGTTATAAACCGTAAAAGGGTCCAAAAAATTTTTTTTACCTCTTAAGGTTTTCCAGTGGAATTTCCTATTGCCATAAATCAGACTTAAAAGACCCAATAAGTTTTAAGTCAGTAAATGTTTTAAATACTATATGAAAACGCATTGAAATGGCCCAAAAAACTCAGTTATTTTCGCCAGTGTGTTTTCCAGTGAGTTTGTATCGGTATAGGGTTAGTATAGTTGTCGTAAATGAAATAAATATCCATCAATTAACATTGTTGATTAATGAATCTGAAATAGGAGGAGTTGACTTCACTGTCAAGGGACTCACCTGCACGGCTCCTTGGTCTTGCCTTTGCAGGAGGGAGTCGTGACGCGGCAATAAATTGTCACGCACAATATATTAAATTGATCAAAGTAAAAATAATAATCTGTTGTTTAAAATAAATAAGCTTATCAAATTTGGAATCAACTGACTGCTGTGCAGTCAAGTGACATGCTCGGCAGATTGTGACACTTTAACAATCACTTTAAATAGTAACATTAAATGATAAAAATTTAGTTGTAAAACCTCTATGTCAAATCACAAGATAAGATTCATTGTGACCAACATTAAAAGTAAGATCCTGTAAAATAGAAATCCATACATTACATGGTAGTGCTATTATCAGTGTCTCTCACTGTTAACTCAAGGCGTAAAGATTATAAGAAGCGTGAGTCCACGTAGACCAGGAAATTAGTGAGGATACAACTCCTTATATGGCATTATACGCCGCGTCATATAGATATATGACTTTAACAGTACATTTTATTCCCATTTGGGAATAATTTGGAAAAAATATGTTTTTATCCCACAGGCACAAAAATGGCGTTTTTAGATGCCTGTAGGCAGGGTCTAAACGCATTCATTTGTTTGGCCGTGTGAAAATGGTGTCCATTTTTTCCCTAGGGAAAAAATGAACAGCTGATCCATGTATTTTTTTACCTTAGGGAAAAAATGGACGCCATTTTCATACGGTCAAACAAACGAACGCATTTCGACCCTAACCTGCAAGCATTTAAAAGCACCTCTTTTGTGCCTTTGGAATAAAAAGTATCGTAAGCAACATGGGTTTAAAGTCAGTCTAATTTGTTTACAATGATGTTTGTGTACTCGTTTTGTCTCGGGCTTCGCCCTCGACTGTCACTCGTACACAAACATCAGCGTAAACAAATGGATGCCTTTAACCTCTTGTTGCTTAATATACTATTCTTTATAGAGTTCGCTGAAAGGAACACATGTGTGTTCCTATGTCTCTCAGCGTCTTTATAGAAATAGTATATTATGCATCAAGGGAGGGAAGTCCGTGTTTTTTTGTCAAGCACAAATGTTCGGAGAACATTGTGCGAGACAAAAAATCGGCCTCCCGAGGTGCATATGCTATTTTCTATCACAGATGTACAAAAATCTCGTGTTTTGTACGCGTTAGCGGGTCAGCACTCGCAGTTTTCAGGTTAGTGACGTTAGAGATAAAAACACTTCCGAACAGTGAAAAAAACTCTCATCGCGCAGGCGCATTTTTTCACTGTTCGGAAGTTTTTTTACCTTTAACGTTCACTGACCTAAAAACTGTGAGTTCTGCCCCGCTTAAGGCGAACGAAAACACGAGGTTTTCGTGCATGTGTGGTAGAAATAATAATTTTTAAATAAGACATAGGTTCCTATATAGGATCCTACTTGTCTCTTTTACATATGGGTGATTCTTACGTAACTGCCTTACTTGGCGGCGTTAAAAAAATACACCTAAATTAAAAATATATTCTGAAGTGTATTAGTGATTTTTAAAGGTAGGGGAAAAGGTTCGGTTGTGGGCATGGTTCAGTTGTGGGCACCCCTGCGAAACTTTTGACAGAAAAGATATTTGTCAAATGTGACAAATGTCAAGTGTGTGGTATGACCGCACGTAGTTTTTTGCGAGAATACAAAATTGAACGGACATCTGTACTTTTTGCTGCAAAGAAATTAATTCTTTTCAAGTTGAAATTAAAATAAACGTTTTTTTAAATATTTTTAAAAGTGGCACAAATCAAAGCCAATCAATTAAAAATGAAGGTCTAATGCATATTTACACATTAAATATAATATATTTTTTAATCCAATACCGAGTATCACAACAATGTTTACAACCAAAATTTTTTTCATGACGTTTTAACATGGTTGCAAAGTTCAGTTGTGGGCACTCAAATTGGTTCGGTTGTGGGCACCAAGAGTTTTTTAGATAAATCGCAAAATATCGTGTTGGATGAAATCATAAGTAATTTCTCACAACTATTAATAGTATTTCACAAATTTTAAGGGTTTCCAGTGGTTTCTGACAGTGATCTAGGGACAAAATTCTTATAACGAGACTTAAGCGTCCGTCGTGTGATAACAATAGTTGTGCATTTTAGGTTCGATGCGTGAAAGAGGGAGACAAAGAGAGACAAATATAGTCGGTATATCGATATGAAGTGGAAGTGAAGTGGAAGTGAAGTGGAAGTGAAATGAAATGAAAGTGAAATGGAAATGAAGTGTAATTGAAGTGGAAGTGAAGTGTAATTAAAGTGAACTTAAAAAGGAAGTAGAAGTAAAGTTAATATACAGCGGAATTAAAGTGGATTTGAAGTGGAAGTGAAGTGGAAGTGAAATGGAAGTGAAATAGAATTAAAGTGGAAGTGACTTACATTGAAAGGGGACTGAAGTAGATGTGAAAAGTTTTATCTTATGCGGTAATTTTGCCGCTGAAAGCATTTAAAATAAATAAGTTTTAGTTTTGAAATTGAACTTAAAATAATTTAAATAATTTAAATAATTTCATGTATACTCACCCACTAAAAAAGAAAGTATTTGGCTTAAGCGAATAGTATTTGAGATAGCTTACGCCAAACTCGGTTTCGCGGTTGAACCGTAAACTAAGGTTAAGCCAAATGATTTGTGTTTATGTCAAATACTTACCTTTGTTTTTGATAAATTGAAGGTTGAATGAGTGGAGTTGGCCATATATATTCACAAAGTGAACGTTCTTACGCGCAAATAAATCGTTTTTAACCAGAAAATACACCATTTTTTTGAAAATTTGATAAAAGTGAAATGTGACAAGTGCGATTTATTTACCATTGTAGTCAGTGTGGCAGAAAAGTGCAGCAGTTTAAACGAACCCACCATTACCGACAGAAAAGTTAATAGACGCAGCGGTAAATTCAAAAGTTGAAAATAAATTGAAGTGAATATAAATGTGTAATAAATAAGCTATTTTTTAATGAAAGTAAGTATATAATTAAAGACAATATTTACATTTAATATTGAAATTAAAGTACATGTTTTTGAATAAAAAGTAACGCATTTTACAAACTTTATAAGTACTTTTGTCTTTTTATTCTCATTACACTAAATTTCGTAAATTAATTCGACAACAATACAGTTTTTTTAATACAGGTATTAACATTTTAAGAATGTACTTACCAAGTCAGTGAAACAGTTTTAAAACATCATCCTTACTGCTGCCAGCTGTCTGTTCTAGAAAAAAAAATTCATTACATTATTACAATAATAATAATTTTTCAAGTAAGCTTTATGAAAATTATTAATTATAATTCACATGTTTAAAAAAATGGACAAAAATTTTTAATATTACAATCTAAAAATTTCATCGAAGGTTTATTCTTGGAATATAGTTGAGTCATAAATAACTTTATAAAATTTTTTATTACAATAATTTTAAATATTAATTCTTTAAAAATTGTTAAGTAAAATAATTTAACAAAACTTGTTAATAACAAATATTTAAAAAATTTTAATTTACCAAAAAAAGTCTTAGAAATATATTTTAAAAATGTATACAAAACTAATTGTTTAAAATACTGATTTTAAAAAAGTTTACAAGTTCACATTCATTTTTTAGATGTTTAGTAAAAATTTCCACCTGAAATTATTAAAAAATCTGATGGACTAATTTCAAGAAATTCATTTAGTATGCTTAAACTTATTTACTATTTAATTCTTAGTAAATATATCATTGAGTCATGTAAATAAAAAAACTTCCAGTAAACAAATTTTCAAAGTGCAAGGACTGTTATTTATATAGTTAAATCTTTATCAGAAAAACCGAAAAATTCTAAGCTTGTGGGACTATGTGAAGTTAAGTGAAATTTATTAACCTTTAGAGTTTTATTGTTTAATTTTTTATGACATGTTATTATTTAAAAAACATATATATTACATATATTAATGCAAATCCGTTTGAATTCGAATCGTATTTCATTTGATTTAAGACCTAAAATTAATGATTTTAGTTGATTCGATATGCGCTTTAGAAATCCTAATTCACATTTTTCTATCATTTCTTTATGACTGGTTTATTCTTAAAATATTTATTTACCTACAAATTTCTATTTAAAAAACTAATTTTTCAAAGAAATCATTATTTGCAAATACTTACAAATAATAATAATAATATTACAAATAATGCAGAGTGTATAACGATCCGGGAAGTCCGGGAAAATTACAGGAATTTAAATTATCATGATAGAAGCCGAGAATTTGTAAAAAAAAATCATAAAAATTTCAATTTCAATCTTGTATTCTTCAATAATTCTAAAATCTGAATTTAAAATAGTTCAAATACATTTTAAAAATCTTGAGTGAAAAGAAAGTCAACGCCAATTAAATTCAACTTTTATTTATTAAAACTTTTTTAAATATTTCAAAAATTCAAAAAATAATACATGTCAAAAACTAATTCTTCTGCATTTCATATTGTTATATTTTAAATATTTCCAATTTATTGTAATTTTCTGTGGGTATTATAAATTTCTTTCTTGTTTCAAAACTTTTCTCTTCGTCTTATACACATTTTCTTTAATTCTGTTCTTTTTATACAAATTAATTCAATTGATATAATGTAATTTGTTCTTAAAAAGTAGTAGAGCTATGTCACTACAAGCTCACTTACCGACAGTCGGTAATGTAGATTTCTACTTTACCGAGCGTGAAAAGTCATGCTTCTGTAGGGTTACCGTCAGTCGGTAATGCAGATTTTTACCGACAGTGAAAATTGGTGTTCCTGTAGGGTGTTCTGTTCTACCGACCGAGCGACGGCTGCCGCAAGATGGCGCCACTTGTTAATTCTACAAGAAAAAGGCGGTTTCTGTGGGGTATTTTGAATTTTCAGCAGTGTTTTGGGTGCTTGAAGTGGGGATTTTTTAATTCTATGCGTTACCGACAGTGTTGTGAAGGGGCCCAATTGTGTGAGCTGAATTATTCAATTATTTACTGACTTGTCAAGTGAGTTTTCACCACTAGATAGCGCCACTTTTCTTTAAGAAAAAGGCTGTTTCTGTGGGGTATTTTCAATTTTCACACCCTTACCATTGGTCTGTAATTACTATCAGTCGGTAAAGCAGATGCTTGAGTTTCAACTCAGTCCGTATGCTATAGTTCTACTCACCGACCGTACTGTGGTTCCCCATTTATCCCAAACTCATACAATTGTCCAAGCCCTACTAAATTGTTATAAGTTGTTATGAATGTTCGCGGTCACTTTTGAATTTGATGACGTCACTACTCAATCGCACAAGGAACAGTCGGGTTTTTTGGGGGGATTTTAAATATCACCATGATATACTGGTTTTTATTAAGTATTTCAATTTCCCAACCTTGCTTGAAATAAATATTTTAATTCCACCAATATTTAGTGATTTGTATTGGGCATTTGAATTTCCCAACCGTGCTTAAAGTGGAGATGTTTGAAGTTCCCAACCGTGCTTAAAGTAAGGGTATTTGAATTTCCCAACCGTGCTCGAAGTGGGGATATTTGAATTTCCCAACCGTGTATTGGTATTTTGAAGTGGGGATTAACGGTAAAACGTAACGGGTAAAAAAAACGGGTAAAACGTATTAACGTTTTACTGACAGTGTTTTGAAGGGGGATTCCCAATTGTATGAGCTGAATTTTTAAATTTCCTACTTTCCCGACTTGTCCCGGGGGAACCTATATCCATAAGTCTCCCCCGTGGTTGTTCACCTTGTCGTTGGTGGGGGGGCTTAAGGTCGAGAGTGCGACGACTCGTCACCTGCCCGTTTTGAAGCGGATACTCCGTGGGGCTTGGAGGTGGGGGCCTATATGTCTTCGGACAAGCGGGTTACAGCCTACCTGTGAGGTACCCCGTTAAATCGGTCAATTCCAGAATGGGGGGGTGGCAAGCCCTTTTTCTAAGCTAAGCGGGACGATCAGTCTGTGACAGAATCCCTTTTAGGGCACTCTGTACCAAAATATGGAAAATCCGCAGATGAGCTGGCGGGTGCGTGGTTCTCGTACTCTCGACCTTACTACCCTATTGAAAAAAAATGGCCACATTTGTGCCCTCATTTGTGCCCACATTTGTGCCCACATTTGAGGCCACAAATGTGGTAGCGGATTTGAAACAGCATATGCGCCCACAAATGAGGCCTCAAATGTGGGCACAAATGTGGCCTCAAATGTGGGCACAAATGTGGCCTCAAATGTGAGCACAAATGTGGGCGCAAATGTGGGCACAAATGAGGCAGAGAAGTATTCACATTTAAAAAAATATAAAATAAAAAAAATATTATTAATCTTGATTTACACTATATTATTTACAAGTAGTTGCCTTAATTAACTTTAGAAACTTAGAATTACGAAGATAATTTTGATAATAAATTTGGGGGTATGGGGTTCGACGCACGCAAACTAACTACGGAACCACTGATTGTGAGCTACATAGGCGACTGCCAATAGAAAAGATAATCTTTCTCTTGAGGTGCAAGTGATTTTATTGGCTGACAAAACGGCGGGTTTATTTAAAAACGTTTTCACCACATTTTTCAAGTATTGAAACATTTGTCATCAAACATTTGCTTTTATAACAGTTAATTCTTATTTAAAAATTTATTCCTAATTTATTACGTTATTATTTGAGGTTTCTTTGATTAATTCACTATTTTTTTACCTATTCTGTTACAACACATATTAATACACATATTATTATTATTATTAATACACATATTAATTCTGTTAGTGGGAAAAATTGGAACGAAGTTCCTTGCTACTTTGTTATAAATTATAAACTTCTGTTATTTTATGATTTTAAATTTTTACCAAAGATTATTTTGAAGCCAATTATGAAATATTTCGAAAATCCTTATAGCATTTTTTGAACTTGCGAAAATTACATTTTCTCTGGAAGAAAAAATGAAAATTAGAAATTTTATTAATTTTTGAGTTTAGATACTTGACAAAAATTTTAAAAAAACGTGAAAATTATTTTGAAAATGTAATTATTATTTTGTAATTTTTCAACTATTATTCAAAGTTTCGAACATTTAATACCTACTGTGATAGAAAAAATCAATTAAAGTTGCTTAAAATTTTGTTAGTTAACGATTTTAAATACTTCTCAATTGCAGTAGGGACAATTTGGTTTTTGAATCTTTAAATAAGAGTAGGAGAATTACAAAGTATTAAAGAATTTATTTTTAAAGTCAATCCAATTTCATAATTAAAAAGTTCACAAGTTAATTATTATTTTTAATCATAAATTAACAAACTTGTAAACTTTAAAATTCTTATTTTAAATTTTAATACATTTTTAAAAACCACAAGTTTTGTTCTTTCGTGATTTTAAATGTTTAAAAAAGCTTAAGGAAAATGGATTTTATGGATTTTAAAAACAGATTTTCGAATAAATAAATTTTTGGAAATTTCAGTTAGCTAGTGCTAGTAAAAATCAGTATTTTTTTTAAAGAAATCAAAAAAATCAGATTTTTTTATTCAAATAAAAAATAGTTGTTTTAATTGCAATCAGTATATAAAATCTCTGCAAATGTTTATTTTCTGTAGTTTATTTTTAAAACTGAAAACATTTATAATAACAAATAATGAATAATAAAACATTTAATCAAAATCAAATAAATTATGTCAAATAAATAAGAAAATTTCAAAAAAAAAATTCTTTAAATTCATATGATCCTAAAATTAAGAAAATTAGGTAAAAGCAACGAAAAAATAATAAATTAAAGAAAAAGCAAGAACGTAAAAATATAAGAAAACAATCTATTAAAATAATGATAAAATTCTTTTAAATAAAAAATGTCATGCTTATTTTTAAAGAAATGAAGTAAAATTAAAAAAAAACTCAGTAATGAAACAGTAACATAAAAATATGTGTATAAAAAAGTAGGAACACTTTTCAAAATTTTAAACTATTTGCAGACGTTTTTTTAATTAAAAAAATAAATAAGAAGATAATTTAAAAATTATTAAAATACATTACTAAAGAGGAAATAAATTTATAAATATATGATTCTTCTCCGGTTGTCTAATTTCTTATGTAAATAATCGCAAGCTATAAAAAAGCGACAAGCTTTTAGATATATAAACCTTTAAGTTTAATATTTTATTCAATATAAAATTTTAAAAATTGTGCTAATACCTATTATCATAATAACTTAGATATAAAAATTTTTGGTATTAAGATAGCCAAAAATAGTATTACATTTTTATATCCTTAAGTTCTTATAAATTAAATAAATTCCAATCGTCAATTATCTTATATTTCAATTTGATTAAACTTTTAAATTAGAATTAATTGAAACTTAAATTCACATTAATTAATGCAAAATAATTCAAGAATGTTAATTATTTTTTATACTCACAATAATCTTATTTTTAATTCTTACAATTTTTCTAAGAAATTTTACTTTTTTAAAACTGTTTAATTTTTTATTTTTAAAAAATTCTAAGATTTTGTCTCTGTTTACTTTTGATTTTTTTTGTACATGTGTCTTTTTATTTTTTGATTTTTTTTAATTATCTTCTTCTTATATGTAAATTATTTAATATTATTTTACACAATTTTGTTATTATAATATTCACTAAACTTTATATTCCGTTGATTTTCTTAATTATGTATTTCTATATTTTAAAAAATAAATACGAACATCTGTTTGTAAATGTGTTTAATTTGTTTTTACATCTTGTGATTTGCCGATTTTTTTGCCAGCTTTTTTGTGAACTTATTTATTCTTTCTTAAAATTTATAGATTTTCTTATTCTTTATATTTATTATTGGACTTGATTTAAGTGTAATAATATAAAAAAAATTTGGGTTTAATTTACCTAAACTTTTTTATTTTTAAAAGATTGTTAAATTTCTTTTTTGCCCTTTTTAGTTATCTTTCCATTTTGTATTCTATTTTTATTAATTCTAATTCTTCAGTAGATTATTCCCAAATTTTATTACTTTTTTTTACTTTCTATATTTTTTACAGTCTGTTAAATTAAAGAAATAAACATTTGTCCATTTTCTTTCTATTTATTTAATTTTGCTTCCTTATAGAGGAAGCTTTGTGGTCGTTAAGACTTTCGGTTTTCCAAAAATACTCTAAATCGACTCTTTTTCATCTAAAAAGCGTAAATTTTCATTTTTAAGCAAATGTCATAGCGTTTTTTGTCGCGAGGATATCTTGAGAAACCTTCAACGGATTTCAATAAAATTTGTATGACTTATTAAGCTTATGAATATCTAAATTTGGTCACAGGGATTTTTTAAAATATGTACCTATTCAAATTTTCTTTAGCACCTTTTTCTATTAAAAAATTTTGTTTTTTGACAAAATTTTTTTTATGCTCAAAATACAACTTAAGCAATACAAAAATCATATTCCTTATCTCAAAACAAATCGATTGACCTATATAAGTTTTACAATTAATCAAAAGTTCGTAAAATAATTTATGTTTATATATATTTTTTTGCATTTAAAATTATTTTTTAAATCAATTCTCCAATTATATTTTATATTATTCATTTATTGCTTCCTCTATGAGGAGGAAAATTATTTTGCTTACTTGGAAGTGAAATGTCCATAAAATGGACATAATTTTCACCTACTATTGATGTAATATTATTTTTTTAGACCTTTCTTGCGTTTTAATTAATTCTTTAGACTTTTTGCTATCATTTTTCTTATAAAAATATTGATCCTTTATTTAAATTTTTCAGTTTTATTTTGTAATTAAAAATTATTGAAAATATTTGTTCGATTCATTAATCATTTTAAAAATTTTTAAACTTTCTTCTTTTTGGCAGCCTTGTAATCTTTCATTTTATATTTTGTAAATTTAAGCTTAGACTAAATATTTTCATATTAACATCGTTCTTCTATGTTATAGAATTTTCTACTTCTAAAATTTTTTCCAATTAACAAAATTTTATTAATTTTATTTGGTGAACCAATTTCTCAAATTAAAAATTTTTTTCCTCTTTAGTAATGTATTTTAATATTTTTTAACCTATCTTCTTATTTATTTTTTTAATTAAAAAAACGTCCGCAAATAGTTTAAAATTTTGAAAAGTGTTCCTACTTTTTTATACACATATTTTTATGTTACTGTTTCACTACTGAGTTGTTTTTTTAATTTTTCTTCATTTCTTTAAAAATAAGCATGACATTTTTTATTTAAAAGAATTTTATCATTATTTTAATAGATTGTTTTCTTATATTTTTACGTTCTTGCTTTTTCTTCAATTTATTATTTTTTCGTTGCTTTTACCTAATTTTCTTAATTGTATGATCATATGAATTTAAAGAATTTTTTTTTGAAATTTTCTTATTTATTTGACATAATTTATTTGATTTTGATTAAATGTTTTATTATTCATTATTTGTTATTATAAATGTTTACAGTTTTAAAAATAAACTACAGAAAATAAACATTTGCAGAGATTTTATATACTGATTGCAATTAAAACAACTATTTTTTATTTCAATAAAAAAATCTGATTATTTTGATTTCTTTACAAAAAATCCTGATTTTTACTAGCACTAGCTAACCAAAATTTCCAATAATTTATTTATTCGAAAATCTGTTTTTAAAATCCATAAAATCCATTTTCCTTAAGCTTTTTTTAAACATTTAAAATCACGAAAGAACAATACTTGTGATTTTTAAAAATGTATTAAAATTTAAAATAAGAATTTTAAAGTTTACAAGTTTGTTAATTTATGATTAAAAATAATAATTAACTTGTGAACTTTTTAATTATGACATTGGATTGACTTTAAAAATAAATTCTTTAATACTTTGTAATTCTCCTACTCTTATTTAAAGATTCAAAAACCAAATTGTCCCTACTGCAATTGAGAAGTATTTAAAATCGTTAACTAACAAAATTTTAAGCAACTTTTATTGATTTTTTCTATCACAGTAGGTATTAAATGTTCGAAACTTTGAATAATAGTTGAAAAATTACAAAATATTAATTAAATTTTCAAAATAATTTTCACGTTTGTTTAAAATTTTTGGCAAGTATCTAAACTCAAAAATTAATAAAATTTCTAATTTTCATTTTTTCTTCCAGAGAAAATGTAATTTTCGCAAGTTCAAAAAATGCTATAAGGATTTTCGAAATATTTCATAATTATCTTCAAAATAATCTTTGGTAAAAATTTAAAATCATAAAATAACAGAAGTTTATAATTTATAACAAAGTATCAAGGAACTTCCTTTCAATTTTTCCCACTAACAGAATTAATATGTGTATTTTACAACAGAATAGGTAAAAAAATAGTGAATAACCAATAAATAACCAATAAAATCACTTGCACCTCAAGAGAAAGATTATCTTTTCTATTGGCAGTCGCCTATGTAGCTCAGTGGTTCGGTAGTTAGTTTGCGTGCGTCGAACCCGGGTTCGAATCCCCATACCCCCAAATTTATTTTCAAAATTATCTTCGTAATGCTAAGTTTCTAAAGTTAATTAAGGCAACTACTTGTAAATAATATATTGTAAATCAAGATTAATATTATTTTTTTTATTTTATATTTTTTTCAATGTGGATACTTCTTTGCCTCATTTGAGGCCACATTTGCGCCCACATTTGTGCCCACATTTGAGGCCACATTTGTGCCTACAATTGAGGCCACATTTGAGGCCACATTTGTGCCCACATTTGAGGCCTCATTTGTGGGCGCATATGCTGTTTCAAATCCGCTACTACATTTGTGGCCTCAAATGTGGCCTCAAATGTGGGCACAAATGTGGGCACAAATGTGGGCACAAATGTGGGCACAAATGTGGGCACAAATGAGGGCACAAATGTGGCCATTTTTTTCAATAGGGTAAGAAACAACCAAAACTCTCTTTTCAAATATGAACGATGACATAGTTGAAAACGAGTTTACGATGCAGAGGAGGGATACCTCAGTATCGGCGTCTGCGAGTGCGGGCTCGCAGCAGTCGTTATCATGTGACCGCAAAACTGCCATGGAGGTGGAAGACTCGGCTCCCCCGGTTGTAAAGACTACGAGCATAGAAGAGGAAAATCTGGAGAGGAAAGAAGTCTCAGAAACCGCGAAACAGTGCATCCAAAATCTGAACACCTTGAAGGATGAAGTAGACGAATGCGAAGACACTTGGACGGAACTTACGGAAGCCCTGAGGGAAATGAACACCAAAGCGAAGACTCGAACAAATCTGGATAGCTTTGTCAAAAATGGTCTAGAGAAGCTGAACATGTGCATATTTAAGTTAAAGGTCCAACGGAGGGGTTTTAAGTCCTCACTGGATGCCACTATAAAGAAAATAGAGGCTCATGAAGCTGAAAATCAGACAAAGAGGAAAAATCTTGATCCTCTAGTACCGGAATCCACTCCAACGGGAAAACAATCTTGCAAACGAGGAGCAACAAGCACCCCGAGCCCATTAAGCGGTGCAAATCATAGGCCATTAAAAAAAGTTCAAAAGAGCCCACAGGTAGAAGAAACACAAAGGCCTCTCAAGAAGATACTAAGAAGAGGAGAGGAAGAGTGGACAACTGTTGTTAGAGGTTCTAAGAATCAACCCAAGGAACGCCAACGAAAAGCAAATCTAGGAGAGAAGCAACTGGCGTCAGACGGGGAGAGAAAGAGAAAGAAAATTCGTCCTGATACAGTTATTATAGAACCGAAACAGGGAATCAGTTATGCAGAGGTATTAAAGGACATACGGCAAAAAGTTGACCCTGAAGATATGGGAATTAAGATCAAAGGGATCAGAGAGACAAAAACTGGACATCTCCTAGTTGAAGTCGGGGCATCGGCTGAAGACAGAGTAAAGTTCGGCCGTGCTCTACAAGTAGCTTTAGGTGAAACTGGATCTGTCAGAACGAAAACACCAAAACGCTGGACTGACATCATGGATTTGGATGATGTGACAGAAGAAAACGATGTCAAAAATGCCTTGATCAACATATTCGGAGAAACTAAATGCGCCGAGGTAAAATGCAATATCTCTAGAAGAAATAAATGGGGTTCCAAAACAGCCTACTGTCTTGTAAGCGACTACATGGCCCAGAAACTAGAAGAAATGGGAAGGATTAAACTAGGCTGGGTAAACTGCAGAATAAGATGCAAGATCCGACCTATTAGGTGTTATAGGTGCTTTGGATATGGGCATATGAAGTTGGACTGCAAGGCGACGGACAGAAGCGGCCTCTCCTGGAAATGTGGTGAAGCGGGACATAACGCCGCAGACTGCAAGAAAGAACCGCACTGCGTTCTTTGCTCAGAGAGGACAGAAGAACTAGATGTAAAACATACCCCAGGATCTTTCAAGTGTAAAGTGTACCAGTTGGATTTAGAAGAAACGAGAAAGGCGCAAAGGTAATTCTACAGTTTAACCTACAACGATGCGAAGCGGCGCAGGAACTCCTACACCAGCTAGCAATCGAACGCAAGGCAGATCTGCTCAGAATTAGTGAACAGTATCGGACAGAATATGGCTGGTATCGAGACGAAACCAATACAGCAGCGATCTGGGTCAGAAATGGTTCTGAATTTCCAATAGACAGTTTTGGCTCGCAAAAAGGCTTTGTGTGGATTAAAAGCAAAGGTCTAATTTTCTTTAGTGTGTACCTGACACCAAATAAAAAAATTGAATTCTTTGAAGAAAAACTCGGAATCCTAGAGAATAAGGTACTAAACTCCGATGGAGAGAAAATCCTAGCTGGAGACTTTAATGCTAAGGCTGCGGAATAGGGGGAGGATTTTACATGCACCAGAGGAGAACGAGTCATGGAAGTGGTAGCTAGGCTTGATCTAAATGTGATAAATCTAGGTAACAGTAAGACATTTAGAAGGAAAAACTGTAGAGGATCCATTCTCGACATTACATTGTCAACGCTAAGTGTCGGAACAAGAATACATGGATGGAAAGTACTAGAGGATTTTACTGCAAGTGATCATCAGTGCATATACTACCAGTTAAAGGAAGGGACACAAATGGACAGAAGGTAACTAGAATGGAAGCCGAAAATATAGTTGATAGGACAATGTCTATTATCATTCAGGGATGCAAGTCATCAATGCCAAAAGCCAGAGGTAAGAAAGAAGTCAAGGCAACCTATTGGTGGACAAGCGAAATCGCTGAATTGAGAAAGAAAGCGTTAAGACTTAGACGCATCTCTCAACGTCGCAGGGCAAAAGATGATCTCGGGATCTCAGGAGAACTGTACCTTTCCGCAAAGAAAGAACTACGAAAAGCAATTAAAGCCAGCAAAACACATTGCTGGAAGACTCTCTGCCAGGATTTAGACAGGGATGAATGGGGCTTGGGTTATAAAATTGTGACTAAGCGTTTGGGCATGCAAAGCCCAGTTTGCATAAAAAATGCAGATGAAACAGATGAAATTGTGGGTACCCTTTTCCCTCAACATCCTATAAGGGAAAGCAGAGACATACAAGTCAGAGATGACATTATCCTCTTCACTAAAAAGGAATTGCAAGCTGCCGTAAAAACATGCGTAAATCGAAAAGCACCTGGCCCAGATGGTATCCCTATAAAGGTGATAAAGGTGATAGCCGAGGAAGAGCCAAAACTGTTGTTGAATATGTACAACTCTTGCTTGTGCGCTGGAGTCTTTGCACGACGATGGAAAAAGCAAAGACTTGTGCTTATAGATAAGGGGAAAGAGCCTCCAATAACACTCTCGTCCTATAGACCTTTATGTATGTTGGACCACGCGGGAAAGGTGATGGAAAAACTCATCAAAGACCGACTACGCAGATCAATAGAAATAGCTGGGGATTTATCACCAGGGCAGCACGGCTTCAGAAAGGGACATTCCACGGTGGACGCACTGCGGGACGTTATAAAAATCACGGATGAAGTTTGGAAAGGAAATCACTGCACGAGAGATGTGTGTCTGATGATTACTCTAGATGTCAAAAATGCCTTTAACACCGCGAGATGGTCCGACATAATGATGGCGCTTGAAAAACATTTCCATGTACCTGCATACCTGCTTGCGATTCTAGACGACTACCTAAGCGAACGGGAACTAATATACGAAACAAAAGATGGTTCGAAAAAGAGAAAGGTCACAGCGGGCGTCGCCCAGGGGTCAGCTTTGGGTCCTGATCTGTGGAACATCATGTACGATGGCATATTGAGATTAGACCTTCCTGAATGGGTTAAAATCATAGGCTATGCGGATGACATTGTCGTTGTGATAAGGGCTAGAACACCGGAACAGGCTCGTATCAGGGTTGAATACGTTAGCATACTCCTGATGGAATGGCTGAAGGATCATGGGTTGACTCTGGCAACCAAAAAGACGGAGCTGGTACTATTAACTAAGCAGAGGACTTTTCCTGAAAAATTCACTATCGAGATCTGCGGAGAGGAAATCAAAGCAGCACGGTTTTTAAAGTATTTAGGAGTCTGGGTGGACTCTAAATTGACTTTTAAGACACACATTGCGGAAGCCGCAAACAAAGCATCGAGAGTAGCTGCAGCTCTTTCAAGGCTCATGCCAAATGCAAATGGCCCAAGAGAAGGAAATAGAAAAGTATTAATGAGCGTAGTTAACTCCATCATGTTGTACGGGGCCGAGGTATGGTCAGATAGGTTAGAGTTAGAGAGTTACCGTAGGATTCTATCCAGAGTGCAAAAAGTTGCTGCCATGAGGATCTGCTCAGCATACAGGAACGTCTCAGAAGTTGCAGCTTTGGTAGTGGCAAGCACGATACCCATCGACTTATTAGCTTCTGAAAGAAAACAAGTTTTCGCCCAGAATAGAGAAGAAGAGCCACCTAGGGGATGGAGAGAAGCTATCAGGGCCCAAACGTGGGACAAATGGCAAAAAAGATGGATGGACTGTAAAGAAACGGCAAAGTGGACGCACGAATTGATTAAAGACGTCAAAATGTGGGCAACAAGGAAACATGGGGAGAAAAATTTCTACCTCACTCAGTTCCTGACAAATCACGGAAACTTCAATAAGTATCTCTGGGACAAGAAAATAAAACAAATACCGTTATGCACTTACTGTCTAGATGCGATTGACAATGCCAAACATACATTCTTTGAATGCGACAGGTGGAAGCCCAAAAGACAAGAGATTGAAGGTAAAATTAAAGTAAATTTGAAACCCAGTAACATCGTATCCATTATGCTGGAAAGCGAGGAAAAGTGGACGCAAATAGCTTCTATGATAGAAGATATACTCCGTTGCAAAAAAGAGGATGAAACGACGGGATATGTAACATAAGAGGAAACAAGTTTAGGGCATCCAGGCTGGATGATGGGAGGGAGCCGAAGCAAGGCTGTAAAACGCCTATAACCTACTCACTGATTTTAAGCGAAAGCAGGGACAGGGAGTAAATGGTTGGTGAGGAAGAGGAAGGTTTAGTTGGTATGACTCAGTGCATACTGAGGCCGGAGAATCAGGCTTCGAGCCCAACAGTATTCGAGTGGTATGTCGCGGCATTCTTGTCATCTCATTGACAGGAATTCTGTGCCATGCTCTAGTTTCTGCGTAAATGCATTTGCCAAACCTCGATAAAAAAAACCTATATCCATAAGTAGAAGGTTAAATTGCAGTTAAAGTAACGTTGAAGTAATGTAAAATTAAAGTTAAAGAATCGTTAAAGTAATGTTAAAGTATAGTTAAAGTAAAGTTAAATTGAAGTTACAGTATAGTTAAAGTATAGTTAAAGTAACGTTAAAGTATAGTTAAAGTAAAATTAAAGTAACGTTAAAGAATAGTTAAAGTATAGTTATAGTAACGTTAAAGTATAGTTAAAGTAACGTTAAAGAATAGTTAAAATAAAGTTGAATTGAAATTACAGTAACGTTAAAGTAATGTTAAATTAAAGTTAAATTAAAGTTAAAGTATAGTTCAAATATAATTAAAGTTACGTTAAAGTAATGTTAAATTAAAGTTAAAGTATAAATAAAGTAACGTTAGAGTAATGTTAAAATAAAGTAAAAGTGCAGTTAAAGTAACATTAAAGAATAGTTAAAGTGTAGTTACAGTATAGTTAAAGTAACGTTAAAATGAAGTTAAAGTAACGTTAAAGTAATGTTAAAGTAAAGTTAAAGTATAGTTAGAGTAATGTTAAAGGAATATTAAATTAAAGTTAAATTATAGTTAAAGTAAAGTTAAAGTAACGTTAAAGTAATGTTAAAATGAAGGTAAAGGAACGTTAAAGTAATGTTAAAGTATAGTTAAAGTAAAGTTAAATTGAAGTTACAGTATAGTTAAAGTACAGTTAAAGTAATGTTAAATTAAAGTTAAAGTATAGTTAAAGAAACGTTAAAGTAATGTTAACGAATAGTTTAAGTGTAGTTAAATTAAAGTTAAAGTAAAGTTAAAGTATTGTTAAAGTAACGTTACAGTCAAGGTAACGCATAATTAAGAGTGGGGATTCTTCTACATGCACAATCTAAAAAAAGTAGAGGCGTTGACAGAAAAGTGGGGGTATAAGAATCAGAGATTCTTCTGCGTGCGCATTGTAAAGTCTGCTGGAGATAAGAAAAAGTCTGACTTAGTTTTAACTTTTTTTTTCAAGAATTAATCTTTACTTTGTTTTAAAAATAAAGCTAAAATTTTTTAAAGGATAGGTTAAAAATAAGGAAACATTTCAAATTACATTTAATATTTTTTATTTTTAAAACTCCTAAATATTAACAAAAAGATTGACAATTTTCATAAAAAGATTTTAAAGGCGTATTAACTTCATCAGTTCCATGAGCATCTGCACTTGTAAATTGGTTTGAAGGTTTTAGAAACCAATCTCGAAGAATTATAAAATTATTTGCAGCACAATTCACGTTTTCGAAAGAATGAGGCGTACAAGCAGCGGTCGGTGATTTCAGTTTCAACTTTTCAATCGATGTGCATTCAAAATCTTCTAAACCTACAACATTTAGTAAGTATTTACTATTTACTGTTTCTTTTCTACTCCTTTGACATAGATTGCTAACCATTTAATTCCAAGGTAATTTCGTGTAAGTTAGCGATTGAGTTAACGTAAGTTAACGTTAGCCTAACTGTCTTACATATTTATTTATTTATTTATTTAAGAAAAAGATAAAGTTCCTAGAGCTACTGAGCTCTTCAAGGAACAAATACATAATATATACATTTCATTGTGACTGAACCTTAATCGATTATTATATTAAATTGAGTTTAACATCCTTTAGCTAGATCTACGTGATAAACTATATAAATAAAAAACAATTGCGTAAATAATACTGATAGTATCGTAAAACTATCTACAGTTATTTCACATAATGCTATTCGTAGTTTCTTTTACATATACCTCCAAATTATAAGTGATTTTAAGTTCTCAGAAATAACAAGTCTACCAATAGGTTATTTCGAATAGGTCATTATTGTTTTCAAATAAAAAGTCAAAAAATAATTTTTTAAATATAAATTGTTTTGAAGTGTTTCTAATCATATTCGGCAATTTATTCCACAACCTCAACCCCTAACACTAAAAGATCTTTGCGTTTTGCAAGTTCGGTGTGGGGGTATTTTTAAAACATTTTTTCTTTCTCGAAGCCTGTTGTGTGTTATATCATAGGTGTCCTTGAACTCGAATAAGTTGTATAGATAAATTGGACTTTTGTTAAAAAATATTGAATGGAGTAGATTTCCCATGAAAAATTGCCTTCTGGTTGCAACGTTCAATAGTCCAGACTTACGCCTGTATTGTGTAATATGCTCCGACTTAGAGATGTTATAAACAAAACGAATACATGCATTTAAGGACCTTTCCAATTTCACATTCAGTTCATCGCTAATATCATCATAAACCGGGCAACAATAATCGAAAAACGGAAGAATGAGCGTTTTAACTAGAAGTAGTCGTGTGGATGTTGGAAGTGATTCCTTATTTCGATTTAATTGTTGTAATACCATAAATGTTTTTCGCGAAATTGACGAAACATGCTCTCTCCATGACAAGGTACGATCAAGCGTTAAACCAAGATCCTTCACCTTTTCACTAAAAATAATGGGGGTTCCCTCAACAACTAGTGGGGGAAAACCTGACAACAAATCAGTAGAAGGTTTATTGTTTGCAGAAATCACCATAGCCCGAGTCTTATCCGAGTTTAATATAAGTCCATTATCGCTTGCCCATTGTGAGACATAATCAATATCAATTTGAATCATTTTAATTAAATCAGCAAGCGAAGATAATGGACCCGAACGATAAAATTTGAAGTCATCTGCATACTTATGGTATTTACAATACTTAAGCTTTTGCCCTAGATCTGTAATAAATAAGTTAAAAAGTAGCGATGAGAGCGAGGCTCCTTGGGGGACACCACATTTGACTTGATCCCATTCTGATAAGTCACCATTCTCATCTACTATTCTCTGAAATCTATCACTAAGATAAGACTCAAACCAAGAACAGACCGATTTTGACAATTTAAAAGAGTTAAGTTTTTGCATCAGTAATTTATGGTCTATTGAAGGAAATGCCTTAGAAAAATCAAAAAAGACTGTGATAGTAATGTATTTCATATCCATAGCTATTTTAATGTCTGTTGTAAATTTAAGGGACGCTGTACAAGTGCTATGTTTTTCACGGAAGCCAGATTGCAAAGGTTCAAATAGATTATTTTTTACCAAAAATGTAGTCAGTTGTTTACAGACAATCTTTTCAAAAGGCTTCGATAACGCACATATAATAGAAATTGGTCTGTAGTCGGTGACTTCTTTAGGATTAGGAATCTTTGGGATCGGACGAACGTTACTTGTTTTCCATATATCTGGAAAAATCCCTGTTTGAAGAGAGCAGTTATATACGTGTAGTAATATCGGAAATATAATCGGAATAGCTAATTTTATCATTTTAATGGAAATGTTGTCCGGACCTATTGCATTGGTCTTAATACTGTTAATTGTTTCAAGCAGTAATTCTGGTGAAATGTCAGAGAAAAAAAAGTTATTTTCATCAAAGATGTTATTTGCCGTATTTGGAGCAGGTAAGGGGGAAGATGATAAGATAGGTGTATGAGAAAAAATATCTACAAAATCATGAGCTTGAAAGCTCTGATTAGCACTTTTCCTTTTTGACGAAATAAGGTTTAGTTTTCTCAACAAATGCCAAATGTCTTCTGTTTTACTTTTATTTCTAATCATGTTAAAATTAAATCTATTATAAGCGTCTCTTATTTTAGTTTGAACCAAATTTCGAATTTTTTTAAAGTCAGTTTGAGCAGCAGCACTTTTTGTTCTCTTTACTATTCTGCGCAATCTGTTTCTTTCTTTAATTAACCTTCTTATCTCATCTGTCATCCATGGGGAATATCTTCTTTTACTATTTAATGTATGAAGAGGTGCAAACAGGTCAAATGCAGAAGTTAAGTAATAAGTTAATTTATGTACCTTTACATTAATATCTGACTCAGAAAATATACTTGCCCAGTTATATGATGAGAGATGCGATAGAAATTCTGTCTCAGGTATATTTTTAAGGTTTCTAATAAGATTTGTTTTTTTTAAGAAATGAGATTGATTTTCTTTTAGTTCAAACTTTACATTTATTAGATCATGAGAGGATAAAAATGCTACTGATTGCTGACCAAAAGAGAGTACTTTATCTTTGTCATCAACAAACATGCAGTCTATTCTAGTGCTTGAGTTGCCCACATGATGAGTAGAGCTATGGGGGATCATATACATGCCAGCAGCGTACACTAAAGAAGTGAAATGTTTAGTGAGAGGCGAATGAACATTTAAATTGCAGTTGAAATCACCCATTATTATAACATTATTAAAGTATTGAATTAATGAGAATATTTGGTTTTCAAAATCATTACCAAACGAAGCGTTTGGGGGTTTGTAAGCTACTGCTATTAATGCATTATCATTTTGTAAAAGTATTTTAATAAATAAAAATTCCATAGTTGGATACGGCCCCTCAGCACTCATAGATACAAAGGAACATTTAAAAGTATCACGCACATATAGGCATACCCCACCACCCCTGCGCATTTCTCGATCCTTACGATAAAGAGTATAATTGTCAAGATTAACAATATTAGAATTGATGTTTGGTGTTAGCCATGTTTCAGAAACAGCAATGATGTCATAAATGCTATTATCGAAAAAGTCCTTAAATTCAATAAAATGAGCGCACAAAGATTGCGCGTTGACATGACAAACATTTAAAATAGCCATTTTAATTAATTAAAGCAATAATATAAATTTTTGGGATAATTTTTAAAGTAAACACAATTACTCCAGACAAATAGTAACCAATACAATTTTATTGTATTGGTATTTTTATTTATTTTATCAGATGTTTTTATCAGTTATCGAATCCAAGCCATTTTACGTAAACTTCATTTCCTCGTATTTTGAGAACTTTTTCTACAAGATAAATATCAGAATATTTAACTTTTAAAAGTTCTTGCTCATAGAAACCACCTTCGATAGGTTAATATTGATAATCGATAAGTAAGTATGTTACTGGTTTTGTTGCTTTAACGTGATCCACAGTGAATATTTCCGTTGTCCAGATGGGAGTATATCCTTTTTCAAAGATATTTTTCTACTTGCTGACTCGAACTCCATCTCTAACTTAGAATTTTACTCTCTTCATTGGAATTCTTCTCTGTTTGCTGATACGTTTTAGTAGTTTTTTCTCATCATTTACGGTGACATCTTTGGGTTTCATACCAATAGTACAGTGTTACTGATTATTATACTTTAATATAAGGGTAGGTAAAAGATTAATCCATTTATAATTACCTTGCAAACTAAATTGAGGCCACATCATATTCTTGAGAGTCCGGTTTAACCTTTCAATAATTGATGCTTCTAAATAATTATAAGTTGAGTAGAGTTTAATGTTATATGTTTGCATTAAACTTTGAAATTGAAAGTTGTAAAATTCTTTACCCCTATCAGTATGCAAGTTTTTAGGAAGACGTCCTTGTATCAGAATAGATTTCATGGCAGCAGAAATATCATTTCAACTTTTACTTTTCACAAGAACAGCCCATGCATATTTTGAAAAGATATCAATAACAGTAAGCACATATTTGAAACTTTTATTTGATTTTGCGTATGGTATCATTTCAACAAAATCTGCTTGCCATGTTTCATCTATGCCTCGCATTTGAACTTTTCGTCGAGGATAATTTTTTCTAGATTGCTTATGAAGTTCCGAGACTACTGTCAACTTTTTGTCGTCCATTTTCAAGAAGAGTTAAGCAAGCGTCCAGTTGCTGAATAATTTCTGCGTTTCTTAAAACCAAGTCTTGACTTATTTGACTTTCCAAAATTTTTAATTTTCGATCTATTGAATCCTTAAGGATTTTTAAGAATGTTTTAATTGTTATCAACTTCTGATGTTATTGAAGTTGTAACTTGAAAGACTTTTTTTGTCTCGTTTTGAATAATTTACTGTGCAAGTTTTAAAGTTACAGCGTCATGCAGTTCTTCAGCGTCTTTGACGTTACAAAGTTTTTGTTGTCAAGTTCGTAATGTCCGCCTGATGTAAGTTTAAATCCAATACTAAAGGGTCCACGACTTGCAGCAGCAGATCTTGTCAAGGGATGTCCAAACACGTCAATGTTCATTGTAATACTGATACTTTATACAAATAACCTCTATTAATATATAATTCGAGCTTCACGTAGTTCTTCAATTATTGACATAATTTCATTGTTATGACTCGGATTTCCAACTTGCTGTGATGCTATAAGCAGTCGTAAACGGTTAACAAGTTCATTTGGATCATCCAAATATATATAGTATGGTTTTAATTGTTTTTTTGCTACCATAAATTTAGGTAATTTTCTCTTTAAAGAACCACCGCCTTTTTTCGGAGTACTCTTGAATAGTTTTGCAATTATACTGGTATATTTGGAATTTCTAGAAGTTTGAATGGGTTCATTTGGACTATAATTTTTGCGATGTGAATTTGTAGAAACAAGAATTTCTTTATAATTTGCCAAATCATTTGAAGTTATAAAAGATTCTTCAGGTTTTTGTTTAAATAAAAGTTCAAGCAATCCAGCAGTTTTTAGATAATTTTTCTTTCCAACAATTTTGATATTTGAACCTTCAAAGACAATAGGAGTATTACCAATTATAAATGAACCATTTGGCAGTTTACGCACTCCATAAACCATATCTAAATAAGTATTCCTATTTTTATTCAACAATGAAAGGAATTTATTTGTCAATTTTTCATAATTTTCATCTTTTTCAGCAATACTACTTTTATGTGGAGTTGTATCAACTGTAGTCGTATTTAGTAAACTTGTGTTCAATAAAGTTGAATCAAATTCCTCATCATCAAAAGCAGTTGAAAAAGAAAAATCGTTATCCTCCTCCTTCTTTATCTTTTCAAGCTTAATATCTTGTATTGGATCATCTTTTATGTTTACTAATTTTTGAAGAGGTGTGACTATTGGTTCAAAAGTTTTTTTAACATTGTTTCTGCAGCTTCTTTATCAATTTTAAGTAAGCGATGTTTTCGTCTAATAGCTTCACTTGCTTTTGCTATTTGACGAAGTGTCTCTTGCTCTTTTCGGTACATGTTTCTATCTCATTAATGTAAACTATACTAATTTAAATTTAATTAAACTCTTGTATTTATAGTGTAACAAAGCAATCAAATTCCCTCCGATATGTTCCCTCATTCAAATTCCTATCCTAATAAATGACAACAAATTCATATTTATCAGATTTCCAGCATTCTGAACATAAGTCACGAAATTGGAGATATGTCATGTCTGTATTAACATGGTCTTCATAGACGTGTTTAAGATTTTTCTCATCTTGTCTAATAAGTACCAATAAATTGACATTGTCGCGCACCAAATGTTTTGAAATACGAGCATACGTTTGACACAAGTAGAAACTATCAACTTCTACATGTCTACCCATACAAAAGAATGCTCTTACATTGTCTTGTTTCTCACAAGCTATATCATCAAAAATCAATATTGAATTTGGTTTAGCCTCTTTAGGTGATACTACTTCCTTATGCTCTCTGAATGGAAAATACTTAACTCCGTCTACTTTATTGAGTACATTTTCCAAGAACTTATATTTAGGTTGTTCTAAGGACTTTGAATATAAATAAATATTTTCAAAACTCAGACCATTTGGATGTATTATTAGAGAAAGGAGGGCGTTTGTTTTACCACAATTGGAAGGACCACAAAAAATAGCTCGAATGCTGTCTGAAAACAAACTGCCATGACGTTTAATCTTTTTTTCACTAGTTGCAACGTCGACGCTTGTGATTGGTAGTTTAACAGGTTGTGCTGTGAACAACATTTTGACTGACTATGTGTATGATAAACAACATCGACTGACTGGAAAGCTATAAATAGCGCGCTTATATAGCCTTTCAATCAGTTGCATAAGAACCATCGTGATGTGCGCTTGACATGATTGAGCATAAAAAAAGTCCTTATCGAGATAAAGGCTTAGTCAACCGTGTTATTAATAATTTACCATTCGAGTTACATTTACCCGGTTATCAATTCTATGGACCTGGTACTAAATTAGCAAAGCGATTAGCTCGTGGAGATCAAGGCGTTAATCCATTAGACGCTGCATGCAAAGAACACGACATTGCCTATTCGCAAAATCGTGAAAATATAAACGCAAGAAACGCTGCAGATAAAGTACTAGCTGATAAAGCGTGGCAACGTGTTTTAGCTAAAGATTCTACTATTGGTGAAAGAGCAGCTGCGTTAGCTATATCTGGAACAATGCAGGCTAAATCAACATTAGGTTTGGGTATACGAAAGAAATCTTCAGTTAAGAAGAAAACCAAATGCAAAAAGAAAATGGCTCTACGAAAAGTTGTTGATGCTGCCAAAAAGAGTATGGTGCCGAGCAATAATGCTGAAGAATCTATTCGAGCTGCAATGATTGGTGCACGCAAAGCAATTAGAAATGCTGGTGGTAAATCTAAAATTTTATCACCTCAAATTCTTCCAGTACCAACAAAATTTGGTAGTATTTTACCTCTAATTCCAATCTTTGCTGGACTCAGCGCATTAGGGGCTCTTGCTGGTGGAGCATGTGGTATTGCAAAGGCTGTGAATGATGCTAAAATAGCTAAAGAACAACTTGCAGAAGCTCATCGACATAATAAAACAATGGAAGAAATCACACTTGGAAAAGGGTTACATTTAAAACCCTATAGACAAGGTCTTGGACTTCATATTAAACCATTTAATCTAGGAAAAGGGTTGAAAAAACGAACGTCAAAGAAAAAACGAACATCAGAAAAGACAAAAAACTTGTTTTGAAGATACCTCATCGTGCCTTGACTGACTTTGATTTGTTGAAATATGCCAAGAATCTAAAAATACCACATTTTCGAGGAGTCTTTATGCGCAATGAATTACCTGTTAAAGAACCTTTTCACTATGAGTCAGCAATTATTAATTTGGATGATAAGAAAGGTTTTGGTACACATTGGGTTGCATATAAAAAAATTAAAAATTTAACAATGTACTTTGATAGTTTTGGCAACCTTCCTCCTCCAACTGATCTCACCACATACCTGGGTGATGGTAGCTTCATAAAATATAATCATGAGAGATATCAAAATTTTGATACATTTGTATGTAAGCACTTGTGTTTGAAATTTTTATGTAAACAAATTAATGTTAAGAGCAGCTTTAGACTATATAAGAAAATGTAACTTTTTGTAAGCTGCAGTGTAAAAAGTGACTGCATCATGAGTGATTCGTTTACTTTAACGTTAACAGGAACGTCTTCAGTTCTTGAAGCTGAATACTTCCCACCAATAGAAATCAATCCAAATAAAAATTGAACTTGTTGAACTATTGACTTTCAATTCAATTTCCAACATTGATGAAACCAATAACAAATTTCATATAAGTTATAAGATAATTACTATGCCAACAGGTAGTTATGAAATAAAAGATATTGAAGCGTATATACAAAGTGCCGTACCAGATGATTGTACAATAAATATAAAACCCAATAATAATACATTACGCAGTATGATTTTCTCAAATCATCAAATTAATTTTAAACATCCAAATTTTATCGGTACACTCTTGGGATTCACATTTCGTGAACTGGTGGGTAATGAGACTTATATATCAGATTTACCCGTATCTATTTTAAAAGTTAATGCTCTACGTGTTGAGTGCAATATTACAACAGGAGCATATATAAATAATCAAAAAGTGCACACTATCCACGAATTCCTTCCTTGTGTTCCACCAGGATATAAGATTGTGGAAGTACCAGCACACGTCATTTATCTTCCGATAGTTGTTAAGACAATACATAACATTCAGCTCCGCATTGTCGATCAAGACGGTCATTTGATAAATTTTCGAGGAGAAACTATTACGATACGTTTAAATATAAAATCAATATAATGGGCATTGTATATAATCAAAAGGTTGGAGGAAACTATAAAAGGTTGTCAACATGCAAGAGACAAGTCAGTCTAAATTTATCTCGCAGGGTGTTAACACCTCAGAATCGGAGTTTTCTGAAGCAAATAGGTCTAAAAGTTATACCTCAAGGAAAACGACAAAACAATTAATCTATATTTTTTTGGGGTGTTGTAGCAAAAATGGAAGATCTTCTCAACATTGCAACTCCAGTTAATTTTGACGAGTCCATAGCTCATTATGAGATTCATGTTCATCAACCCTGTGCTTCTTCATCCTTTAACAATAGTGATGAAATTCGCATTGCAGTAAAAAATCAAGATCTGTGTATTCTACCAAGTAAAAGTTCATTACACATATTCGGAAAGTTGACTAGAAATAATGGAGTTACTCTAACCGAAAGCAGCAACGCTATTTGTTTTCTATTTGATGAAATTCGCTATGAATTAAATGGTATCGAAATTGACAGATGTAAATACGTTGGACATACTACAATCATGAAAAATGATGTTTCTTTAAACGCCCCTCAGCTTAACTTTATGGAAAATGTAGGATTTTCAAAAATATCAGATGATTTAAGAATAACTGTAGAAAATGGCTATCTCGATGTAACAATACCACTGGGCATGATTTTTGGATTTGCTGAAGATTATAAAAAAATCGTTATTAACGCTAAACATGAACTCATCTTGACAAGATCAAGAAATGACTTGAATGCTATAATTCAAACAGGGCAAGCAGAAGCTGATGAAGAATTTAAAATTACAATCATCAAGATTGAATGGATGGTTCCATATATTTTACCAGCAGACAATAATAAAATAAAATTGTTAAAATTTATTGAAAAAGATCCATTAATTTCAATGAGTTTTCGTTCATGGGAAATGTATGAGTATCCTTTAGTTCCTACAAGTTCAAATGTTATGTGGCAAATTAAAACTTTAACACAATTGGAGAAACCACGATATGTAATTCTTGGATTTCAAACAGGAAGAAAAGATAAGCGTAAAAGATATGCTTGTCATTTTGATCCTGCGATTCGCGGCAAATCAGCTTAACTTAGAGTTTGATTTTATTTCTCATGATTACGACTTTTTAAGAGCTCAACTCGGCTTACCTAAGATTGGCACTAGATTTTTATACGCCGACTTGCTTTTTTTGTTTAAGTTGATCAGTGGTGTTATTCGCTGTCCCTCTGCTCTTGAATTGATCAAATTCTCTGCGCCTTGCAGAAATCTTAGGTTTTATTTACCTTTTTATGTTTCATGGCATAGGACAAACTATGGTTATAATTCGGTTTTCTCTAGACTTAACAGAGAGGCTAATCTGGTCTGTGATAATATTAACCTCTTCGGTTTTAAGTTAAGTATTTTCGTTTTAAGATTAAGGCAATTTTTGTTTCAACAGAACTCTACGATTGTTTAAAACGCACATGCTTGTTGTTTTTATTGTAACGCGATGCGGATTTTTTAGTTTTGTTATTCTAAATATAAGAATCTAATTATTTTTTTTTTAAAAAAAGGGTGTTTTTGTTGCCCGTATATCTGGTTAAATAAATAAAATAAATAAATAAATTATAATATTACAAATTTCAAACTCTTTTTAAATTCTCAGTGTTATCCTTATGGAAATTTAAATATAAATAATGAGCAAAATCAATATTTTCTACTTTATGAAATGTATGCTAATTTTCAAACTTCTTATTACAGAAAGGACTCTAACTCTAACGTTACTTTAATTATACTTTAACTTTAATTTAACATTACTTTAACGTAACTTTAACTATATTTTAACTTCATTTTAACTATACTTTAACTTTAATATAACATGACCTTAACGTTTCTTTAACTTCAATTTAACTTTAATTTAACATTACTTTAACGTTACTGTAACTTCAATTTAACTTAATTTTTACTATTCTTTAACGTTACTTTAACTATACTTTAACGTTACTATAACTATACTTTAGCTATTCTTGAACATTACTTTAACTATACTTTAACTATACTTTAACTTCAATTTAACTTTACTTTAACTATACTGTAACTTTAGTTTAACTTTACTTTAACTATATTTTAACTATACTTTAACGTTACCATAACTATACTTTAACTATTCTTTAAAGTTACTTTAATCTTACTTTAACTATACTTTAACATTACTTTAACGTTACTTTAACTTTAATTTAACATTACTTCAACGTTACTTTAACTGCAATTTAACTTGAGTTTAATATATATAATTAGCTGTCTTTATCTTTATAAGTGAATTCTCTCTTTTAAGTTTAAGTTTTAATAATAAATAAAAAAGTAAAATGTTATTTGTCTGCGCGGAGTAAAGGAGTAGAAAAATGAAAAACATCTACCAGTTTCTACGCACGCATCACTTGTTTCTGATTCTATAAAAAGTCTCTAATCACTTCCATTATTAGTATTAATAACCATGCGCATGCGTAGTATGTACTTAAGGAAATAGGCACAATCGGACAAGAATACAAATTCAACATAAAAGAAAAAAGTCTACGAAAGCTGGAGATTTTAATAATGTTTAACATAATACTTACCTAATCAGCGAATGATTGCGGTCAATTTAAAAGTAGCCAGGGAGAGTCAAGTGGCTCACAATTACCAAAACTAAAGTAAACATTAAAAAACAACTTTACACAATTAAACAAGTGAGTGAGGAACTTCAGTTCGGTCAGTAAGGTAGAATTTTGACATGCCGGCAGAGTCCAAACTCGTGTCATGATTCTATATAACCTACTGAAGGTAATAACTGATATTGGCACGAAAATCCATATTTTATTTTGGGAGATACTCTTTTCAAAACAGTGGTAACGTTATGTTATATACCCAATATAAACCGCTAATTTCATAAGGTACCTTCTACTTATGGATATAGGTTCCCCCTGGACAAGTCGGGAAAGTAGGAAATTTAAAAATTCAGCTCATATAATTGGGAATCCCCCTTCAAAACACTGTCGGTAAAACGTTAAATTTAAAAATCCCCACTTCAAAATACCAATACACGGTTGGGAAATTCAAATATCCCCACTTCGAGCACGGTTGGGAAATTCAAATACCCTTACTTTAAGCACGGTTGGGAACTTCAAACATCTCCACTTTAAGCACGGTTGGGAAATTCAAATGCCCAATACAAATCACTAAATAATGGTGGAATTAAAATATTTATTTCAAGCAAGGATGGGAAATTGAAATACTTAATAAAAACCAGTATATTATGGTGATATTTAAAATCCCCCCCAAAAAACCCGACTATTCCTTGTGCGATTGAGTAGTGACGTCATCAAATTCAAATGTGACCGCGAACATTCATAACAACTTATAACAATTTCGTAGGGCTTGGAAAATTGTATGAGGTTGGGATAAATGGGGAACCACAGTACGGTCGGTGAGTAGAACTATAGCATACGGACTGAGTTGAAACTCAAGCATCTGCTTTACCGACTGATAGTAATTACAGACCAATGGTAAGGGTGTGAAAATTGAAAATACCCCACAGAAACAGCCTTTTTCTTAAAGAAAAGTGGCGCTATCTAGTGGTGAAAACTCACTTGACCAGTCAGTAAATAATTGTATAATTCAGCTCACACAATTGGGCTCCTTCACAACACTGTCGGTAACGCATAGAACTAAAAAATCCCCACTCCAAGCACCCAAAACACTGCTGAAAATTCAAAATACCCCACAGAAACCGCCTTTTTCTTGTAGAATTAACATGTGGTGTCATTTTGCGGCAGCCGTCGCTCGGTCGGTAAAACAGAACACCCCACAGGAACACCACTTTTTACTGTCGGTAAAAATCTGCATTACCGACTGATGGTAACCCTACAGAAGCATGACTTTTTCACGGTCGGTGAAGTAGAAATCTACATTACCGACTGTCAGTAAGTGAGCCCGTAGTGACATAGCTCTACTACTTTTTAAGAACAAATTACATTATATCAATTAAACTAATTTGTATAAAAAGAACAGAATTAAAGAAAATGTGTATAAGACGAAGAGAAAAGTTTTGAAACAAGAAAGAAATTTATAATACACACAGAAAATTACAATAAATTGGAAATATTTAAAATATAACAAAATGAAAAGCAGAAGAATTAGTTTTTGACATGTATTATTTTTTGAATTTTTAAAATATTTGAGATATTATTATTATATTATATATATTATATTATTATTAATTTGAAATATAAAATTTAAAAGGACTATTTTAACTCTTGTAATTTGTCATAAAAACTACGAAAATATTCAGATTTAATGCACATAATTTTTCAATAATATGAATTACGTTATTAAGAATAATTATTGTTTTTTTGATTTGTAATTTAAAATTAATTTAAGTAATGTTGAAATTATAAAATAATTTGTATTAATATTGACTGCAACTGCACGGGAAAAAATAATTTAATAATATTTACTGAAGAAACTCAAGAGCGGTGGATATGAGTAAAAGTCGTGAGATTTTATTAGCAATTCCTTGAAAAACTACCGACCACTTATTCTAGAAGAAAAAGAATTAAATTCAAGAAAGCTTCTCTAACTGTTATGAGATTTTACCAAAGTACTCCAGAAGTTAAAAAGTTTTTTAATTTTTGAAAAAAAATTTCCTCTATGAGTACTCGAACTCAGTTCCTCGAGACTACAAAATCTCCGCTTTGTCCAACTGAGCCAAGTACGCGATTGCATTACTGTACAGTGAAAACATACTTGAGTGAGCCAATCGCTTGGTCACTGTACTGCGTTTTCCCGAAGTCTTCGGTAACTGTTCAGATTGGATCTTTCGGTTGCGCGTCATGAAAATTTATTTTGGAGACTTTGTAGAAATTCTTGAAAAATTAGAGGATGCTTATTGACTCTTTTGTAGATATTGCCGAGTTTTTCTCATATCCACCGCTCTTGAACAAATTCAGTAAATTTTCGTGAATAAGTCGATAAGCTAGGCCGGTTCTGGCTCACTAAAATCGATCTGCGCATGCGCGAGCGCGGTAGATTTGAATTTCTGCGCAGGTATCAGAGATCTGCGCAGAGGTCAGAGATTAACGCATGCGCGAGATTCCAGAGATCCACGCAGACGTTATAATTTTACAATTTCAGCTTTCGCAATTTATAACCAAGGTTCAACACGTGTCACGTGTCTTTGGATAGGTATTTAATATCTGAGGAACTTTTTTAAGTTTTATGATTTGTATATAGTAATATAGAATGTTTTAAGATTGTCAAATAATTTTTTGACAATTATGAGGTAGGTATTTTATCTGAGAAATGTTATGGTTAGTATCATGTTTCGCGATTACGCAAGGTTCGACACGCGTCTCTTTGTTTCGGCAATAATGAGGTAGGTATTTTATCTGAGGAATTTGTCTCGCGATTGCATCATGCAGATTGACCTTGTGATGTTTTCTATATTTTAATTAGTGTGCAAAAGTTAGTTGTGCTGTGAGGATCGAGCAGTGACAACAAGGTTTTTCAGTTTTTTAAATTCAGTTTTTAAAAATTGGCAACACTGTTTTTTAGTTTTTCAGCACTGTTTTTTAAATTTGGCAACACTGTTTAATTAAAACTATAAAAGAAAAGGAACATCGATAAAAAATCAGTCTTCATCGAACTGTTATTGAGTAAGGTTGTTGTACATCTTTTACTCTTGCTTCGATAAAATCATTAAAAATGATTTGAAATAAAGAGATGGTTAATATGTTAAGAAAACATTATGAAATTAATAAGAATGAACAAAATTTAAATTTTAATGAATGTGAGCAATTATGTAAACAGGGGTCGAAACATATACGGTTATTAAAAAAGAATTTGAGATGCAATAAACTTTGTACATCGAAAAAGAGCAACATTATTTCAACGATTGGGCCTATTTGTTCAATTGTTAGGAAAATTAAAAATTTGCAGAAGAAGGGAGGAAGGGATATTTCAAAAGTTAGACAGAGAGATAGATTAATTTGGACAGATTTAGAGAATGCTTTTAATCATCGAATGAGAACAGGGGTAATAACTAATTTAACGCATAAAAATTTAACAGATTTTTTCAAAGATTCAAAATCAATGGTGATTAGGAGATTAAACAGTGCTTTAAAAGACTTGAAAAATTTAAAAGTTAATTTTATATTTAATGGAATTTTTAAAACAGTACAAGACGAAAAAGTTAAATATTTTCAAACAAAAAATGAAATAAAAATAAATTACTTTTTTTATTAAAGCTTAAGCAACTTTGTTTCAAGGAAATGTTAGTTTATTACCAATAAATAAAGAAAAATATATTTCATTTACAAAAGAGGTTGAAAGTACAATAGTTAAACTAAGATTCATTGACTCATTTAGATTCATGTCAAGTAGTCTTGATAAATTAGCTTCCTATTTAAATAATGATGAAAAGAAAATTACTAAACAGTTTTGTAAAACTGAACAAGAATTCAATTTACTAACAAGAAAGGTCGTATTTCCTTATGAATATATTGATAATTGGGATAAATTAAAAGAAAATAAATTACCAACAAAAGAATCATTTTATTCAAAATTAAACAATTCTAGTATTTCGGAAGAAGATTATAAACACGCGTGTAATGTTTGGGAATCTTTTAATTTGCAAACTTTGGGTGAATATTCTGACTTGTATTTAAAAACAGATGTTTTGCTTTTAGCAGACATCTTTGAAAATTTTAGAAAAACTTGTTTGAAAACTTATAAATTAGATCCATTACATTATTATACTGCGCCAGGACTGGCATTCGATGCCATGCTTAAATATCCTGAAATAAAATTAAAATTGATAACTGATGTTGAAATGTTACTTTTCATTGAAAAGAGAATTAGAGGTGGGGTTTCACAATGTTCCAATCGTTACGCGAAAGCGAATAATAGATTTATGGGGAAAAATTTTAATCCTATTAATCCAGAATCTTATATCATGTATCTGGATATTAATAACCAGTATGGTAAAGCTATGAGCAAACATTTACCTTATGACAACTTTGAATGGGTTGAAGAATTGTCTGAAATTAATTTTTTAAACATTAATGATGATTCAGAGAAAGGATATATTCTCGAAGTAGATCTAGATTATCCAATTAACCTTCATGATTTACATAAAGATTTACCACTTTGCCCACACCATTTTAAACCGCCAAATTCAAATTGTGAGAAATTAATTCCAAGTTTATTACCGAAAGAAAAATATATAGTTCATTATAGAAATTTGAAGCAGTACATAGAATTGGGAATGAAAATAACTAACTTACATAGAGTTTTGAAATTTAATCAAAAGCCGTGGCTTAAACCATATATAGATTTAAATACTGAAATGAGAAAAAAATCAACTAATGAATTTGAAAAGAATTTTTATAAATTAATGAATAACTCAGTCTTCGGTAAAACAATGGAAAATGTTAGAAATCATAAAAATGTTAGATTAGTAACAAAATGGGAGGGTAGATATGGAGCGAAAAATTTGATTGCCCAACCAAATTTTAATAGCATCACAGTTTTTGGTGAAAATATGGTTATCATAGAAATGGACAAATTACATGTTTATTTTAATAAACCAATTCATACAGGGTTCTCGATCTTAGACATGTCTAAAATAATTATTTATGATTTTCATTATAATTATATTAAGAAAAATTTTGGTGAGAATGCAAATTTACTCTACACAGATACAGATAGTTTAATTTATCATTTTACAGTACCGAATATTTATGACTATATAAAATGAGATTTGCATAAATTTGATACATCCGACTATCCTGAAAATAATCTTTACGGAATACCACTTGCAAATAAAAAAGTTTTAGGTCTGATGAAAGATGAATGTAATGGTAAAATTGTATTTGAATTCGTAGGTTTAAGATCAAAATTATATTGTTCCAAGTTATGGGGTGAAGATAACGCTGAAAAAAAAGCAAAAGGGGTAAAAGGCTCGACTTTAAAATCTATAATATTCGATGATTATAAGCATACTCTTTTCTCTTATAAAACTATTGTTAGACCTCAACATCTCATACGAAGTCGAAAACATGAAGTAAATACTATTAAACGAGACAAAATTGCTCTTAGCTGGCAAGACGATAAAAGAGTCTTGACTCCAGGTAAAACTGATACTCTTCAATGGGATTATAAAGATCAAGAACCTATGGAAGTGGACTATGTACAATTTTAGAAAATTTTTTTTATCAAGAAAAAAGGCTAAAACATTACACTGGAGCTACATCTTAAATATAAAACCTTATGCTTGAACCTGAAAGGGAAAATCTTAGCACCATAGAAAACCGACATAATCCTACAGGAAATCTAACCTCTTCAGTCAACTCTCAACTTCAGAAAGAAAAAAATTAACAATCAGAGGTGTATAGAGAAGAAAGGATCAACAGAATACATTTTTAAAAAATCATAAATTAATATGTAAAATAAAGCAAAATTTTTTTTCACACTTGAACGCAAACACCTACACATACACAGATACACATACTGAAACCAACACAGATTATGTAATGCTGAATTAATTAATAAAAAAAATTTATATTGTATATATCTTGTTTTTTAATCCCCCTTCAAATAATGTTTAAGAGTAAAAGAAGTGTATAAAAGTATAAAGAGAATGACTGATAAAATAGAGAGAGAGAGAGAGAGAGAGAGAGAGAGAGAGAGAGAGAGAAAGAGAGAGAGAGAGACCACATGTGAGAAAGAGAAGATAGTGTGTCTATGAGATGAACAGAGATGTAGAGAGAGTCAGTGAGATAGACGGAGAGAAAGTATGAGATAGAAAGAGATATGGAGAGAGCCTGTGAGATAGAAAGAGAGAAATTATGAGATAGACAAAGAAGTGGGGATAGCCTGTGAGAGAGAAGGAGACAGCTTATGAGACAGACAGAGATGTCGAGAGAGCCTGTGAGTTAGAAAGAAATGTAGAGAGAGAGAGAGAGAGAGAGAGTCGATAACAGTACTAACCTATACTAAAAGCTTGTAAAGCGTTCAAATACTCAAAGAATTCAAAAAATGAATGATAATTTCTAATAAAATTAATAATATTAATATTTTTACCATTTTAATTAAATGATAATTTTCAACAAAAATAACATTTTTTCATTTATAGATAAATAAAGATCTAGAAGAATTATTGATAAATTTCTAAATTTAAAATTAACATCATCTTATTATCACATGGTTTAAGTCTGAGATAAGGGGTTCAAATATGAGATAACTTAAGGCTAGAACCATTGACAAGTTGCAAGCTATATTACGTCATCAGAAAGGAATTTAAAGGTCAACCCTTGACAAGTTTCAACGTGTCTCTTACGTCATCAGAAAGTAATTTACAAGGTCAGCTCTTGACAAGTTTCAACTCTCTCTCATATATTTAGATTATGCTTTCTGATTTCTAAGAATTTGTCAATTTTTTATCATAATTTATTGCTTTTGTTTATTAAGAATTAATTTTAATCGTGAGAAAGAATGAGTCTTATTAGAATGAAGAAATTAAAAGAGGTGTTGCGCAATCGTGATTTCCGGTCCCAGATTCCATAGTCTGTTTTAAATATCTTATTCTTATAGTGCATTCCAGAGCAGATTTATGTGAAAGTTTAAAAATCATACATTTTATTTCTCAATTTATCAAGAATAGAGTTTATTGGTTACTTCTGTCAAAACTTTTTGTTTAATAAAACATTGGTTATTACTTTAAAGGATTTTACTTTTATCATTAAATGGTACATTCCATAGAAAATTTATATGTTTATAAAAAAAATCAAGCATTTTGACGGTTTTTGTTTAAGAATAATTATTGTGAAAGTAATATTTATCTACCTAAAGTAGATCTATCTAAAGTAAAATCTATCTAAAGTAGATTTTGTATGTATGTTGATAAACGTCTGTGTAGATCTCTGATATTTGAATCTCCATCAATTCTAATTTCACATGCTATAAATGATATTCCTTATCAAATAATCTAATTAAAGTATATGACCTCATGAAAAAAAGTGCATAATCCACTTATTCAGATTTTCAGAGAACGTTATTCTATATAAATAAGAAAGTGTTATGTAAAAGTACAATTTTAATTATTATTAATAATTCTTCTAGATCTTTATTTATTTATAAATAAAAAAATGTTATTTTTGTTGAAAATAATAATTTAATTAAAATGGTAAAAATATTATTATTATTAATTTTATTAGAAATTATCATTCATTTTTGAATTCTTTGAGTATTTGAACGCTTTACAAGCTTTTAGTATAGGTTAGTACTGTTATCGACTCTCTCTCTCTCTCTCTCTCTCTCTCTCTCTGTACATTTCTTTCTAACTCACAGGCTCTCTCTCGACATCTCTGTCTGTCTCATAAGTTGTCTCCTTCTCTCTCACAGGCTATCCCCACTTCTCTGTCTATCTCATAATTTCTCTTTTTCTATCTCACAGGCTCTCTCCATATCTCTTTCTATCTCATACTTTCCCTTCGTCTATCTCACTGACTCTCTCTACATCTCTGTTCATCTCATAGACACACTATCTTCTCTTTCTCACGTGTGGTCTCTCTCTTTCTTTCTCTCTCTCTCTCTCTCTCTCTCTCTCTCTCTCTCTCTCTCTCTCTCTCTCTCTCTCTCTCTCTCTCTCTCTCTCTCTCTCTCTATTTTAACAGTCATTCTCTTTATACTTTTATACACTTCTTTTACTCTTAAACATTATTTGAAGGGGGATTAAAAAACAAGGTATATACAATATAAATTTTTTTTATTAATTAATTCAGCATTACATAATCTGTGTTGGTTTCAGTATGTGGATGTCTGTATGTGTAGGTGTTTGCGTTCAAGTGTGAAAAAAAAATTTTGCTTTATTTTACATATTAATTTATGATTTTTTAAAAATGTATTCTGTTGATCCTTTCTTCTCTATACACCTCTGATTGTTAATTTTTTTCTTTCTGGAGTTGAGAGTTGACTGAAGAGGTTAGATTTCCTGTAGGATTATGTCAGTTTTCTATGGTGCTAAGATTTTCCCTTTCAGGTTCAAGCATAAGGTTTTATATTTAAGATGTAGCTCCAGTGTAATGTTTTAGCCTTTTTTCTTGATAAAAACTGTGTTGTTGCTTACAAATTGTAAAATATTCTTCTTTTACTTGTAGATATAGCATCGCTGTATTCTTCTTAATATACAGCATGAAAAAATTATGATATTTATAAGAATGAAAAAATATATTTTTTAATAATGTTTTTAAATTTATTTACATTTCTAAAATTGTACGTCGTCCACATCCATAGGTTCTTGATCTTTATAATCCCATAGAAGAGTATCAGTTTTACCTGGAGTCAAGACTCTTTTATCGTCTTGTCAGCTAAGAGCAATTTTGTCTTGTTTAGTATTTACTTCATGTTTTCGACTTTGTATGAGATGTTGAGGTCTAACAATAGTTTTATAAGAGAAAAGAGTATGCTTATAATCATCGAATGTTATAGATTTTAAAGTCGAGCCTTTTACCCCTTTTGCTTTCATTTCAGCGTTATCTTCACCCCATAACTTGGAACAATATAATTTTGATCTTAAACCTACGAATTCAAATACAATTTTACCATTACATTCATCTTTCATCAGACCTAAAACTTTTTTATTTGCAAGTGGTATTCCGTAAAGATTATTTTCAGGATAGTCGGATGTATCAAATTTATGCAAATCTCATTTTATATAGTCATAAATATTCGGTACTGTAAAATGATAAATTAAACTATCTGTATCTGTGTAGAGTAAATTTGCATTCTCACCAAAATTTTTCTTAATATAATTATAATGAAAATCATAAATAATTGTTTTAGAAATGTCTAAGATCGAGAACCCTGTATGAATTGATTTGAAATGTTTGAATTTGTCGGTTTAAAATGGTGTGGGCAAAGTGGTAAATCTTTATGTAAATCATGAAGGTTAATTGGATTATCTAGATCTACTTCGAGAATATATCCTTTCTCTGAATCATCATTAATGTTTACAAAGTTAATTTTAGAAAATTCTTCAACCCATTCAAAGTTTTCATAAGGTTTCATAAGGTTCTCCATAAATCTATTATTCGCTTTCGCGTAACGATTGGAACATTGTGAAACCCCACCTCTAATTCCCTTTTCAATAAAAAGTAACATTTCAACATCAGTTATCAATTTTAATTTTATTTCAGTATATTTAAGCAGGGCATCGAATGCCAGTCCTGGCGCAGTATAAAAATGTAATGGATCTAATTTATAAGTTTTCAAACAAGTTTTTCTAAAATTTTCAAAGATGTCTGCTAAAAGCAAAATATCTGTTTTTAAAAACAAGTCAGAATATTCACCCAAAGTTTGCAAATTAAAAGATTCCCAAACATTACACGCGTGTTTATAATCTTCTTCCGAAATACTAGAATTGTTTAATTTTGAATAAAATGATTCTTTTGTTGGTAATTTATTTTCTTTTAATTTATCCCAATTATCAATATATTCATAAGGAAATACGACCTTTGTTGTTAGTAAATTGAATTCTTGTTCAGTTTTACAAAACTGTTTAGTAATTTTCTTTTCATCATTATTTAAATATGAAGCTAATTTATCAAGACTACTTGACATGAATCTAAATTAGTCAATGAATCTAAGTTTAACTATTGTACCTTCAACCTCTTTTGTAAATGAAATATATTTTTCTTTATTTATTGGTAATAAACTAACATTTCCTTGAAACAAAGTTGCTAAAGCTTTAATAAAAAAAGTAGAATCATACCCCGATAAATTATGAAAAACTATTGGAACTGTATGAGAATCTTTATAATATACATTACAACCTTGATAAGCTGCAACCCTAAATTTTCCCGCAAAATGACAATGATCTCTATGTTTAATATCTTCTTCTTTAAAAGGTTTTTCACAAATATGACAGACTGTTGCTATATTATATTGTAACTGTTGTTCAAAAGTTAATGTTTCCATTGGAATAATATTTTTAAAATAAGAATGTACTTTATGAGACAATTGTTCCAATTTTTTAATAAACCAATTTATACAGTCTGGTCCACGATAAGATTTAAATTCTGAGTGCGAATCATTAAAATAATTTTTACATAGAATGCAACGCTTGTAGGAACATGTTTTTGCTCTACACCCGGTTCTAACAAACATTCAATATTGGCATATACTGCAAAAGGTACATTTTCTTTATTTTTATAATTTTTAAATTTATAAATACTATCTTTTTTTCCGGGTAACACAACTCTACATTTATTCAAATTTCTGCAATCTTCTTTATGATTATTATAAGATTTTTGATGTCTGAAATGACAAAGACATCTATCACACAATAAAATTTTATGCTGATCTTCTGATATTTGAGTACTTATTAATCGTGACATATTTTTTATCCAGGCAAAATAATAAATTTTTTTATTATACTTTATTTTAGTATTTTGAATCATTAATAAATTAATTGTAGGTTTGTCTGGCTGATTATTACTTTTAAATAAACTGGGGAAATTACTGTTATATTAACTCCGTACACATTTATTGTTAAATTATTTAATTTTTCAAATTTAGGAATATCATGTAAAGTTATTGGAAACTTAATTCCATCGTATTTTAATTTTTCACTGAATTCAGGATAAGAAGTAGTACGTTCTGAATTTTTTTCAACCGGGTGTAGTGCTGACATTATAGACCATAAAAAGCAAAACTCATCTTTATTTTTTACATTTACTACTGCATGTTTATCTAATATAAATTTGGGCATTTTAACGAAAGTACCAGCTGATAATAGAGCGTATCTATTTATATATACAGTTAAATTCAATATTTCTTTTAGTGATCAACCTTATTTTTTATGTTCGAGATAATCAATTATTGTTAACATTTTTTCTACTTTCTTATTAAACCAATCATTTAAATTTGTAGCAATAGTAATTATTTCATTTTTTGTTTGAAAATATTTAACTTTTTCGTCTTGTACTGTTTTAAAAATTCCATTAAATATAAAATTAACTTTTAAATTTTTCAAGTCTTTTAAAGCACTGTTTAATCTCCTAATCACCATTGATTTTGAATCTTTGAAAAAATCTGTTAAATTTTTATGCGTTAAATTAGTTATTACCCCTGTTCTCATTCGATGATTAAAAGCATTCTCTAAATCTGCCCAAATTAATCTATCTCTCTGTGTAACTTTCGAAATATCCCCCCCTTCCTTTTTCTGCAAATTTTTAATTTTCCTAACAATTGAACAAATAAGCCCAATCGTTGAAATAATGTTGCTCTTTTTCGATGTACAAAGTTTATTGCATCTCAAATTCTTTTTTAATAACCGTATATGTTTCGACCCCTGTTTACATAATTGCTCACATTCATTAAAATTTAAATTTTGTTCGTTCTTATAATTTTCATAATGTTTTCTTAACATATTAACCATCTCTTTATTTCAAATCATTTTTAATGATTTTATCGAAGCAAGAGTAAAAGATGTACAACAACCTTACTCAATAACAGTTCGATGAAGACTGATTTTTTATCGATGTTCCTTTTCTTTTATAGTTTTAATTAAACAGTGTTGCCAAATTTAAAAAACAGTGCTGAAAAACTAAAAAACAGTGTTGCCAATTTTTAAAAACTGAATTTAAAAAACTGAAAAACCTTGTTGTCACTGCTCGATCCTCACAGCACAACTAACTTTTGCACACTAATTAAAATATAGAAAACATCACAAGGTCAATCTGCATGATGCAATCGCGAGACAAATTCCTCAGATAAAATACCTACCTCATTATTGCCGAAACAAAGAGACGCGTGTCGAACCTTGCGTAATCGCGAAACATGATACTAACCATAACATTTCTCAGATAAAATACCTACCTCATAATTGTCAAAAAATTATTTGACAATCTTAAAACATTCTATATTACTATATACAAATCATAAAACTTAAAAAAGTTCCTCAGATATTAAATACCTATCCAAAGACACGTGACACGTGTTGAACCTTGGTTATAAATTGCGAAATCTGAAATTGTAAAATTATAACGTCTGCGTGGATCTCTGGAATCTCGCGCATGCGTTAATCTCTGACCTCTGCGCAGATCTCTGATACCTGCGCAGAAATTCAAATCTCCCGCGCTCGCGCATGCGCAGATCGATTTTAGTGAGCCAGAACCGGCCTAGCTTATCTACTTGAATAAATTTTTTCCGTGTGACTTTCAACGTTGGTAAGCACATTCTTAAAATGTTAATACCTGTATTAAAAAAACTGCATTGTTGTCGAATTAATTTACGAAATTTAGTTTAATGAGAATAAAAAGACAAAAGTACTTATAAATTTTGTAAAATGCGTTACTTTTTATTCAAAAACATGTACTTTAATTTCAATATTAAATGTAAATATTGTCTTCAATTATAGTGCAGTGGCATCAGTGAAAGAATTGCCACCAGTGAAAGAACAAATTGAACATTTTCCATAATAATTTAAAAATTATAGTTTTTATTCTGTTAATTAATATGTTTTTAGGAACTTAATTACTTCTAAACCTTGTATATGACATAGCATCTGATTTAAAATGCAAATTACTTTCAAAAATAATTATTTAAAAATTTAGTAGGTTACGTATACCTCTTACTAAAAGAACATCGCTCTGAACACATCATTTTCATTTTTATATTTCTTCTGTAAAAACTGCTTTAATTGATGTCTTTTTTTTCTAAATTAACTTAAGAATGTCCCTTAATTATTTTCTTTGGTAAAAAACCTAATTATTTTTCAAATATTATTATTAAATGCAAATTCCTTTACTGGGTTTGCATTTGATCACTTTCCAGTGAAAGAATTTTATTTATTTGCATGCAAAAGACCAGTCCGAAGTAGCTGACAAATGATATAATATTTGACATTGCAAGTAATCAAAACATAAACAAACAAATTGGTTAGAAGTGGTTAAACAGTTAAACGTTATTTTAGGGTACTTATTCCAGAAAATATTTATAATAGTAAGTTTTGAACTTAATTTTGCAACATTTGTGAATTTTTTTCTACTACAATCTGTATTTTTATGCATTAATTTAACATAAATAATATTTGTTCTTTCACTGGAGGGATCCAAATTCTTTTACTGCTGAACGTGTTCTTTTACTGGTAAAATAAATATGTTTTACTTATTAATTAAAATTTTTAATTATGATTCACATTTATATAATTTAAATTTGACCCTCATATTTTACACTTAAGAAATTATTCAGAAAAAATTTACCAGACCATTTTCGGTATTTGCATTCAAAAAGAATTAATGATAAAAGTATACACTTCCTTAAATGTTCTTTCACTGGTTCCGTTGCCCTATACTTACTTTCATTAAAAAAATAGCTTATTTATTACACATTTATATTCACTTCAATTTATTTTCAACTTTTGAATTTACCGCTGCGTCTAGTAACTTTTCTGTCGGTAATGGTGGGTCTCTTTAAACTGCTGCACTTTTCTGCCACACCGACTACAATGGTAAATAAATCGCACTTGTCACATTTCACTTTTATCAAATTTTCAAAAAATGGTGTATTTCCTGGTTAAAAACGATTTATTTGCGCGTAAGAACGTTCACTTTGTGAATATATATGGCCTACTCCACTCATTCAACCTTCAATTCATCAAAAACAAAGGTAAGTATTTGACATAAACACAAATCATTTGGCTTAACCTTAGTTTACGGTTCAACCGCGAAACCGAGTTTAGCGTAAGCTATCGCAAATACTATTCGCTTAAGCCAAATACTTTCTTTTTTAGTGGGCATATAATTAATAATAAAATTGGTATTTTTTCATATTTGAGGTGGTTTAAGCTGATTTTTCCTCATTTTTAGCCAATTTTTTAAGGGTGCCCACAACCGAACCAAAATTTCAGTTTTGCAAAAAATGACCACTTTATTAAATTTATAAAAATAATTTGTCTATTCGACGGAATCAATTTAGTTTCTTTGCCAGAAGTTAGCTAAGGTCTCTAGTCTTCCATACATACGTTAATGATCGTGTCATATTTATTGGGCACAAGTTATGTGTCAAAAACAAAAAGGGTGCCCACAACCGAACCTATTCTCTTATATATCGTCACCTTAACATGCAAACCTCCTAACTTTATTTGACGCAACTTTACAGAAGAGCAAGAAAACTGTTAACACGCACCATTGATTCCTGTACATTTCGCGATTTTCAATTATGATTTTTTGACATTATTTATTGTATTAGAGTTATGTCTTTTTAAATATATGTATTGATTCATGGAAAATGCAACGAATTACATTAAAAAGTCATTTTTGATAAAAGTGGAGTTACGAGGTTTGCATGTTAAGAAACATGTTATGAACAATTTAGGTTTATATTGAACTTCATAATACCTTTTTCATACTTAGAATCTGTAAAAATATTTTGTCCCTCAATTTTTCCAATTCTTGAACGCAATCTGTAGACTTATAATTAAGGTGTCATGTGTTTAGTTATTACACCTTCTAATAAGTTAAATCTCAATTTTGATCTATTAGCACTATATCACATGTAAAAAAAGTTTAAAAAACAAAAATTTTTACTAAAAAAAATTATTTTTGGGAAAATCTGTACAAAAAAAGCGTTCAGTTCCATGTCATTACTATTATATTACTGTAACAACTATTTGATAGTATTGTTACCATTTACTTTAAGTTTACATGTGAAACAAGCGATCTGCAGAAGGAATAGATTTATTTTGCAATAATGTAGAAGTGAGATTAGAATAAATGTCAAATTTCAGCACCATGGCCTATATGAAGTGTTCAGTGTGCTTCATGCAGAGAAACTTTTTTATCTGTGGTGGTTATTTTAAAATATTATTCTATAAAGTAGTTTAGCAATGCCAGATTACACTGCTCGATCTCGATTTCAAATAATCCAAAAAATAAAACGAAATATTCGTTATTAAATATTGTATTTGCTGTTCTTTTATAAAATTTTATATATGTTAACTAATATCTAAAATACTGTTAGAACATTAAATAATTTATGAATTTATTATTTATTTTCGTTTTAGCAAAATATCAAAAAGAAATTTTTATTTTGTACAATATATTTGCAATAAAAGGATGCGGTTCAGCTCCATATGGCAGCCAATTTTCAAAAATTTGCTAATATTTTCTTATAAATATACAGTACCGTCGGAAATTGTCAGTCCACCCATTTTTTAAGGTTTGAAAAACATCTTTAAACGTACAAAGTACAAATATTAAAATTTTTCTGTGTTTATTTCCTTAAAGTAGATAAAATTTTAAGGAAAATAAGGCCAGAGTGAAGTGAGATAGTCAATTTTTCTTTGAAATATGTTAAAAAATGTTGAATTTTTAATGTTTTAGAAAAATTGAAATTACTCTCGAAATAATAATGGTAATGAAGTACATAACGTAAACAATTACGTTTTTTTTTCTATATTATCATAGATTTTAACTCAGTACGGATAAAAAAATGTTCCACACCCATATTTATATAATTGTTGCATAATATAAGGCTATAATAGCGATAAACACATTCGAAATCTTAAAATAAAAAAAATTTCAATTATAAGGATAGCCTTCCGCCCTCGATATTGCCAATATCATAAACGATTATAGGGCCATTTTTTACGCTCTTTCAAGTGCCCTAGATTAGAAGAGTTAGGTTTTTTATTTTCTCTGGGTAATTATCAAAAAACAGATAAAAATGACAAATTTTGCCAATAACGACAGCCTTCCGCCCTCGATATTGCCAACTTTATCAATAATTATAAGGCTATTTTTTACCCTCCTTTGAGTGCCCTAGATTAAAAGAGTTAGGTTTTTTATTTTCTCTGGGTAATTATCAAAAAACCGATAAAAATGACAGTTTTTGCCAATAACGACAGCTTTCCGCCCTCGATATTGCCAACTTTATCAATGATTATAGGGCTATTTTTTACCCTCCTTTGAGTGCCCTAGATTAGAAGAGTTAGGTTTTTTATTTTCTCTGGGAAATTATCAAAAAACCGATAAAAATGACAGTTTTTGCCAGTAACGACAGCCTTCCGCCCTCGATATTGCCAACTTTATCAATGATTATAGGGCCATTTTTTACCCTCCTTCGAGTGCCCTAGATTAGAAGTGTTAGGTTTTTTATTTTCTCTAGGAAATTATCAAAAAACCGATAAAAATGACAGTTTTTGCCAATAACGACAGCCTTCCGCCCTCGATATTGCCAACTTTATCAATGATTATAGGGCCATTTTTTAGCCTCCTTCGAGTGCCCTAGATTAGAAGTGTTAGGTTTTTTATTTTCTCTGGGAAATTATCAAAAAACCGATAGAAATGAAAGTTTTTGCAAATAACGACAGCCTTCCGCCCTCGATATTGCCAACTTTATCAATAATTATAAGTCTATTTTTTACCCTCCTTCGAGTGCCCTAGATTAGAAGAGTTAGGTTTTTTATTTTCTCTGGGTAATTATCAAAAAACCGATAAAAATGACAGTTTTTGCCAATAACGACAGCCTTCCGCCCTCGATATTGACAACTTCATCAATGATTATAGGGCCTTTTTTTTCCCTTTTTCGAGTGCCCTAGATTAGAAGAGTTAGGTTTTTTATTTTCTTTGGGTAATTATCAAAAAACCGATAAAAATGACAGTTTTTGCCAATAACGACAGCCTTCCGCCTTCGATATTGACAACTTTATCAATGATTATAGGGCCATTTTTTACCCTCCTTCGAGTGCCCTAGATTAGAAGAGTTAGGTTTTTTATTTTCTCTGGGTAATTATCAAAAAACCGATAATAATGACAGTTTTTGCCAATAACGACAGCCTTCCGCCCTCGATATTGTTAACTTTATCAATGATTATAGGGCCATTTTTTGCCCTCCTTCGAGTGCCCTAGATTAGAAGAGTTAGGTTTTTTATTTTCTCTAGGTAATTATCAAAAAACCGATAAAAATGACAGTTTTTGCCAATAACGACAGCCTTCCGCCCTCGATATTGCCAACTTTATCAATGATTATAGGGCCATTTTTTACCCTTCTTCAAGTGGCCTAGATTAGAAGAGTTAGGTTTTTTATTTTCTTTGGGTAATTATCAAAAAACCGATAAAAATGACAGTTTTTGCCAATAACGACAGCCTTCCGCCCTCGATATTGTTAACTTTATCAATGATTATAAAGCCATTTTTTCATTCATGAAGTTGGCAATATCGAGGGCGGAAGGCTGTCGTTATTGGCAAAAACTGTCATTTTTATCGGTTTTTTGATAATTACCCAGAGAAAATAAAAAACCTAACTTTTATAATGTAGGGCACTCAAAGGGGGGTAAAAAATGGCCCTATAATCATTGATAAAGTTAACAATATCAAGGGCGGAAGGCTGTCGTTATTAACAAAAACTGTCATATTATCGGTTTTTTTATAATTACACAGAGAAAATAAAAAACCTAACTCTTCTAATCTAGGGCACTCGAAGGAGGGTAAAAAATGGCCCTATAATCATTGATGAAGTTGGCAATATCGAGGGCGGAAGGCTGTCGTTATTGGCAAAAACTGTCATTTTTATCGGTTTTTTGATAATTACCCAGAGAAAATAAAAAACCTAACTCTTCTAATCTAGAGCACTCGAAGGAGGGTAAAAAATGGCCCTATAATCATTGATAAAGTTGGCAATATCGAGGGCGGAAGGCTGTCGTTATTGGCAAAATTTGTCATTTTTATCGGTTTTTTGATAATTACCCAGAGAAAATAAAAAACCTAACTCTTCTCATCTAGGGCACTGGAAAGAGGGTAAAAAATGGCCCTATAATCGTTTATGATGTTGGCAATATCGAGGGCGGAAGGCTATCCTTATAATCGAAATTTTTTTTTTTTTGCTATTATAGCCTTATATTATGCAACAATTATATAAATATGGGTGTGGAACATTTTTTTTATCCGTACTGAGTTAAATCTATGATAATATAAAAAAAAAAAAAAAACGTAATTTTTTACGTTATGTACTTCATTACCATAAATAATATAGGTTTTTTAAAGTTTCTATGCTTGTTTTAAAGGAAATTTTCTGGAAAATAAGACTGTTGCTTAGGCATTAATGTGCAATTTTTTTCCTAGCATATGCAAGGCTCGGAAGTTGGACCAAAAAATATAAAAAAATTATTGTTTATATCTTGATATCAAATACAGCTATATAAAATATATCAAGGTCATAATTGTCAATAACTTTCGGAAGGAAGTAATATAATATATATATTGGAATTTTAAAAATTATTTTTATGTCAAAATAGTGTCTTCAAAATTTGATAATTTTTTTGGTCCAACTTCCGAGCCTTGCATATGCTAGGATAAAAATTGCACATTAAGGCTTAAACAACATTGTTATTTTCCAGTAAATTCCCTTTAAAACAAGCATAGGAACTTTAAAAAACCTTTATTATTTCAAGAGTAATTTCAATTTTTGTAAAACATTAAAAATTCCACATTTTTTAACATATTTCAATGAAAAATTAACTAACTCACTTCACTCAGGCCTGATATTCCTCAAAATTTTATCTACTTTAAGGAAATAAACACAGAAAAATTTTAATAATTATACTTTGTACGTTTAAAGACGTTTTTCAAACCTTAAAAAATAGGTGGACTGACAATTCCTGACGGTACTGTAGTTGTAGTAAAATCGTTTAAAATATTATTATATTATACCCTAATAAGAAAAATAAATGCAGAGAAACATTGAATAAAAAAAAAAAATGTCTACCAAAACTTATCATGAAATCGGGCAGTTACGCAAGAATCGACCATATAGAACCTCATATGGGTTCCTATGTGATATATGCAAACTGCTTACATGGGGACCCATGTGGGTCTCTATATGTAAAAAGGAGAAATAGGATCCGATATGGGAACCTACGTCAGATCAAGTGCAAAATCATATAGGTTCCAATATGGGTTCTCATATGAAATTACATAACAAATAGGAACCCACATAGGTTTCTATATGGGCTCCTATATGAAATTAGATAACAAATAGGAACCTATATGGGTACCCACTCCTTAACACCATATGGTTTCCTATAGTATCCCATATGGAATCCCATATGGATCCCCATGTGGATTTCCATGTAGGAATCCATATGGGTTCCTAATCGTATCCCATATGGGAATTCGCAATAGGGGACCTCACAAGAATTTGAGGACGAGGTACAGATCTGTCACGGGTTTGTTGACATGCTCTTATAACACCGGCGGTGGCCATCTTTGATTCGTAGTAGTGAGGCGTATCCACACCGGTAAACCATGGAGGGGTCTGCGACGATACAGCACGACTTACGCGAGTAACTGATCGATACGTCAAGCAGCGATCGATGCGTCGCTCACCACGATTACCGTGACGTCGCTGTGGCTGCCGCGACCTGACATATGACGAGGTGACATTGTCACCTTATTCCGGTGGTCGTTGACGATTGTTTTGCTCAGGGGTGCCTGAGCATATTAAATTGTAAAAAGTAAAATAACACAATTCTTTTGTCAAACGGAAATATGCTTAAAGACCGTGGAAGAGTCTCTAGTGGTTGTCAAAATAAAAATAAAACTGTTTAACTAGTCAGCACTTTGGCCAGTTCTTTAATTGTAATTTACCAGTCTTTCATGTGTGTGTAATTCTCAAATGTGTACAGTCAAATAAATTCCGTTGTATGTTTAAAATTAAATTGTGGAGTTAATTCCTTTGATGTTGTTCCTTACAACCCCACTCTCAGTGGTCTGTGGCTAACGGACAAGTAAAATAAAATCAAACATATAACAATCAAAATAAGTTTAATGTAAGTTTTATAAATCTAAATTTATAGTATATTAGTGCAAATTAAAAGATAACTTGGCACATCACAACCAAAAATTGTTCTTGGTTATTTTAAGTAAATTTAATAATTTCTTTATGAAAAGTAAATAAAATTATAAATACCAAATTCAAAGTAAACATAAAAACTAAGTAAAAACTGGTTACAATACATATGTGAAGAGTCCTATCCTAAAAAATAGTACTAACGAGATATCGAGCACATTGTTGTCGAAAACCTGATTGGTTGTTAATGACGTGAGCTTTTTTTAGAAACTCTGAATTTGGTTTGTTTACTTTTGTTATATGTATGCAAAATGACAGCAAACCCTTGAACCTTCAATGTATTTTTAATATATTATTTTACTACATAATAGACTGGAGGAAAACAAAAAATAAGTAAAAACGTTTTTCTAAAAATTACCTATATAATATATTTATATATATATACATATCTTATCCGTAAAGTGAATTAATATACAGTCAAACCTGGGTAAGCGAGAGTTGAAGGGACCGGCTATTTTCTCTCGCTTATAGAGATTTCTCACTAATCCAGTTTCTCAATTACAAAGGTCCAGGTGCGATTTGTCTCGCTTATAGAGGTTTATGAATTTGTAATCCATTATGACACGTTCTGCAAGATTTATTACTCTTATTATTTTATTATATTTTAATTATATTTTAACAAATATTTATATAAATATATTAGTTTATAATTGGTTTGATATTAATGTATTTAATTTAAAATGAAATATCCTTATTAAAAAAAATACAACATACATTAGATAAATACATTAGATTTAGAGAGTTTTTGCTTAAAAAAACTCTGTCAGCTTTATTTGTTTTGTTGTTTTAATAATCTCAACTTGTTTTTCAAAAAAGTAAATTTTACGTAAGTTAAATTATAATTTTAAGTTTGTCTCTTAATGAAAGCACATTAATTTTTCGTTTCGACATTATTCAACTTATCAAAATTTAATTCAATTTATTAAGGAAAAAATTATTTTCGGTGTTTTTACTGCGCGAGTAACTGCGGTAATACTTGATTATCTTTATTATTAGTTTTGCTTATCATAATTGTTTATTTTCGTGTTTTCTATGCTTCTTAAATTATTATTTTATTCTGTTTAACGTTTAAAGTATTGCTTATTGATAACTCAAAACAGGATTAGAGAATATGGTACGCAAATAGCTCATTCGATATGTTTTTTAATCACCTACATAATAATAAAAATATATTGAATCTTGTAATAAAGTATCAAAATAAAATTATTAAAAAACAAGATTTTTAAAATTCTAATAACTTTGGATTAAATTGCACTAGAGGGTTCGCTAAAAACTCAATCGATGCGTTTTTAAAAAATAAAGCGAATAAAATACTTATGTTTTAAATTTCATTAAGAAAATATACAATTTTGCAAATAAACGATTTTTTCAAAAGTTTTAAAAGCGAAAAAAAAATTAGAATTGATCGATCGGGTTCAATTGTATATCATAATTTGTCTCCCTGAGGAATCTATAATTTCGTTAAAAAACATAGTTCTAAGTATTGTAGGTTTTGAGATATTGGGCCAAACGTAATGTAGACATGCACACATACACACTGTGACGTGGTTTTTGAAAAACTCATCACAAAAGTAGTTTCCCAACGGCGGCACCGATAAACTACTCGAGTAAAAGCTCGAAATTAGTTCACACGATTAATTAACCGGTTTATCAAATGTCTCATTCGCGAAAATTGGCCAGATCCGGACTCACCGACGCCTGAAATATTGTATAAAAAGGAAGTTTTGTATTATTTTGTATTACACAATATTTGGTATTAGAATTATTGCTAATTCAGATTGTTATATTTTGTTTGTTTTATTGGAAAGATTTTGATTGATTGTTAAAACATTCACAACGAAGAAAGAGTTGTTTACCAGAAACAGTTTGTAACACTGAGTAATTCGTTAAGAATTAAGAGAATCGCACTTAGAGAATATCTGGTTCGATTTGGAAATCACGAGATCCCGTGGTAAAGGCGAGAGAAGATTAAGGCTCGATAACTGAATGGTGGCGCCATCCAGCGGCGAGCCGCGAAGTTGGCACGGAGGACGAAGCGGGGAAGTGACGACAGCGCTATTCTCCCGCAGTACGGATTTGGCCGGTCAACCCGACACGTGTGTCACACGGTATAACTGATTTAAGTAATTTTTCAACGTAAAATGGATTACCGAAAAGTGCTTGAGCAGCTAAGAGGTTGGTAAACCATCTGTCTTCCCTTTGCCAGTAGTGTAGAACTCGTGGGGTCACGAGTTACGGGCCAAAAAGAAGTCGGCTTCCCGACCACGTTGTGCAGCAGGGACGCCGCCATTACGGCATTACCGGCTAATCAACCAGTCACCTCGAAGTGTGCATGTTTTCTCTCTCAAGACTCGACAAGGATTACTCAGTGCTAATTTGGGATTAATAATAAAGTTAGTTAATAGTGAAAGTTTACTGATTAATGAAAAAAGTTAGTGTTGTGCTCGTGCTTGTCACTCCCTCCTCTCCCATATCGGCGTGAACCGCGACCGTCTGAGTAGATTCCCGCTGGGATGTCGATCTAGCCAGGTGGGAAAACGGTGCCGTGTGCTAAACTCACGTAGTCCGGGTAAATATTCTATTTACCTGGCGCCTGGAGTACGAAACTCCGAACATAAACAACAGACCCCGGAGGTGGTTCACGAACTCAAAGGGTGGAGTTCGTGAACTCAATGTCGGCGCCGTCAACGTCGTTTTTTTCTCAAAGTTGTTGGAAGTTAAAAATAGTAAAATCCTTGTTTTTTTAATATTGTTAATGGTTCAGGTTTAAAATAATTTAAAAGTAGAAAACACCATTACAAATGACGCCCAACTATAAGGCCGCCGTGAGAGAGTGACGGGTGACGGGTACGAAAGTGCAGCGAAAATTTTCAAAAGTGTTAGTTTTTGAATTTGAAAATTTTTCAAAACAAAAAAAAAATTTTTTTTCAAAAGTTGTTTTTTTTTTCTTTTCTTTGAATTTACAAATTTTTATCAAATCAATGGAACTTTTGGGAAAAATTGAATTAAATTTGTAAGATTAAGAAAATCGAAAATTTTTCGGATAGTGGAAAAAAAAAGAAGTTTTTTTTGTTGATTGAGAGAGTTTTTGAGAGAGAGCAGCTTCTTGGTGAGTACTAATTTTTTTTATTTTTGAATTGGCTTACTAGTATTGGCTTAGTAGAAAATTTTTGGACATTTTTTATTTTCTTTTAAAAATTGACTTTTAAAAATTTTTTTTTGGAGCATAGATTGTTTTTTATTTCACAGTGTTAATTTTGTTACCAAGAGTATGACAGGTAACATAACCTACAGTGTCCCCTATTTACTTTCGCAAAACAAAACTTTTATAAGCGAATAATTTTCTTTAAATTTTCGAAAGGTAGAGAATTTATTAAATTTTCGGTAAGTTTCCGTAATTTATGAAATTTTCGGTAAATTTCCGAAATTTGCGAAAACAGTGAATTTTTCGAATTTTGAATAGATTCAGAGTGTGTTTGGAATTCGCGAGTGATGAAAAGGGTAACCGGGGGTTGGAAAAATGATTAGAAATTAGTAGGCAGCCATAAAGAAAGTAAAAATTAAAAATAACTGTAACATAGCAAATACGAAAAGAGTACGGTTGACCGGTTAAAAAGAAATTGAGAGAAAAAGAAAGTTGATAGTTTTCAAGAAATTTAAAAATCCGGACTCAATGAGAATTAAATTTAGTTTGAGGTTTCTCGGTAATTTAAGAGTAAAATCGGTAAATTTCAAAGACACGAGGGAAATTTTTCCAAGTAGAGTGCTTTTCGTTTTTAAAGAAATCAGTAAATTAAATCGAAAGGAAATTATCGAGATAGAGCAATAACTAAAAGTTAATTAAGAATAAAAGTAAATTGCGGCAGACCGTGGTAACTTACCAGAAAGTTTCGGAAATTTCCCAAGTTCGTTGGAAATTTAGGTAAAGAGCGGAAATTTTCGAAATAAAGAAAGGTGAAATACCCAAGTACGTTGTTAAACTGCCCCGAACAATGGTAATTTATCAGTAAGATACGGGAATTTTGGAAATTTACGGTAATTTTTGAATCTATCGTGAATTCCAAAGAAATTTTTCGATTTTTCAAAATAGATAGAAGCGAGATTGAAAATCGAAACCAGACAAAGGGTAATTTACCAGGTTGATCGGTAATTTACCGGTAAGATACGAGAATTTTGGAAATTTACGTTAATTTCTGAATTTACCGTGAATTCAAAGGAAATTTTTCGATTTTTTTTAAATAAATAGATGCGAGATTGAAAATCGAAACAAAACAAGGGGTAATTTACCAGGTTGATCGGTAATTTACGAAAACTGAATTTTTTTTTGTTTTTGTGTTTGGCTAGATTTGAAGAAAGTTAGATATAGTAATCGAGAGGTTGAAACGTGAGCGGGTAAATACTATCCACTAATTGTATTCAATAGGATTTTGTCGTTGATTGTTTTCGTCCCTTTCTTTTGTTTTTTTTTTGGTTACGTACCAAGTGATTCTTTCAAAGCAAGATGGAATCAAACCCTAAGATCGGAGAGGAAACAGAGGTTTTTGACGACGATAGTCAAGATACAGTGGTGTCCGCATCTCAGAGCGAAAATACTAGAACACAGGGGCCACCGTTAGCGTTTAGTTCCCCCCTAGAACGTTCTCCAGCGGAAACCGAAACCGGAAATGGAAGTCAATCCACAGGGGACACGGGAAACCAAACGACCGGAAGTGGGGATGATCCGACCACCAGAAATATTTCGGTGGAGCAGGTTCGTGCGGTATTATCCCACCATGCGGTTAACGAAACGGGATCCGAAGAGATTATTCGCTCGAGGATAGAAAGGCTGTTAGCCAGAATTAGTGGGGACGAAGGGGTACACTGGTCCGCGGAAGACCAAACTGCGCCTGCATTAAATAAAAACCCGAGAACGAAACACAAAAGTAGAGAAAACGAAATCGAAAATATTCGGTCACAATTGGCAAGAGCGGACGTGAACTGTAACGGAAACGAGGAGATAATTAGATCAAGACTGGAAAGGCTAGAAGCGAGAAGACGGGGACGAACGGAAGTTCCATGGTACGCAATCGATGAGGAGGGGGGAACACGCGCCCCCACCACGCAAATTTCAGAAGTGGCCCAAAATACTCGATTACCTTCTAGCCAAGGAAGCAGCAGTTGGGAAGAAAGTCTCGGAAAAACACCCCAATTTTATGACGCGTTTAAATTCCCCACCACACTGCTCCCACCACCACCCTTTCCAAATGTAAACACGCGTCCGCGAACAAGTCAAAAACCCGAACAAGAACCCGACAAGGCTAACCAAGCAGAGATACGCGAGCTAAAGGAAACGGTAAATCTGTTAATGCAACGGTTAGCAGCGTTCGAAAGCGCTAATGGAACGCAACCGAATGTTTCGATTCCCATTCCGTTGACATGCCCGACTTGTTTTACGACAACGTATTCGACAAGACCAAACTGCTTCCAAAGTCTGACAACGACTGCGGCCGGAACCGGGGGGAGGGAATTTTACCCGAGTGCCTCAGCGAGTGCATCTCTACCACCAGTGGTCCCTACCGTTAGTACAGACCACTATAACAGACAGTTCATGGACTCAGTTGGAGTCAGAATGCACGACATGAACAACCCCCCCCCCCCCCCCCCAACAGATGCCTATGGTCAGACTGAATGGTACCCACCGACTACCCAGCGATATGCAGAGACTGGTCACGGACTACAGAACACTGGATATATTAGACCCGAGCGAAACCGACCCGAATATCCAGCGAACAGTCTTTTCCCCCACGCAAACCCGACTTCAGCCGCGGAGGGGGGAGACCGGTTCACAGGTTCAAGAGACACTAGACCCGAACCTTTTGGACAAAGGGCACCGCCCAGTAGGATATATATTCCAACCGGTTATCCGAATGCACTAGAAAGGAATACGCCTTATAGTCCGATTTCATCAGGCCCAGGAAATCGGCTTCCACAGAACCAATATACGGGAAATTACGGGAACCCAACCGAATCGTATCAGCCCCAGTTTACAAACCATCGATGGTCACAAGAACCAAACGCGACATACAGGCAACCCAGAGACGTCACTCGAATTGTCGTAGGCTGTAAAATTATTTTCGATGGCCAAAGAGGCGCCAGCATTGACAACTTTCTGTGTCGAGTGGAAGAAGGTCGCGCAGCCTCGTTTTTGACCGATGAAGAGTTACTGGTAGCGTTGCAATTCCTGTTAAAAGACATCGCATGGCATTGGTTTCGACAAAATCGCCAACGATGGTCCTCGTGGGAAGAATGTAAGCGCAGTTTCCAGGCTAGATTTGGGGAAACGAGATTCCAAGACCGGTTGGAGGAGCAGATCCGATCACGCAGACAGGGCCAGAATGAATCAGCTGCGGATTTTCTGACGTGCATGTATGGCCTGTACCAGTTGTCAACCAGGCCCATAGACCTGGCAACTCAAATGGACAGGATACATGCGAATCTCAGAGTTGATTACCGACGGTCGATAAGACGTTATGAGTTTAACGATTATAACGGTCTTTCCGAATTGGCATCGGAATTCGAAAGAGTCAACGAAAACGCGAAAGAAGATTTACCCCCACCACCACCGGAAAAGTCCTTAATCCCAGAATATGCGTTTCGTGGGTCAAGTAAAGGACAGTTAACAGTGAGTAAGGTAGCAGCGGTGAAGGAACCACCGGAAATATTAAACCGGGAAAAATCCGACGACTCGTTGAAACAGTCCATTGATGCCCTAGTTGCGGCTTTGACAAGTAATAGGCAGCAAGTCGCGCCGAAAGTGCCAGGGACGCCGTACAACGCTAAGCCGAGGGGAGGCGAGAAAGGAAAAGGTGCTCCAGGCGCAAACGCAACCAACCAGGGGAGCAAGGCGGCACAGAACACAGAACAAAGTGCTCCTACGGAACCCTCCAAACCAGGTACGTCGAAAGACGGAAAACCGGTAATAGTACAGTGCTACAACTGTAAAGTAGACGGACATTACCAGAGAGGTTGTCCCCATCCGCGAAGAACGAACTACTGTAGGCGATGCGGAAAGGATGGGGTAACGACAAAAACCTGCGACCCGTGTCCGGGAAACAAGAGAAAGGAGGAGAAGTAAAGGTCGACTCTTCCTCCTTGACAAACTCCACGACCTTATTGGAAAAAGACTTACAGACACCGACCGACCTACGACGTTCGAACGAGGACAAAGAAATGAACCCGGAAATGGCCGAAAAAGAGATCAAGGTCGATCTACCAAGAAAGGACAACGAACCTGAGAAGTCCTTAGAACCAAGCCGAGAGAAAGAAGAAAAGGATAATCCGCTCCTCCTGAACAGACCTTCAACCTCGACAAACGAAAAGATGGTATGGAGCGATCAATCGACCTCCGTGAACGCTCCCATACCACCAGTGGTCGAAAACAAGGTAAAGCCCCTAGAAATAAGCCGAGAGGATGCAGAAAAGGTTGAGCCTTTCCTCTCAAACAGAGCTTAAGACTCAACAGACGGAAAAGTGGTATACAGCGATCAACCGACCTCCGTGAACGCTCACATCCCACCAGTGGTTGAGAAAAAGGCAAAGTTTCTAGAACCAAGTAAGGATGAAGAAGTAAGAGTTAGTCCTTCTTCCTCGAATAGACAGTCTACCTCGAAAGACGGAAAGATGGCAAGGAAAGATCAACCGACCTCCGTGATCGAACCCGGACCATTAGTTGCCAAGACGAAGAAAACGGCCAAGGCTACCCGACCTGATGAAGCCAGCCGAACGATCTTAGTCAATGATAGAGTCGAGTGTAGAAGCGGCGAATATCCATGGGAAGGCAACAGAAATATATTGGCCTTACTAAAGTCGGAAACATACGCGGAAATAGCGTACCCAGAAACGATGTTACCTCTCCGGCTGGAAGTAAAAGAACCGCCGGCAGAGGACCGAGGTTTTAGCCTGAGAGTATTCACGAAGGTACGAATCGGAAACACCGCCAATATTCAAGCACTAATCGACCAAGGCGCAACAAGAACAGTATTGGGAGACATTGGGTTAGCGATTGCGGAAAAATACAAGACCGATCTACAACCAGTGACAAATCAGTCAGTATAAACAGCAGACGGCACGATAAGGCCCGTAAAAGCTATTTGTTATCTCCCAATCGAAATCGATAGAGTGTCGCGCATGATGAAGATATTAATCGTTCCGGGAATGGGCGAACAGGTTTTCCTGGGGATCGATTTTATCCACACTTTCGGAATTGTACACGACGGTAAGAAAAGAATGTGGTACATGGCCGACTATCCTGACCTGATACACTACTATACCGAAGAAAACATCGAAATGCATGGCAGGAGCGGAGACGGTACTAACCCGAACCCAGACCAAGTACACGGCCTCCGTGTCATGACGGCAGAACAGAAGGATGACCTCGAAAAATTTGTCGCGTCTATCCTTAAACCAATCCCGGACTACCTGCCCGCGACGAACCGTACGAAACATGTTATCGAGGTAACGGGACATGATCCGATAAAACAGCGGTATTATAGAGTATCTCCGAAAGTACTCGAAGCCATGCACTCAGAGACGAAAAGAATGCTAGAAGAAGGTATCATTGAACCTTCAAAAAGCTCATGGTCCAGTCCAATAGTCATGGTGAAGAAAGCAGACTGCAGCTACCGGATGTGCATAGACTTCCGGAAGTTGAATAAAATCGCCAAACCAGACGCTTACCCACTGCCCAAGATGGACATGATCCTGGAGAAACTTCGAGCGGCTAAGTATATCACGACACTAGATCTGAAGTAGGGGTATCATCAAATTCCCCTAGCGGAGAATAGCAAAGAATTCACTGCATTTACCGTCCCCGGCATGGGGCTATTCCATTTTAATCGAATGCCGTTTGGGCTATCAGGTGCACCTACGACGTTTAAGAGGCTGATAGACAACCTGATAGGCCCAGAAATGGAGCCCCATGTCTACGCATACTTGGACGACATAGTGATCGTGAGTGAGACGCTCGAAGAACACAAACAGTGGATAGCGAAAGTAATTGATCGCCTTCAGGAAGCGAATATGACGATTAATCCCGCGAAAAGCTAGTTCGGTAAAACAACTGTAAGGTACTTGGGATTCCTCGTCAACCATAACGGCCTACAAGTCGACCCGGAAAAGATAGATCCGATCCGAACATATCCGGCACCAAGGACCGTTAAACAACTAAGGCGATTACTCGGAATGGCATCGTGGTACCGCCATTTTATCCCCCATTTGGCCACACTGGCCGAACCTCTCAACCTTTTATTGAGAAAAGGAACCCAGTGGCATTAGGGAGAAAATCTGCAAACGGCCTTCGAACAGCTGAAAGATCAGATTGCCACGACACCGACCCTAACGTACCCCGATTTCAAGTTACCGTTCAAGCTTCACACAGACGCAAGCGAATTCGGCATCGGCGCTGTTCTGTTTCAGAAACAGGACAATCAAAACAGAGCGATCGCATACGCGAGCCGAACTCTCACGGAAGCAGAACGGAAATATTCAGTAACCAAGAAAGAGTGTCTAGCGGTAATTTGGGCAGTAAAGAAATTCCGACATTATCCCGAGGGGTTTCACTTTACAGTCATAACCGACCATAGCTCATTACGTTGGCTACATAACCTACATAATCCGACGGGTAAGTTAGCACGGTTGGCGCTTGACCTCCTAGAGTACAGCTTTGACATAGTGCACAGAAAAGGTTCAGAACACCTAGTCCCCGACGCACTATTGAGAATGTACGAAGAGGAAATGGCGATACCAATAGCTGCTTTAACCCTAAGTACGGACAACTGGTATAGCCAACGTATGAGAGAAGTAGAGGAAACTCCGAGTAAATTTCACGGATGGAAAGTTACCGACGGAAAGTTGTTCCGGTATCGCCCAAACCCGTTAATAGACTCGATTATTGACGATTTAGACGCATGGAAACTGGTAGTACCAAAAGACCATAGGCTAGAAGTATTCCAAGAGGTACATTGCGAACCACAAGCCGGACATCTCGGAATAGAAAAGACGTACCGACGCGCAACAACGCAGTATTATTGGCCCGGTATATACCGCGATATAAGACAGTGGGTAGAATCCTGCGACATTTTTCAAAAAATAAAACCAGACCAAAGACGCGCTGCAGGCCTAATGGGCAGGAGGGTAATACAGCAACCCTAGTCCGTTTTTGCGACCGACGTGATGGGTCCTTGGCCCAAGACAGCACTGGGATTTCAGTATATGGTAATCTTCGAAGATTTATATACTCGATGGATAGAGTTAGCCCCAATGCGGAAAGCAAACGCCGAAACGATTATTAAAGCTTTCGATGATCTAATTATCAACCGGTGGGGAGTACCTCAAGTCCTAATCACTGATAACGGAACCGAGTATGTAAATTCTGCAATGGACGGAATAACTGAAGCGTACGGAATTGTTCATTCTCGAACTCCGGTCTATCACCCGCAATCAGATCCGGTGGAACGGGTTAACCGAGTAATTAAAACAATGATTACCGCTTACGTTTCCAGTAATCACAAGCAGTGGGACGTTTATCTAAAAATCTTACGATTCGCGTACAACACAGCAGTCCATGGTAGCACTGGTGTCACTCCAGCATTCCTAAGTACGGGAAGGGAACTTAAAGCTTACAATAATTTAAAGCAACAAACGGAAGACCCGGTGGATGAAATCTCCGAAAATCGAGAAATTTGGATAGAACGTATTGAAAAACTAAAAGAGTTACAAGATTAAGTTTCACTACGTATGGACGAGGAGTTCGACCGCCAAAAAGTACAGTATGATAAAAGGCGTCGACACGCAACTTTTCGAATCGGAGATAAAGTGATGTGTAAAAAGCAGGTAACATCATCGGCTTCCAAGGGAATAATGTGGGGGTTAGGCGAAAAGAAACAAGGTCCGTTCACCGTAATTGAAGTAAAAGGACCATCCGTGTATGAAATCGCGACGGAAAGCGGCCGATCCCTAGGTAGGTTTCCAATTAAGTTGTTAGTTCCCTATCGCGAATCTAGGGTAAGGGGAGGTAGGAGATATTCTGGAGCCCCAATCTCCTAAAAGACAGCTTTGATTTTTTTTATGCTTTTGGAATGTGGTTGCTTTAGCTTGGCTTTATTTTTGCATGATTTGGAATTTTACTTGCTTAGGAAAATGTAGTAGAATATTAGAACTATCGGCGAGAAAAGCACGAATGCCAACTTCTTAGTAGCTGCAATCACATAGAAAACGAGATTAGAAGGCAAATTTTGTTACAGAGGAAGAGGAGAAGCTGCGAAGAGAAGCAGATATGTAGCGAGAGCTCGCAGTCCGCATGAGAGACCTACTCCTGGAATACGGAGAGGTCGAAGGGGAGCGGAGGCAGAGACCCGAAAGACAGAGATCCAATCCGGAGCGACAAGGAAGGCAACTTCTACCGAGCACCAACAGGGGCCAAGCGCCACGAGACCTGATACCGGAGGGTTATGCAGGCCCCCGATACCAAGAGAGAAGGAGGCTACCCAATTACCGCGCAGAGCAGGAGGAAGCGGCTGCAAGAATGCCTAATTGGAGGCCTATCCCGGAAAATGCCGAACTGGAGCAAGAGGCACACCCGTCGGGAGCAACCCCGAAGATACTCGCTCCGAAAGGGGAACGGTCGTGGAGGGAATTCCACGAGGAACACCCTCGCCCTCCTAAGTGGGTGCGTGAAGAGCAAAGAAAGAAGAGGAAGGATGAAGACAAGGCGAGACAAGCCGCCAGAGCAAAAACCTGGGTTAAACCGTCCAAAGAGGAACAAGAGCGGATCCAGGCGAGGAGAGTCCAAGAAGGAAGACAAGCCTGGGCCGAGCGACAGGCTTGGCTACGGGGACACGAAGCTGAAGAGAGAAGGAAAGCGGAGGCCCCTTCGACTAAAGAACCGGTAAAAACCGAAGAGTCGACGAGCGACGAGAGCTCGGACGAGAGCGATGAGTCCACCACCCAGACGATAATTTTCACCGGAAATCGCTCTAACAACGAAGTTGTAGCACAGAACAGGGGGCCGACTGGAACCGAAGACAAACGTGAGAAGAGCGAAGAGAGGTGGGCGTTTCCACAGCCGCCACCGGGTTGCAGCCGCCAATGGTGCCGCCGCTGCAATAGCCGCAGACACCCCCAAGAGAAGTGCCCAAATCCGAGACGTCGTCGGTCATAATTCCGGAGTGCGAAGAACCGCTCAACCAAGGCCATACAAGCCTCACCCTGAAGTCAAGGGTTAGGGGTGTTTTCTTTTCGTTTGTTTTGTTAACCTTTTTTTTTTGTTTGATAAAGGGTTTTCCTATGCGGTGAAACGGTATCCCAAATAGAACACCGACTTTGATTTTGATTTTGTTTCCTTCTCTAAATAGTTTTTTTTTTGGTTAAGTCAAGACTAAAGAACACTTTTTTGGAAAGCTTGACTGTGAGGGGACGATTGGATTTTCTTTACGTCCTAATAATTACGGTAACCTTTATAATTAAAGAAAATAGTTTATCATCAGTCTCTTTATCTCTCCCCCTTAGGGTATAAAACCGATGAAAATTTTAGTTGACAATATATCGGGGGAGAATAAAATTTGTATTAATAGAGAACATAAATAAACGGGTCCACCTTGAGTATAAATTGGAGTTCCCTTTATTAATTAATCACAGCAATAAATTTTCCAGTCCCAGGTTCCAAATTTCCGAATTCCACACACGCGGTGAGTTATCAATTCCAAGGGAATCGAAAATGGAAAATAGATAAGGTGAGTAGACAGGACACTGTTTGTCATAGAGGTACTATCCTATCAGTCACGTAGGGAATATTAAATTCTACTAAGCCAGTCCAATAGTAGAGTCATTCGGGAAAAGTAAAATGAACATTAGAATAGAGTCACCTGGCAGAGGGCGGAGAGTCTGGAGGCCACCTGCAAACATCGTGCGAAACAAGAGTATGTTTCGGCTAAGCCCAGGGAAGTTGTGACGTGGTTTTTGAAAAACTCGTCACAAAAGTAGTTTCCCAACGGCGGCACCGATAAACTACTCGAGTAAAAGCTCGAAATTAGTTCACACGATTAATTAACCGGTTTATCTAATATCTCATTCGCGAAAATTGGCCAGATCCGGACTCACCGACGCCTGAAATATTGTATAAAAAGGAAGTTTTGTATTATTTTGTATTACACAATATTTGGTATTAGTATTATTGCTAATTCAGATTGTTATATTTTGTTTGTTTTATTGGAAAGATTTTGATTGATTGTTAAAACATTCACAACAAAGAAAGAGTTGTGAACCAGAAACAATTTGTAACACTGAGTAATTCGTTAAGAATTAAGAGAATCGCACTTAGAGAATATCTGGTTCGATTTGGAAATCACGAGATCCCGTGGTAGAGGCGAGAGAAGATTGAGGCTCGATAACTGAATGGTGGCGCCATCCAGCGGCGAGCCGCGAAGTTGGCACGGAGGACGAAGCGGGGAAGTGACGACAGCGCTATTCTCCCGCAGTACGGATTTGGCCGGTCAACCCGACACGTGTGTCACACGGTATAACCGATTTAAGTAATTTTTCAACGTAAAATGGATTACCGAAAAGTGCTTGAGCAGCTGAGAGGTTGGTAAACCATCTGTCTTCCCTTTGCCAGTAGTGTAGAACTCGTGGGGTCACGAGTTACGGGCCAAAAAGAAGTCGGCTTCCCGACTACGTTGTGCAGCAGGGACGCCGCCATTACGGCATTACCGGATAATCAACCAGTCACCTCGAAGTGTGCATGTTTTCTCTCTCAAGACTCGACAAGGATTACTCAGTGCTAATTTGGGATTAATAATAAAGTTAGTTAATAGTGAAAGTTTACTGATTAATGAAAAAAGTTAGTGTTGTGCTCGTGCTTGTCACCCCCCCCCCCTCCTCTCCCATATCGGCGTGAACCGCGACCGTCTGAGTAGATTCCCGCTGGGATGTCGAGCTAGCCAGGTGGGAAAACGGTGCCGTGTGCTAAACTCACGGAGTCCGGGTAAATATTCTATTTACCTGGCGCCTGGAGTACGAAACTCCGAACATAAACAACGGACCCCGGAGGTGGTTCACAAACTCAAAGGGTGGAGTTCGTGAACTCAATGTCGGCGCCGTCAACGTCGTTTTTTTCTCAAAGTTGTTGGCAGTTAAAAATAGTAAAATCCTTGTTTTTTTGATATTGTTAATGGTTCAGGTTTAAAATAATTTAAAAGTAGAAAACACCATTACAACACACACGAACATTTTTGAAAAACTTCATTTTCGACATCCTGGGGTCGAAATATGTCGAGAATGTCCAAAAATTGCAATCGATAATTGAGGCAATACTTCTCTATGAGGATATGGATATTTAGGATAAAATATTTAAAACTATGAGCGCTATACAAAAGCTTAAAAAAACAAAAATATTAATTCAATTAACGCAAAAGATATTAATTAGAAAAACGTTTTTACTTACTTTTAGTCTTCTTTAAAATAATTTGACCACATTGTGTTTGAATCAAATAAATCAAATTTTTTTTTGGAAGAAGAAAAAATCGAGAGTAGATGATTTACAGTATATGATATAAGTGCGAGTTTGTCAAGGACAGACTAAAACTAGGAGGTTCGGATGAAAAGAAGTTCACTACCAAGGCCTCCGAGGCAGTGAGCGGAATCGGTACCGTCAGGCGACTGGAGGACCAGAGGGTGACCCTGGAAATCCGCGACCTTGACGGCGTTACTGAAAAGGACGATGTGGTCTCTGCTCTCGAGGGAGTTCTTAACATTCCTCGAGAGAGGAGGCAAGTCACGGTCCTCGGACCGAACAGGAGAGGTGACAAAATCGCCATTTTAATCACAGACAGAGAGGAAGCCACGGTTAGCCTGAACCAAATTTTAATTAACATTTCAGTAACTCTAAATATTTTTGTGAATTCTGAATCTATATTTGTTCAAATGTATTTTAAAATAAAAAAGAAAATCATCGGCGGAGGGCTTTTTGAAAAAAAACAATTTTTTTCTTTAATTTATTAAACATCCAGATTTGCAGTTATGTACCCCTGACGAGGCTTATTTTCTTCCTGTTTTATGCACTTTCTTAACAATGGAGTATAGTATAAGGGTTTTCTAAGAAGCCAGTAGGATTTAATAGCTGTAAAAGGTTTTTAATTTCTCAAACAGTGTACCGCTATAAAAAAATATTTTATTAAAATTACAAATTTTATTTAATCTATCTTTGAAAACTAATTCATTTCCGTTTGAATCGAAGAAGGGTATAATAGTACCTGTTTATAAAAGTGGAAACAAGAATAACATCGCAAATAATCGTCCTATAAATATTTTTAGCGCTATAACATAAATTTTCGAAAGCTTATTATATGACTCAATTTATTCGGTTGTATCGTATTATATCATAGAGGAACAGCACGGTTTTGTGCGAGGCAGATCAACTGTCACTAATCTTGGTATATACACAAATGATCTAATGTTAAGTCTAGAATCAAGTGAACAAGTTGACGCAATCCATGTCGATTTTGCAAAGGCTTTTGACAAAATAGATCATAATGTAACTTTATGTAAACTGGAACTCATGGGTATGTCTACAAATTCAGTCACATTTTTTAGAAGCTAACTAGCAGATAGATTTCACTTAGTTAAAGTTGGGCATGATTATTCTAAACCGTTTCAATCTACATCGGGAGTCTATCAGGGGTCACATTTGGGACCACTTTTATTTACCTTATATATTAATGATATAAAGAATGTTTTTAAGCATTCATCTTTTTTGTTATTTGCAGATGATTTAGGAATATTATTAAGTAACGATCTCTCATTCAATGATCACATTTCGGAAATAATTCAAAAAGCTTTAAAAAACCTGGGATTTGTGATGAGAAATGCTTCCGTTTTTCATAATATGATAACTATTAAAACATTATACCTTACTCTAATCCGACCAATGCAATCCTTGAATACGCGTCTGTTATTTGGGTGCCATATTATACTTTTAATTTATTGAGACTTGAAAGGGTTCAGCATAGGTTCCTTCGATTTGCAGCTTACCAACTTAAGATACATGTAGATATTTAGGCCCATGATTACAGTCATCTTCGCTCTCTGCTTAACATTCTAAAATTAACTTCAAGATTTTTGTACATTGATATTCTTTTTTTTGCATAAATTAATTAATGGATATGTATCTTGTAAGCAATTACAATCTTTGATCAAATAATATGAGTCACCAAGAGCAACCAGATACTCTCCATTGTTTCTTATATCTTTTCATAAGACGAATTATGGAGTTCATTGTCTAGTTAGTAAATTAAGCAGAGAGGCTAATGGTGTAGCTGATAGCATTAATTTATTTGAGCCGAATATCGAAAGGTTTAAATTAATTTTGCGCAGAGTCGTCTTTTATAGCAGTAGTTTCTAAGTCTACCTAGAACTTATTGTTACCTTGTTCACGATTTAAAAAATATAAAGTGCAATTTATTAGCTATTAAGAGCACTATGTACGAAAGGGTATATCCCGTTTATGATTAAAATAAAAAAATAAAATAAAACTAAAAATTTGACCTGTAAGTTGTAACATATCTGTAATAAATATTAAAATATTTTTTAAATATATTTTTATGACTTATGAATTATGTTAAATTATAAAAATGTTTATGCAAAATGTATAAACATGTAGCTTCAGATATATGAACTATTTATACTGGCACACTGCACGTAAAAGTGTTTTAGAATAATTTGGATGATTTTCAGAAACCTTATTAAATTGCCCAAGTCGATTGGAAATCAAAGTGAACAGATTCCATGCAAAATCATCGGCAGAGGGCTTTTTGAAAGAAATCAATTTCTTTTCTTTAATTTATAAAAAATCGAGATTTGCAGTTATGTACCCCTGATAAGGCTCATTTTCTTCCTGTTTTATGCACTTTTTTAACAATGGAGTATAGTATAAGGGTTTTCTAAGGAGCCAGTAGGATTTAATATCTGTAAAAGGTTTTTAATTTGTTAAACAGTGTACCGTTATAAAAAAATATTCTATCGTACTAAATATTTGACCTGTAATTTGTAATAAATCTGTAATAAATATTAAAATATTTTTTAAATATATTTTCATGACTTATAAATTAGAGAGTTCCCATACCAAAAAGATCAAAGTTGCAAGTCAATTTTTTGATTTTGATCAAAGTTGGTCAATTTGTAGTATTTAGGGGTAGTAATAACTTAGTCAAGTATTTTTGAAAAATTTCCAAAATTTTAGGAATTACGTCACTTTGAATTTTTTACCCTTTATTTTTTCAAATTATTTTCATTTAAAGAGTTTTTTTATTATCGTCACAATATAATGACAGCTTTTTATTTTACCTTTATTTTTTAAAAAAAAATTGATGGAGGGTCTCTTAGTTCTCGAGATATCGGCAAAAGAGTATTACGCTTCACGTCTTCTAACCTATGAGCATAACGATTTTTGAGTTTTGTTTTTAAAAATATTGTAAATGAATAAACTACAATGATTTATTTTTGACTACTATCTATGAATATTATAAGAAATAAATAAATCATTATGAATAACCAATGGTAGTGTCAAAAAGTTTAAAAGTAGATTTCATTCAATTAATTTTGCAGCAAGTAAGACAGAAATTTAAATGCAATTGAAGGTGATAAATTTTCCGATCTGAATTAATAGTCTAACAATTGTAAAACAATGAAAAATGTATATTACAAATTTTTCTTTGTCGACAGTAACACAAAAAACTGTAAGGCATGAAAATATGGATAGTCGTAGATATTTAAATTTAGCATCCACATATTGAAACTTAGTATTTAGATATTTAAACATAATACCCAGATATTAAAATTAGTATATTTTAATATCGTGGATAGTAAGTTTGAAGATCTGTTTCTGTCAGTGAGGTATGAAAAAGCGTTGCAGATTATTTTAGTCTAAATTTACTTTTAAATTCTAAGATTGGTTTCGGTAAAATGAATAATTTTTAATATATTTATTGTTATCTACTGTTAGAATGACTATCCAATATAGGTCAGTTTCCCCTAAATAACTGTTAGCAGTAGACCAAAAAATTTTACTACTATACATTTATAACTATATATATACTTATTACTGTCCAGGCCCAAAGCCAGAAATTTTTGTCGGGGGGGAGGGCCAAAATTCCATGCCCGTAGCTTCCGGTCAAAAAAAATTTTCTCAGAAAAAAAAATTTCAACGAGTAAAAAAATTTTCGAGGAGGTCCGGTCCCCTTGGGCCCTCCCTAGCTACGTACCTATTACTGTCGACAAATAAAAATTTGTATAATATATTATTCATTGTTTCACAATTGTTAGACTATTAATTCAGATCGGCAAATTTATCACCTTTAATTGCATTTAAATTTCTGTCTTACTTGCTGCAAAATTAATTGAATGAAATCTACTTTTAAAAATCGTTATGCTCATAGGATAGAAGACGTGAAGCGTAATACTCTTTTGCCGATATCTCGAGAACTAAGAGACCCTCCATCAATTTTTTTTTAAAAAATAAAGGTAAAATAAAAAGCTTTCATTATATTGTGACGAAAATAAAAAATATGAATTAGCACACATAGAAAAAAAGGTTTAAAATTTTTTTTTGTGTTTTTCTACATGAATTTTTGAAGTTTTTAAATCTACTTCAAATTTATTTAAAACCTTATAGTTTTTTACATACACCCTATAAATTTAATTGAAATCGGTTAAAAACTCTTTAAATGAAAAGAATTTGAAAAAATAAAGGGTAAAAAATTCAAAGTGACGTAATTCCTAAAATTTTGGAAATTTTTCAAAAATACTTGACTAAGTTATTACTACCCCTAAATACTACAAATTGACCAACTTTGATCAAAATCAAAAAATTGACTTGCAACTTTGATCTTTTTGGTATGAGAACTCTCTAATTTATAAGTTATTAAAATATATTTAAAAAATATTTTAATATTTATTACAGATTTATTACAAATTACAGGTCAAATATTTAGTACGATAAAATATTTTTTTATAACGGTACACTGTTTAACAAATTAAAAACCTTTTACAGATATTAAATCCTACTGGCTCCTTAGAAAACCCTTATACTTTACTCCATTGTTAAGAAAGTGCATAAAACAGGAAGAAAATGAGCCTTATCAGGGGTACGTAACTGCAAATCTCGATTTTTAATAAATTTAAGAAAAGAAATTGATTTTTTCAAAATGCCCTCTGCCGATGATTTTCTTATTTATTTTAAAATAAATTTAAAGAAATATAGATTGAGAATCCACAAAAATATTTAGAGTTACTTAAATATTGATTAAAATTTGGTTCAGGCCAACCGTAAAGCAGAACGCTTAGAAAAGATAGGAAGATTAAAATTAGGTTTTTTAAGCTGCCCAATTAAATGGACGCTTATGGTCACAAGGTGCCATCGGTGCCTTGGTGTTGGCCATAAGAAAGCTAACTGCAAGGGGGTTGATCGATCCTTTGCTTGCTTCAAGTGCGGGGATGCGGGACACTCTCTTGCAGAATGTGGAAAGGAAGCGTTCTGCTTCCTCTGCGCGGCCGAGCCAGAGAATAAGGAGGGAACGTCTCATTTTGCAGGATCTGGAAAGTGTGCCTGTTTCAGGAAGGTCCTGGAGCAGGCAAAACGAGAAGAGGCTCTAAAGCGTAGCCGCTTAAGGGACACTTAAGGTGCAGAAAAACGCAGATAGAGAAAGTTTTCTTCCTCTTGAAGCGTTTTTCAAACGGATTGACGGTTCATCGAGTCCCTGGACCCAACTTGTGTGTGTTAAGGGCCTCCATGACCGTCAATAATAGTAGGTCCCGCGAACCGGAGAAAGTCGCTTCGGCGACAGAGTAGGGGATATAAGAATACGCGTATAAGATACGCGCGGAAAGTGCTAGCCGTGAGTGGTCTTAAAGTCCCTAAAAAAGGTTGTGTTTTTAGCGGGTCGGCAGAACATCGCCTCCCCCGCATAACCCTGTAGTACGGGCTACAGGGTACCTGGTAGCAGGTTTTCACATCCTACGCAAAAAAAAATATTTTAATAATAATAAAAATTTGAGTTATTTAAATCTTCAAATTTATTATTTTTTTAAAATTATTGACTATTTAAATAATATTTATAACATTATTAGGATTAAATAGTGAAAACAGTGATCACTATACAAAAGCTTAAAGAAAATATATTAATTCAATTAACGCAAAAGATATTTATTAGAAAAACGTTTTTACTTAATTTTAGTCTTCTTTAAAATAATTTGACCACATTGTGTATGGATCAAATTAATCAAATTTTTGTTTGTAGAAGAAAAAATCGAGAGTAGATGATTTACAGTATATGTTATTATTTATGGGTCATTCCATACGAAAAGGCAAATGGCTGAGACCACTCGTAGTTTTAACCAATTTTAAAGATATATAGCTCAAAATTTAGCATTTTTTATAAGGAATCGAATGCCGTGTGGTACTTTTTGAAATATTCAAAATGGCGGCAACCACAGCTGGATATATAACCAAACTTTTTGAATTTCTGGGTTTAAGCGATTATTACTTTTATTATCTCGGATTAAAATTGCTCAAAACAAATTTTTCTTATGTTTTTGAGATCCCCGAGACAAAAAAATATGACTAAATAATCATAAATAAAAAATTCAAGATGGCGGATCCAAAATGGCGGTCAAATTTTTAAAATGCTATTGGATTCAACTGAAACTTGTTACTCGGGGGTTTTTGAGGTCGCTGATTACGAACATGATCTCAAAATTTAAAAATTCAAAATGGCGGATCCAATATGGCGGACCATATTTTGAAAATTGATCTGATTTCTATGAAACTTGTTAATCGGGGGTTTTTGAGGTCGCTGATTTCGAATCTAATGTCAAAATTTAAAAATTCAAAATGGCGGATCCAATATGGAGGACGAATTTTTTAAAATTGGTCGGATTCGCTTGAAACTAGTTGCTCGGGGGTTTTTGGGGTTGCAGATGACGAATTTGAACTCAATTTTTTTCAAAATTCAAAATGGCGGATTCAATATGGCGGACGAATTTTTTTAAATTGGTCGATTTCGCTTGAAACTTGTTTCTTGGGGGTTTTTGGGGTCGCAGATTACGAATCTAAAGTCAGTTTTTCAAAATCCAAAATGGCGGATCCAATATGGCGGACGAATTTTTTGAAATTGGTCTAATTCGCTTGAAACTTGTTTCTCGGGGGTTTTTGGGGTCGCAGATTACGAATCTAAAGTCAGTTTTTCAAAATTCAAAATGGCGGATCTAATATGGCGGACGAATTTTTTAAATTGGTCAGTTTCGTTTGAAACTTGTTACTCGGGGTTTTTTTGGGTAGCAGATTACGAATCTGAAATTATTTTTTCAAAATTCATAATGGCGGATCCAATATGGCGGACGAATTTCTCTAAATCCGTCGGATTCGTTTTAAACTTGTTACTAGGGGGTTTTTGAGGTCGCTGACTACGAATCTGATGTCAAAATTAGAAAATTCAAAAGAGGTGTACAATAAACAAGAATTAAATACTGATGGCAGTTGAAAGGCTACGTCTCTTGACACATTTTTCGCCATTTTATATCCACCATTTTTAATTTTTAAACTTTGACATTAGATTCGTAATCTGCGACCCCAAAAACCCCCGAGTAACACGTTTCGGACAAATCCGACCAATTTTAAAAAATTCGTCCTCCATATTGGATCCGCCATTTTGAATTTTTAAATTTTGACATTAGATTCGAAATCAGCGACCTCAAAAACCCCCGATTAACAAGTTTCATAGAAATCCGATCAATTTTCAAAATATTGTCCGCCATATTGGATCCGCCATTTTGAATTTTTAAATTTTGAGATCATATTCGTAATCAGCGACCTCAAAAACCCCCGAGTAACAAGTTTCAGTTAAATCCAATAGCATTTTAAAAATTTGACCGCCATTTTGGATCCGCCATCTTGAATTTTTTTTTTATGATTATTTAGTCATATTTTTTTGTCTCGGGGATCTCAAAAACATTAGAAAAATTTGTTTTGAGCAATTTTAATCCGAGATAATAAAAGTAATAATCGCTTAAACCCAGAAATTCAAAAAGTTTGGTTATATATCCAGCTGTGGTAGCCGCCATTTTGAATATTTCAAAAAGTACCAGACGGCATTCGATTCCTTATAAAAAATGCTAAATTTTGAGCTATATATCTTTAAAATTGGTTAAAACTACGAGTGGACTCAGCCATTTGCCTTTTCGTATGGAATGACCCTTATATATTATTAATTTATTATTATTACTTTTGTGAATACCTTTTGTTATGTTGTTAACAGTAGGTATATTATTAATTTGAATTAATTTACGAAAAACCGTAGTTTTATACTAATATAGTCGGAAACTGTTAAAACGTTGCACAATAATTCTTTTTTTTTTTAGAAATTATGAGAAATGATCTAAAAACCACTTTCACTATAAATATTAAAAAAATTAGTATTCTTAATCAATTTAAAGCTATTAAATAATTTGTTATTGAATCAAAAATAAAAAATAAATTTTTTATAATTTAAATTTAAATAAATTTATTTTTGGATTAATTTTTAAATTATGTATTATTAAAAAATTTAATTTTCAGTTAAAAAATTAAAATAAATTAATTGAACAGTTATAATAAAAAATATTATTAGAAATAATCAATTTATAGGTTTCATTTGAAGAATGTAGGAAATAATTATAATTATACTCTTAATCATTATTAAGAGTTATAACGTTTTGATGCTTAATTAAAAATCAAAATCAGAAGTAAATGCTATGTTTTGGAACATTTTTATAAGGGTTAAAAAAAGTTTTTTTTATATCTATTTAATTTTTTGTATTAAATTATATCAACCTTGTCCACAGTTTTATGATTTCAAATAAAAAATCGTTGCACTAAACACTAATGGTTTTCTACAATGTACTATGACGTATTCTTCCAGATAATGTTTAATGTTTGATAACTTATTAATTTAATTCTTTAATTAATATTTAATGAAGTAAATAATATAGAAACAAAACCCAGACGCCAAGTTATTTTAATGAAAAATAACTAAACAAATTAATAAAATAAAAGACTAATTAAATTACTCAAATGCTTTTAATCTGAAATCGAAATAATAGCCACGACTTACTCATAATCCGGAGAGTGGGGAGTAAGGAGCAGCAACAAACCAAGAATTTATATTAATACACAATGTGACAAATTCATTAATTGGAAACCATTTTAGAGGTTACGAAAAAAAGAAATCAAAAGAAAACCGGCCACATGGCACGGCCATTTACAAAAAGACGCGCACTGAATACTGACTCGACTTTTCAATTTGGTCGGAAAACCGACTCCAACATTTACAAAATATTAATTGTCTTTTAATAAAGAAGCTCACCTGGGAGAGGTCTTCGACCTCTAATAGAGCCTCGTCCCGACATTAGTTTTATAAATTTTCAATTTAATTTTCTTTTAATAAAAGTTTATCACTTTACAAGTGTCTATCTGTCGACACACCAGTCAAGAATGACGACAGGCTGAACGTACCGTCGTCAAGCCAAAATGTCTAAGCACAATCACCGCTCGGCGCAACAAGCCGGGGGCACAATCACTCAAAATTCGTAAGTTACGCCGACATCCGTCGCTGTTACGTAGCAACCGCGAGCGTTTGAACTCTGTCGAGCGGCAAGGTGGCGGCCTTGTACGCCCACCCCCTGTATCTCAATAGTCTGCTGTTATTTTGACAGCTTAGTAAACAAACTTCATCGACATCGTCTTTGGTCCTGGCACTCTTGTCAGGACGGGACTCACATCCGTACCTGGTGCCAGGACGATCCCACGACGAAGGAATTGCTAAGTGTAACTTCTCAGGATCTTAAAAGTGGAGAATTCTCTACTCAATAATATGATAGCGAGTCGGTGTTCATGGAAAGTAAAACAAACAGATTTTTGTTAACAACAGTACAACGATTCCGTATTGGCAAGCTGTCAGGTAAACTTAATAAGATCAAATAATTGGAATAAAATAAACAAATTTTTAAATTAAATTAAAGTTAAATTATATAATTACATTGAAACATAATTTAAATAAACTTTCTTTGATTTCAGAGTGCAAGCATAAAATAATAAGGCACAAATCGACAAGCTTACACCCGACTGTACAACAGTCGAAACAAAATAGATTCCTGACTGGTGTCATTAAATGTTTTTAAATGTTAATTGAAAACATTGTGCGAGGTAACATTTTACCTCGTCACAGTACATGTGTTATTAATGAATCAATAGAAATATTACCTATTTATTACAAATAATTTTATAAAATCCGTATTTTAGTCTTTTAGACCGAAAAATCGTTTTTTCTTGAAGTGTTTGGACATATGTCACTAACAATTATTTTTCACACTATTTTTGTGTTCCCAAATTGAATCCAAGAAAAATATTTGAGGTGATAAAATTTTATTATCATTTAAAGATCACGGATCAATTCAGACTATAAAATTAGAAAATTACTCTACTCTCTGTTAATCTGAATTAGTGGAAAATTTGCCACTAATTCAAATTAGCAAAATTTTCTATTAATTTTTAGCCACTTGTCACTAAAGCTATAGTAAAAAAATGAAATCTACTAATTCAAATGTGAAAATTGACTAAAAATTAGTAGAAACTAAAAGCTAATTAAAATGAGTGATCGATTTTTCACTTTAATTTAGATTTAGAGGGCGATATATCTGCAAATATAGTTCGCGACATGTTTATGGTATTGATTAATTTTCATTATTATGTGTCCATTTTCAATGAATTATTTTTAATATTTAATTTCATCAAATATTCTGAGGAAAAAATTATTCAACTTATTAAATAATAATTGTATCAACGTAAAAACACATAGATAATATGTTAATAAAAGTAAACAAATATATTTAAAAAAAGTGTTTACTTTTTAATTTCAAGTTTTATTGCAAAATGCAATATTTTAAAAAGACAACCCGAGGTTATTCAATCATTATCAAATTATCAGGTTTGAATACAAACAAAAGAAAAAGGTATTACAATTTATTTTCATTTCTAATCAAATTTTTATATATTTATTTTTATTTTTTAAGAAAAAAGGGATAACCTTATTTCTAAATTTTTTTAATAAAACAATTTCAAGATTATAAGGTGAAAATTCTCGTAAAAGGGCCCAAAAAGAATTGACTGAACTATGTGTTGCTAACTGATTTTAAATAAAAATAACATTAATATGTGTACATTGTTTGTAGATCGTTTAACATTTCAGATTTAAGAAACATTGTCTTTTATAAAATAAATAAGATATCTATCTAAATATATGTGATGGTTTCAGTATAAATTAAAAAATCAGTCAAATGAAAGTTATACTCCTATATAGGGTTCTGTACGAGAGGCCGGGATATAGTTCGACACAAGCTATAAAGATTTTACGCGTTCTGTTCAAAATATTTAGGCTTTAGCAAAAAAATTATTTTTGAGGATTCTTCTTGAAAAATATAATAAAATTTATTTATGTTTGATATTTTTTAAATTTTGAGTATATAAATAATCCTTAGCGTAGGAGTATAAACTTTCATTTTCTCAATTTTTTTTTTTTCTTAAACAAATTGTGATGCGTCACGATGAAAGGTATTTACAAAGTAACAAATTTTAGGTTATAATTAGTAATAGTTTTACCTTGATTTCCTTTTTACTTGTTTTATGTAAAATAAAAATTAGTTGTTTTTAATATTTTTGATGGAATGAAGACCTAAAAATCAATTATTTCTATTGAGAGTTGTTTCTTTTTGTGTATGTTAATTTCAAAAATCACCAACCTAACATAAAATTTTTCGATTTTTTAGGTCCCTTTCTTCTCAAGACGTCATAACTATTTAATTTATTTTAAAAAAAAAACGTTCTGAATGTCATTTTGTAACAAATGGTACAAGGTGTTTTTAAATTCATTTAAAATCTTTGAAATACATTTTCTTAAAAACCAGAATTAATTGAAGATAAGTCTAATTCTCACTACACTGCGTCAATAAATAACCAATTTTTCTCTAATTCATTAGTATAAAATCACTAATTTGGATTTACAGAGTATGTCTTTCATTATTAATCAAAGTGCCAATAAATGACATTAATATATTCTATTTTAAAAAGAGGAAAGAATGAATAACAAAAACATACAAGGTACAAGAAATCAGTTGGTAATTAATAATTCATAAAAAAGTAATAAAGAAACAGGCGCGTGTCCAGACAAGGTTTTTGGGGAGGTTATATATGATAGAAAAAGAGATAACACTATATCGCTATCTCTCTCACTCTAATATAAATTTAACTTATCTTGAACACGCTTCTGCAAAAGAATTTTAAATTATGACTGCATTGAAAAAATAAATTCAGTCATTTTTGCATAACTATTTAGGACTGGCGGATACAGCCATCTATACAGAAATTGGTTATGTATGTACATGAAGAAAATGAATTCAGTGGATTTTACATAACTGTTCTAGAATAGCGCATACACAGCCTTTTACGCAACTGAGTTCTGTAAAATGTGGTGAATATTATACGATAAACTCCACGACTTTTCTAGAGTTTGTATTAAATGTTTGCCAAGTTTTACAGAACTCATGTTGCGTAAAAGGTTGTGCATGCGCTATTCGACTAGAACAGTTATGTAAAATCCACTGAATTCATTTTTTTCATGTACATAACAAATTTTTGTATAGATGACTGTATCCGCCAGTCCTAAATAGTTATGTAAAAATGACTGAATTAATTTTTTTCGGTGTATTTTTTTAGTATATAAGTATTAAAAAAACAGTTTAAAAAAAGCAACAAATATGCCTAAAACAATAATTACAATTTTTTAAAGTTGTCTAAAAGATCCAAATTATAACTAAAAATCTCAGAGTAACAAAACTGTATTTAAGTCTTAATCAAAAAGATAATACTTTAATTATTAAGAGCAAAATCGTAGATAAAAAATCAGTTTAGATATTTTCTGAACTGTGCACGTGAAATTTATGGAGTTTTTCAGAAAGTAGGTATATATTTTTCAATCAAGAATCTTCGTCTTTTGTATTCTATACTGTATTAAAAATTCTCTCTGCTTTCCAATAATCGGAAATCTACACGCGCGCTTTGCGCCCGATTTTGTGATCTAGTTCTGGGTAAATTAATGGTGAAATTTTCTACTAAACACTGAGGTACTTTGCAGGTGGAGGGAAAGAAAGTTTACGGTTGTCGACGACTAGGGAGCAACGGAGTTTAAAAAATTGAATAATTGTTATCGTAGTTTCAGGACGACTCCTTAATGTGGGTATTTTAGTCCATTAATTCAGGAGCCAAAACTGTAAGTGGTAGATAAGAAAATTCAATTAAAATATTTTTTTTTGGTGCTTTTTTAATCATATTTTGAAAAAATACCCTCATTGTAACTGTAAAAAAGAATTTTAAAAAACTGTTTTACCCTTACAACATTTTTTTTTTTTATTTTTCAACATTTTTTTGACAAAATACCTCCGTTTTTACTGATATTTCTGATAGAGCACTTACAGTTCAGGCCTCAGCATTAATAGCTTAATAGCTCGAATTGTTTGCAGTTGCAGACTTTTTGGCTGTGATGTATAATAACATATATCTTGAAAAAAATTAGCAGTTACGATTTAGGTCAATATAGCATTTTTATCAGGGATATTTGTAGAAGAAAACCACTATTTATAAGGTTGCCACAATAAAAGTTAATAATATCGTCCTTCCTGCAAGGTGTGAAGACACAACTTTATACTAATTCTACGTATTAACGGCTCTGGTTAAAATAAGAAAAATTATTGACTATAAGTTATTATTGATTTAGTAGGAACGATCAGAGGAAGGCAGTGGAAAAAATATTCCAAATTTTTTGTCGTCTAACAACTTTGCGACGTTTCGTTGCCCTGGTTCGGCAACCTCATCAGGCTAAATTTATTAAAATTGTTTTTAATTACAAGATTTTTTTTTTTTTTTTTTTTTTTGTTTGTTTATAAATATATTATATAAATTTACCTTAAGTAATAAATTTTTAAATCCTCATTTTTTGTTTAGAATTCACATTTTTTGAAGACACACAATTTAAAATTTTTTTATTTACGTTTGTAAAGACGTGTCTAAGACGACGTCTTAGTCAAAACTGAATCTAATTAGTATCATTACATTGTTTACAATTAACTCTCCATGATAACCAAGTTCGAAAAACAAATTAGAAATTAGAGAATAAATTCAAATTTAATTTTCAAATCAGAAATTAATGATTTTTATTGAGAAATTTTATTAATGGAAAATATATTTTATTAAGCCATAAAATATCCTCTTTTCTATTTATGGTTGAATTTTCGGATTTGATATTAATCATTTCAGAAATTAAACGTTTTCTGCGATTAGGTTCATAGTCAATAATTTTTGAATTGTCCCAATCAAAATCGTGGCCAAGTTTATTCTGGTGTTCACATAAAACTGAATTTTTATTTTTCTTTGTTATATGTTCATTCATACGTACTCCTAAAGCCCGTTTCGTTTCGCCTATATATGTTGACTCACAATTCTTACAATCTATCTTGTAGACAACACCGATTTTTTCCCATTTTTTTGAAATGTCTTTGCCCAATTTTACTACGGAAGTTAAAACTTTGTTAACAGAAGGAATAGTCAAAAGATTAAAATTTTTTAGAATCATAGATAATTTATGGAAAATATAGTTATTGTAAGGTAAACAAACTTTAGGAAGAACAGAATATAATAATGTTGAACTTTTGTTATTTTCCTTTGAATTGCCTTGTGATGAGATTTGAATTTTTTTACATCTCACTTTAATTAACTTGTCAATAAAAGAAATTGGGTAATCGTTAGATATTAAAATTTTTCTAATAATTGTTAAATTTTCAGAATGAAATTTTTTTTCCGAAAGTGATATTGCTCTGTCAACTAGATTAAAAACAATGTTTCTTTTTTGTTGGAGTGGATGACCGGAAAAGAAATTTATTAGTCTACTAGAAGAAATTGGTTTTCTATACCAATTTGTGATGATTTTATTATTTTTTTTAATAATTAGTGTATCAAGAAAAGGAATTTCATTATTTTTTTCCATTTCAAAAGTAAATTGTAGATTTTCATCATAAGAGTTAAAAATATTGATAAACAGGTCAACATATTTTTTATTTATACAAATAATGGTATCGTCAACGTATCTAAAATAGAAAAGTGGTTTGCAATTATATTTTTTTTCCAAAGTCAATAAACAATCACTCTCCAGGTCATCCATAACCATATCAGCAAAAAGGGGTGAAATCGGTGAACCCATTGGGGTACCTCGATTTTGTTTATAAAACTTATTGTTAAAAGAAAAATAAGTGTTATCGTATAAAAACTTAGTACACGTTATGATTTCATTAAAAGGAATTTTACATTTATTATTAATATCCTGCAAACGACGATCCAAACTTTGTAAAACCAAATTGCAAGGAATATTGGTAAACAAAGAGCATACGTCCAGTGAGAGAAGAACAGAGTCAGAATCAATTTTTATTTCTTGTAATTTTTTCTTTAAATCAAAACTGTTATTGATATGAGATTTGGGAGTTTTTATACTATTCTTTAATTCACTATATATTATTTTTGATAAAAAATGAGTTGGACTGTTTTTTAATGAGATAATGGGTCGAAGAGGAACATTTTTCTTGTGTATTTTAGGAAGACCGTATGCTTTTGCTAACATAGTATCTGTAAGAGTGAGGTCATCATTATGAAATTTCCTTTTTAAAAAATCATTATTGTTCAAATCTTTTAAAATCTTAGATGTATTGGTCTGGAGTTTTTTTAAAGGATTGACATTAACTATAGAATAAGTAGAATTGTCCGATAAAAGATCTAGCATTTTTTTATTATAGTCTTCTTTTTCCATACACACAGTGACGTTCCCCTTGTCGGCACTAGTAAAGAAAATATTAGGGTTATTTTTTAAAAATGTTTTTGTATTCAACAATTTATTATTAAATGTTCTCTCTACGCTTGAAATATGACTCTTGTTTTTATTTATTTTATTTAGCAAAACCTGAGAGACTTTTTCTCTCAAACTATTTTTTACATTTTCATTAGTTTCCAATTTGCTGACAGAATATTCAACGTTTTTAATCGTATTGACAATATCTTGTTTAGAAAATTCATGTGAAACACTAAAATTGGGACCCAGTGAAACTATATCAAGTACATCATTGGGAATTTCTACTTGAGATAAATTTTTAACCCAATTGTTTTTGTCTTTCGAATTGAAAGGATTTTTTACCCCCTTTGTCAATTTTAATAATTTTTTGTTATGTAAATCATTATGTTTTTTAAGAATATTTATAAATTTAATTTCTGAAAAGTTAAAAAAATTTTTTATTATGTCAGTATTAATGTCAGAATTTAAAATGGAATTTTTTTGTTTGTTAAGATATTTTTGCAAATATGAAATATGAATATGTACATCTCTAATTTCTAATTTTAACAATTTTTTTGAAAAAACAATATTGTGATTGTGAATTCTTCTCTTTGCAAAACTACTGTAAAAGGTTAAATTATTATGACGTTTGTTAATATTGTGAATATGTTGAGGAATAACATCGTTACTTCTGCAGTTGAGAAGAAATGTTCTCTTTGATGTAGCTTCGGCAAGAAGACGGTTATTTGTAGTCCATTTTTTTAAAAGATTTTTGTAATCCATACCATAGTTTTCTCCAATGTATTTAAAAAAAGAAAACTGATCAGTCGATGTTGAAAAGTCTGTATTCGATCCAAGACTCTCTTCATAGTAGCAAAAAGAATTTATCCCTTCCATATTGTATTGATTTAGTAGGAACGATCAGAGGAAGGCAGTGGAAAAAATATTCCAAATTTTTTGTCGTCTAACAACTTGGCGACGTTTCGTTGCCCTGGTTCGGCAACCTCATCAGGCTAAATTTATTAAAATTGTTTTTAATTACAAGATTTTTTTTTTTTTTTTTTTTTTGTTTGTTTATAAATATATTATATAAATTTACCTTAAGTAATAAATTTTTAAATCCTCATTTTTTGTTTAGAATTCACATTTTTTGAAGACACACACAATTTAAAATTTTTTTATTTACGTTTGTAAAGACGTGTCTAAGACGACGTCTTAGTCGAAGCTGAATCTAATTAGTATCATTACATTGTTTACAATTAACTCTCCATGAAAATAAAAAAATTTTAAATTGTGTGTGTCTTCAAAAAATGTGAATTCTAAACAAAAAATGAGGATTTAAAAATTTATTACTTAAGGTAAATTTATATAATATATTTATAAACAAACAAAAAAAAAAAAAAAAAAAAAATCTTGTAATTAAAAACAATTTTAATAAATTTAGCCTGATGAGGTTGCCGAACCAGGGCAACGAAACGTCGCAAAGTTGTTAGACGACAAAAAATTTGGAATATTTTTTCCACTGCCTTCCTCTGATCGTTCCTACTAAATCAATACAATATGGAAGGGATAAATTCTTTTTGCTACTATGAAGAGAGTCTTGGATCGAATACAGACTTTTCAACATCGACTGATCAGTTTTCTTTTTTTAAATACATTGGAGAAAACTATGGTATGGATTACAAAAATCTTTTAAAAAAATGGACTACAAATAACCGTCTTCTTGCCGAAGCTACATCAAAGAGAACATTTCTTCTCAACTGCAGAAGTAACGATGTTATTCCTCAACATATTCACAATATTAACAAACGTCATAATAATTTAACCTTTTACAGTAGTTTTGCAAAGAGAAGAATTCACAATCACAATATTGTTTTTTCAAAAAAATTGTTAAAATTAGAAATTAGAGATGTACATATTCATATTTCATATTTGCAAAAATATCTTAACAAACAAAAAAATTCCATTTTAAATTCTGACATTAATACTGACATAATAAAAAATTTTTTTAACTTTTCAGAAATTAAATTTATAAATATTCTTAAAAAACATAATGATTTACATAACAAAAAATTATTAAAATTGACAAAGGGGGTAAAAAATCCTTTCAATTCGAAAGACAAAAACAATTGGGTTAAAAATTTATCTCAAGTAGAAATTCCCAATGATGTACTTGATATAGTTTCACTGGGTCCCAATTTTAGTGTTTCACATGAATTTTCTAAACAAGATATTGTCAATACGATTAAAAACGTTGAATTTTCTGTCAGCAAATTGGAAACTAATGAAAATGTAAAAAATAGTTTGAGAGAAAAAGTCTCTCAGGTTTTGCTAAATAAAATAAATAAAAACAAGAGTCATATTTCAAGCGTAGAGAGAACATTTAATAATAAATTGTTGAATACAAAAACATTTTTAAAAAATAACCCTAATATTTTCTTTACTAGTGCCGACAAGGGGAACGTCACTGTGTGTATGGAAAAAGAAGACTATAATAAAAAAATGCTAGATCTTTTATCGGACAATTCTACTTATTCTATAGTTAATGTCAATCCTTTAAAAAAACTCCAGACCAATACATCTAAGATTTTAAAAGATTTGAACAATAATGATTTTTTAAAAAGGAAATTTCATAATGATGACCTCACTCTTACAGATACTATGTTAGCAAAAGCATACGGTCTTCCTAAAATACACAAGAAAAATGTTCCTCTTCGACCCATTATCTCATTAAAAAACAGTCCAACTCATTTTTTATCAAAAATAATATATAGTGAATTAAAGAATAGTATAAAAACTCCCAAATCTCATATCAATAACAGTTTTGATTTAAAGAAAAAATTACAAGAAATAAAAATTGATTCTGACTCTGTTCTTCTCTCACTGGACGTATGCTCTTTGTTTACCAATATTCCTTGCAATTTGGTTTTACAAAGTTTGGATCGTCGTTTGCAGGATATTAATAATAAATGTAAAATTCCTTTTAATGAAATCATAACGTGTACTAAGTTTTTATACGATAACACTTATTTTTCTTTTAACAATAAGTTTTATAAACAAAATCGAGGTACCCCAATGGGTTCACCGATTTCACCCCTTTTTGCTGATATGGTTATGGATGACCTGGAGAGTGATTGTTTATTGACTTTGGAAAAAAAATATAATTGCAAACCACTTTTCTATTTTAGATACGTTGACGATACCATTATTTGTATAAATAAAAAATATGTTGACCTGTTTATCAATATTTTTAACTCTTATGATGAAAATCTACAATTTACTTTTGAAATGGAAAAAAATAATGAAATTCCTTTTCTTGATACACTAATTATTAAAAAAAATAATAAAATCATCACAAATTGGTATAGAAAACCAATTTCTTCTAGTAGACTAATAAATTTCTTTTCCGGTCATCCACTCCAACAAAAAAGAAACATTGTTTTTAATCTAGTTGACAGAGCAATATCACTTTCGGAAAAAAAATTTCATTCTGAAAATTTAACAATTATTAGAAAAATTTTAATATCTAACGATTACCCAATTTCTTTTATTGACAAGTTAATTAAAGTGAGATGTAAAAAAATTCAAATCTCATCACAAGGCAATTCAAAGGAAAATAACAAAAGTTCAACATTATTATATTCTGTTCTTCCTAAAGTTTGTTTACCTTACAATAACCATATTTTCCATAAATTATCTATGATTCTAAAAAATTTTAATCTTTTGACTATTCCTTCTGTTAACAAAGTTTTAACTTCCGTAGTAAAATTGGGCAAAGACATTTCAAAAAAATGGGAAAAAATCGGTGTTGTCTACAAGATAGATTGTAAGAATTGTGAGTCAACATATATAGGCGAAACGAAACGGGCTTTAGGAGTACGTATGAATGAACATATAACAAAGAAAAATAAAAATTCAGTTTTATGTGAACACCAGAATAAACTTGGCCACGATTTTGATTGGGACAATTCAAAAATTATTGACTATGAACCTAATCGCAGAAAACGTTTAATTTCTGAAATGATTAATATCAAATCCGAAAATTCAACCATAAATAGAAAAGAGGATATTTTATGGCTTAATAAAATATATTTTCCATTAATAAAATTTCTCAATAAAAATCATTAATTTCTGATTTGAAAATTAAATTTGAATTTATTCTCTAATTTCTAATTTGTTTTTCGAACTTGGTTATCATGGAGAGTTAATTGTAAACAATGTAATGATACTAATTAGATTCAGTTTTGACTAAGACGTCGTCTTAGACACGTCTTTACAAACGTAAATAAAAAAATTTTAAATTGTGTGTGTCTTCAAAAAATGTGAATTCTAAACAAAAAATGAGGATTTAAAAATTTATTACTTAAGGTAAATTTATATAATATATTTATAAACAAACAAACAAAAAAAAAAAAAAAAAATCTTGTAATTAAAAACAATTTTAATAAATTTAGCCTGATGAGGTTGCCGAACCAGGGCAACGAAACGTCGCAAAGTTGTTAGACGACAAAAAATTTGGAATATTTTTTCCACTGCCTTCCTCTGATCGTTCCTACTAAATCAATACAATATGGAAGGGATAAATTCTTTTTGCTACTATATAAGTTATTATTTTCCAATTCTATAAAAACACAACTTTTTCCTAATATTACAAATTAATCAACTCTGGTTAGAATACAAAAATGATTGATTATAACTGTTATGTTCAACTACAATTATTTAAATAATTCAATATAGCGCGCCAGGATGTAGAAGTCGGTACTTAGAAATGGGAGTGACGCGCGACGCGCATGTGTAAAAGAGATTAGATTCTAGAGATTTATTGAGGCAGCTAGCTGCGTGTGTAACTTACTTCTTTGTTTATTTAATAAATCAGTTAAATGTTCTTAATAATAGTTGTGAACTTTATTTTGAATGAGTTAGTGGAACCTTAACAATATTCAGAAGTGGGATAGACTTCGGTAAATGAACCAAGTTGTGACGAGTTTTAAAATTTGTGCGAGACAGTTCAGAGGTTAGCGAGATAATTTCTGACAATGAAGACGCTTTGCAAAAAGCAAAGGCGGTGTAACAAAGTGAAATTTTGCTATGCTCCGAATTTGCTCGCCGGGCCAAGGTTCTCAAATTATTCACTTATTCTAGAAAACTAAATTATTGACCGTAATTTACATTTCTTAATTTCTACTGTCGCTTTGGGTCAGGTAAAGTCAGTAAAACTCACAGGATTTCTATAAGTAAATTCGGTAATTTTCGAATCTATAAACAAATCATAAAAAATAATGTATATTACAAAAATAAATCTAAATAATATAATTCATCTGGAATTATCCGGAAAATTCGGTCACGCATCGAATCGGTAAACTCCGTCTCCAAAACAATATAAATTACGGACGAACCGCTAAAAAATATTGCCGCCGTCATTCACCGTAATGTTAAAATAAAATCGACCATCTAGACACGTATGGTCGATTCGCGGATACGTAAAATGAAATTAATTATCAAGAAACAAAAGAAATTAATTAATTCATTACTACGTTAATCACGCGCTTCAGTCCGGTAAAAAAACAATTAAATCTGAACGCGTAATTTTAGGTGCGTGGTGAAATTATTTAAAGAACAGTAAAACAACGCGGGTGTTCACCTAGCATAGTCTGTTCTCCAATGACGAAGCACAGGAAAAGCCCATGTGACAATCTACGTCAATGTTTCAGCGCGGGAGATTTTAAAATTGTTTCAAACACTTTTCTTCGTCATAAGTGTTCTAGCAATTTTCTCGAATTTTCTGATCATTCGTGATGGACCACGACGATGATCAGGAATTCTTCACGGAGTCACTTTACTCCAGTCAGGATTCTTTAGTCTACGTAGTAGATGTCCAGAATTTTATCGTGTCTGAGACTCCACGGTAAACCGTGACAAATCTCAGGACGATTCTGGCTAGAGGAAAGAAAAGTTTTCCTTTGATTTTCTATTGGAGGACCAATGCCAAAATCTCCAGAACGGTTTCCAGGTACTATTCTTGAAGGACCAAGACTATGGTATCTGGAGGAGTCAGAGAGGTTTTTCCCGAGATGTTCCTCGGTTCGCCCCTTGGGGCCGACTCTCCGATCTACAGGCATGTAAATCGATATATAGACGCGGCTCTGGTAAAGAGCTGCGCGATCATATTACTTAGCGCCATCTGCGCTTTTTACTTAAAATAAATTATCATGAGGAAATTAAAAGTCAAGTGTAATTGTGAGGTTCGTCACAGCGGAAATAGAAAGACAGAAGCGGCGCAGGCAAGAAGAAAAAGATAAAAACTAACAAGTGGTGCGTAATATGAAAGCTGAGATGCAGCGTAGGAGCGAAGAGATGCGATCGGCAACGAACAGTCCTAACGTTAGTTCTAGTGGTTCACAGCCAGATTCGCTGGTTCAGGCTATTCAAGCAATCAGCATGGTTATGATCCAGCAATCACAAGATTTTGCAAACTTGCAGGGAACAATCAATGACCAGGGACAGCAAAATCCAGCTCAATCAATTTCAATTGCGGGAATTCAATATGGCGTCAGAGAATTTTATGGCAACGAAGGAACCGAGAAGGCACAAGCGTAGTTGGATGATCTTAAAAGATTGAAAACGTTATACGGTTGGAATGATGCAGTTACTTTTAATGTGGCTAAAGCTCGCTTGAAAGGAGGATCTTGAAAGTGGCTTATGGACAAAGGAGAGACTTTGCAAACTTTTGATAATTTTAAAACTGCTTTTTAGAATGCATTTACGTACACGCAGTGAAAAACTGAAAGCTATGATGTCAAGAACGCAGAAGCAGTGCGAAATTCTTCAAGATTATGTGTTAGATAAAATTTGATTGTGTAAAGGACTGGAATTTTTTGTAAATGAAATTCGTGATGAAGTGGCAGCAGGTTTATGGTCAAAAGAACTTTCTCATTACATTCTTGGACGTGAATATGAGTCTACAGATAAGATGTCATAAGATATGGTAAAGGTTGAGAGTATAAACGACGTACGACGAGAGAGAGCCGTGGAAAGATGTGGACAACGAAACCCGATGAGAACAGAAAAATCAAATACGGCCCTGGTTCCGTGGAGAGGCGTGAATGCAGGAGCGATATCTACAGCTTGAAAGGAGGAAACAATAAATATCGAGGTGGGAGTCAAGCAATCGTGGTAATATTGTAAAATGTTTTAAATGTACAGGAACTGGACATTTCGTACGCAATTGTAAACAGGGTAAGCAAGAAATTACGTGTTTTTTGTGTAAACGTCCAGGCCATGTGGCTTCAAGATGTAGGTATAATAATTCAAATGCTCATAATAATGCACGGGAACAGTCGAGTGTAAATATCGAAGAAGTTAAAACAGTTGATTCGCATGAGAGGTTAAATACAGGAGAAAAATTCATTCGGGTGGTTCAAATGGGTAATAGTAATGTGATAGCACAAATTGACATGGAAGCATCTGTCTGTACGATTAAATCAACAATTGTAATTCGCGAAGGTTTAAAAATTAATACTGTTTGTTCGATGTTAGAAGAGTTTAAGCAAATGTGATTTATCTAAGGATCAGAAATCTCGAGCTTTAGAAGTTGTAGAGCTTAAACCAGGAACAATTAATTTAATAAATGTCAGGATAAATTCGGATAAAATACGAATGCCGACTATGAATTGCAGGGAAAAACGCAAAGTAATTAAAATTGGTGATCCTGTCGGCGAATTTATAATGGGAATAGAGAATTAAAAAAAAGGATGCCCGATTAGAGGAAATTGATGAGAGCGAATAATACACGGACAGTAGTGTAACAGTCGAGCAAAAACGCAAATTGAGGCAATTACTAAATAACTAATAAACTCCGCGTTATTTTGCCAAAATGATGGATAAAGTATTCGGTATTGCTCGAAAAAAAGGGATTGTCTTCAATTTCTTTGACGACATTTGTATTTACGCGGCTAACTGGAAAATGTTAATGACAAATTTAAAATATATTATGGAATTATTAAGATGCGCACACTTGACTTTAAATTTTACTAAATGTAAATTTGGGATAAAAAAAAGTAGAGCACTCTTGGAGAGGGAACACTTCAGTCAGTGAATCAAAAAATAGAAGCTATAGAACAGTTTTCATGACCGCAAAATAAAAGTGACATTCGGAGATTTTTAGGGCTGGCAGAATTTTTTAGGCGTTTTGTCAAGGGATTTGCAGATATCGCGAGACCTTTAGTAGTATAACTAAGAAAGTTCTAGCCAACAGTTCCGAATTTCGCCACCAGGTGGCGCCGCAGTCAGTTAACTGCAGTGGATTTTTAGCGTTTTTGTTGATAAATTACCGTCGGTCGGTAATGCAAATTTCACGTGTGTTACAATGTGGTGATACCTTGTGTCTGTAATGCAGATTACTTGCTTGCTCGACTGATATTATCCTTGGAGCGGTAACCGGTCTTAAGGTAAGTTATTGATCTATAGATCAATCGACACTTTCACTCTTAGAAAGGGGTTAGTGAGTTTACCGCTTTTGAATATCGCGCGTGTATTTTTACAATGTGTTAGTGTATTTTACATGTGTGTATCTATGTGATGGAGTTTATAAGGAGGTGGAATCATGAGAGTTAGCACTAGAACCGGACATCTAAGTTAAACAGCATCCTCTACCAGCTCGGCAACATACACGACCTGACACCAGCCCCGACAGCATACACAAGAAGCCATCAACCCCGGCAGCACTCACTACCAACAACGAGCTCACCTGCAGCGTCGACTTCTTACACTACATGCATGAAAACCGCCCGTTCTGAGTGAGCTGTATCTACTACGTGGCGTGGCGGCAAGGCCCGCAGCATAGTACTACGTTGCGGCATGCCAATATGGCAAACCAATTTTTGAAAAGTTAATAGTTTCTCGTAGAATTTTGTTTCTGGGGGATTTTAAGCTAGCAGATTACGAATCTGAAGTCAGTTTATGAAAATTCAAAATAGCGGATCCAATATGGAGGAGAAATTTTTAAAAAATTAATGTTATTTCGAAAAATTTTGTATCTCTGGGTTTTTGAAGCTGCAGATTACGAATCTGAAGTCAGTTTGTGTACTTTAAAGAATGGGTAAAAATTTACGTTTTAGCCAACCCTTATTGTTATAGTAATTTTTTTATTTCGGCTGTATCAAACACAAAGAAATCAAAAGCATATGGTAAATCCTAACTGGTTCTTTATAATACTCAATATCCTGTAATACTTCTTCGTACTCTCATGAATCTCATTTATTTTAGTAACAGTTACTTTCATTTAAATCTAATTTATAGTTATTATTATTTAAAAAATAATTCTTACGTGTTTTTAGGCTATTTAGTAGAAATTTTACAAGAATTTTTCCAAATTCTTAGTTATTAAAACAATTATATAAATTAAAAATTTTTAATATCCATATAGGATCCGCCATTTTAAATTTATACATACTGACTTCAGGTTCATAATCTGCAGCCGCCAAAAACCCCAAAATACAAAATTTTACGAAAAAACATTAACTTTTCAAAAATTTGTTCGTCATATTGCATGCGCCATTTTAAACTTTCATAAACTGACTTCAGATTCGTAATCTGGAACCTCAAAAACAGCCAGAAACAAAACTCTACGAGAAACTATTAATTTTTCAAAAATTGGTTCGCTATATTCGGTCCGCCATTTTGAATTTTCACAAACTGATTTCTAATTCGTAATCTGTGACCTCAGGAACCCCCAAAATACAATATTTTACGAACGACTATTAAATATTCAATAATTGGTTCGCTATATTGGATCCGACATTCTCAATTTTCACAAACTAACTTCAAATTCGTAATCTGCGGCCTCAAAAACCCACAGATACAAAATTTTTAGAAAAACCATTAATTTTTTACAGGTGCGGATCCAGCGGGGAGCGATAGGGGTGATCGCCCCCCCCCCCCCCAAGGGCCTTAGATTATCATATAAGAAAGAGAGATAGCACAATATTCTTATATTTTTCTATCCCGTATATCGCCCCCTCCAAAACCCTCGTCTGGATCCGCCTTTGATTTTTTAAAAATTCCTCCGCCATATTGAATCTGATATTTTAAATTTTCATAAACTGACTTCAGATTGATAATCTGCGGTCTCAAAAACCCCCAGATACAAAATTTTACGAAAAACCATTAATTTTTCAAAACTTGGTTAGCTACATTGGATCCGCCATTTTGGATTTTTACAAACGGACTTCAGATAAGTGATCACAAAAACTTATTAGACTAGTAAAAATTTTGTTATGGCTGTAAGGATTTCAAAAAATTGAACCGAATATAAAACGTTGCTTCAAATCACGGGTGCATATGAAAACTGCTGCGCGCACGGGGGAAGAAGCTGTTCTCTGCAATTTTCTGTTACTGCCACATAGGTTTTTGCTTTTGAAGATTTATATGGAAGGTTTTAGCTCTTATTTAAGCCCAATTTGAGATGTTTATCACGTCGCGTTAATTTTTTACAACTGTTTGAAAAATGCTAAAAATGTTATTTTTTTGACACTTTAACCTTGTTTTTCTCAAAATTGAGACTATAAGAATCACTATGGTTTACTCTTGTGGCAAAACAGAATCCTTTTTTGTCGACCACTGTTATTAACAATAATTTGTTTAAACAATTGCAAACTGTCGTTGTGGTTAATTTTACTGAATACTTTTTTTAATTTTCAATGGAAAAAATAGTTGAGTCAGAAAAAACTTCAACGCGCTAGGTTTATTTGAATAATAGCTGTAAATTTTCAATAATAAATTGTTTAAACAAATTAAAAATACGTAAGAATATCTATAAACATTCGTAATTTGACGATATGTAACAATTTTGTTGAAAAATCTTAAAGAAACTATTAATTTTTGTAAATTTTTGTAAATTAAACAAAATTATCATCCTTTTTGCATTTACGGGCGTTGTTTATAACCCTATAGAAAATAGTTAATATTAATAAAGTATTAAATAAATTGTGGTTTATTGGTATTTGAGGACTTTTTAAGAAGTGATTTGCTGTATGGCTGTTTTGAGTGATTTTTGTAGATTTTGTTGAGAATTTACGAAAAAGTTCGTTTTTCCCATGTAAAATCAATGGGAAATTTCAGTGGGTTTAAGCCACGCCTTAATATTGTCTGATTTCAAAAACAAAAAAAAATACGGGTATTTTTTTTCGATTTGAAAACTTTTTTGGGGGTAGCAGCAAAACATTTCAGACTTTCGTCTTTATGGACCACCCTAATATATATATATATATATATATATAAGTTACGGGCAATGTCCGAAACCGGGCATTGCACACTTATGCTTGGGCAATGTTATTTACCATGTTATTCACTACCAGAAAATAATATGTGATTTTTTTTATTTTTACACGACAGACTGTTATGACATTTCGAGGTGCATTTTTTATTGTTCTTAAAACATTTGCACTTATGATGTGGTGGTCGCATCCTGTTTTTCAATTGCACTTCTCTGTACCCTTCTGCCCCAGAAACGCTATTTTTAATGCAGCTGTTCTAAGTGATATGAGATTGTCAGAAAGGTCTTTTGCGTTTTTCAGATTTTCGCTGCACTTGTGAAATTTACTTACCACATACTTTTTGTTTAGTGTTCAGTGATATTCAGTTTCCGTTTATGAACACTTGATTCCAACTAAACTTTTTTTAAACTGATATAAGTCTAATCAATACATTTATAAAGTCGATTACAAAGTAAATGATATTAACTTTGTTTATAATATCGTTTTATCAACTTTCGACGACTATTATTGTGTTTCTACAATTTTCAAAAATTATTTTCAATTACAATATTCTTTCGAATTTTATGTGACAAATAAGGAAACACGCGTTTTTGATTTAATATAAAATTCATAACTAATACTTTTTTACAATAATATAATAATAAATTAAATTTTATTATTCATTATCAACATTGCCCAACTTAGCCTGGGCATTGTCGACAATGCCCGGAAAAGCTGTGTAAAGGGAATAATTTTCGACTTTGCCCGAAATCTACGGTCATTATCGACAATGCCCGGATTCCGGACATTGCCCGTAACATATATATATATATATATATATATTACTTTATTTATATATTAAATAAAAATATAAATAATTTATTAATACATGTCGAACAATAATTGGCTTTAAAGATTGGCCCATTTGTGGTATAGCCAATGAATAACCAACAAATAAGTCGCTTAAATTTGTGTTACAACTTTATGATCATAGAGTTCGGTACCTCCAAACAAAAAAAAACCACTCTCGCGTTATACGCCTAAAAACTCCTCTCTGACGTCGGTTGTCTAAAACAACCACTGTTAAAATGAAAGTCAAAAAACTACACTTGGTTTTTCCAATTTTTCCAGGAAACTGATTTTTAAAATTTCAGAAACTTAAAAAATCCTAAATCTCAATAAAGTATTGTATAGATCGGTGCATAATTAAGTTAGTTTATTTCAAATGCTGTTTTGATTTTAATTGAAACATTTTGATATTTCATTTAACCAAAAAAAACGCAGTGGTTGTTTTAGACGACCAACGTCAGACAGGAATTTTTAGGCGTATAACGCAAGCGTGGTTTTTTTTGCTCGGAGGTACCGAGTTCTTATAAAACCTATTACCTATATTAGGTTAAAAAAATTTGGAAATGTGTAGACACATTTCATAAACAATCGCATGAGAATCCCCGACGAGCAAACGCGGCATAGATGCGGCGAAAATCGTCTTATATTTCAATTTGAATTTTTGAAGCATCTAATCAAATACCTACAAGAAAAATAATATAATCATACCCAATTTAAATAATTATTGCATTAGTATCGTTTTGTAAATATTAATAACAAATAATATCCTTAATTTGCAATGAATAAATATAATAAATGTACCGTAATAATAACCGTTAATAATACCGTTACCGTACCGTTAATAATAAATTTTGATACTGCAAATATATAATCTTTGACTCTTCCTCTTTAATTTCACAAAGTAAAAAAATTACTATATAATGCGTTAACCTATTTAATATACCTTTTTACTGTGAGCGAAATTACACCTCAATATGGGGTAATTTCGCTCAACTTTAATGACTTTAATTTTTAACAACAAAATATGTTAGTTTATAAGCTATAATCACTTTACACTGAAAAAAAAAAATTATTTGGACCAAATAAAAATTATTTGATCCAATTAAATTATTTACTTGTCTATTATCCAATAAACCTGTATTTGAAGCAAATAACTGTTTATTAGACCTAAGTATTTTATTTGATTGTATTAAGTAAAAACTAATTTGTGTCAAATACAAATTACTTGAGTCAAATAAATGGAATAATTGGAGCTAGTACATAATGTTTCGAATCAAATATGAAAATTATTCCATTCAAATAATATTTTATTTGACTTAAGTATTTTATTTTATCGCATTAAATAAACCGTAATTTGTGTCAAATAAATTAAATATTTGGAGCTCTTAACTGATAATTTAAATCGATTAAAAAAATTATTTCATTTGTATTTTTAAAGCAAGTAAATATTAGTTTGCATGAATAAAATGTAACCCCTCTTTTGTTTTTGAGTTTACTCTTATTTAATGTTATTATAAGTATGGTGATTTTCATTCATAACATTCTTATTATTTATTATTTATTTAAATACTGATTATTTTACACTTATTTACTTATATTTAGTTAACACTTATTATAACCTAACATATAAACTATAAAATAAAATTTCGCACGGATGGTGGGATTGAGCTCGCGACGCACGCAATACGAGACTTTTACGCTACCCACGAAGCCACGCTGACTTGACTTCAAAATTACAAAAACACCTATTTAGCCTCACATATTAGTTACAATAAATTATTTACTTGATCCAAATACTTTTTATTTGGTTTTAAAAAAGAAAATATTAGCATTAAATAATTTAATTTACTATGACTCATAACATAATTTAATTGTGTTAAATAATTTTTATTAACGTTAAAAACTCAAATACTTGAGTGAAATAATTAAATGAATAGTTTAAATAACTCACAAATTTCGTTTCAATAAATTATTTATCTGACTGAAATACTTTTTATTTGTTTTTATAAAATAATATATTAGCATTAAATAATACATTATTTATATTAAATAATTCGGTTTGCTTTAATCCATAAAATAAGTTAATTGTGTTAAATAATTTTTATTTGTGTCCAAAAAGCCAAATACTTGAGTGAAATAAATAAATGAATAGTTTTAAATAATTTAGCATTTGTATTAAATATATTCGTTTCTTAGATTAAATTAATTATTTACTTGATCCAAAGAAGATTTATTTGGTTTAAATAAACGTGATTCAGATAATTTAAGTTATTTGAATGAAATACAGTGAAACCTCTCTTAGCGGGCACTTCTCAATAGCGGACACCTCCTTTAACGGACGAAATTGAAAAGTCCCAGCAAAATTATATTGTTTAATATGAGATGAAAACCTCTTAATAGCAAACCCTCTCAAAAGCGGACACCTCTGTTAACGGACACACAAATGCTTTGACAAATGCACATACGTCCCACTGTCAAAAAAAAATTTTTACATTCTAAAAACTATGCTTTATAAATATATTAATTAATTGAATATACATTAAAACTATAAACATATTAAATTTAAGAAATGTAAAGTTTATCTCTTCAATCATGTTTCTTTACAGTTATATAAAAATACTTTTAATTTGTATTATCCAAACTTTCGATTTGATCCGTTAATAAAGGTTCCACTGTATTATAAAAAATGCAATTAAATATTTATTTATATACAAAAGATCGTGATTGTCTAGCTTCTGTGTTTTAATAATAAAAAATAGCTTTACGCATAAGAGTGTCCTTGTCGCACTCGTGGGCTGACTGCTTGCCAATATACCTTACTGTATACTAGAAAAAAAGCGCACGCTAAATTTTATTATTTCTTAAAATAATGTTTCATTTATGTATAATTATGTAAAATAAAAGAAATACATAATATAATAAAAAAAGAAAATTAATGATAAAAAGACATTGCAATAAATTTAAATTGATGTGGTCATTGATTCATCGTGTATATCAAATTGCAAATTTTGATTAATTAAAAATTAATTAAATAAAATAAAGATAAAGAATAAAGTAAAGAATATAAGGAATTATTATAAAAAATTATGATATACCTAATACCATTTAAAAACTTTATTTAAAAAAGTATACTGATCAACACTCTCTGCTCTTATAATATTTTAGAACCTTCTTCCAATGTAACCAATAAATGAATGTGTGGTAAACCGCGCTTTTGAAATTCAATAGCATAAACATAAGACTTTACTTGTCCAAATAGTGTATCTTCTACTATAGTTTCGATTAATTTTTTTACTTTTAAATGAAAGACTCTTGCAACCGTGTCAGGTTTATTAGAAGCTGACTGATTAAGTAATAAATTTTCTTAAATTTCTTTCCATTTTGAACTACATCACGGTTGGCCTGAACTAAATTTTAATTAACATTTCAGTAACTCTAAATATTTTTGTGAATTCTGAATCTATATTTGTTCAAATTTATTTTAAAATAAGAAAGAAAATCATCGGCGGAGGGCTTTTTGAAAAAAATCAATTTCTTTTCTTTAATTTATTAAAAATCGAGATTTGCAGTTATGTACCCCTGATGAGGCTCATTTTCTTCCTGTTTTATGCACTTTCTTAACAATGGAGTATAGTATAAGGGTTTTCTAAGAAGCCAGTAGGATTTAATAGCTGTAAAAGGTTTTTAATTTTTCAAACAGTGTACCGCTATAAAAAAATATTTTATCAAAATTAAAAATTTTATTTAATCTATCTTTGAAAACTAATTCATTTCCGTTTGAATGGAAGAAGGGTATAATAGTACCTGTTTATAAAAGTGGAAACAAGAATAACATCGCAAATTATCATCCTATAACTATTTTTAACGCTATAACGTAAATTTTCGAAAGCTTATTATATGACTCAATTTATTCGGTTGTATCGAATCATATCATAGAGGAACAGCACGGTTTTGTGCGAGGCAGATCAACTGTCACTAATCTTGGTATATATACAAATGATCTAATGTTAAGTCTAGAATCAGGTGAACAAGTTGACGCAATCCATGTCGATTTTGCTAAGGCTTTTGACAAAATAGATCATAATGTAATTTTATGTAAACTGGAACTCATGGGTATGTCTACAAATTTAGTCACATTTTTTAGAAGTTATCTAGCAGATAGATTTCACTTGGTTAAAGTTGGGCATGATTATTCTGAATCGTTTCAATCTACATCGGGAGTCCCTCAGGGGTCACATTTGGGACCACTTTTATTTACCTTATATATTAATGATATAAAGCATGTTTTTAAGCATTCATCTGTTTTGTTATTTGCAGATGATTTAAAATTTTATAAACTTATCCATTCAGATGATCCTTGTAGTAACTCCCAACAACTACAATCTGACCTAGATCTACTCGTAATGTGGTATCGCGGTAATCACATGTCTATCAATTTAGAAAAAAGCTCAGTGATATCCTTTGCTAAACAAAAGACGTGTTTATACTGCTATACTATTGATTCTGTTGAGTTGATCAGGGTAAATCGAATTCGTGATTTAGGAATATTATTAAGTAACGATCTCGCATTCAATGATCACATTTCGGAAATAATTCAAAAAGCTTTAAAAAACCTGGGATTTGTGATAAGAAATGCTTCCGTTTTTCATAATATGGTAACTACTAAAACATTATACCTTACTCTAATCCGACCAATGCAATCGTTGAATACGCGTCTGTTATTTGGGTGCCATATTATACTTTTAATTTATTGAGACTTGAAAGGGTTCAGAATAGCTTCCTTCGATTTGCAGCTTACCAACTTAAGATACATGTAGATACTCAGGCCCATGATTACAGTCATCTTCGCTCTCTGCTTAACATTCCAAAATTAACTTCAAGATTTTTGTACATTGATATTCTTGTTTTTGCATAAATTAATTAATGGATATGTATCTTGTAAGCAATTACAATCTTTGATCAAATAATATGAGTCACCAAGAGCAACCAGATACTCTCCATTGTTTCTTATATCTTTTCATAGGACGAATTATAAAGTTCATTGTCTAGTTAGTAAATTAAGCAGAGAGGCTAATGGTGTAGCTGATAGCATTAATTTATTTGAGCCGAATATCGAAAGGTTTAAATTAATTTTGCGCAGAATCGTCTTTTATAGCAGTAGTTTCTAAGTCTACCTAGCACTTATTGTTACTGTGTTCACGATTTAAAAAATATAAAGTGCAATTTATTAGCTATTAAGAGCACTATGTACGAAAGGGTATATCCCGTTTATAATTAAAATAAAAAAAAAAAAAAAAAACTAAAAATTTGACCTGTAATTTGTAACATATCTGTAATAAATATTAAAATATTTTTTAAATATATTTTTATGACTTATGAATTATGTTAAATTATAAAAATGTTTATGCAAAATATATAAACATGTAGCTTCAGATATATGAACTATTATACTGGCACACTGCACGTAAAAGTGTTTTAGAATAATTTGGATGGTTTTCAGAAACTTTATTAAATTGCCCAAGTAGATTGGAAATCAAAGTGAACAGATTCCATGCAAAATCATCGGCAGAGGGCTTTTTGAAAAAAATCAATTTCTTTTCTTTAATAATTATAAAAAATCGAGATTTGCAGTTATGTACCCCTGATGAGGCTCATTTTCTTCCTGTTTTATGCACTTTCTTAACAATGGAGTATAGTATAAGGGTTTGCTAAGAAGCCAGTAGGATTTAATATCTGTAAAAGGTTTTTAATTTGTTAAACAGTGTACCGTTATAAAAAAATATTTTATCGTACTAAATATTTGACCTGTAATTTGTAATAAATATTAAAATATTTTTTAAATATATTTTAATGACTTATAAATTAGAGAGTTCCCATACCAAAAAAATCCAAGTTGCAAGTCAATTTTTTGATTTTGATCAAAGTTGGTCAATTTGTAGTATTTAGGGGTAGTAATAACTTAGTCAAGTAGTTTTGAAAAATTTCCAAAATTTTAGGAATTACGTCAGTTTGAATTTTTTACCCTTTATTTTTTCAAATTCTTTTCATTTAAAGAGTTTTTAACCGATTTCAATTAAATTTATAGGGTGTATGTAAAAAACTGTAAGGTTTTAAATAAATTTGAAGTAGATTTTAAAACTTCAAAAATTCATGTAGAAAAACACAAAAAAAAAATTATACCTTTTTTTTATGTGTGCTAATTCATATTTTTATTTTCGTCACAATATAATGAAAGCTTTTTATTTTACCTTTATTTTTAAAAAAAAATTGATGAAGGGTCTCTTAGTTCTCGAGATATCGGCAAAAGAGTATTACGCTTCACGTCCTCTAACCTATGAGCATAACGATTTTTGAGTTTTGTGTTTAAAAATATTGTAAATGAATAAACTACAATAATTTATTTCTGACTACTATCTATGAATATTATAAGAAATAAATAAATCATTATGAATAAATAACCAATGGTAGTGTCAAAAAGTTTAAAAGTAGATTTCATTTAATTAATTTTGCAGCAAGTAAGACAGAAATTTAAATGCTATTGAAGGTGATAAATTTGCCGATCTGAATTAATACCGTCAACTGGGGTAACTTCGGACAAGCAGGCTAATTCCGGACACTTAAAATTTAGCTGTTACCAACTTCACATTCTTTTCATTTCTTTAGATCACGTAGTTAAAAAATTTATAAAATTAAAAATGCGATTTAAACTATTCGATACAATATTTTTACAATGAAATTTAAGTGTCCGGAGTTAGCCTGCTTGTCCGAAGTTACCCTAGTTGACGGTAGTCTAACAATTGTAAAACAATGAAAAATGTATATTACAAATTTTTCTTTGTCGACAGTAACACAAAAAACTGTAAGGCATGAAAATATGGATAGTCGTAGATATTTAAATTTAGCATCCACATTTTGAAACTTAGTATTTAGATACTTAAACATAATACCCAGATATTAAAATTAGTATATTTTAATATCGTGGATAGTAAGTTTGAAGATCTGTTTCTGTCAGTGAGGTATGAAAAAGCGTTGCAGATTATTTTAGTCTAAATTTACTTCTAAATTCTAAGATTGGTTTCGGTAAAATGAATAATTTTTAATATATTTATAGTCATCTACTGTTAGAATGACTATCCAATATAGGTCAGTTTCCCCTGAATAACTGTTAGCAGTAGACCAAAAAATTTTACTACTATACATTTATAACTATATATATACTTATTACTGTCCAGGCTCGAAGCCAGAAATTTTTGTCGGGGGGGAGGGCCAAAATTCCATGCCCGTAGCTCCCGTAGCAAAAACAATTTTCTCAGAAAAAAAAAATTTCAACGAGTAAAAAAATTTTCGAGGGGGTCCGGTCTCCTTGGGCCCTCCCTAACTACAGTGCCGCTCAAAAGGATTTGCCCACCCTACGGCATGCAAGAGCTTTACAAAAAGTTTTGTATCTTTATTAATAATAAAGATAAATCCTTCATCAAATATTTATCTTAAAGTTAAAGTATTTGACTTGAAACAACACCTAAACAAAATTAAAAAAAAAAATTTTTTATTGTTTAATTGCTTAAATTAAAAAAAACAATTTTCACTTTTTTTAAAAAATTTCAAATGGATACCATTTTTGAAGAAATCATCACATTTTAATTCTACAATTGTCATTTAAAAGCGTTTTTTGTCACCTTTAAAACGACTTTTTAGAAATTGCTCTACGATAAATTTTAAGAAAGATATGATCATTTGTTTATAAAAATAGCCTCTTTCTTCAATTGTTGGTAACTTGAGAACAACTGACTTTTGGAAAAAATTGTTAAGGTAAAAAATGTGCCTTTTTGTGCGCAGAATAAGGAAAAAAATATTTGAACTTTAAAAAAAAGAAAAAAAATTTATTCCATTCTTCCTACTGTATAATATATTTTAAGACGGACAAAATATACATGCCAATACATATCAATAAAAAAATTTTTTTTTTTAAGTTCAAATATTTTTTTCCTTATTCTACAAACAAAAAGACACAGTTTTTTCCTTAACAATTTTTTCCAACAGTCAGTTGTTCTCAAGTTACCAACAATTGAAAAAAGAGGCTATTTTTATAAACAAATTATCATATCTTCCTTAAAACTTATCGTAGAGTAATTTCTAAAAAATAATTTTAAAGGTGACAAAAAATTCTTTCAAATGAAATTTGTAGAATAAAAATGTGATGATTTCTTAAAAAATGGTATCAATTTGAAATTTTTTAAAAAAAGTGAAAAAAGTTTTTTTTTTAATTTAAGCAATTAAACAATAAAAAAAGTTTTTTTTTTAATCTTGTTTAGGTGTCGTTTCAAGTCAAATACTTAAACTTTAAGATAAATATTTGATGAAGGATTTATCTTTATTATTAATGAAGATACAAAACTTTTTATAAAGCCCTTGCATGCCGTAGGGTGGGCAAATCCTTTTGAGCGGCACTGTACGTACCTGTTACTGTCGACAAAGAAAAATTTGTATAATATATTATTCATTGTTTCACAATTGTTAGACTATTAATTCAGATCGGCAAATTTATCACCTTCAATTGCATTTAAATTTCTGTCTTACTTGCTGCAAAATTAATTGAATGAAATCTACTTTTAAACTTTTTGACACTACCATTGGTTATTTATTCATAATGATTTATTTATTTCTTATAATATTCATAGATAGTAGTCAGAAATAAATTATTGTAGTTTATTCATTTACAATATTTTTAAAAACAAAACTCAAAAATCGTTATGCTCATAGGTTGGAAGACGTGAAGCGTAATACTCTTTTGCCGATATCTCGAGAACTAAGAGACCCTTCATCAATTTTTTTTTAAAAATAAAGGTAAAATAAAAAGCTTTCATTATATTGTGACGAAAATAAAAATATAAATTAGCACACATAGAAAAAAAGGTATAATTTTTTTTTTGTGTTTTTCTACATGAATTTTTGAAGTTTTTAAATCTACTTCAAATTTATTTAAAACCTTATAGTTTTTTACATACACCCTATAAATTTAATTGAAATCGGTTAAAAACTCTTTAAATGAAAAGAATTTGAAAAAATAAAGGGTAAAAAATTCAAAGTGACGTAATTCCTAAAATTTTGGAAATTTTTCAAAAATACTTGACTAAGTTATTACTACCCCTAAATACTACAAATTGACCAACTTTGATCAAAATCAAAAAATTGACTTGCAACTTTGATCTTTTTGGTATGGGAACTCTCTAATTTATAAGTCATGAAAATATATTTAAAAAATATTTTAATATTTATTACAGATTTATTACAAATTACAGGTCAAATATTTAGTACGATAAAATATTTTTTTATAACGGTACACTGTTTAACAAATTAAAAACCTTTTACAGATATTAAATCCTACTGACTCCTTAGAAAACCCTTATTCTATACTCCATTGTTAAGAAAGTGCATAAAACAGGAAGAAAATGAGCCTCATTAGGGGTACATAACTGCAAATCTCGATTTTTAATAAATTAAAGAAAAGAAATTGATTTTTTTCAAAAAGCCCTCTGCCGATGATTTTCTTTTTTATTTTAAAATAAATTTAAAGAAATATAGATGTCTACCATGAAAAGCTACATAATGGTCATTGCATATTGTGTGACATAAAATTTAAACAAATTTTACAACTCACAAGTATTTTATTCATCAGTAAAACAGCAAAATTTTTAATAATAAATGAGTTCAAATAACAAAGAATTTATTGAATTTTTCTTGTATTATCAATTTTTTTGAGTAATTTAAATAAATCTGACCTCAATGATTATACGGCATTACGAGACTTGGTCAAAATTTAAAATTTAGTATTTAAGAACTAATTCTGTTATTTTCCCCTTTAATCTATGTAATTTCCGTCGAGTCATCCTAAACTGATCTAGAATTCCTATTTAAGAAGATTTGCCAGATGCATTGAATTTAATTGGATTTGAATTTACCGCCAAAATTAACTGTTGTATCTTGAATTTTAAATTATTATTGATTTTGCTGAAGAATTAATTATTTCCTGAGTTCCTGTTTAATTTAAATTTATCGCCTAACCACAAAAACTACAAAAACTGAATTATGAATTTACTGCTGTCTTTTGGATTTTTGAATTTATTGAATCTTCCTGTTCCATATTACGTGTTATATTGATTTATTAATCTTCTGGTTGAACCCAAGAATTTTGGAATTTATTTAAAATCCCAACCTTATTCCTGCTGCGTTTCCTGCCTCGTATTAAGGATCTGACTTTGTCACCCGGAGTGATATTTAAATTTTTAAATCTTGGAAGGTTTCGTTAATTGTTCAATTAAATTGGATTTCTTGTTGCTGCGGGTTAGCCAAAGCCCATATTATTATCAATTTATATAGCCAGGACTATTTCCAATTGGATCCAGGAGATGTGGATATTAGTCATTTTTAATATCACTTTCTTGGGATACTCGGACTCAGTTGGCTGGTTTATTTCTTTGAGAAAATATTGGAAGAAAACATTAATGATCTACCATCTTTTGGATAGAACTAATTATTAAAACAATTAATTCTGAACATTAATCAAGATGCAGTTGAAGATTTTAAATTTAGCATCTTTTTTTATCCCACCAATAGAATTTAAGAATCAATTTATTAAATTTAGTGATCTTAGTTATTTCCTTTGTTTTATGAGTTTTTGAATTCTAACTTCACCTTCGTTACGTTGGTGAAGTTACATTAGAAATGAATTTATGATAATTCTTATTTAACAAAAGATTGAACACTTTAACGAATAAAATATTTTACATAAAAAAACAATCAATAATAATAAATAAAATAAAGTGATTAGTACATATATGTCAAGAATAATTTATTAACTATTATCCGTCCAATTCAAATAAACATATAAAATTTACAACTATATAATCAAGTTGACGATATGGATCCTGCGCTGGCATTCAAAAATTTACGAATAATACACACTATAATTTAACATACATTATATTAAAGAAACTATACAATCAAAAAATAGAAATAATAAAAATCAGTCTTGAAAATTAAAATTAAATTTGTCGATCAACGTATTCTTTTGTTATAAATATAAATACGCTCTCAATTTGGAAAATTCTAATTTTTGACTCATTTGAAAAATTCTAATTTTGGACTCATTTTGGAAAATTCTGTATTTGGACTAACTTGGAAAATTCTATATTTTTGGACTAATTTAACTAATTTTGATTAATTTGGATTTAAACTATGGATTTAGTTTGGTAATATTCTTATCACTTATCTCTTGAGAAAAATTAAATTAATTTTTAAATATTAATTAAAACTAAGAAATTTGATTTTCTTTTTTATTACTGATCACTATTCCAAAACTCATAATTTATTTGTCTTTCCTTCCTAAATGTCATTTTAATTCATTTGATTTGTAATTTATCTTTCAATTATTATCTAATTATAAATAATTGTCTTCTTTGAATAACCACTTAAAATTTAATATTTAATTTAGAAAAATGTCTTTGACCTTGTCTTGGAATAGCCTGTTTTAGATTCCTTATTTATTATAGAAATTTGTTAATTTTTGTATAAATCTAATCAAAACAAAAATTGTTATTTTTAATATTGTCACTGTTAACTTAACCTCAGAAATCGATTTATATTTGCTTTAAATATCATGTTATTGTTTAATTAAAGTCTCTTATTTATTGTGAGTAATCTCTTCAGATAAAGATAAATAAATTAATTTAAGAATCACCCCCTCTACTATCATCCAGATCGGGGTTTGAGCTAGTTGAAATTTAGTAAAGGAAGATTTTATGGTTTAAGTGTTTTCTTTTATAATTTTGCTTTTTGTTGAGCTTCCTATTTTGGTTGTCAACATATTTTGGATTTTAGATTGAGCTTTCTGATTTATTGTCAATCTTAAATAATATATAATTAAGATAAAAGGAAACTAGCGCCCGGCAAATTTTAAAAAGATAACATCTTCCAGTTTGTAATCGAATGATTTAATAATTTGATTATTTGAACAATTATTTCGGTTAAAATTGATATTGTTTTAACATGTTACGAGGTGATCCTATAAATGTTGAAGGCAGTATCAACATCTTGCCAACATGTACATTATTTTCAATTTCTTGATTATCTAAATGATCAATTAATACTTTGTAAGTTTCACTTCTTATATTTTATATAAGCAGATCTGGACACAGTTTCATTTTTGGTTGGTTTGTCACTATCAGTACGAAGCATATCGATACTATAACCCTTGTTTTCTAGAGAAGAATGTATAGGATATATCCAAGGTTCAACATTTGGATCTAAATGACTAACCAATTGCAATTGTGTAATTGATGTATTATAAATCGTTACATAAGACTCTGGTATTAAACCTTCAGCATTCATATTAAAAATAGCAGCAACTTCATTACACCTTTAAAAATTGTACCTTCCTTTATCCAATCCTGTTTTTAAAATTAACATTAGTTGTAATTCTGGAAATTCTTCATTATTTTTTTTTGACAACGCAGTTTCCATTTCAATGATCTCAGACATCATCAAAAAAGACTTTGTATATGCGTTACAATCTCTTAATAATTTGTCAGTACTAAATAATATATCCACATCTAAGTTGTCATGTTTGTTTAATCTATAGTAAATTGCTTCTTCTGGATCTAACAAGAATAATTGACCAAAAGATGGATCATTATCAATTTCAGGAAATAGGAAATTGTTGATTTGATAATAAATTCGACCTTAAATTATTTATCAAAATGGTCCCCGTCTTCTATTATTAAAATTAACTACATTGGCATTTTAAGATGCAAAAGCAAATGAATTATTGTAAAGTTTTATAATATTCCTAAAATGGTTAGATATCTTATAACATCCATCTACCAATTTTTTTAATTCAGGGGGTATTTTTCTGAAGGCAACGATACACCACCATAACTGCAACAATAACTATAAGTTAATTTCTTTTAAACTCTTTCTTTAAAAATGTTAAGCCTTGCATCTTTTGCAAAAAAAACGACATTTTACCAAGATAATGTTCGTTATAACTTGATACATGTTAGCTATTAATATCTTTTTCTGCATAAGCAAAATCACGAATATTAATGTTTTCATTCGCATAAATAAATTTTCCTGCATATCTTTTGAATATAGCATTTCATTATTTTTATTTTTATCATGGCACATCTTCTGTTTCAATTTCAATCTTTGACGATAGCTTTTTTTTATATTCTGCTCTACTTTTTTTTAATTTTCTGATTAGAGGTGTTAACAATTTTTGTCTGGCTCACTATTCATTGTAATTTCTCATTCTTATCATCTCCTCCTACTTCTTTAAGATACTTTAACTGACTTTCAACATATTATGATATTCTGCACGACTTTTTTTACTTGTCTTATTACAATCGCTAGAAATTATTAATTTATCAAAATTATTATCTCTCTTTTCTTCTTTAACAGCACTATCTAGGTGTTTCTTTTAGAAAAATTTAAATCTGTTTCACTACTTAAACATACATCTTCCATAACTGATATTTCTGTTTCTTTGTTATCAATTTTTTTCGTTTTAATTTCATCATTTCACTATATTCTTTCTGATATTCTGCTCTAGTTTTTCTACTTTTATCATTAGCATTGCTAAAAAATATCTTCTTATTACTATTGTTTCTAATATTTTATAATTATTACCTTCTTTTACTACTTCAATAGAATTTGACGCATTTTCCACATGTTTTCTCATACAAACATTTATATTCGGTCACTATTTACACTTTCCATATTTGTTATTTGTCTCTCTTTCCTATCTCTCCTTTTAACTTAGGTCTTTTACAATACATTTGTTCATATTTGGTACTGCTTTTTTTAGTTTTTTAGTCAGGAATATTAACAACTTTTTTCTGTCCTATTTTTGTATGTAATGAAGGACTACTACTATCTCCTTTTATTTTTGTAAGCCGTCATTAGTTTCATAATCTAATTTTCTCCTCTGTGTCGCATCTTTTACATTCCTCACATGTAAATTAGTGTTGTTTATTTATTCAATATTGACAATTCCAAGTTTATACAATTTTGGAAAATTATCCGAAAATGAGATGACATATTTTTTTCAAACATCATATACAAATGAGTTCTCATTAAAGCATGATTATATACAACATTTTCAGGTTTAATATTAAAATATAAAGAAACAGCAAACGCAATGGCATATACACCACAATCAACAAAGTTTGGTTGTTGTTGTACTCTTAAAAAAAACCTACATTAGGTTTAAATGGATATAACCTCCATAAATATTCTCTTTGATCTTCATTTAAACAACCTTCATTAAGACTATCATAAACAAAAAGTTCATTTCCATCATAGTAAGTGCAAATCCAGTGACCCAAAAGTCGATTTCTACTAAACAATATTTGAATATGTGATTTATTCTTATTAATTGCTTTTATTTTATCTAATATTTCTAAATATCCTATAATTTGTTTTTGGAAACTACTACCTGATGCAAGTTCCAATAATTCCTGAAACATATACTTGTGATTGTCATTTAGTATTTCCCAATTACGAATAATATCCTAATCTTTATCATTTAAATTGAAATATCTCTTCTTTAACTGAGAACTCATTTTTCAAAAACAACTTTAAAAAAAAAAATAACAAAAAATGAATTTTTTATGACTCACGATCTAACTTTACAATGACCTCTTTATCCTACATGTCATCAAAGTATCTTTATATTTCAAGTCTTAATGCTTTTTTGTGTCTGTATCTCATATTTTTATCTTATATCTATTTATCTCATCTCATTATCTCATCTCTTTACCTGATCACTTGTTTAATGAATCCACAATCGCATTTTATGAACACTTTTAGCATTTCATAACAACAATAAATATATTAATACTATACACTTTCACATTAAACATATTTCTATTATAAACACTTAATAAAAAATACACAATAATTAGCATTATTCACTTCCACATTATACACACTCAAGTTTTATTCATTAATTACTTTCACTACCATACACTTCTATACCACGCATTATTGTATTTATCTCTCTTTTCGTTGAAGCTCGAAAATTTTTTCTCTTATTCGAAACCAATTATAGCACTCATTTTGCAAGGGTTGGCTTGAAAAACGATGGGCATTTAGTCTATTGTTTGTATTTAGAAAGAAAAATTTAAATTTTAAGAATATTTGAATAATGAGGTAAAATTTCAGAATTTAATTTAATTTCTCTCTTTTCATTAAAACTCGAAAATTTTTTCTCTTTTCCTAAAGCCATTGACCCTCATTATACAAGGGTTTGTTCGAAGGATAATGACACCCTGCAGGTAGTCTACTGTTTGTATTGTTACGTCTCGGAGTGAAATTCCGAAATTTTTTAAAAGGCTGGTTTTAGTGATCCGAAAGGCGTATGGGGTTACCATGAATTTTTCTTAAAGTTAATTTGAGAATTTAAATTTTACGAAATTTTGAAATAGGTTGAAATTTATAAAGTCAAAAAGAATTTTTATTTTTTAGAGGGCAGCGCGTGTCACCACTTTCCTCAAGTTTTAAGTCGAAGGAAAGTTCGATTTTTACTAACTATTTATATTTTACGCGAACTAACGTTTTGAGTGGATCACGAATGGGTATATAAAATCTTCACCTACCTTTGATAGTTGGCCTTGGTATCTCTGTTTGATGTCGAAATTGGATCAGATAATATATTCAACGATATATTCTCTGACGTTTAGTTGTCTTTTCTCCTTCAGCTGGTACTCTCTTTCGCAGTTTTGTAATGATTTGAAATTTAAAATTTTCGTTGAAATCAAAATAAGATGAGAAAAAGTTCTTTTATTTTTTTCTGAACTTCTTTGCTTGAAATCAATTAAATTGAATTTAAAAGTCTCTTGTTAATTGGAATTTTTCTTTTAAATTTAGATAGTCTTTAGAATAATTGATCATAAAAGTTCTTGAAATTTCTTTATATCTTTAATCCTATTGATCCTTAGGTTTGAATAATTCCTTTGGATCGGAGGAATTGGAGGCACTTAGGATCTTTTGAATCACAACACACAATTTCGCAATAAACAATATCCAGTTTATTTATCACATAAAAGAAAAAAAATCCTTTAAAATCATATAGATTGTTACAGAAAGTTCCACATTATTATAAAGTTATTGATCTCGCACTAATATAACAATTTCAAATTTGTTTAACACTTTCGGCGGTTAGAGACCAAAATTACAAATTAGACTTATTATTAAGACTGACGATTAACGACTAATTAGTAGGACCGATTATATTTAACTAAATGAAAAATTTCTTTCTCCCATTATCATCCCAGGAAACACCTAAACTTCCCCTTCTTTCGCACACATTCGGGCGGGGCTAATTCCCTATCCGTTATCTTTTCTCACACGTTTTCATATAATTAAATCTTTTGTATATCAATAATTATAAATTTTTATTCTAATATTTAATAATGAAATAATAATAGTGATAATAATAGATTATATTTAATTATTATTTAACTATAATCAGTATAATAAAATAAACATTATTTCACTGTTATTAGTTTGATAATATGAGATCATCAATAAATTTATTAAGGTACAAAAAGATTTTCAAAAGTGGATTCGAAAGTTTATAATATTTATTATTAAAACAATATATTTTCTTCAAAAGAAATTTTCAAATGTAATTGCTTGTTGGTACGCGAATTTCGTTGAGTCGATGGTTAGTCCGCTGTCGGAGTGTCTCGCGCTTGTTCACGCAACAAGTTCCAAAGATCCTATAATATTATTATATTTTTATTGTTTATTATTTTTATCAAAGTTCGATTCAAATCGATTCGTGAATTTAATAGTGGTTCGTGTCTAAAATTTTTTTTTATAAAAAGGTGTTGTGCCAAATTTTATTATTAAACAATTGGAAAATAAATAAAGTGTAATTAATAAAGCAATAAGTGGTGTAAAAAAAAAGAGGCTTAAATATTTTTTAAAAAGTGGAATGAAGTGAATTTTATTTAGTTGCCGAAATTTGGATTATCATCTAGACATCGAGTTGGGATAATTTGACTTTGGACTGCTTTGAAGGTAATGGAATCATTAGTATTTTTCTTTTGAGTATGTTGGTTTTTTCTTTTTTGATCGGGACTTATATTTTATTTGTTTAAAATTCATTTCTAAATTAAAATTTAAATGTGTAATCAATAATTTAAATTTTCGTTTGTTTATTATTATTGTTATTAGAATATTGATTGTAATTTGAATATTATCAGATTGTTATTAATAAATAATTTATTATTATTATTTGTTAAATTGGTTTAGTTATTTAGAAAAATTTTAATTTATTGGTTGGATTACTTTATGTTTCGAAATAATTCCGAGTTATTTTATTTGCGGGGCGGTTAGCTGCTTATCTTGCTAACCGTAATCGGACACCACATCCGTTTGGGCGTGTCAGTGTCTTGACCTTGAGAGGTTGGAGACAGCTATCTATCTCCATAATACGGTTACAAAATCTCAAAATAATATTTGATTTAATTCAGGATTACCTTAACTGAACTTAATTGTTTAATAGAGTTTATTTTTTTTTTGTACTTTCACTTTATTTATAATATTGTCATAATTTATTATTATTGTTATTAAATATCTATCATAGAATTTGTTATTAAATTTGTTATTAAAATTTATTATTAAATTTATCATTGAAATCGTTATTAAAAATTGTGTAAAATTTAGTTAATAAAATTATTATTAAAATTGTTATAACCATTTGTTGTTAAAATTGTTATTAACATTAATGTTGATTTTATTGTTTAAATTGTTATTAATATTTGTTATAAAACTTATTTCATAAAATAATTATTAAAATTTTATTGTTAAATAAATAATTTATAGTAATAATTTGTAATAATATTTATCATTATTAATACAAATATGAATCATTTAGTTTGGGACATCAAATTTTATTTATTCGCGTAATAATATTTCGATTTATTTCTTTGGTATGAAGAACGGAAATTCACGGAGTATTTTATTGCTGACATATGTAACTTTGAAAGACTGGAAACAGTTATCTTTTTAATGCAGTTACAAAATCTCGAAATAATATTTGATTTATTTCAGAATTATTTTAATTGAAATTAATTGTTTATTAGAGTTTATTTTTGTTTGTACTTTTACTTTATTTATATTATTGTCATAATTTATTATTATTGTTATTAAATATCTATCATAGAATTTTTTTTTTGCGTAGGATGTAAAAACCTGCCTTCAGGTACCCTGTAGCCCGTACTACAGGGTTATGCGGGGGTGGCGATGTTCTGCCGACCCGCTAAAAACACACCCTTATTGAGGGGACCTTAAGACCACTCCCGGCTAGCACTTTTTGCGCGTATCGCCATCGGGAGTGGTCTTATACCCCATTGCTGCCGCCGAAGCGACTTTCTCGGGTCCGCGGGACCTACTATCACTGACGGTCATGGAGGCCCTTAACGCACACAAGTTGAGTCAAGGGTCTCGACGAACTGTCAATTCGCTCTAAAAACGTTTCAAGAGGGAGAAAGCTTCCTCTATCCGCGTTTTTTTTGCGGTCTAGGTGGTCCTAAAGCGACTTCGCTTTAGGGCTTCTTCTTTTCTCGCCTGTTCCAAGATTTTCCTGAAACAGGAGCACTTCCCTGAACCTGCTTCATGGGACACCTCTGTCGTGCTCGGATCTTCCGAGCACAAAAAACAAACTGCCTCCTTGGTACACTCTGCACGAGAGTGGCCAGACTCCCCTCACTTGTAGCATGCGGAGGATCTGTCCACCTCCTTGCACTCAGCCTTTCTGTGGCCATACGCCAGACACCTGTGGCACCTGGTCACCATCAGCCTCCTTCGGACCTGGCAACTTAAAAAGCCTACTTTTAAACGTCCGACTTCTACCAATTTCTTGGCTTCTTCCTGCTCGGTGACCACGATGGCCAACTTTGCTCCTCGCCTGTTAGGTTTCAGGACCATCACCTGTCTCTTTTCTCGAGGTGTCTGCAACAGCTCCTTCTGATCCTCCGGGGTCCTGACGGTTCCAATGCCATTTACGGCTTCGGCGACCTTGGCCGCAAACGCCTTACAGTCTGAACCTCCTCCTAAACGTAGGAGAAGGTTTCCTTCCTTTGTGGGTCCAACGCTCACTACAGTCGCCTGACAAGAGCCAGGATCGACGTCCTTTCTGAGTTTGCCAAGGACAGAGGCATACGTCTGTCCCTGGCAGACTTGCACTACTAGCGTCGCCTTTTTAAGCCGCACTGTTTCAACTGTGACCTGAGGGGGTGGCACAGGCACTACCGGCTTCTTCTTCTTTTGTGGAGCCTTAACCTTTGGAGGAAGAGACTCTTCTTTTCTTTGCTACTTTGTCTGAGTCTCTTCTTTCGGGGGAGATCGCTCAGACGCGGCTCTTTTCTTTCTTTCGCATTCCAGGACAAGGTCAAGCCGACCTTCCTCTACCTGCTCAAGGCCCGTTTCAAATGTCCAAGCGGCCTCGTCAGCCTCTTCGTGTTTCATCCTTAATGCAGGAATCCATTGCTCGAATTTTCTCAATCCCGCTTGAATCTCCGCAGCTACGTTCTTTTGAACAGTAAGCTTCGCCAACATGATTTGAAGCTCACTTTCCATCTCTCCTATAATGTCGGCTTCCTCCGCTCGCAACTTTTTAAGCTTAGTCTTGTCTGCCTCACAAGTACTAAGCCCATAAGCTGTGGCGTTACTAAACGCGCTGCCACAGCTGCTTATGCTTGCTGCACTTCCTCTTCTTGATCTTTGCAGGTCCTCCACAATTAAGTACGGTGGACCTGCGCTAGCGTCCTTCCTGCCAGCATTACTCGATGACCTCGAGTAACCTCCCGCGTTTTCTGAGCGCCTTTCTTCGTCGTTTAATTTAAAATTGAAACCTTCCATGTAATTCCCACGAGCCTTGGAGAAAAAACGGTCCACCCACACAGAGCTCCGATGTGTAGGTAAGGCATTGAATCACTAGGAGGGCGCCCGGTATCCTAGGACCACAGCTCGCGACACCTCCGAGCGTGACACTGACGACGACAGTGCGTCCGCCGCCCAGGCCCCCGGCATCAGCAACCGACGCCTGCACTTTACAGACGTCAAATTAAAGAGCACGTAGGTTGGGTGACGTTCGCACCATCCCCAGCAGCACCACGACCGGATTTTTTGACCCAGGTGCCATCCATCCATCGGCACGGTGTAAGAACCTTGGATTGGGGGTGTCGTTGGTCAGATCGGACAGACAACCGGTCCAAAGGACGCCAACACTAGATCGAGACTACTCTACACTAACTTAGAAAAACCAAGAAGGCAGGAGTGTCCTATTTCTCCCAGAAACCATGTCGTCCACAGCTGATAAGGATGGTTAGCACCCATTTGGAATCTGAATTAACATCATCCGCACAGGATAGCTAGTGCACAGGTTCGAAAAACGGCGGCTACCCGAATTAACGGGGTCCCGTTCATTCCCCTGTGCCCAAACTCGCCAGACATCGGGATCAATGAGTTCTGGGAGGAGCCGAACAGCTCGTCCAGTGATGGCGTCCGAAGGACAAGCGCCTGGCCGGTCCTAAGCCCCCTCACCACGACAAGGTGACACCACGAGGGGGATAGAATTTGTTATTAAATTTGTTATTAAAATTTATTATTAAATTTATCATTGAAATCATTATTGAAAATTGTTTAAAATTTAGTTAATAAAATTATTATTAAAATTGTTATAACCATTTGTTGTTAAAATTGTTATTAACATTATTGTTGATTTTATTATTTAAATTGTTATTAATATTTGTTATAAAACTTATTTCATAAAATAATTATTAAAATTTTATTGTTAAATAAATAATTTATAGTAATAATTTGTAATAATATTTATCATTATTAATACAAATATAAATCATTTAGTTTAGAACATCGAATTTTATTTATTCACGAAATAATATTTCGATTTATTTCTTTGGTATGAAGAACGGAAATTCACGGAGTATTTTATTGCTGACATATGTAACTTTGAAAGACTGGAAACAGTTATCTTTTTAATGCAGTTACAAAATCTCGAAATAATATTTGATTTATTTCAGAATTATTTTAATTGAAATTAATTGTTTATTAGAGTTTATTTTTGTTTGTACTTTTACTTTATTTATAATATTGTCATAATTTATTATTATTGTTATTAAATATCTATCATAGAATTTGTTATTAAATTTGTTATTAAATTTTATTATTAAATTTATCATTGAAATCATTATTGAAAATTGTTTAAAATTTAGTTAATAAAATTATTATTAAAATTGTTATAACCATTTGTTGTGAAAATTGTTATTAACATTATTGTTGATTTTATTATTTAAGTTGTTATCAAAATTTATTGTTTAAATAATTATTGAAACAGTTGTTAAAGTTTATTTGTAAAATTTATTATTTAATTTGTTCTAACTATTATTTTGGACACTTTTCGTAATGTTAAGTATTTTTGAAATTAATTTGATTTTGAACTCTGACAAAATTGTTCTCACGTATATATATTGCATTTTGTTCGAGAATTGAAATTTGTTTCGATGTTATGCTGATATATTGATGATAGTGTTTAGTGAAATAATATTTATTATTTATTCAGCGTTGTAATATGTAGTATCAACACAAATGGCACGCGATTCTTATCTTAAGGAATGTCGAGGTAAATCTGTCGGGTGTTTATACATATCTATCTCGTGGTTATCATAAGCACAGTGGCACGCGACTCGAGTTTGAGATAATGAATTTATTTATCTCGACGTGCGCCAGTTAGAAATATTTCCTGTTTCTCTTGTTTCAATATTAAAGAGGAACATACATTCATTCAATTCAGACATACATATTTTCATTCTTTATTAACATATATGATTAGTTATATATATATATATATTTATTATTGTATAATAATAATTTTGGAATAATTTTCCTCACAATGGACGATAATATTACATCATTTGATTGGTGTTCATGTGTATTTCGAGCGATTTAATTTATTTTATTAATTCGAGATAATTATTTTTTATATGGTTCTTTTTGGTATGCCTTGCCAAAATTTATTTGTAGGATCAAACTAATTATTTATCAACTTGGAATTTGAATGTGAAATTATTAATGTTTGGTAATAAATTTTTCTTTTTAGCAAAAATTTTTACCAGACATAACATATTAAGAAATAAAATTTAAATTTCAAGGTAATTTGTATAATGAGCTGAGAGTTTCCTTTTCCGTAAACTTTTAACAAATACCTGCTCTCTCTAACCAAGGAACCAGGTATAAAAGTATCCTTTTTCGTTAACTGTTAACGCTTTTCGTTAACTTTTAACGCTTACCTTTAGTAATCGTTTCTTATATAGGAAAGTCAAACCTCCTAATAGCGGATACCTCCGTAAACGGACAATTTTCTCTTGCACCGTCGGTGTGCACTATAGGGAGGTTTTACTGTACATATTTTTTAGATCCAACTAAAAAATATTTAAACGAAGTAAATATTTATCAAATAATTTGAATTAATTGAGTCAAATAATTTTTTTCAGTGTATAAAATCATTAGAAAGAAAATAATATTATTTAAATAACACTTACAGTGATCAGAATAAATATTTTGCCACGTTTGTGTTTTATAATTCTATAAAATTTTAGAATTTTGTCCTGAGAAATAACCTTAGATACTTGATAAACAATTGAATGATACATTGTATTCATGAACGAAATTACCCAACAAATATAAAATATTTTTTTTAAACTGACTTTTTTCAAAATCTATTCAACTTTTCAGTAATTTTACATTTGCTAAATCATGTCAGGGTTATAGGAAATAAGATTATTACATGATTTTAACATAAAATATTTTAAATATAGATTCCACAAACGACTTTTACACACTACTTGCTCAATGAGCAAAATAGACATATTTCAATAAATATTATTTTTATTAAAACTTGACTATAATTCTGTTTTAAAATAACTTTGAGACATAGTTTGATACTTTTCTCAACATTCGCAATTGCAAATTTTTTATTTTTCTTCCTAGAAATAACAATAAATAAATTTTGAAAAAAAAGTTTCCACTGAGCGAAGTTACCCTACATGAGCGAAGTTAGCCTGTTTTACGGTATTTCAAAAAGAAGTATTCAATTCTTGAAGGTTCTAAAAAACTTTTAAAGTAGTATCTTAAATTTATAAATTATTGTTCTAAATTTATTATAATTGATTATAATTTATCGATTCCTAAGAGTATGAGCTACCACACTCGCCTTCGGCTCGTGTTGTAAACCTCGCACTCTAGGAATCGCCAAATTACCGCACTTGTATCATAATGTACTATTAAACCCCCTTTTTAAGAAATTCAACGAACTTAAATTTTTTGTATATTTTCTTGTTCATTGACAGTCTGACATTCAATAAATAAAAAAAATTTAAATAAACACGACATCACTACTTTTCTTGTATTGAAAATTGACCGCAACCTATATTTTTAAAAAGATATAGTAAATAGCATTGAAATTTATTACATCATTATAAGACACGTTAAAAACTGCTATAATGCTACGATGTTTTCTAAATTAACTTTATAAGGCAAATTGTATTTTTCAGACTCTGAATTCAAAGAAATCTCTTCCTGTGGGTAAATTATCAACAATTTTGCACAATGTGGCAAGTTATTTGGACTGTTTGCCCTTAGAAGCTGGTTTGGGACCTGGGATTATTACATGGAGTGGACTATTATCTCAATTTGAAGGATTCTTTCGGAAATTGGTAATGCTTTTATCAACAATTGAGGACATAACACCGGCTCTTAGAATAATGATATCAATCATGAAAGTGCCTGGAATACAACAATCAAAGGTACGTTAGAAAGTATTAACAAGTAATAATAAATACTAGATAAAGTGAAAACACATATTGACGGCATATCTTCTATTATATTAATGCGATACCGAGAAAACTTCGTTCATCGTCGTACACACTTCAAAGTTCACCTACTTTTTCCAATAGTCAACTTACAATAATGTTCATTTTACCATGTTATTATAGTTTGTAACAATGCGCACTGGCACTATTCGTGTCAAGCATGTTAAACTAAACATTTTTTCATATACAACATATTGTTGCACATGCGCAGTAGTGCACCACAGCTGTGTAAACGTGCGCACTACAAAACAAACATTTAACATGCGCAGTTGTTTTGTATTGCTGTTACACATGCGCAATGATGCACAGTGATAGTCACACATGTGCTCTAATTAAATTCAAAAATTACGCATGCGCAGTGCTGTACTTTACCAGATAAGTACATTTTCAGTACATATAGTATACTTTTTTTAATAAGTCTGCAGTAGAAATCCGTTTTATTATTGCGCATGCGTAACACTGTAGCATTGTAAGTTCACTTCCGCGAAAGTACTATTATGTAAAATATCGGTTAAAATTGGTTATTTCTATTATTATTGTAATTAATAACCAATAATAGAACAGCATATTCAAATTCAATCTTAATATTGAAATTTAAGAAATTTAATAAAAAAATATATATTATTGAATATAAAAACTAATAAAAACTTTAAAAATGTATTTAATTTTATTCTTTTTTTCTTTAAAATATTTATAAAATGTAACAAATTTTGATCTGAAAGTTTTCAATTTTTCATACTTTAAAAAACCATTTTCCAGGGGTACCGGGGGGGGGGGTTACAAATATTTAACATACTGTCAGAAAATCTTCCACATAATTAGTGTTTAAAAAAGTTTTGTAAAAATTTACTTATTTATTCAGAATAAAGAGTTTTAAAGTTCTCTCAATATTCATAAAATTGTACGTGGTAATCTTCTATTATATTAATGCGATACCGAGAAAACTTCGTTCATCGTCGTACACACTTCAAAGTTCACCTACTTTTTCCAATAGTCAACTTACAATAATGCTCATTTTACCATGTTATTATAGTTTGTAACAATGCGCACTGGCACTATTCGTGTCAAGCAAGTTAAACTGAACATTTTTTCATATACAACATATTGTTGCACATGCGCAGTAGCGCACCACAGCTGTGTAAACGTGCGCACTACAAAACAAACATTTCACATGCGCAGTTGTTTTGTATTGCTGTTACATATGCTCAATGATGCACTGTGATAGTCACACATGTACTCTAATGAAATTCAAAAATTACGCATGCGCAGTGTTTTTTTTTTTTAAGTCCAACGAAAATTAAAATTTTGTTTTTTTCCATGTGCTAAATGCTTTTTGTGCAATTTACTCTTTTAAATTATATGTTTTACGCAATGTATTGAACTTTTTTGTTTACACGTTTTTATATATTTTTTTATTTTAGAATATTTAAAATGTAATTTATATTCCATATTTTTACAACATCGCATGTCTTTTGTTCATAGAAAACTACTGCGCATACGTAACTTCCATAGAAACCTATTGCGCATTAGTATATACTTTACGCAATGTATATAACTTGTTTGTTAACTTGTTTCTCCATTTGCTTTGACAATTAAATTTTTTTACAGTAATTTTTCTTTGTTATTGTAACAACTGCTCATGTGTATTGTTTATAGGAAAGTACTGCGCATGCGTAACTACCTTTTGGAGCTTTTGCGCATGTATACGTATAGGTGATCAACGATGTGTCTATTAAAGTAAAAAGTTTTTCTAATTATTTCTATTACAATAATAAATATTTTTACATACAAGATTATGAAATTAGTTAAAATATTTTTAAGTATTCCTGTCTGTGAGAAACTTGATTAAATTTGTTTAATTTAGTTTAAAATATTTAACATTACTTTAAATAATTCTATAAAATTCAAAATAAACATTTATAACTATAATATTAATGACAAAAACAAATAAATAATTTCAAAAAATAACATAATAGATTAATTATAAATATATTAATTAATTATTTTTATAATTTATTATTAATTAATATTTAGTATTATTATCATTATTACTGGCAATATTTTTTAAAACAATATCTTTGAGAATACTATATGTTATTTTTAAAATAAAAAAAATAAAATTTTAAGAATTAATTTTATATTTCTAATAAAAATTTATTATTAATTATAAAAAATTTTAAAAATATGTGACGCGTTCTGAAGAAAGGGACCTAAGAAGGAAATTGGTTATTTTATAGGAGAGCGAAAACAAAAGTCGAGCACGCATGGGAATCTGTACAAATCGAGAGATTTAAATTGTTATAACTTAAAAAATATCCAATAAAAGCCTTTTCTGACTTCAGATAATGAAAAAGAAACCTTTAATAAAATTAAAACAACCATAAACCGAAAAACGATTTTTGGCTTCTTAGGTCCCTTTCTTCAGAACGCGTCCCATATATATTATTATTACATAATATATATTATAATTTACTACATTTTAAATTATTCAATTATCATATTCTTCTAAAAATAGGCCGCAACGACTTAAGGTGAAATAGAATGTATTGACCTAAAAAAAAATTATAGATAAATAATAATTAGTTAATAGAAAGAAAAAAAAAAGAAAAAGGGTACTAAACATATTTATAGATTTATATATATTTTTAAGAATACACAAAGTAAAGAAATATATAAAAGAAATAAAAAAACGAGCGAGCGTTAGCGAGCGAGAGTTGTTACGCTAGTCTTATATTATATTGAAACGAAGCCTTTGTCGTCAACAGATATAGTCGTTCAGTCGTTCTTCTCCTTCCACTTGGTTCATAACTTTTCCCTCTATGCAACTTTTAAAATAAATTCACCTATAATTTCTCCTAACTATTAACATATTAAAACGAAGACTTTGTCGTCAACAGATATAAGTCGTTCAGTCGTTCTTCCCTACCGATACAAAATCATTGGAAAATCATTGAAAGCTCATTGCATGAATAAGCTACCGGCGCATTGGGGTTTATATAGCTACTGAGGTAGAAGGGTCGCTATTGATATTCATGAGGGTCATAAATAAAAAAAGGGGATCCAATGCTTTTTGAATGAGCAAATGTTTCAAATACTCATTGAAAGCGCTTTGAAATGGGCCCAGCGACCAGTGATTTTGCCAGTGAGTTTTCCAATGATTTTGTATCGGTAGGGTTCCCCTTCCACTTGGTGCATAACTTTTCCCTCTAAGCAACTTTTAAAATAAATTCACCTATAATTTCTCCTAACTATTAACATTAATATGACTTAGGCACTTAAACAATTAATTATAGCAGTGTGTCATGATAGTGACACATGCGCAATTGATCAAAATGGTCCATTTCTATGCGCAGTTAATTAAGATTATTAATTCTTATGCGCACTTGATGATTATGTTTATGACTGTTATGATAATTCATAACATAATTAATATCAAACAAATTAATTAAACTTTATTTCGAATTTCCTCACTTGGAGAAAATTCGACTTTACACCCATTCGTTATTTTTCGAAATACGGAGGAAATAAACTCACTTTGGTGAAAATACTTATAAATTGCTAAAATCAAAGAACAGCAAATAAAAGACACATTTATTTATTAATGATAGAAGAAAAGAATGCATGAAATTTAATGCACACGTGAAAGATACAAGGAAATTTTAAGTTTACTCGTGATTTTCGGAGTGACTACTCTAGATTACGCTAGACTTAAATCAATGGCATGCGCCAATTTTTACAAGCGTCACGAAATATGTTATTGTTAAATAAACATTAGGCACTTGCAACCTTTTTCCAAGATTGAGTGGCAGGTATAATCGCAATTAATTTGATTAACTGATAAATTAATCAATTAATTTAATTAATTAGATTTGGACTTGTTAGGCGAAAGTAACGCGGAAATAGAAAATTTTGAAACGATATTGTTCGTGCTAAATTTATGTGAACGTTCCCAAAGCTTAACCTTTTTAATCTTTTACAATATCCTTCCTAAAAACCTCCCTTAAAGCCCTTAAAGAAAAGAAAAAGAGAATAAGTATTCAGTTCAGGCAATCATAAATTTGCAACTTGAGGCTGTTGCGTATGGTGTCATCGAACTCTTTTTAAATATAAAATAACTGCTGGTGTACGGATAACGAAACCTCGGTTTGGAAATTGCAAAAATGCAACGCCAAACAAAAAGGGGTTTTCAAGAAAAAAATATAGAGTTCAAGATACTCCAATAAGCAGTTAATAAGTTGTGAAATGGATGTGCCATTTCCGTCGATCTACCTGCAATACGCCGAAAGTGCAAAGCTGCAAAATTCACATTGAGCAATGGTTCAAAGTTCTAAATTTTATTGCCAATGAACTTACACATGGTCAATATCCCACCCAAAGAGTCCCAACGTTTCTATAAAAGTTAAGCACGAACAAAATAATGGCGCAGTACACATTTCGTTCGTACGGAAGTTCTGTTCTTCACAGAACAACACTCGAGTCGAAATATCGGGACCACGCCCGACCGCGAATTAAGTTCGGATTTGAAGGTCCACTACGAGATAGTGACCAAATTTCGAGCGGTCGATAAATAAAATTTGAAAACTTTCGCTTAATTAAAGTCCAGCGGCAAGCTAATTTTGGTGGAAATTCAAATATTGATTAAATTCAATTATTTAAATTTTTGTCAAACATTTGACCGGTCAGTCCGTACGCGTAGTGCCTGTCCGTCCAAGTTTGTTAGGAACCGCAAGTGCGTAATTGTGCGCGTTCAAAATAAAGACAATAGTGTCACAGAGGTGACACACACATCAAGAATCTTCTGCCCGTCGGAACCCAATCAATTGTATCAACACTTCACTGACTTCCGACGGTAAAATTAAGTTGTAGAGTGAGTAAGTAAACACTTCTGAATGTATCGTTCCATTTGTTTATTTTAAATAATTTTGAAATTGTTTCTAATTTTAAATTTAAATTCAATTGTTGTTTGTATGAGATATTTAGAATATGTTCAAGAATAAATTCAATTAAATAAAAAAGAAAGCTTTTAATTTTTACTCTTCTTTTTCTATTATCCCTGAATTCATTATGTCACTAATGTAAATTAATTTATCAAGATGGTTTTCACAGTCCGATTATTTATATAAAGAGGATAAACGATCCAGCAAAATTTAAACAAGGTCTATTGATCTTAGAAGCTTGGTGCCTCCGCAAACCAAAAAATAAAGGACCATCTCAAAAGTCGTTATTTCATTTAAAAGATTTTTAATTTTCGAACAGCTATTTTTCTTTTAAACATTAAATAAATTATTTTAGTTTGTTACAAGCTTCTGGTGGCAGCGGTGGGATCTTTCCTCACGCGACTGTCGGCCATCTTTCTTTTACTATTTACTAGCTTTGCTAATTAATGGTAAATGTTTAAAATTGTTTTTAATGTGACAGCAATGGCATTTTGAATGCCTTTCATTCAATGAACTATTCTAATATCTTCTCCCTACTTATTTTTCTAGTTTCTATGTTTTTTTATTAAATGATTTTTACATAATGTGGCACTTATTGTAAAAACTGTAATTTTTAATCTGAATTCATAATTTTTCCTATTGTTAAAAAATTTTTGTAACGAAATTTATTCCCACCATAGTGGAAAATATTCCAAAAAGGTCTTGCACATCAAAAATAAAGGCCAACAGGAAGTGCCAAACGGTTCGGGAAAATTTTCAAAATATTTCGAATATTTATTAAACAAGACAGGAAACTAAATTAAGAATAGAGCAGCAAGTAATGATAAAGTAAGTCGAGTCAAAGTATCGATTCAATTCGTTATTTTCTTTTATTCGCTGACTAAACTCAAGAATTCGTGGTTTAAAGAGGACAAAAAGGACGAGTCAAATCCTTAACCAACTAACCCAATTTTTATTATCATTTTAGTAAAAGGGAAACACACGACCATAACCTGAATTTTGACTCCATGAGTTTATCACAAAACAGGGTTAATTAAAACAATTCGTTTTAATTAACCATGGCTTTCTAGCTGTTGCAAATGCATACTTAGAACCTAGAAAACTCACTGCAATTTTGAGTAGAGATTATTAAGAAATTACTAAATTTCTTTATAATCCGGATCACTCGAAAGAGCTGGAATAGTACAGTCTCTTCTGTATGCAAATGCGTACGCGCAAAGTCTGCCATATCGTGGTAAAATCTTGAAATTAAAAATCCTATCCGTAACTTCACCAATTATGAGATTGTACAAAAATAGAGTTCTTGAAAACAAATCTTGTTATCAATAACACGACTCACTAGCTGTTGCTAACACAAAACCGAAAGGTTCGAAAACTCCTCTGCGATTTCGAGTAAAGACTATAAGAAAAATTACATCCTAATTTTCTTTTAATCTTATTTGCTTGGAAAAGCTGGATTAGTAGAACTAATCGAAATTTGGTATGCGTACGCGCAAGGTGCGTTACTAGTATAACAATTAATCATTTGAGAAAGTTATACAACCTTGGCAGTGATCATAACCATGGCTTTCTAGCTGTTGCAAGTGCGTACTAGAAAACTAGAAAATTCACTGCAATTTTGAGTAGAGATTATTAAGAAACTATTAATTTCTTTATAATCCGGATCACTCGAAAGAGCTGGAATAGTACAGTCTTCTCTGTGTGCAAATGCGTACGCGCGAAGTCTGCCATATTATGGTAAAGTTTTAAAATCAAAAATCCTTTCACAACTTTACTAGTTACTAAATTGTTACAAAAACAATGTTCTTGAAAACAGATTTTTGTTCTTATGAACTACAACTCACTAGCTGTTGCTAACACAAAATTGAGAAGTTCGAAAAACTCCTCTGCGATTTCGAGTTAAGACTATAAGAAAAATTATATTCTAATTTTCTTTTAATCTTACCTGCTTGGAAAAGCTGGAGTAATACAACTTATCAATATTTGGTATGCGTACGCGCAAAGTTTGTTGCCAGTGTAACAATTCGTAACTTGAGAAAGTAACACTACCTTTTCAAAAACCGTTTCTAAAGTTCCTTTTTCTCAAAATGTCTTGTCAAAATGTCTTGCGAACTACTTCCGGGCGAACCCCCGTATAAGAAAAAGAAAAGATCAGGCAGAAAACATACCCGAAAGGAAACAGTGCCTGCTCCCGAACTTTTAGAGAACCTTCAACTCCCAGAACTTCAAGAAAATATTGAATTTCCAGAATTTCACGAGAATATTAAACTTCCAGAATTTCACGAAAATATTGAACTTCCAGAATTTCACGAAAATATTGAACTTCCAGAATTTCACGAAAATATTGAACTTCCAGAATTTCACGAAAATATTAAACTTCCGGCAGATCAAGAGGTTCCAGAAATTCTCGAATCTTCCGAAGATCCTGAAATTCGAAAAATCCCATCCTACTCCCAAATCTACTATAACCTCACTAAACCACAAATAAAGGTTCGTCCAGTCTGCACGGTTTTACCTAGACGTAAACCTTCTGTTCCTCGACGTGCACCGGAAGCAATACCAGAACGTGCACCGGAAGTAGTACCGGAAGTACCGGCTGGATACGTAGAAAGTGACCTAGACGCAGACGTTGCCTGGGCAGTGCAACAGATAGCTCTCCTATACTCATTGGTTAAAAATTTTCGACAGCTTAGTCTAAAATAGATTCTAGATCAATGACACCTGATTGGATAAACGTCCCTTTAGATAATTCGGTCGAACAATTAGTACAACTCGAACAAAGGCTTGTAAGTGCAATCAATAAGAGCACTGACCTAACTCAATGTAACACTAACCTAGATTTAAAAATCCGGTTCTTGCAGAAAAAATCCGAGCTTTATTTTTATTTAATTAAAATCATCCACGATCAAACTACGCGAGTAAAAACGTCCGTTTCTGATCTTGAGGAAATGATGCGCAGCTTAAGATTAAATTAAATTTTCTGACCAACCGCAATGAAATCTAGTTGAAAATTTTCCCTGACCTTTGGACTATTCTCGCTTTGCTAGCTTGCAGGAATATTCCGCGGTGGCGAAAAATTGACTTACTAATATAAAAGAACAAGGTGCAAACCACAATTGGTTCTAGTTTTTAAGATCAATTTTGTTGCTAATTTAACAAGATGCCAAACGACCACAATCAAAGTCGAAATGTCGGGGTACAGATGGAAGGCGAATTCGCCAATTTATCTGGCCCTAACCAGAATCAGGACACAACAGCCGCCATGGCTTCTGTCCTTGCGTGTATGACCTTACAACAGAGTACCTAGCACATACCTCCTTTTGATGGGCGAAATCCCCCCCTCAAGGAATTTTTACAAGATGTAACCAACGGTGCCGTTTTTATCACCGAGGCCACTGAACCGGGTTTTGTTAAAGCTGTCCTTAGTAAGTTAAAAGGCGCGGCACGCGAAAGTGTTCGAAATAAGCGTTTCGATCATGTCAATGAACTAATTTTACATCTAAAGAAACGATTTGCATCAACCAAGAAATACCAATGGTATTTCAAGAGTATCATGACTATTAGATTAAAACAAACCGAAACTGTTAGTGACTATATCGATCGCTTACAAGGACTAATAAGCGGCGCCAAGCACGCCCTTGAAGCGAAGTACAATAAGAAGTACGTGCCTGTGGGATCAGGATCGCGACCGGAAGTAACAGAAAGCGAGATCATAATGCAGCCCATTATCGATTGTGCCCTCGAATCTTTCATCAGAGGATTACCGGAAGAAATGTCAACCTTTGTCGATACCAGAAACCCGGTAGACCTTGAGGAAGCATTCGAGGACGCCCTTTGCGCAGAAGAACGCCAAAGATATACGGATAGGTCAAAGGGCTCTTCGTATCATATTTTAAGGTCAGAAGAAAGACCTCGATCTCCCAGTCCATTCACTAGGCAAGCAGAAAAATCAGCCCCTAACGAAAGACGAAGATTAGATAGTGACAGAGAACCCACTTCTATTAGACCTTCGCGAAACCCTTCTAATGATGTTTTGCAATTCACCCCCGAACAACTAGCCTCGTTTTATCGGTCGATGATGCCTCAATTTGCTCCACCGATGCCGTATGCACCTCCTGTCCCCTCAGATGCCGTACCAGCCACCCCCGATACAACAAACGTCTACCCCTTATCAGCAGGGCAACTATCCAAGACAAAATTCGGGGTTTAGGCCAAGTCACACCCCTCCACGCTCAGCGTCCCCAGGACCACAAGCAAATCAAAATTTACAACAAGGTAGTTTAAACTACCAACAGACTCGACGTTCCGACGCGATGGCGAGTCCTCTTCCCCAGCGTCAGAAGAACGTCCACTTCTCGGAGGATTCGGTAGGGTCCTTAGAGCAGGAACCCAGGCCGAGGACTCCCCAGTAGTCAGATTGGCTGCACCCGAATTTCGAGAACTAAAGGCCAATTTTCTTGTAGATCCGGGATCTGACACAAACTTGATTAAACTATGCGCCTTGAAACCCGAGCTCATACTCACAAGAACTAAATTCGCCGAGATTGCCGGGATTACAAATCATACCGTGAAAACCTTAGGGACTGTCAACATCACGCTATCGAACACCCCAGTCGAGTTTTATGTAGTTCGAAACAACTTCCCTATTTCCGCCCACGGTATTCTAGGACGACCATACCTACGAAAAGAGCAAGCCCAAATATCCTTTAGGCACAACGCTCTCATTACAATAAGCGATCCAATAACACCCATCCCTTTCATTGACCTGGAGTCCTTAAGAGCAAGGGAAGGGCTTAAGTCCGACATAAAACCCTTCGCGCGGATCCTCCGCATCAAGGCAAGGAGCAGAAGACCAATCGCAATTGATGTAACTAACCCGGAAATTGCGGAAGGATATCTTCCTCGAATGCAGACTCCTAAGGGCATCTATCTAGGAGAGTCTGTAGTCTCTAGTAGAGATGGTGTCTGCCATGCCATGGCAATCAATACAACCGAGGACGATATCGACGTACACGTGGCCCCGCAAGAATTGATTCCGTTCGATTTCTGCAAATTCCCTGGTGAAGAGTTGTCTGACTCTGAACCAGAGAATTCGCCAACGGAAAGTGATTACCATAACCGGGTTAAAAGGGTTAAGAGTGCATTGCACACTTCTCATCTAAATTCAGAAGAAAAGGAAATGGTGGATCGATGGGCAGAAGACTACCCTGATATTTTTCACCTAAACGGAGAAATGCTGACGTGTACTCACCTGATACAACATCGAATCCCAACTACTGACGATAAGGTGATCAGAAAGAAACAATATAGATCACCCAACGAGGCCCTTGAGCAAATAGATGCTCAACTACTTAAGCAATTAAATAGCGGAATAATCGGTCATTCAAACTCGGATTACAATTCACCACTTTTAATAGTGCCAAAAAAACTCGATGCTTCCAGCGAAAAGAAGTGGAGAGTTGTAATTGATTATCGAGCATTAAACGAAAAGGTAATAGGTGATGCTTTCCCACTTCCTAACATCAGTGCCATCTTTGATAGGCTCGGGAATGCGAAATACTTTACCGTTTTCGATTTTGCCAGTGGATTTCACCAAGTTGAGACCCACCCGGATGACAGGCACAAAACTGCCTTTTCATCTCGCAATGGTCATTTCGAATATCGAAGAATGCCGATGGGTATCAAAAATGCCCCTCCCACCTTTCAACGATTACTTAAGAGTGTGCTGAGTGCGATGCTAGATACCGAAGCATTCGTGTATCTTGACGATATCGTCATTCACTCGGACACTCTTGAAGAACACGACAAACGATCCAGGCGGCTTTTTAATCGACTCCGTGAAGCAAACTTGAAATTGCAACCTGATAAGTGTGATTTTCTAAGGACGGAAGTGGCCTATCTCGGCCACATAATCAGCGGCAATGGTGTTAAACCAAATCCGGATAAAATCAAGGCCATCAAGAATTTTCCTCAGCCAAAAACTCAGAAGGAAATTCGAAGTTTTCTTGGCCTTTCCGGTTACTACCGCCGATTTATTAATGGTTTCGCCGAATTAGCAAAACCACTGTCCGACTTGCTAAAGAAGGATGTCGAATGGAATTGGGGTAAACCACAACAAGAAAGTTTCTCAAAACTTAGGAAATACCTCTGCCGCAAACCAATCCTTCAGTATCCAAATTTTAAAGAAAAGTTTAAACTGACAACCGACGCCTCTGAGTATGCTGTTGGGGCAATGCTGACCCAAGAAAAGAATGGGGTAGATTTTCCCATTGCATACTACTCAAAGGTGTTGAATGCAAATGAGAATCAATATCCAAAGGCCGAAAAGGAATGCCTCGCCGCCCTATACGCAGTCGAAAATTTTAGACCCTATCTCTATGGTCGAGAATTTACCTTGGCATGCGATTTCGAGCCCGTCCACTGGATATCCTACATAGATAATCCCGGAGTGAGGCTTTCAAGATGGCGGCTGAGACTCCAAGACTATCTTTATAAGTTTGAGTACAAGCCAGGTAAAATTAATCGGATTGTAGAAGCTTTATCTAACAATCCCGTGAACGACGATCAAAAGAATGGGGATAAAAATCTTCCTTCGGAAACGGAGTGGACCGACTGTTCTGACGACCTTGAGGACCACAGTGTACAAGACCCTGCCCTCAAAGAAGATGCGGAAGTAAAACAATTAAGGGCTCTCCCCATAACCAGTTCTTCTTCCCGGAAGAAAACCGAAAAGGATAGTGCGGAAACAGATCCTACCAAACCAACGAAGGCTAAAAAGGACATCCCAATGAAATCAGGGTCCACTAGACCTCTCACGCGTTCACAGTGCTTAAGGGAAGGGAAAACCTTCCTGAGGCCAATACCTGCATTTAAGATTCCCACGATCCCAGTTCCGAAGATTGCAAAGAAACAACCGTCGACATTGTTATCTTCACGCCCTGGTAAGTCCTCGGGAACCTTGGAAAAAAATATTGCGGCTAAGGAAAAATTAAAAACTGTCCTTAAAAAGACCAAAGTTGTTCCTTCAACTGCTACGCCCACTCGCGCAGATGGCTCCCCTGTCCCTGGACCATCCTCTAAGCTAGAGGACATCGTCCCTAAACCCAGAGGAAGACCCAAGGGGACTACCAAACCCAAAGAACCTGACGGAGATGACCCTTATATCCCACCTACTGAGAAGACGAATCCTGATCCGAACGTCAGCTGTATAGCTCAACGACTAAGGAAACGTGATGCTGTACTTTCTACACAGGATGCAGGTTCCCAACCAGCAAGCCCTTCTTCATCATTGGATGACAGTCACTCTGGAAGTGATGCGGTCGAAGATTCTGATCCCCCAGTGTTCCTCCCAGTCCTGTGCGTAAGGCCACTCCCTCCCCTAAAACATTTTTAGCCACAGCATACCCTCTGGTCCTTGGATTGCTCCATCACCAACACCATACACAGACGTTTATGTAGGTGGCTGGAATTCATCAACTAAGAATCAAAACGGATTCAAAAGTCCTAGTGCAAGGAATAACGGAGTGGGTGCCAAATTGGCAGCAAAACGAATGGAAAACTAACGACAACAAACCTGTTAAAAATCAGAAAGCCTATGAGAGATTGATAGAGGCCCTAAAACATGTAGATGTTGTTTGGGAACACGTCCCTGGTCACGAAGGGATTAATGGGAACGAAAATGCCGACCGACTGGCAAGAGAAGGAGCCCTTTTAGAACCGCCCTCAGAATCATCCTCATCGGAATCATCAGACGAAGAACCCGCGCCAGAACTCCCCTTAGATGAGATAATCGTCACTGGAGCCTCCCTCGCCCCTGACAGTGATGAATCTTCCGGTGATGAAGGCTTAGTGGATCCCGTTAGCCCCAGAGAGGACAGCCTCAATCAATCTTTCAAAAGGTTTGAAGAGACCCTAATTAGAAAAGGAATAAACCCTTCTGACCTTTCTAACCAGACTCTAGCATGGGACCACGAAGGACTCGATCAAACCCTAAGACGACCCTGTGTATCTGAAAGAGAAAGCGACGAGGAGTACCTCAATTGTTTAGAAACCCTAGATCCATGCACAGAACACGACGATTACTTATTCTCCATGAGGGTGAATGAGTTCCTCCGAAAATTTAATGAGGAACGTTCCACAAGCCCAAGAGCTGAAGGGCTATCAACCTCCACTAGGGAAGTTGTTCCACCAGTAATAGGTGCCACAAAAAGCACCCCTAAAACTAGTCCCCAACCCTCAAAGGGAAGAAAAAGCACTGTTCGCTTCATGGATGTTCCTGAAATCTTGGAGGAAAATGAAGAAGCATCCCCAAGATTACCAGCATCAACACCTGGACCATGGTCACCCATCCCAGGTGCACAATCGACCCCCTTCCCAGAATCCAAAGACAATAATGAAGAACGGATGGGAGAAAGTGTTAAACGAAAAGTGAATATTGCGCCTCGAAGATTACAACCCAGTGATACAGTGAAGTGCGCGCCCCCTGTGAGTTCGTTAATAAACATAGACGTCCCTTTTTGTGATCTTTCTTCATCCCCCTTCTCCCCTGAGCTATCGGACACCGAAATTCATGCTCCAAAAACTAGTCATGATACTGCAGGCGCGATAGCAAACGTTGTACATCAATGGACTGAACCCTTGACATATAAGAAAGACAATTATGCACATTTTATTTCAGAAGATTGCGAACCGGTGGATTCAATAGCCAAACTATTAATAGCCACCAAGAAAATCGATTTTCAAGACATTCGCGACAGTAAACCAATTAAAGGGCAAGTTTACGTCACTCTAAATGGCCGCTACAAGGTGTACTCTATTGTAGTTAAAAGACGACACTTTGACGAGCTCGATTGGAGAGACGTAATTCAAGGGCTAAAAAACTTACAGTACGCTCTTACCCTTGACAACCAAAAACATTGCAGAATGGCTAACTCCGGTGACCTGCTAGGGGCGCTCCCCCAAAACAAAATGGCGGAGCTTGTAGCAGGAATATTCCGCGATGGCGATATAAATATCACCCTATGCCACGGAAAAATCGAGTCCCCTCCTGTAGAAATACGACCAAAAATAATCGCTGAATTTCGCAGCAGCCTAATAGGGGGACATAAGGGAAATACAAAGACCTATCGAAGAATTAGGGAACGATACTATTGGCCTAGGATGCGAAATGAAGTTACTGAGTTTATTCGAAAATGCAAGAGTTGCTTTGAGAATAAACTCGCCAGAGCCCGAACTCGCGAACCTATGCTAATAACGGACACCCCAGCATGCCCTTTTGACAAAGTGTCCTTGGACCACCCCAAACGGCAACCGCCACATTTTGACAATGCAAGACAATTTTAGTAAATATTGCATAGCAGTCCCAATACCCGACATTAGGACCACCACGATCGCGCATGCCGTTGCAACCCATTTATTTGTATTGCATGGTGCCCCACGGTGCGTGTTGACAGATAGAGGGGGAAGCTTCATAAGCTCGTTAATGCGAAAACTCGAAAATATTTTTGCAGTAAAACAATTAACCACTTCAGGCTACCGACCCCAAACCAATGGAGCTTTAGAAAGAAGTCACAATGAACTAACGGATTATATTAAACACTATGCGGAGGACTTTGACGATTGGGATCGTCTGCTCCCCTTCGCCATGTTTAATTATAATACTTCCGTTCATGAGGCCACCAACTTTACTCCATTCGAATTGGCCTTCGGAAGGGTCGCTCGAATTCCGAGTTTTTTACCCTTGGGCCCTGACTTGGAGACGTATGGGTCCTACCTCAAGGATTTCATTACAAGAATGCATGAGCTACCTGGGTTTTAACTTCAATAAAATAAAATAAACTGACTTAAATATTTGCCAGTAATATTCAATAACTAAAGAAAATTTAAAACACATGATGGATATTAAAAGTGATAAACCATTCAACGTTATATGATTATAGGATGAACGGATTATTGGTCGTAAATTGTCTTATAATTGTATATGAAAAAAAAATAGAAACCCTAAAAAATTATAATGGTTTTTAATTTTAAATTCTATATCTATATAAATTATTCAGAAAGAAAAAGAAAAAAAAATCATTATAATTCTTAATAACAAATAACATTTTTTTTTAGAAACAATTCAAATGAAAAATTAAGAAAATAAAAAGGGGCATGAAAAAGCTTATTAATAATCCCAATACGGCGTATTAATGTTATTTAATTTTGTTAGTACATTAATCAACAGAAGAATTTTATTTAATTAAGTTAAACATTTAGTGGCAAACTCGTTTTACCACAGTATTATATTATTGCCTTTTACTGTTTTATTGTTTATTAATGAATTATGTTGCCTTATGCAAACGATAAAGTGTATGCTGAATAAATGTTTAAATACGTATGAATGTGTGTAAGGTTATGTGGGCACAAAATGTACACCAAATTGTACAGATGATGTACGAATGTTTAGAATCTACTTAGAATGAAGAACATAAGAAGCATGGTGGCTGCCAGTACTGGCGTCGCGCTCTCTCGTACCACGCCTATACTGGGTCATATAAGCATAAAAAGCGCTAGAATTCAACGTTTTTATCCGCAATTGCGTATGCATACGCACGCATGTAAGTCTAGGCAAATAATTGTAAAAATTTTAAAATGTTCAAAGCATCAAAATTTCTATATTTTGCAAAAATTTATTGACAATCACGACACTTTATCTTTTACATCTGAACGGATTGAGAACGACCAATTGATTGAACTTAATCAGCTATTAACCGATAATTATTGTTATTATTATTAACCTTATCTAATTTTCGAAAAGACTATCTTTAAATGATGAAGGAATAGTTGATATTCTAAGAAAGAACTCTGACATTAACAAACTCGACAAAGTTTTGTTGCTTTTGTTATTTCTTGTTAATAACTAATCAGAAGCCACAAAGTCAATAATAGTTAGGTATTCTCAAGGATAGTCCAGATCTGGAAGATAGCGAATACATTTGTAAAATCAATTGTTAAAAATTAAAACGGAAAAAGCGACAAAAAGACAAGACTCGCCTGCCAGTACTGGCGGCACACAGTTTCGTGTTATGCCTATACTGGGACGTATAAAGCGCAAAATTATGCGCATATATGAATTCTTTCGAACAAATCTTTGTAATATAAGTAGATTAAGTAACGATATAAGAATAATAAAGGGTACTTAGGATTAAAAGATCTATATCAATCCGAAAAACACGAGTGTCGTATATTTTCACATAGAATTTATTTCCACCGCAACGAGTTTTCGGGGACGAAAACGGGAATATTCACGGCGGTTTGTTATGATAATTCATAACATAATTAATATTAAAACAAATTAATTAAACTTTATTTCGAACTTCCTCATTTGGAGATAAACGATCCCGCAAAATTTAAACAAGGTCTATTGATCTTGGAAGCTTGGTGCCTCCGCAAACCAAAAAATAAAGGACCATCTCAAAAGTCGTTATTTCATTTAAAAGCTTTTTAATTTTCGAACAGCTATTTTTCTTTTAAACATTAAATAAATTATTTTAGTTTGTTACAATGACTCATGCGCACTAGATGTATATGGCAATTACACATGCGCAGTCCCTCGCGGTCTAATTTACCGAGATTCGACCGAGTTCAGTCGCTTTCGGTCGCTTTCGGTCGCATTCAACATTTTGATGTTTAATAATGAAAAATGACAAAATGAACTATTTGTTATGATAAATTAATATTTGTAGAATAGATTCGTGTAATAATTGAGATTTATTAAATGTTAAATAATTAATAATTCCAAAATAAACCCTACTCCAAAGTGTGCCTGTTTTGTCCTTTGTCAGAAAATAAGTCATAAACGAAAAATTGAACTAAAAAGCAATAATTATCAAAATATATGCAATTATTAATAAAGTAAGTAAAGATTCCGAGAGTTAATTGATAATAATTCACAAAAAAAAAACAAGAGATTATTTAAATTTTGCGATTCAGGATATTTCTGCTGGAGCATTAACATAGACAACTTGACAACCAATCAGAGGAGATCACGTGCTTCTCGCACCAAATTCAAATTACTCCATTTGACTGAAGTAAACAAAATTATATTTTCAATATTACAAATCAATTCATTAATTATTATCAACATTAGTAAAAGCCAACCAACTTAATTTCTCAAGACCGAAAGTTAATAACCTCCAAAAACCACCCCCAAAGATATAATAAAAAATAAATGTAACAAAATTTATCATATTCAAAAAAAAATTATAATGAAATTCTAAAAACATGGAAAGTCCTCAGGAATATGCCCCCTAATTTTCACAATTTACAAAATTAATTATCAAACTCCTCGAAACCACCCCTCAGGAGAAAAGCAAAAAAATATACAAGCAAAAAAAACAAAAAAATTATAATTCAGTTCTAAAATGATGAAACATACTGTCATGGATGACAGTTGGGAAAAGGATAAATTTAGAAAAATATAATAAATCAGAAATCTAAGTTCGTTAATCCTTATAGTAAATAAGTATATTAAATAAAATGGAAATCATTATATTATAATTAATCATAATTATATATTATATATTCTAATTGGAGGTCAATATACTCCACAATATGTTATATGAAATATTTTACTTTAAATTCCGCATTGCAAAATTACTAAATGAACAGAAATATTGCAGCAACCATATAAAATAGTACGTGTGAGCGCCGATGTATGGCGAACACACCCAAGCATACACATATAAATAAAAAAAATTAATTATAAACACTAATTGATACATAATAAAAGTATAAATTTTAGAAGACTTTAAGAAAACTTAATAAGTTCAAAAAATTATACAGCGATGTTTCCACAAAAATGTTTTCCTTGTTTCTTTTTTTTAATTAAGAGAACGTGTTATCGAGTGAAACATTGGAATTCTAGACGTTGCTAACATTAATGGGTTATATACACTTAAGGGGCTCAAAAAAGGCGATTTTTCAATAATTTTTCCTAAGAATACTTTTTAATTTTTAAAAATAATTTTTAAAAAGGAGCAAGAAAAAACGAAGTCATTTGGACAAAGTTGTTTAATGTTTAAAATATGTGACTGTCCATGAGAAAACGTGCATTAGCTCCCAAACGTCAACTTTACAGGGTGAGCGTTTAAAGTTGCAGCAATGCATTGAAGCCAATGTAACGTGCCTACGCTTCTTGCTTGATTACACCAAAATTTCTTTTAAACAACAATTTTTTATTTTTGGGAATGAAAGAGCAAATAAAGATTTGTTAGTTGGCATTAAAAAACCAAAATTTATTTTTTGGAGCTAATTCACGTTTTTACATGGACAGTCACTTATGTACTTTAACGTTTCGAAATCTAGATGATTTTTTCTTCAGGGAGTCTGCCAATTAAATAAAATAAAAATTCATCAAAGAGAGACAATATACATAATAATAACGATGACAAAAAGAAAAATCTTATACCAAGTTAAAAAAAAATTCTTCCTTTGATAATTTCCTGAGATATTATTCGTCAAAAATCCGCATATACATATATATGATGCATTTCACGTCAACTGTCCAGCCAAAAAAAAAATTTTGTTTAATCCTTTCCCAATTTTTGTTATCAGTTGTCTTATAGGTAAGTAATTTATCAGCCAAATATTTTTGGATTATATAAAAAATTGCCCGAGAGGGAGGGGGTTAAAGTTTTGAACTTTTTGTTAAGACGCTCTCATTTGTTTATTTATTGAGTTTAAAAAAAATGATAAAAAAAATTTTTGGTACATGATTTTTCTAGATTTTTTCATCATCTTTCGATTGGCGTGGTTTATTTAAAATTATTTTTTTATTTTGACCAAAATTTTTGAAAATTAAAAATAAATTTCACTTTTTTTCGTCTTCGGGCTCGTTTTATTTTTTTTATTTTATTTTCAAAAGAAGGCCGAGATTTTTCCTACAAAATATGTTATTTTCAAAAAACCGTTTTTTTTAATTTTTGAGAAATTTAATGTTAAAGTTAGCACGCTACGTCAAGGCGAAGTCTCACTCTACCGCCCCGCTTGTTGCTGTGCGCTGTTTGCATCATTACGTGGATATTTAATTATTCCAACTTTTGATTAAACTTTTCTCTGCATTTTACAGTGCTGAGACTGACATGAAAACAATTAAGTGCCTGCACTATAGTTCTTTTGTTTATTTTTTTATGTTTAAATTTTTTTGGTAATTTTTTGATGTTGGTTTTTCATAGAGAAAGTATTGTTTTACCTCCAGAGGATCGATTGAGATTTTCTGAAATATCTTGACATATTTTGAACTTAGGATGTCAAAAATAATGTTTTTAATAAATGTCTTGCTTATGTGTGCATGTAGTTATGTATGTTAAGATTATGTTAGGCTCTATATTTCGAAAACAATAATAGTTAAAAACAATGTTTTTTTTGCGAAATTATAGGTCTTTAAGGGGGACAAGTTATGTATACCAATCGATGTGGTTTTAAACTCTCCGCAATTTGCACTAAAAGGATCGCTAAGAGCTTAATCGATGCATTTTTAAAAAGATAAAAAAAAATAAAATAATCTGATTTTACTGTTTTCAAAAAATATGTACATTTTCGAAAAAAAAAATTTTCAATATGTTTAAATTTCAAAAAAATGTAGTTAGAAGTGATAGATCAGACTCAAAAGTAGGGCATAATTTGTCCACCTTAAAGACCTATAATCTCTCAAAAAAAAACATTGTTTTAACTATTATTGTTTTCAAAATATAGAGCCTAACATAATTTTAACATACATAACTACATACATACATTTATGTAGGTCAATAAATAAAAATATCGAGGTAAACATTGTTTGGAGTCAGAGAAACTAAAATGAAATTGAGTATAAATAATTAATTAAATTTTTTAAATTTTAAATTAAAAATTAAAAAAAAAGAATAAATAATTAATAAAGAATTAAAACAAATATAACATACCAAGAAAACATTACGTAATCCATTTTTATAAACCATAATAAATAAATAAATAAACACAAAAACAAAACATCACCAGCATTAAAAAATTAAAACAATAAATAATTAAAGCATTAAAAAATTAAAACAATAAATAAATTAATAAAAGTCACAATTAAAATCTATAAACCTATGTCGAATGGCTTCAAAATTAAAACTGAACTCCAAACACTTTCAACTCATAATTAATAATATAAATTACAAACAGATCCCCCTCGTGGTCTCACCTTGTTGTGGTGAGGGGGCTTAGGACCGGCCAGGCGCTTGTCCTTCGGAAGCCATCACTGGAAGAGCTGTTCGGCTCTTCCCAGAACTCATCGACTTCCGATGTCTGGCGAGTTTGGGTACATGGGAATGAACGGGACCCCGTTAATTCGGGTATCCGCCGTTTTTCGAACCTGTGCACTAGCTATTCTGTGCAGATGACGTTAATTTGGATTCCAAATGGGGGCTAACCATGCTAGTCAGCTGTGGAAAACATGGGTTCTGGGAGGAATAGGACACTCCTGCCCTCTTGGGTTTTCTAAGTTGGTGTGGAGTAGTCTCGATCTAAGGTTGGCGCCCGATGGACCGGTTGTCTGTTCGGTCTGCCCAACGACACCAAACTAGTAAAAATGGAAAGTGCGGATCAAAACTCACGACCCCAGGCAGGCCCCTCTTCTGAGGGTGGTCCTGCCGTTGGTTCCGATCGGGTGAAAGCCCCGGAGAAATAAAAAAGCGCCGCCGTACCGAGGGTGACAGCCCAGATGCTGGTCGCCCAGTAGTACAGGAAAGGAAGGTTAGGCGCAGGGCCCCACCTGCAGCGAATCTTGAGGCGGGAAAACCGAAAGAGCAGGATACTGCTCCGGCAAAGTCCCCTACCAGGAACTATGCAGATGCGGTGTTGGGTAAACCTCCTGAAGATGGCGACGGTTTTACACCCGTCGTCGATAAGAGAAGGGAGGCCAAGGAAAGGAGGGCTGCTGAGAGAAGGACCAAAAAGGCAGAGAAGAAAATCTCTTCTTCTAAGCCAAGGATGACGGAGGCCGTCAAAATCTCAGCAGCGACTCCAGAGGCCTACAACGAGGTCTTCCGCGCCATGAAAACGTCCGTTAACCCGGATCAGTTTGGCGCGGAAGTACTGAAAGTCAGGAGGACCATCAAAAAGGACCTCCTTTTTGATGGTTCCTCATAGTTGTGAAGATGGGAGGAAAGACCTCCGAACTCGCCGGAGCTCTTACTGCGGCATTAGAAAATAAGGCAGAGGTGTCCGCCCTAATTAACAAGAGAACCGTCGAGATCTCGGATCTCGAACTACGAAGGAAGACGTGATTGCTGCTATCAAGTTTGAGCTTGAGAACACCAACCTGGACCCGCCGTGCCACCTCATCTCGCGTTTTGGCGGAATGCAAATGGCACTGGTCCGCCTACCGGAAGGAGACTGTGAAGCTCTTCTGAAGATAGGCAAAGTCCGGGTTGGCTGGATTAATGCAGCAATTAGGCCAATTCACGAAGTGGATAGAGATAGCACCGATGAGAAAAGCCAATGCAGAGACGATAATAAAAGCGTTCGAGGAATACATCCTATATCGTTGGGGAGCGCCGGAAGTACTGGTGTCGGATAATGGTGCCGAGTATGTCAACCATGCGTTTCAAGAGTTGACAGAATCATACGGCATCCGACACTCATTCACGCCAGTCTACCACCCTCAGGCAGATCCAGTAGAAAGGGTGAACCGGGTACTCAAAACGATGATCTCCGCGTATGTCAACAAGAACCACCGGAGTTGGGACGTCTACCTCAAAGATCTCAGATTCGCATTTAACACGGCGGTGCACAGCACGACAGGTTTCAGTCCCGCGTATTTGAACACAGCCAGAGACACCACACCAGATCGGGACGAATAACAGGGAAGAATGTTGCGCCTTAAGGAGCTACAGGACCTCGTGACGCTCCATCATAACGAAGCGTTCGGACGCCAGAAACGTAGCTACGATAAGCGGCGTCGCGATGCAGTCTTCAGAGTGGGGGAAAAGGTTATGCGAAAAGGTGAAGTCGTGTCGTCAGGGCGTAAGGGAATTACGAAAAGTTTCGGAGGTAAAAATCAGGGACCGTACATAGTAGTACGCGTAGTAGGGCCATTTGTGTATGAAATAGGAACCGAAGACGGACGATTAGTAGGTAGGTTCCCAGTCAAACTCCTTATCCCATACCGAGACCGCGAACCTAGAGAGGGGGAGGAGAGTAAAACTCAAAGACCCGAAGATACCCCTTCAACTAATAATCCTTAAACCCCTACCCAAGAGCCAAATAACAAGAGACACGCCGAAACTAACTGTAGACTAAATATTAGACAAAAGCAACATTCCCTTAACAAAGACACATTCTCTCTCACAGCCGAAGAAGAATACTACGCCTCGAGAAGTAGGAGAACGGCCCAGGCCCGCCTCAACCTCCAAAGGGCTCTCCTAGATCTGGAGCAACTGAACCTGGAAGGCCCAAGGAGACCTCAAAGACAAGACGACAGGGAAAGACCAAGGGCTCGAGAGATGGACAGGGAAGCAGCGGGTGCTATCCCCAGACCCAATCCAAGAGCCGAGCAAGCCGTTAGGAGACCGGACCCCGATCGACGCCAACGCCCTCCCAAATATTTGAGAGACCTCGAAAAGAGGAGAAGAGAAGGGAATGCCGAGGCAAAGAGGGGTCGAAGAGAAGCGCGGGAAGACATGGCGGAGAGAGAAAGACTCCACCGCGAGGAAGAAAAAGCCCAACTCCAGCGGGAGGCGGAGGCCAGGGGCGGCGCACGCTGTCGAGAAAGGGCTGATCATAATGAACAGCTCAGACGGGAGGCCCGGGTGCTCTTGGAATAAAAGCAAGCCTGTCTACGCGCCTTGGAACGACAGGAGGAAGAACAAGCCCAACCAAGCCTAGAAGTACTTGACTCAGAAGACTCAGAAGACAGTCCCAGGGAAGAGGAAAGCCCGCGCGAGAAACAAGATCGGCAAAGGGGCCAATCGCCGTGGTACATCCCGGAGGAGGAGAAGGATAGAGCCGGAATTACTCCACCACTGCTACCCAGATGGTGTCGCCGATGTGGGGGAAAAGGACATTGGGAGAGAAGGTGCCCGAATCCCAAGAAGTAGGCAGACCGGGGTGAGGGACAGCAGTCTAAGTGATCGACCCCCAAGACCCCCAACCGAACTACCCTCCAATCACACGGGAAGTACGAAGACCCGAAGAGGAGAAGGAGGGATAATCCTTAGGGCCCTCAACGTCAGAGGGCATCTAGTCTTATTATTTTTTTTTTCTTCTTAAGTGTTAAACCTGATGTTTTGGTACCGTACATAATGTAAATTTCTTTTATTTTTTTTGGTAACGTCGGCTGGCAACAGTAGATTCCAGACCGACCAGAATAAAGATCTAAAATGGAATGTACGTTCCCGTTTTCTTTCCCTTATCTCGAGCATGAAATCAATGAACAAGTAGCCGGTCAAGGGCACGTGGGAAACTACGAAAACGTCTCGTCGCGGTGATCTAATGTCTTGATTTGTTTGTTTTTTTTTTTGTTGTGAGAGAGTAGAAAGGAACAGTCCCCAGATCTCTACCAGGACAGACCCTAGATACCGAGGAAGACCCCCTCCCCTAGGAAACTTGAATGACAGTGGGTGAGTAGAAGGCACGGTCCAGGTTACAGGTAGGGTTCTAGTAAGGTAAGAGTCAGCAGTATCAATGGAAAGCCTTGGGCGTGGGTAAAGCCTGGGAAGTCGGAGACGGTGGAGGAACCCGTGTCAAAGTCGGATAGGCTTCGTCTAGGTCCGGGAGAGTTGTAACGAGGATTTCTCGAAATCCTCATGAATTGTGAATAACTCACCCTGATATCGACGAAGCCAGACCGAAAATCGTTTAGAGGACCGCGGCGCGAGTAGAAATCAAACAGCCCTTTGGCACAGACTCAACCACGTCGAAAATCTGTTGTCGACCCCCCGGAAAGGGAGATTATGTATTTTATATAGAGGTTATTTCTTTTTGGTAATTTTTGTTATGTGAAAATTAACCAAAGCACAGTTCCGTCACGCTCACTGGATAAGAAGCACCACCGAGAAGACGGTGGAAGCCAGGAGGCGCTCAGACGAAGAAGACACTCACGATGACACGGGGGATGACACGAACTTGGTTTAAACAAACGTCACTGTTTAAACAACCGACGATTACACCGATGTTGTCAACATGCGATGCTGAGTTGTTAACAACACGAAGCAGACGGCTGGTACTTGGCGGAACGTAAGCCCGCGCGATCACATCTAGTTGACTTAGCGGCCACCGAGTGGCAGCATCTCCCAGCGAGTAGACGGACGGTCACTAAAAGCACTGCGCTAGCCAATCAGAGGGGACTCAGGCCCTCCGAATAACCAATGGGATTGCGTGGAGCGTTTCCAGAGGAAAAACACTGGAAGCGAGAAGCTGGTTCTCGCTCTGTACTTCAGTGTGTGCTAACGGCTGCCAAAGGTGTTACCCGAATTGTGTGCCAGGTTTCGCGGCAAAGAGACGCTAACCGAACATCGTCAACCCCGATCGCCGTCAACAGATACTGGACAAATCTTCGTAGTCACCAGGGCGAGAAAATAAAGAACTGGCGACAGACTCTGGACCAGCTTCAAGGTTAGTTCTAGCCGTTTATCCCCGGGACGCAGACCACGAAGTCGTCGACCGATAGTGTGACAGGCGGGGCTGTGCCGAGGTTAGGTTTGGTGTTTACTGAGTAGTAGGCCGTGGTTAAACCACGTTTCTTTCATTAATATTTTTAGTAAAGTAAATAAATTCGAGTTAAAGTAGATCCTTTTGTTTTTATTTTCTTTTATCTACTATAGTTTAACAGAAGTTCTCTCTCTCTCAGAACGTTCTCCCTCTGAGAACGGAGTCTCAACTTGTAGAAGCACGTAGGTCAGGCGGGCAACCGCCATAGTTCGTTTTACTTTTCAGCTCGCGGAGTCCGGGTGAAGGAAGCTTCACCTGGTGCCTGAATTAACCCGGAGGTTGATTCCAATTAAAATAAAACGGTCTTCGCGGGTCGCCTGTCAGCTGGAAGAGCGTAGCTGACAGGTCGTCATCGGGTACAAAAGGGTCGGATAAACGGCCATAACCGCCATTTTTGTACCGTAAGTAAGAATTTAAAATTATTTATTTAACGAGGCAGATTCCTCGTTACAATGTATATGCGGATTTTTGACGAATGATATCTCAGGAAATTATTAAAGGAAGAAATTTTTATGTTTTAACTTGGTATGAGATTTTTCTTTTTGTCATCGTTATTATTATGTATATTGTCTGTCTTTGATCAAATAATTATAATTTTTATTTTATTTAATTGTCAGACTCCCTGAAGAGGATTTCATCTAGATTTCGAAACGTTGGAGTACATATTTTAAACATTAAACAACTTTGTCCGAATGACTTCGTTTTTTTTGCTCCTTTTTAATATTTATTCTCGGACGTTAAAGACTTTTATAATATAATAAAAATAATCATTTTTAACAGTGCTACAGATTATTTTTAAGTGCTGCTTTAAAAAAAGGCGTCAGGCGATGAGCAGGATATCTCGGAAACGGCTGAACCTGTCATTCTCAAAAATTGACACGAGCTTCTTAAATATATTTTTTAGTGATTAATCGAAGGAATAAGCAAAATAATAATTTTTAACAAAATGACGGCTTGTCAAAAAAAAAATCGATTTTTAACAAGAATTTTGGTCTTAAATTTTATATAAAAAAAAATCTATATATCAGTGAGAAAAAACCTTCGATTAATTACTAAAAAATATATTCAAGAAGCTTTTGAATATATGTGTGTTGAAGAATATTTAAAATTTGAGACTGATTGGTTCAGCCGTTTTCGAGAAATCTTGCTCACCGATTTTAGAAACACGGTTTTGAGAAAATGCAATTTATCTAATAGGTATGAAAATAACATGACCACACTTTTTCTTCATACATTGAAGTACATTAAAAGGGTTTTATTTGCAAAAAGCCAATAAATCAAAAGGACTGCATTCTAGGTAGCTGCCTGGCGCTATTTACAAATATGAGTCTAACTAGCAAAATTATCACCAGATTGACCTGCAATTTTCTGTGTGTTCTCTACTAGCAAAATAATTAGTTATTAAATATTCATCTCTTTTATAAAACAACAAATGTAAATTTATTGTTTAAACAAATACAATTGTTAATATCTGCTAACTTATGCAATAAAGAATTAGGGCACAATTTTCAATTAATTTAAATTTAAATGCATATTAATTAATGCAAAATAATTAAGTAATAATAATTATTTTCTATATTCACAATAATCATTTTTTAATTCTTACAATATTTCTAAGAGATTTCACTTTTTTGAAACTGTTTAATTGTTATCTTATAATTTCTTACTTTTACAAAGTTTTTAGGTTTTTCTGTTTTTACTTTTGATATTTTTGTTTGTTTGTATTTGTCCTTTTATTTGAGGATTTTCTCTAGTTTTCTTCCTTTTATGAAAATTATTTAATATTATTGTCATGTCACCATGACTATTAATTAATTAAAAAATATAATATAATATTATATTATATAATATAAAAACCATAAAAAAGATTCTTTTAAACAATAATTATGCAGAACAGCTAATTAAAAAATGTATTTATAAACGTATGAACATAATTAAATCAAATATTAACAATAATGTAAATAAACATCTTTATCAAAGATAACCTAAAGTTTTCCTACCATATGTCAATGGCCTTTTTGAAAAAACAGCTTATTCATTAAAAAATTATTTAATTTCATCTATTCCTACGAAAAATCAACAAAACAAAAATTCTTTAATAAAAAACGGAAAAGATAAAAGTAAAAAAACAGAAACAAACAATACAGTATATAAAATTAATTGCAAAAAATGCACAGCATCTTACGTCGGAGAAACAAAAAGAATTACTTTAAAAAGAATTAATGAACACAGAACGTCTGAAAATCAAAATTCGGTGTTTAATATTCACAAAAATGACTTAAAACATGATTTTGACAGGGATAATTTTTCAATTCTAGACAAAGAATCTAATCTAGATAAAAGATTAACTTCAGAAATGATTCACATCAACATGCTGAGAAATCCAATTAACAAAAAAGATGACACAATGAATCTTAGTAAGACCTATACTCATTTTCTTAAAGAACGTAAATACAGATATTAAAATGTATATTAACATTACTTTCAAATAACACAATAATTTTATCAAAAACAATAAATTTTAAACAAAAAAAATTTTTTTACTAACTTTTTTATTACTTTCTTTAATTTGTTAATTTCTTTCTCAAGGTTTTGATTGGCTATGTAATATCTTGTTTTATGTAAAAACTTTTTTTAAAATAATTAATTTCATATAATTTATAAACAAATTGTTAAGTTTCTAATATTTTTTCAAAGTAGAATTTTAATTTTAATTTTATTTTAACTTTCGACAATCAAGAATGTACCTACCCTTATATTTTGTACACAATGACTTATAATAATTCGATTTCATTGATTAGTTTAATAATATTCTAATTACCTCAATTTAATTTTAGTAAACGGACGAGACACTTGTGGTCAAAAATTTGTCATCGTCTTTATATTTAATTTATTTATTGTTAATTTTTCACGGTAGTTATTCTTGACGCCATTTCATTTTATTATATGCATAATTTGTAAATTAATTTTTTGTTAAACTTGTTATTAATAAATTTTTAGTTTCTGATGAGGGCAGCATAGCTGTTGAAACGTTAAAAAAGTGAAGATTTTTTTCGTTTTATTTGACTCACGAGTAAACCTACGGAAGTGTCACTCACCGATTTTATTTAAACTTGGTATAATTGTAGTACATATAAAAATAATCGACACGTATTTGTTTGTAGCTGCCATGATACACTTTAAAGGGTAGAAATAATCCCTTTAAGGTACATGGTGTGCTGTATTAATAAGGGCCAAATGCAAAGTATAACTGGGAGCAAAGGTATGACTCTACCCTTTAAAGTGGATAATGGCAGCTATAAAAAAATACGTGTCGATTATTTTTATATGTACTACAATTATACCAAGTTTCAATAAAATCCGTGAGTGACACTTCCGTAGGTTTACTCGTCAGTGAAATCGATAATATCTTTTCAATAATTATTAACTGAGTGATAAATTCATAATATTATGGAAATAAAATTCATAATATTACAATAAATAAATAAATTGTTTAAAAAAATTAAAATAAACAATTAATCAATGTTTATGGTTTCTATAGAAATAACCTTGAAATAAATTACAGAAATAATTATTATTCTTTTCTTGATTGTTTAAACAAATAAATAAATTGTTTAACCCTCCGTCTGACACCTATTCCGTACCCTTCGGACCGACCCCCGGGTCTGGCTGGACCCCTGTACATTTATGTTCATTTGTATGCAAAAATATTTTCATTAAATTTAAACTACTTAAAATTTTACTATTTTCATTCACTAACTGACTTCTTGCTTGCTTAATTAAACAAATTTAACGCAAAAACTACGATTTTAAGTGATATTTTTGTTACTGATTCACTGATTGGATAAGCAAAAAATTTATCAAATTCCAATTTAAAAAGTGATGAAGGTATTCAAACTCATATTTTTAGCAAGCAAGTATATATTTTTGATTTTATCATTTTCTCAGTGGTTTTGATATAAACTAAACTATTGACAGGTAAAAATAACCTGTTTGGTGACACAAAACTGACCATGAAGATTGTCATATTTTATAAACACAAGTAAATGCTATTTCCAACAACAGCTAAAATTAAAGATTTTAACATTAATCAAATGAAATAATAAATGCAATAAATAATAAACACTTTAAATAATTCAAATATTTAACAATTAGAACCATAAAATATTTTAATTTTATCAGTTGTGCAAAATAACATTTACCTATGTTTATATAAGAATTTTCAAAGAACTGTTATGACAAAATCATACTGACTCAATTTGAAACATCGAAAAGTATGCAAATGATTTTAAACAGAATATATATACTGATGAAAAAGCAACTAATTTACTGATTTACAGCAAAATTCACTAATACATTAATATATTGCTGTTTTGAAATAGATGTATACTGTGGACTAAAGAAAAATCAAATTTCAACTGTTTCAGTTTTTGAGAGTACAGTTGTGTCAACGTTTGGTTTAAAACTTCAATGCTTTTTTTTCTTTTTTAATAATTACAGGAGTCTATTCTACACTTCTTTCAAAGTAGGAATACACATACGAATATATCCTTATAGGTGTGTAAATACTTACGACAAGGATTTAAATAACGAAAAAGTACAACGGAAATAGTATATTTCGAAACATACGTGACAAGCAGTCGTTTCTGAAACGAGAGCAATGTTTTTGCAACGAGTGAAACGAGTTGCAAAAATTGCGCGAGTTTCAAAACGACTGCTTTGTTTACGCAGTTACGAACGATACTTTTCATAACAAAGTCATAAAAGGCGTGATTCGGTTCTCTGTATAGATAACTAGAAAGTTGCAGAATTAAGAATGATTCACTATGTCACGTCAGAGTGTACACAAATACAATCCAAATTGAATGTCTCACACTTTTTTACTTGTCAACACGCTGCGCTAGTGATACGGTCAGGTTAGATTTTGAAGCTGTACTACTCACGCTAAAGATATCGACTCTGTTCTGTTGGTCAAACAGTGCGTGCAAGAAAAGTAGAAAAGTGGGGGACATGCAATTTGGACTGTACTTGTTTGCACTCTGATGTCACATAGTGAATCGTTCTATCGACTTTTTTAAATCGCTCCAGATAGGAGCCGAAACACCCGTGCCCTGTGAGAGCTTGGGTTAAATAGTAGGAAACCACTCCGTGCTTCCTACTTATCCAGGTGGCGAGTGTAGGTATCAGCCGATACGTCCATCGGCCTGTCTCCTCCCCGCTCCATCGTTCTTGCCATCTGTCGACGAGTCTGCTTCTCGCATCTCGGCGACTTTGGTCCTTGCTGGGTATATTATCTTCCGTATATGCGGAAGAATTTCTCTTCTTGAAAAGGAGGAAAACTTCCTCCCTTTCTTGTGCCAAAAGATCTGCCGGCGGGACGCTGGCAAGGACCTGAGCAGCACACGTCGGTACTGTCCGGTAGGCCAAAATGATACGTGTAGTAACACTTCTTTGCGCGGACAGTATCCTTTTACAGATGGTTTTACTTCTGTCATTTCGCAGGGAAGGAGCCCATACAGGTGCTGAGTATAGCAGCTTTGAAAGGGCAACACTCGCCACCCGTCTTCTCTTTGCTTCAGAAGGCCCACCAATGTTCGGCATTAGACGAGCTAAACTTGCCGAACACTGTTCGGCCTTCCGACATGCTACGGCTATATGGTGTTTAAAATTCAAAAATTTGTCGAGTTCGACACCTAAATATTTGATATGATTCCTCCATTGGACCTCGAATCCGTCTATCTGAATACCAGGGGCTGTATAACCACGTCTGTCTGTGACTTGCAGCGCCAGCGCTTCGGTCTTTTCCAGAGCCATTTGGAGGTCTCTGGCCTCCAGCCAGCGCTTTGCCCGTCTCAGACATTCGTTCACCAATACGCCCAGGCCTTCTACAGTTTCGGCAGTGCATACGATCTTTGCAGACGTCTGGGTCTGCTTTTCAATAAACCGCAAATTTTTGCGGATTACTTCAAAGGCTGCCTCGAGCGCTGTAATTGCCTCTTGGACTTCCAACTTAATGTTTTTCTGCTTACCTATGCCCTTTTTAATGATTGCAAAGAACTCTGGGATTTCGCCCAACTGTTGGACGACGTTTGCCCTAAATCGTTCCTGCTCACCAATCCGGACACTCGGAAGAAGATTAACTTGGCCGGACGTAGATGGCAAATCCTCTACTTGGTCTTCGTTTACCTCCACGTCCTGGTTTAAATTTTCCACGTTGGTATCCATACTATCTTGTTTACCAGCGCCTGGTGCGTAAAGTGGCGGGCCGCCTTGATTGGGAACGGGTGTACCCTCGGACACTGCGGTCCTACCCCAGATCCCTGAGGCCCAATCAACACGCTTAGCCGTTCCCGGAATACACGGACGGAACGGACTCGCCAGTAGCAATGAAGGTTCCGACCCCTTACATCCATTACGCACTTGCCGATCAATCCCGAAGGGGCTGGCTCCTGACACCCTACCGCAGATCCACCTCGGCAGAGCTACGCTCACATCAGACTTGTACCTGCCACGGTTGAAACCGCCGCGACAGGACTTATCACTCCCAGTGTACTGCCTGTAAGGTGCCGATCGGACTAGTGTCGTTGGTAAGACCGGACAAACAACCGGTCCATCGGGCGCCAACCCTAGATCGAGACTACTCCACACCAACTTAGAAAAACCAAGAAGGCAGGAGTGTCCCGCTCCTCCCAGAACCCATGTCTCCCGCAGCTGACGAGAATGGTTAACCCCCATTTGGAATCCGAATTAACATCATCCGCACAGGATAGCTAGTGCACAGGTTCGAAAAACGGCGGCTTCCCGAATTAACAGGGTCCCGTTTATTCCCCTGTGCCCAAACTCGCCAGACCTCGGGGGTCGATGAGTCCCGGAAAGAGCCGAACAGCTCGTCCAGTGATGGCGTCCGAAGGACAAGCGCCTGGCCGGTCCTAATACTAATGCATTCTTATTTTTCGTTTTTCTCCTCGGAAAAAAGGAATTTCGGGATAAAACTTGGTGGAAAGAAGATTTATGTGGTCAGGACATCTGACCCGCTCCAAGGCTTGAATTATTTTATGTTTTTATATTGTTTTACTAAATTTCCAAATCAGCATATTTCAAATGAAATTGACTTTCAAAATGGCGGCGCAGGCCAGATGACTGGTTTGGAAAAGGAACGAACGTGGAACAAGACCCGGCCGTCAAATGGCGCCCCAAGTGGCTGCTCGGGAAAGTTCCATTCATAATAATAAATTAATTTGATGTTTGCAGTTTTTTCAGAAATAACAATTTCAACATAATTAAATATAAATTTGCCCAAGAAAGAAAAATATAATTGGAACTATTGCTACTTATGTTTTGTATTTTGAGTTTCATCTTATGAGTCAGTATAAAGGAACCTGAAAACTGCGATTGAGTGATTATCACATTATCAGTGTGTTTTTGTTTTTGTAATTTCAAATGTGAATCTAATCTCTTTTATATAATAATAAACTCCAAAGTGAAAGGCAGTGAATAGTGTGTTTTATATTAAAAAGTAGTTTTAGAAAACTTATAATAAAGTTAGGTTTTATTTTGTCACTTCAAATGCGAACTGTCATTTGCCGTGATTGAAATAACCTCAAAATTAAATATTACCATTATTGTACTTATTGTGTCTTATAAGTTATAAATTCAGAAAATTTTATATATGCACTAATTGTTTATTTATACAAAGTTAATCTGACAAGTAAATTTGATTGTAAATAGAGTGTTTTTGTAGTTTTTTAAATTTTAGATATTTATTTGAATATATAAAACGTATTTATTTCTTTTAAATTATTCGACTCCTGTGAATAAAAAAAGTTAATAAATTTGAAGATTGTTAATATAGTGTGTTGTTTACTTTTTCCAATTTAGAAATAGTGAAAACATACGTCAAATTTAAAATTCTGTATAAAATAACCTAAAAATTACAAGCTTTTTCCGTTTTGTTTCCATATAATAATCGACTCAATAGTACATTTGTTTATTCATATACAGTAAGGTCAATCGGCAAGTAGTCAGGTACATTATGATGTTGAAGACTCTATGCACTGGTGAATTTTTGTTTTGAAAACTGGCAATCGGTTTTACGCATGTGATCCCAAAAAGAAGTTAAACAGGGTTCTTTTTTAATTGTGCGCATGACCATGGCGTCACTTCAACGGCCTGAAGGCAGTGAACAAAGATAGATAGTATGGTGAATAAGCTGAGTTCACACAATACTGAAAGAAAACAAACAGACAACATAACCGCAAATTTGCCGTATTTGAGATAAATTATAAATTATAAAATAAAAAAAGTTATTAAAAGTGACAAAAAGTTTTGTGAATGAAAAAAAAAATTAATAAAGTGTAGTGATAAAATGAAAGCTAAAAATTCATGTAAAGAAGGAATTTTATTAAAGACTTTTGTGTTGTAAACATCAAGTATACATGAAAAAAAGAGGAAATAATTTAATTAATTTTAAAGAAATAAAGAAGAAATTAAAGGAATTTCCAGAATAAATAAGTGTCTGCCATTGTTCCTGAAATACATAAATAATTAATTTATTAATGACAAGCATTCATTTAATTGAAAATCAACGGAGAAAGAAGGCCTAAAGATCGTTGAAAAAGGAAAAAGATAAGTATAAAAAATTAATTATTATCAATTTATTTCAGTTTCCAAATTAGTAGCATTAGAAAAAATAAAGTTAAATATTATTAAAGTTACTATTTAGATATTTTTAAGGAAGTGTCATTTTCAATTTTTTAGAAAAATCCAAATTAATTGCCAAGTAATTAGTATAATTTCAAATATTTTTAAGCATATTGAACAGGTAATTTTAATACATATTTACAATTTTTAATTAGGAATTCTTTTTTCCTTAAAAGCAGGGCTCATAAAAATCATGATTTTTTAAAAATTTGTAAAATACGATTTCTTTTACTTAAATCAAAAATTAATTTCTCACAATACATAAAATCGATGCATACAATTTTCAAATGTTTACTTTTAAGTAGTTTGCTTTTTAAACTATGAACTTTTAGTGAGAAATAGTAAATAACATAGAAAAAAAAACAATTAATCAAAATCAAATAAATTATGAATAAATAAAAGAATCGCAAACAAAAATTCAAATACTTATAAATTGAAGAGGTAAAAAAATAAAATATGAAATATGACAGCGATGCCAAAATGACAATATTTAGTACAAAATTAAATTTACATAAAATAAAATAATAACAATTTACACCAAAGTAGAAAATTAAGAAATTTTAAAAAAAATTTATAAAAGTGTTAAATAAATATTTCCAACAATTCCAAATTATAAAATAAAAAATAAACAATTTAAAAAAAGAGAAAATATTTTTAAGGAATAAAAAAACCAAATTAAAAAATTATAAAGAAAAGAATGTCTAAAAAAGTTTAAAACAATAAAAAAAAATAAAATTGTAAATTTAGTAAGTAAAAGAAAATTAAAAATTTATAAAAAGTCAATTAAAGAAATGCAAAAAACCTTTAAAAATAAAAAAGTTTATGTAAATTAAAGCAAAAATATTGTTATAATTTGAAATTTTGAACCAACTGCAATATCACTTATCGGTTAATTTATGCTTAAAATTTATTTAAATTATAATGACTTAAGATAAACAGATCTAATCTTATTTTTTGCTACATTCATACAAAGAATTTTGAGATCGAATTCTGATTATCATTGACAGTACAATTTTTAAAAGTTTATAAACGACAAAATATTTATATTACACTTTTCAAGCAATATCTAAGAATTTATGGTTTATTTTTAATTTAAGATTTTTTCCAAACAGTAAATCTCATGTAAAAAACATACTAATTATTTTACATTTTCATCTAGGGAACCAAAAACAGTATATTTTACAGATTTGGAAAACATTTGCCAATAAACATTCTTAAAAGATGTTTAAAGCATACTGAATGAATGGACCATTTGAAAATAATAATATTAATAAAAAAAAATTCAAGAACAAAAAATCAAATTATAAATAATATTAATATAAATAATAATAATAATAATAATTATTATTATTATCATCATCACTATAAAAGGAATTTAAGGTTTTTAAAAAACATACAATTTTATACTATTGTCTCGTGAGTATAAAATAAAAATATACTATAAATAATTAAATGACTTATAATTAGCATACTAAAAAAAAATATGTTTTCAGAAACACAAACGAAAGAGGACACATAACGACGTATCACACGAACAGCGAAGAGTAGAGCTACTTCTCCACGTACTTCATCTTCATCAGGATCTAATCATCTTCCCATTCCAATTTAGAAATCTTGGAAATTAAATTTAATGAATTTTCCAAATATTGATTAGAAAATTTCTTTATGGATTTTCTAGGCTCTACACGTTTCCTAAATTTAATCCTAGTTACTTAAATACCACTTAGAATCTATTTTTGCCATTGGTAACCATCTTATGATTTCAATTTCAAATTGTTTAAAATTGATTTTAAACAATTTTCCAAATATTGATTTGAAAATCTGTTTATGAGTTTTCTAAGCTCCAGAAATCACCTCAATTAATTCAAGGTTACTAAAATACCACTAAAGATCAAATCGGGACATTGGGAATCATCTTGACATTCAAAATTCAAAATCTTGCAAATTAAATTTCATAAATTTTCTAAATATTAATTCGAAAATTTTTTTATAGGTTTTCTAGGCTTCGAACGTTTTCTAAATTGAATCTTAGTTACTAAAATACCATTTAGAATAAAATCCGGGCCTTTTGAATTTTATTCACATTCCAATTTCGAAATCTTGAAAATTGATTTTGATCAATTTTCCAAATATTAATTGAAACATTTTTTAAAGGTTTTCTAGGCTTTAAACGTTTACTATACTAAATCCTAGTTACTAAAATACCATTTAGAATCAAATCCGGGCCTTTTTAATCTTCTTCACATTCAAATTTCGAAATCATTAAAATTAATTTTGATCAAATTTCCAAATAATGATTTGAAATTTTTTTATGGGTTTTTTAGTATCAGAACGTCTTTTCAATTAAATCATAGTTACTAAAAATCTACTTAGATTCAAATCCGGGCCTTTTTAATCTTCTTCACATTCAAATTTCGAAAACTTGAAAATTGGTTTTGTTCAATTTTCCAAATATTGATTTGAAAATATTTTATGGGCTTTTTAGCGTCAGAACGTCTTTTCGATTAAATCATAGTTACTAAAATACCATTTAGATTCAAATCCGGGCCTTTTTAAAATTCTTCACATTATAATTTCGAAATCTTGAAAATTAATTGTGATCAATTCTCCAAATATTGATTTGAAAATTTTTTTATGAGTTTTCTAGCTAAATAACGTTTTTTTGATTAAATCGTAGTTACCAAAATACCATTTAGAATTAAATCCGAGCCTTTTTAAAATTATTCACATTCAAATTTCGAAAACTTGAAAATTGATTTTGTTCAATTTTCCAAATATTGATTTGAAAATATTTTATGGGCTTTTTAGCGTCAGAACGTCTTTTTGATTAAATCATAGTTACTAAAATACCATTTAGATTCAAATCCGGGCCTTTTTAAAATTCTACACATTATAATTTCGAAATCTTGAAAATTAATTTTGATTAATTCTCCAAATATTGATTTGAAATTTTTTTTATAGGTTTTCTAGCTTAATAACGTTTTATTGAATAAATCGTAGTTACTAAAATACCATTAAAAATTAAATCCGGGCCTTTTTAATCTTCTTTACATTCAAATCTCTAAATCTTGAAAATTAATTTTGATCAATTTTCTAAATATTGATTTGAAATTTTTATTATAGGTTTTCTAGCTTTAGAACGTTTTTTCGATGAAATTATAGTTACTAAAATACCATTTAGAATTAAATCCGAGCCTTTTTAAAATTCTTCACATTTAAATTTCGAAAACTTGAAAATTGATTTGGTCAATTTTTCAAATATTGATTTGAAAATATTTTATGGGCTTTTTAGCGTCAGAACGTCTTTTCGAATGAATCATAGTTACTAAAATTCCATTTAGATTCAAATCCGGGCCTTTTTAAAATTCTTCACATTATAAGTTTGAAGTCTTGAAAATTAATTTTGATCAATTCTCGAAATATTGATTTGAAATTTTTTTATGGGTTTTCTAGCTTAATAACGTTTTTTTTAATTAATCGTAGTTACTAAAATACCATTTAGAATTAAATCCGGGCCTTTTAATCTTCTTCACATTCAAATCTCTAAATCTTGACAATTGATTTTGATCAATTTTTCAAATACTGATTTGAAAATTATTTTATGGGTTTTTTAGCATCAGAACGTCTTTTCGATTGAATCATAGTTACTAGAAATCTACTTAAATTCAAATCCGGGCCTTTTTAAAATTCTTCACATTATAATTTCGAAATCTTGAAAATTAATTTTGATCAATTCTCCAAATATTGATTTGAAATTTTTTTTATGGGTTTTCTAGCTTAATAACGTTTTTTTGAATAAATCGTAGTTACTAAAATACCATTTAGAATTAAATCCGAGCCTTTTTAAAATTCTTCACATTCAAATTTCGAAAACTTGAAAATTGATTTTGTTCAATTTTCCAAATATTGATTTGAAAATATTTTATGGGCTTTTTAGCGTCAGAACGTCTTTTTGATTAAATCATAGTTACTAAAATACCATTTAGATTCAAATCCGGGCCTTTTTAAAATTCTTTACATTATAATTTCGAAGTCTTGAAAATTAATTTTGATCAATTCTCGAAATATTGATTTGTAATTTTTTTATGGGTTTTCTAGCTTAATAACGTTTTTTTGAATAAATCGTAGTTACTAAAATACCATTTAGAATTAAATCCGTGCTTTTTTAAAATTCTTCACATTTAAATTTCGAAATCTGGAAAATTGATTTTGATCAATTTTTCAAATACTAATTTGAAAACTATTTTATGGGCTTTTTAGCGTCAGAACGTCTTTTCGATTAAATCATAGTTACTAAAATACCATTTAGATTCAAATCCGGGCCTTTTTAAATTTTTTTACATTATAATTTCGAAATCTTGAAAATTAATTTTGATCAATTCTCCAAATATTGATTTGAAATTTTTTTTATGGGTTTTCTAGCTTAATAACGTTTTTTTGAATAAATCGTAGTTACTAAAATACCATTTAGAATTAAATCCGAGCCTTTTTAAAATTCTTCACATTCAAATTTCGAAAACTTGAAAATTGATTTTGTTCAATTTTCCAAATATTGATTTGAAAATATTTTATGGGCTTTTTAGCGTCAGAACGTCTTTTTGATTAAATCATAGTTACTAAAATACCATTTAGATTCAAATCCGGGCCTTTTTAAAATTCTTTACATTATAATTTCGAAATCTTGAAAATTAATTTTGATCAATTCTCCAAATATTGATTTGAAATTTTTTTTATGAGTTTTCTAGCTAAATAACGTTTTTTTGATTAAATCGTAGTTACCAAAATACCATTTAGAATTAAATCCGAGCCTTTTTGAAATTCTTCACATTCAAATTTCGAAAACTAGAAAATTAATTTTGTTCAATTTTCCAAATATTGATTTGAAAATATTTTATGGGCTTTTTAGCGTCAGAACGTCTTTTCGATTAAATCATAGTTACTAAAATACCATTTAGATTCAAATCCGGGCCTTTTTAAAATTCTTCACATTATAATTTCGAAATCTTGAAAATTAATTTTGATTAATTTTCCAAATACTGATTTGAATATTTTTTTATTGGTTTTTTAGCATCAGAACGTATTTTCGATTAAATCATAGTTACTATAAATCGACTTAGATTCAAATCCGGGCCTTTTTAATCTCCTTCACATTCAAATCTCTAAATCTTGACAATTAATTTTGATCAATTTTCGAAATATTGATTTGAAAATTTTTTTATGGGTTTCCTAGCTTTAGAACGTTTTTTCGATTGAATCATAGTTACTAAAATACCATTTAGAATCAAATCCGTGCTTTTTTAAAATTCTTCACATTTAAATTTCGAAATCTTGAAAATTGATTTTGATCAATTTTTCAAATACTAATTTGAAAACTATTTTATGGGTTTTTTTAGCATCAGATCGTCTTTTTGATTGAATCATAGTTACTAAAAATCTACTTAGATTCAAATCCGGGCCTTTTTAATCCTCTTCACATTCAAATCTCTATATCTTGAAAATTAATTTTGATCAATTCTCCAAATATTGATTTGAAATTTTTTTTATGGGTTTTCTAGCTGAATAACGTTTTTTTGATTAAATCGTAGTTACTAAAATACCATTTAGAATTAAATCCGAGCCTTTTTAAAATTCTTTACATTCAAATTTCGAAAACTTGAAAATTGATTTTGTTCAATTTTCCAAATATTGATTTGAAAATATTTTATGGGCTTTTTAGCGTCAGAACGTCTTTTCGATTAAATCATTGTTACTAAAATAGCATTTAGATTCAAATCCGGGCCTTTTTAAAATTCTACACATTATAATTTCGAAATCTTGAAAATTAATTTTGATCAATTCTCCAAATATTGATTTGAAATTTTTTTTATAGGTTTTCTAGCTTAATAACGTTTTATTGAATAAATCGTAGTTACTAAAATACCATTGAAAATTAAATCCGGGCCTTTTTAATCTTCTTTACATTCAAATCTCTAAATCTTAGATATTAATTTTGATCAATTTTCTAAATATTGATTTGAAATTTTTATTATAGGTTTTCTAGCTTTAGAACGTTTTTTTGATGAAATTATAGTTACTAAAATACCATTTAGAATTAAATCCGAGCCTTTTTAAAATTCTTCACATTATAAGTTCGAAATCTTGAAAATTAATTTTGATCAATTCTCCAAATATTGATTTGAAATTTTTTTTATGGGTTTTCAAGCTTAATAACGTTTTTTTGAATAAATCGTAGTTACTAAAATACCATTTAGAATTAAATCCGAGCCTTTTTAAAATTCTTCACATTCAAATTTCGAAAACTTGAAAATTGATTTTGTTCAATTTTCCAAATATTGATTTGAAAATATTTTATGGGCTTTTTAGCGTCAGAACGTCTTTTCGATTAAATCATAGTTACTAAAATACCATTTAGATTCAAATCCGGGCCTTTTTAAATTTCTTTACATTATAATTTCGAAATCTTGAAAATTAATTTTGATCAATTCTCCAAATATTGATTTGAAATTTTTTTTATAGGTTTTCTAGCTTAATAACGTTTTATTGAATAAATCGTAGTTACTAAAATACCATTGAAAATTAAATCCGGGCCTTTTTAATCTTCTTTACATTCAAATCTCTAAATCTTGAAAATTAATTTTGATCAACTTTCTAAATATTGATTTGAAATTTTTATTATAGGTTTTCTAGCTTTAGAACGTTTTTTCGATGAAATTATAGTTACTAAAATACCATTGAGAATTAAATCCGGGCCTTTTTGAAATTCTTCACATTTAAATTTCGAAAACTTGAAAATTGATTCTGATCAATTTTCCAAATACTGATTTGAATATTTTTTTATTGGTTTATTAGCATCAGAACGTATTTTCGATTAAATCATAGTTACTATAAATCGACTTAGATTCAAATCCGGGCCTTTTTAAAATTCTTCACATTATAAGTTCGAGGTCTTGAAAATTAATTTTGATCAATTCTGGAAATATTGATTTGAAATTTTTTTATGGGTTTTCTAGCTTAATAACGTTTTTTTGAATAAATCGTAGTTACTAAAATACCAATTAGAATTAAATCCGTGCCTTTTTAATCTTCTTCACATTCAAATCTCTAAATCTTGACAATTGATTTTGATCAATTTTTCAAATACTGATTTGAAAATTATTTTATGGGTTTTTTAGCATCAGAACGTATTTTCGATTGAATCATAGTTACTAAAAATCTACTTAAATTCAAATCCGGGCCTTTTTAAAATTCTTCACATTATAATTTCGAAATCTTGAAAATTAATTTTGATCAATTCTCCAAATATTGATTTGAAATTTTTTTTATGGGTTTTCTAGCTTAATAACGTTTTTTTGAATAAATCGTAGTTACTAAAATACCATTTAGAATTAAATCCGAGCCTTTTTAAAATTCTTCACATTCAAATTTCGAAAACTTGAAAATTGATTTTGTTCAATTTTCCAAATATTGATTTGAAAATATTTTATGGGCTTTTTAGCGTCAGAACGTCTTTTCGATTAAATCATAGTTACTAAAATACCATTTAGATTCAAATCCGGGCCTTTTTAAAATTCTTCACATTATAATTTCGAAATCTTGAAAATTAATTGTGATCAATTCTCCAAATATTGATTTGAAATTTTTTTTATAGGTTTTCTATCTTAATAACGTTTTATTGAATAAATCGTAGTGACTAAAATACCATTGAAAATTAAATCCGGGCCTTTTTAAAATTCTTCACATTATAATTTCGAAATCTTGAAAATTAATTTTGATCAATTCTCCAAATATTGATTTGAAATTTTTTTTATGGGTTTTCTAGCTTAATAACGTTTTTTTGAATAAATCGTAGTTACTAAAATACCATTTAGAATTAAATCCGAGCCTTTTTAAAATTCTTCACATTCAAATTTCGAAAACTTGAAAATTGATTTTGTTCAATTTTCCAAATATTGATTTGAAAATATTTTATGGGCTTTTTAGCGTCAGAACGTCTTTTTGATTAAATCATAGTTACTAAAATACCATTTAGATTCAAATCCGGGCCTTTTTAAAATTCTTTACATTATAATTTCGAAATCTTGAAAATTAATTTTGATCAATTCTCCAAATATTGATTTGAAATTTTTTTTATGAGTTTTCTAGCTAAATAACGTTTTTTTGATTAAATCGTAGTTACCAAAATACCATTTAGAATTAAATCCGAGCCTTTTTGAAATTCTTCACATTCAAATTTCGAAAACTAGAAAATTAATTTTGTTCAATTTTCCAAATATTGATTTGAAAATATTTTATGGGCTTTTTAGCGTCAGAACGTCTTTTCGATTAAATCATAGTTACTAAAATACCATTTAGATTCAAATCCGGGCCTTTTTAAAATTCTTCACATTATAATTTCGAAATCTTGAAAATTAATTTTGATTAATTTTCCAAATACTGATTTGAATATTTTTTTATTGGTTTTTTAGCATCAGAACGTATTTTCGATTAAATCATAGTTACTATAAATCGACTTAGATTCAAATCCGGGCCTTTTTAATCTCCTTCACATTCAAATCTCTAAATCTTGACAATTAATTTTGATCAATTTTCGAAATATTGATTTGAAAATTTTTTTATGGGTTTCCTAGCTTTAGAACGTTTTTTCGATTGAATCATAGTTACTAAAATACCATTTAGAATCAAATCCGTGCTTTTTTAAAATTCTTCACATTTAAATTTCGAAATCTTGAAAATTGATTTTGATCAATTTTTCAAATACTAATTTGAAAACTATTTTATGGGTTTTTTTAGCATCAGATCGTCTTTTTGATTGAATCATAGTTACTAAAAATCTACTTAGATTCAAATCCGGGCCTTTTTAATCCTCTTCACATTCAAATCTCTATATCTTGAAAATTAATTTTGATCAATTCTCCAAATATTGATTTGAAATTTTTTTTATGGGTTTTCTAGCTGAATAACGTTTTTTTGATTAAATCGTAGTTACTAAAATACCATTTAGAATTAAATCCGAGCCTTTTTAAAATTCTTTACATTCAAATTTCGAAAACTTGAAAATTGATTTTGTTCAATTTTCCAAATATTGATTTGAAAATATTTTATGGGCTTTTTAGCGTCAGAACGTCTTTTCGATTAAATCATTGTTACTAAAATAGCATTTAGATTCAAATCCGGGCCTTTTTAAAATTCTACACATTATAATTTCGAAATCTTGAAAATTAATTTTGATCAATTCTCCAAATATTGATTTGAAATTTTTTTTATAGGTTTTCTAGCTTAATAACGTTTTATTGAATAAATCGTAGTTACTAAAATACCATTAAAAATTAAATCCGGGCCTTTTTAATCTTCTTTACATTCAAATCTCTAAATCTTAGATATTAATTTTGATCAATTTTCTAAATATTGATTTGAAATTTTTATTATAGGTTTTCTAGCTTTAGAACGTTTTTTTGATGAAATTATAGTTACTAAAATACCATTTAGAATTAAATCCGAGCCTTTTTAAAATTCTTCACATTATAAGTTCGAAATCTTGAAAATTAATTTTGATCAATTCTCCAAATATTGATTTGAAATTTTTTTTATGGGTTTTCAAGCTTAATAACGTTTTTTTGAATAAATCGTAGTTACTAAAATACCATTTAGAATTAAATCCGAGCCTTTTTAAAATTCTTCACATTCAAATTTCGAAAACTTGAAAATTGATTTTGTTCAATTTTCCAAATATTGATTTGAAAATATTTTATGGGCTTTTTAGCGTCAGAACGTCTTTTCGATTAAATCATAGTTACTAAAATACCATTTAGATTCAAATCCGGGCCTTTTTAAATTTCTTTACATTATAATTTCGAAATCTTGAAAATTAATTTTGATCAATTCTCCAAATATTGATTTGAAATTTTTTTTATAGGTTTTCTAGCTTAATAACGTTTTATTGAATAAATCGTAGTTACTAAAATACCATTAAAAATTAAATCCGGGCCTTTTTAATCTTCTTTACATTCAAATCTCTAAATCTTGAAAATTAATTTTGATCAACTTTCTAAATATTGAATTGAAATTTTTATTATAGGTTTTCTAGCTTTAGAACGTTTTTTCGATGAAATTATAGTTACTAAAATACCATTGAGAATTAAATCCGGGCCTTTTTGAAATTCTTCACATTTAAATTTCGAAAACTTGAAAATTGATTCTGATCAATTTTCCAAATACTGATTTGAATATTTTTTTATTGGTTTATTAGCATCAGAACGTATTTTCGATTAAATCATAGTTACTATAAATCGACTTAGATTCAAATCCGGGCCTTTTTAAAATTCTTCACATTATAAGTTCGAGGTCTTGAAAATTAATTTTGATCAATTCTGGAAATATTGATTTGAAATTTTTTTATGGGTTTTCTAGCTTAATAACGTTTTTTTGAATAAATCGTAGTTACTAAAATACCAATTAGAATTAAATCCGTGCCTTTTTAATCTTCTTCACATTCAAATCTCTAAATCTTGACAATTGATTTTGATCAATTTTTCAAATACTGATTTGAAAATTATTTTATGGGTTTTTTAGCATCAGAACGTATTTTCGATTGAATCATAGTTACTAAAAATCTACTTAAATTCAAATCCGGGCCTTTTTAAAATTCTTCACATTATAATTTCGAAATCTTGAAAATTAATTTTGATCAATTCTCCAAATATTGATTTGAAATTTTTTTTATGGGTTTTCTAGCTTAATAACGTTTTTTTGAATAAATCGTAGTTACTAAAATACCATTTAGAATTAAATCCGAGCCTTTTTAAAATTCTTCACATTCAAATTTCGAAAACTTGAAAATTGATTTTGTTCAATTTTCCAAATATTGATTTGAAAATATTTTATGGGCTTTTTAGCGTCAGAACGTTTTTTCGATTAAATCATAGTTACTAAAATACCATTTAGATTCAAATCCGGGCCTTTTCAAAATTCTTCACATTATAATTTCGAAATCTTGAAAATTAATTGTGATCAATTCTCCAAATATTGATTTGAAATTTTTTTTATAGGTTTTCTATCTTAATAACGTTTTATTGAATAAATCGTAGTTACTAAAATACCATTGAAAATTAAATCCGGGCCTTTTTAAAATTCTTCACATTATAATTTCGAAATCTTGAAAATTAATTTTGATCAATTCTCCAAATATTGATTTGAATTTTTTTTTATGGGTTTTCTAGCTTAATAACGTTTTTTTGAATAAATCGTAGTTACTAAAATACCATTTAGAATTAAATCCGAGCCTTTTTAAAATTCTTCACATTCAAATTTCGAAAACTTGAAAATTGATTTTGTTCAATTTTCCAAATATTGATTTGAAAATATTTTATGGGCTTTTTAGCGTCAGAACGTCTTTTTGATTAAATCATAGTTACTAAAATACCATTTAGATTCACATCCGGGCCTTTTTAAAATTCTTTACATTATAATTTCGAAATCTTGAAAATTAATTTTGATCAATTCTCCAAATATTGATTTGAAATTTTTTTTATGAGTTTTCTAGCTAAATAACGTTTTTTTGATTAAATCGTAGTTACCAAAATACCATTTAGAATTAAATCCGAGCCTTTTTGAAATTCTTCACATTCAAATTTCGAAAACTAGAAAATTAATTTTGTTCAATTTTCCAAATATTGATTTGAAAATATTTTATGGGCTTTTTAGCGTCAGAACGTCTTTTCGATTAAATCATAGTTACTAAAATACCATTTAGATTCAAATCCGGGCCTTTTTAAAATTCTTCACATTATAATTTCGAAATCTTGAAAATTAATTTTGATTAATTTTCCAAATACTGATTTGAATATTTTTTTATTGGTTTTTTAGCATCAGAACGTATTTTCGATTAAATCATAGTTACTATAAATCGACTTAGATTCAAATCCGGGCCTTTTTAATCTCCTTCACATTCAAATCTCTAAATCTTGACAATTAATTTTGATCAATTTTCGAAATATTGATTTGAAAATTTTTTTATGGGTTTCCTAGCTTTAGAACGTTTTTTCGATTGAATCATAGTTACTAAAATACCATTTAGAATCAAATCCGTGCTTTTTTAAAATTCTTCACATTTAAATTTCGAAATCTTGAAAATTGATTTTGATCAATTTTTCAAATACTAATTTGAAAACTATTTTATGGGTTTTTTTAGCATCAGATCGTCTTTTTGATTGAATCATAGTTACTAAAAATCTACTTAGATTCAAATCCGGGCCTTTTTAATCCTCTTCACATTCAAATCTCTATATCTTGAAAATTAATTTTGATCAATTCTCCAAATATTGATTTGAAATTTTTTTTATGGGTTTTCTAGCTGAATAACGTTTTTTTGATTAAATCGTAGTTACTAAAATACCATTTAGAATTAAATCCGAGCCTTTTTAAAATTCTTTACATTCAAATTTCGAAAACTTGAAAATTGATTTTGTTCAATTTTCCAAATATTGATTTGAAAATATTTTATGGGCTTTTTAGCGTCAGAACGTCTTTTCGATTAAATCATTGTTACTAAAATAGCATTTAGATTCAAATCCGGGCCTTTTTAAAATTCTACACATTATAATTTCGAAATCTTGAAAATTAATTTTGATCAATTCTCCAAATATTGATTTGAAATTTTTTTTATAGGTTTTCTAGCTTAATAACGTTTTATTGAATAAATCGTAGTTACTAAAATACCATTGAAAATTAAATCCGGGCCTTTTTAATCTTCTTTACATTCAAATCTCTAAATCTTAGATATTAATTTTGATCAATTTTCTAAATATTGATTTGAAATTTTTATTATAGGTTTTCTAGCTTTAGAACGTTTTTTTGATGAAATTATAGTTACTAAAATACCATTTAGAATTAAATCCGAGCCTTTTTAAAATTCTTCACATTATAAGTTCGAAATCTTGAAAATTAATTTTGATCAATTCTCCAAATATTGATTTGAAATTTTTTTTATGGGTTTTCAAGCTTAATAACGTTTTTTTGAATAAATTGTAGTTACTAAAATACCATTTAGAATTAAATCCGAGCCTTTTTAAAATTCTTCACATTCAAATTTCGAAAACTTGAAAATTGATTTTGTTCAATTTTCCAAATATTGATTTGAAAATATTTTATGGGCTTTTTAGCGTCAGAACGTCTTTTCGATTAAATCATAGTTACTAAAATACCATTTAGATTCAAATCCGGGCCTTTTTAAATTTCTTTACATTATAATTTCGAAATCTTGAAAATTAATTTTGATCAATTCTCCAAATATTGATTTGAAATTTTTTTTATAGGTTTTCTAGCTTAATAACGTTTTATTGAATAAATCGTAGTTACTAAAATACCATTGAAAATTAAATCCGGGCCTTTTTAATCTTCTTTACATTCAAATCTCTAAATCTTGAAAATTAATTTTGATCAACTTTCTAAATATTGATTTGAAATTTTTATTATAGGTTTTCTAGCTTTAGAACGTTTTTTCGATGAAATTATAGTTACTAAAATACCATTGAGAATTAAATCCGGGCCTTTTTGAAATTCTTCACATTTAAATTTCGAAAACTTGAAAATTGATTCTGATCAATTTTCCAAATACTGATTTGAATATTTTTTTATTGGTTTATTAGCATCAGAACGTATTTTCGATTAAATCATAGTTACTATAAATCGACTTAGATTCAAATCCGGGCCTTTTTAAAATTCTTCACATTATAAGTTCGAGGTCTTGAAAATTAATTTTGATCAATTCTGGAAATATTGATTTGAAATTTTTTTATGGGTTTTCTAGCTTAATAACGTTTTTTTGAATAAATCGTAGTTACTAAAATACCAATTAGAATTAAATCCGTGCCTTTTTAATCTTCTTCACATTCAAATCTCTAAATCTTGACAATTGATTTTGATCAATTTTTCAAATACTGATTTGAAAATTATTTTATGGGTTTTTTAGCATCAGAACGTATTTTCGATTGAATCATAGTTACTAAAAATCTACTTAAATTCAAATCCGGGCCTTTTTAAAATTCTTCACATTATAATTTCGAAATCTTGAAAATTAATTTTGATCAATTCTCCAAATATTGATTTGAAATTTTTTTTATGGGTTTTCTAGCTTAATAACGTTTTTTTGAATAAATCGTAGTTACTAAAATACCATTTAGAATTAAATCCGAGCCTTTTTAAAATTCTTCACATTCAAATTTCGAAAACTTGAAAATTGATTTTGTTCAATTTTCCAAATATTGATTTGAAAATATTTTATGGGCTTTTTAGCGTCAGAACGTCTTTTCGATTAAATCATAGTTACTAAAATACCATTTAGATTCAAATCCGGGCCTTTTTAAAATTCTTCACATTATAATTTCGAAATCTTGAAAATTAATTGTGATCAATTCTCCAAATATTGATTTGAAATTTTTTTTATAGGTTTTCTATCTTAATAACGTTTTATTGAATAAATCGTAGTTACTAAAATACCATTGAAAATTAAATCCGGGCCTTTTTAAAATTCTTCACATTATAATTTCGAAATCTTGAAAATTAATTTTGATCAATTCTCCAAATATTGATTTGAAATATTTTTTATGGGTTTTCTAGCTTAATAACGTTTTTTTGAATAAATCGTAGTTACTAAAATACCATTTAGAATTAAATCCGAGCCTTTTTAAAATTCTTCACATTCAAATTTCGAAAACTTGAAAATTGATTTTGTTCAATTTTCCAAATATTGATTTGAAAATATTTTATGGGCTTTTTAGCGTCAGAACGTCTTTTTGATTAAATCATAGTTACTAAAATACCATTTAGATTCAAAGCCGGGCCTTTTTAAAATTCTTCACATTATAATTTCGAAATCTTGAAAATTAATTTTGATCAATTCTCCAAATATTGATTTGAAATTTTTTTTATGAGTTTTCTAGCTAAATAACGTTTTTTTGATTAAATCGTAGTTACCAAAATACCATTTAGAATTAAATCCGAGCATTTTTAAAATTCTTCACATTAAAATTTCGAAAACTTGAAAATTGATTTTGTTCAATTTTCCAAATATTGATTTGAAAATATTTTATGGGCTTTTTAGCGTCAGAACGTCTTTTCGATTAAATCATAGTTACTAAAATACCATTTAGATTCAAATCCGGGCCTTTTTAAAATTCTTCACATTATAATTTCGAAATCTTGAAAATTAATTTTGATTAATTTTCCAAATACTGATTTGAATATTTTTTTATTGGTTTTTTAGCATCAGAACGTATTTTCGATTAAATCATAGTTACTATAAATCGACTTAGATTCAAATCCGGGCCTTTTTAATCTCCTTCACATTTAAATTTCGAAATCTTGAAAATTGATTTTGATCAATTTTTCAAATACTAATTTGAAAACTATTTTATGGGTTTTTTTAGCATCAGATCGTCTTTTTGATTGAATCATAGTTACTAAAAATCTACTTAGATTCAAATCCGGGCCTTTTTAATCCTCTTCACATTCAAATCTCTATATCTTGAAAATTAATTTTGATCAATTCTCCAAATATTGATTTGAAATTTTTTTTATGGGTTTTCTAGCTGAATAACGTTTTTTTGATTAAATCGTAGTTACTAAAATACCATTTAGAATTAAATCCGAGCCTTTTTAAAATTCTTTACATTCAAATTTCGAAAACTTGAAAATTGATTTTGTTCAATTTTCCAAATATTGATTTGAAAATATTTTATGGGCTTTTTAGCGTCAGAACGTCTTTTCGATTAAATCATTGTTACTAAAATACCATTTAGATTCAAATCCGGGCCTTTTTAAAATTCTACACATTATAATTTCGAAATCTTGAAAATTAATTTTGATCAATTCTCCAAATATTGATTTGAAATTTTTTTTATAGGTTTTCTAGCTTAATAACGTTTTATTGAATAAATCGTAGTTACTAAAATACCATTGAAAATTAAATCCGGGCCTTTTTAATCTTCTTTACATTCAAATCTCTAAATCTTAAAAATTAATTTTGATCAATTTTCTAAATATTGATTTGAAATTTTTATTATAGGTTTTCTAGCTTTAGAACGTTTTTTCGATGAAATTATAGTTACTAAAATACCATTTAGAATTAAATCCGAGCCTTTTTAAAATTCTTCACATTATAAGTTCGAAATCTTAAAAATTAATTTTGATCAATTCTCCAAATATTGATTTGAAATTTTTTTTATGGGTTTTCAAGCTTAATAACGTTTTTTTGAATAAATCGTAGTTACTAAAATACCATTTAGAATTAAATCCGAGCCTTTTTAAAATTCTTCACATTCAAATTTCGAAAACTTGAAAATTGATTTTGTTCAATTTTCCAAATATTGATTTGAAAATATTTTATGGGCTTTTTAGCGTCAGAACGTCTTTTCGATTAAATCATAGTTACTAAAATACCATTTAGATTCAAATCCGGGCCTTTTTAAATTTCTTTACATTATAATTTCGAAATCTTGAAAATTAATTTTGATCAATTCTCCAAATATTGATTTGAAATTTTTTTTATAGGTTTTCTAGCTTAATAACGTTTTATTGAATAAATCGTAGTAACTAAAATACCATTGAAAATTAAATCCGGGCCTTTTTAATCTTCTTTACATTCAAATCTCTAAATCTTGAAAATTAATTTTGATCAACTTTCTAAATATTGATTTGAAATTTTTATTATAGGTTTTCTAGCTTTAGAACGTTTTTTCGATGAAATTATAGTTACTAAAATACCATTGAGAATTAAATCCGGGCCTTTTTGAAATTCTTCACATTTAAATTTCGAAAACTTGAAAATTGATTCTGATCAATTTTCCAAATACTGATTTGAATATTTTTTTATTGGTTTATTAGCATCAGAACGTATTTTCGATTAAATCATAGTTACTATAAATCGACTTAGATTCAAATCCGGGCCTTTTTAAAATTCTTCACATTATAAGTTCGAGGTCTTGAAAATTAATTTTGATCAATTCTGGAAATATTGATTTGAAATTTTTTTATGGGTTTTCTAGCTTAATAACGTTTTTTTGAATAAATCGTAGTTACTAAAATACCAATTAGAATTAAATCCGTGCCTTTTTAATCTTCTTCACATTCAAATCTCTAAATCTTGACAATTGATTTTGATCAATTTTTCAAATACTGATTTGAAAATTATTTTATGGGTTTTTTAGCATCAGAACGTATTTTCGATTGAATCATAGTTACTAAAAATCTACTTAAATTCAAATCCGGGCCTTTTTAAAATTCTTCACATTATAATTTCGAAATCTTGAAAATTAATTTTGATCAATTCTCCAAATATTGATTTGAAATTTTTTTTATGGGTTTTCTAGCTTAATAACGTTTTTTTGAATAAATCGTAGTTACTAAAATACCATTGAAAATTAAATCCGGGCCTTTTTAAAATTCTTCACATTATAATTTCGAAATCTTGAAAATTAATTTTGATGAATTCTCCAAATATTGATTTGAAATTTTTTTTATGGGTTTTCTAGCTTAATAACGTTTTTTTGAATAAATCGTAGTTACTAAAATACCATTTAGAATTAAATCCGAGCCTTTTTAAAATTCTTCACATTCAAATTTCGAAAACTTGAAAATTGATTTTGTTCAATTTTCCAAATATTGATTTGAAAATATTTTATGGGCTTTTTAGCGTCAGAACGTCTTTTTGATTAAATCATAGTTACTAAAATACCATTTAGATTCAAAGCCGGGCCTTTTTAAAATTCTTCACATTATAATTTCGAAATCTTGAAAATTAATTTTGATCAATTCTCCAAATATTGATTTGAAATTTTTTTTATGAGTTTTCTAGCTAAATAACGTTTTTTTGATTAAATCGTAGTTACCAAAATACCATTTAGAATTAAATCCGAGCCTTTTTAAAATTCTTCACATTAAAATTTCGAAAACTTGAAAATTGATTTTGTTCAATTTTCCAAATATTGATTTGAAAATATTTTATGGGCTTTTTAGCGTCAGAACGTCTTTTCGATTAAATCATAGTTACTAAAATACCATTTAGATTCAAATCCGGGCCTTTTTAAAATTCTTCACATTATAATTTCGAAATCTTGAAAATTAATTTTGATTAATTTTCCAAATACTGATTTGAATATTTTTTTATTGGTTTTTTAGCATCAGAACGTATTTTCGATTAAATCATAGTTACTATAAATCGACTTAGATTCAAATCCGGGCCTTTTTAATCTCCTTCACATTTAAATTTCGAAATCTTGAAAATTGATTTTGATCAATTTTTCAAATACTAATTTGAAAACTATTTTATGGGTTTTTTTAGCATCAGATCGTCTTTTTGATTGAATCATAGTTACTAAAAATCTACTTAGATTCAAATCCGGGCCTTTTTAATCCTCTTCACATTCAAATCTCTATATCTTGAAAATTAATTTTGATCAATTCTCCAAATATTGATTTGAAATTTTTTTTATGGGTTTTCTAGCTGAATAACGTTTTTTTGATTAAATCGTAGTTACTAAAATACCATTTAGAATTAAATCCGAGCCTTTTTAAAATTCTTTACATTCAAATTTCGAAAACTTGAAAATTGATTTTGTTCAATTTTCCAAATATTGATTTGAAAATATTTTATGGGCTTTTTAGCGTCAGAACGTCTTTTCGATTAAATCATTGTTACTAAAATACCATTTAGATTCAAATCCGGGCCTTTTTAAAATTCTACACATTATAATTTCGAAATCTTGAAAATTAATTTTGATCAATTCTCCAAATATTGATTTGAAATTTTTTTTATAGGTTTTCTAGCTTAATAACGTTTTATTGAATAAATCGTAGTTACTAAAATACCATTGAAAATTAAATCCGGGCCTTTTTAATCTTCTTTACATTCAAATCTCTAAATCTTAAAAATTAATTTTGATCAATTTTCTAAATATTGATTTGAAATTTTTATTATAGGTTTTCTAGCTTTAGAACGTTTTTTCGATGAAATTATAGTTACTAAAATACCATTTAGAATTAAATCCGAGCCTTTTTAAAATTCTTCACATTTAAATTTCGAAATCTTGAAAATTGATTTTGATCAATTTTTCAAATACTAATTTGAAAACTATTTTATGGGTTTTTTTAGCATTAGATCGTCTTTTTGATTGAATCATAGTTACTAAAAATCTACTTAGATTCAAATCCGGGCCTTTTTAATCCTCTTCACATTCAAATCTCTATATCTTGAAAATTAATTTTGATCAATTCTCCAAATATTGATTTGAAATTTTTTTTATGGGTTTTCTAGCTGAATAACGTTTTTTTGATTAAATCGTAGTTACTAAAATACCATTTAGAATTAAATCCGAGCCTTTTTAAAATTCTTTACATTCAAATTTCGAAAACTTGAAAATTGATTTTGTTCAATTTTCCAAATATTGATTTGAAAATATTTTATGGTCTTTTTAGCGTCAGAACGTCTTTTCGATTAAATCATTGTTACTAAAATACCATTTAGATTCAAATCCGGGCCTTTTTAAAATTCTACACTTTATAATTTCGAAATCTTGAAAATTAATTTTGATCAATTCTCCAAATATTAATTTGAAATTTTTTTTATAGGTTTTCTAGCTTAATAACGTTTTATTGAATAAATCGTAGTTACTAAAATACCATTGAAAATTAAATCCGGGCCTTTTTAATCTTCTTTACATTCAAATCTCTAAATCTTAAAAATTAATTTTGATCAATTTTCTAAATATTGATTTGAAATTTTTATTATAGGTTTTCTAGCTTTAGAACGTTTTTTCGATGAAATTATAGTTACTAAAATACCATTTAGAATTAAATCCGAGCCTTTTTAAAATTCTTCACATTTAAATTTCGAAAACTTGAAAATTGATTTGGTCAATTTTTCAAATATTGATTTGAAAATATTTTATGGGCTTTTTAGCGTCAGAACGTTTTTTCGAATGAATAATAGTTACTAAAATTCCATTTAGATTCAAATCCGGGCCTTTTTAAAATTCTTCACATTATAAGGTCGAAGTCTTGAAAATTAATTTTGATCAATTCTCGAAATATTGATTTGAAATTTTTTATGGGTTTTCTAGCTTAATAACGTTTTTTTGAATAAATTGTAGTTACTAAAATACCATTTAGAATTAAATCCGAGCCTTTTTAAAATTCTTCACATTCAAATTTCGAAAACTTGAAAATTGATTTTGTTTAATTTTCCAAATATTGATTTGAAAATATTTTATGGGCTTTTTAGCGTCAGAACGTCTTTTCGATTAAATCATAGTTACTAAAATACCATTTAGATTCAAATCCGGGCCTTTTTAAATTTCTTTACATTATAATTTCGAAATCTTGAAAATTAATTTTGATCAATTCTCCAAATATTGATTTGAAATTTTTTTTATAGGTTTTCTAGCTTAATAACGTTTTATTGAATAAATCGTAGTTACTAAAATACCATTGAAAATTACGTCCGGGCCTTTTTAATCTTCTTTACATTCAAATCTCTAAATCTTGAAAATTAATTTTGATCAATTTTCTAAATATTGATTTGAAATTTTTATTATAGGTTTTCTAGCTTTAGAACGTTTTTTCGATGAAATTATAGTTACTAAAATACCATTTAGAATTAAATCCGGGCCTTTTTAATATTCTTCACATTCAAATTTCGAAATCTTGAAAATTTATTTTGATCAATTTTCCAAATATTAATTGAAAATTATTTTATGAGTTTTTTAAGCATCAAAACGTCTTTTCGATTAAATCATCGTTACTAAAAATCTACTTAGATTGAAATCCGGGCCTTTTTAATATTCTTCACATTTAAATTTTGAAATCTTGAAAATTGATTTTGATCAATTTTTCAAATAGTGATTTGAAAATTATTATATGGGGTTTTTTTAGCATCAGAACGTCTTTTCGATTGAATCATAGTTACTAAAAATCTACTTAGATTCAAATCCGGGCCTTTTTAATCTTCTTCACATTCAAATTTCGAAAACTTGAAAATTGATTTTGTTCCATTTTCCAAATATTGATTTGAAAATATTTTATGGACTTTTTAGCGTCAGAACGTCTTTTCGATTGAATCATAGTTACTAAAATACCATTTAGATTCAAATCCGGGCCTTTTTAAAATTCTTCACATTATAATTTCGAAATCTTGAAATTTAATTTTGATCAATTATCCAAATATTTATTTGAAATTTTTTTTATGAGTTTTCTAGCTAAATAACGTTTTTTTGATTAAATCGTAGTTACCAAAATAACATTTAGAATTAAATCCGAGCCTTTTTAAAATTCATCACATTCAAATTTCGAAAACTTGAAAATTGATTTTGTTCAATTTTCCAAATATTGATTTGAAATTTTTTTATGGGTTTTCTAGCTTAATAACGTTTTTTTGAATAAATCGTAGTTACTAAAATACCATTGAAAATTAAATCCGGGCCTTTTTAATCTTCTTTACATTCAAATCTCTAAATCTTGAAAATTAATTTTGATCAATTTTCTAAATATTGATTTAAAATTTTTATTATAGGTTTTCTAGCTTTTGAACGTTTTTTCGATGAAATTGTAGTTACTAAAATACCATTTAGAATTAAATCCGAGCCTTTTTAAAATTCTTCACATTTAAATTTCGAAAACTTGAAAATTGATTTTGTTCAATTTTCCAAATATTGATTTGAAAATATTTTATGGGCTTTTTAGCGTCAGAACGTCTTTTCGATTAAATCATAGTTACTAAAATACCATTTAGATTCAAATCCGGGCCTTTTTAAATTTCTTTACATTATAATTTCGAAATCTTGAAAATTAATTTTGATCAATTCTCCAAATATTGATTTGAAATTTTTTTTATGGGTTTTCTAGCTTAATAACGTTTTTTTGAATAAATCGTAGTTACTAAAATACCATTTAGAATTAAATCCGAGCCTTTTTAATCTTCTTTACATTCAAATCTCTAAATCTTGAAAATTAATTTTGATCAATTTTCTAAATATTAATTTGAAATTTTTATTATAGGTTTTCTAGCTTTAGAACGTTTTTTCGATGAAATTATAGTTACTAAAATACCATTTAGAATTAAATCCGGGCCTTTTTGAAATTCTTCACATTCAAATTTCGAAAACTTGAAAATTGATTTTGTTCAATTTTCCAAATATTGATTTGAAAATATTTTATGGGCTTTTTAGCGTCAGAACGTCTTTTCGATTAAATCATAGTTACTAAAATACCATTTAGATTCAAATCCGGGCCTTTTTAAATTTCTTTACATTATAATTTCGAAATCTTGAAAATTAATTTTGATCAATTCTCCAAATATTGATTTGAAATTTTTTTTATAGGATTTGTAGCTTAATAACGTTTTATTGAATAAATCGTAGTTACTAAAATACCATTGAAAATTAAATCAGGGCCTTTTTAATCTTCTTTACATTCAAATCTCTAAATCTTGAAAATTAATTTTGATCAATTTTCTAAATATTAATTTGAAATTTTTATTATAGGTTTTCTAGCTTTAGAACGTTTTTTCGATGAAATTATAGTTACTAAAATACCATTTAGAATTAAATCCAGGCCTTTTTGAAATTCTTCACATTCAAATTTCGAAAACTTGAAAATTGATTCTGATCAATTTTCCAAATACTGATTTGAATATTTTTTTATTGGTTTATTAGCATCAGAACGTATTTTCGATTAAATCATAGTTACTATAAATCGACTTAGATTCAAATCCGGGCCTTTTTAAAATTCTTTACATTATAATTTCGAAATCTTGAAAATTAATTTTGATCAATTCTCCAAATATTGATTTGAAATTTTTTTTATGGGTTTTCTAGCTTAATAACGTTTTTTTGAATAAATCGTAGTTACTAAAATACCATTGAAAATTAAATCCGGGCCTTTTTAATCTTCTTTACATTCAAATCTCTAAATCTTGAAAATTAATTTTGATCAATTTTCCAAATATTGATTTGAAAATTTTTTTATGGGTTTTCTAGCTTTAGAACGTTTTTTTGATTGAATCATAGTTACTTAAATACCATTTAGAATCAAATCTAGGCCTGTTTAATATTCTTCACATTCAAATTTCGAAATCTTGAAAATTGATTTTGATCAATTTTCGAAATATTGGTTTGAAATTTTTTTTATGGGTTTTCTCGCTTAAAAACGATTTTTTAATTAAATTATTGTTACTGAAATACTATTTAGAATTAAATCCAGGCCTTTTTAATCTTCTTCACATTTAAATCTCTAAATCTTGAAAATTAATTTTGATCAATTTTCCAAATATTGATTTGAAATTTTTTTATGAGTTTTTTAGCTTAATAACGTTTTTTTGATTACATTATAGTTACTAAAATACTACTTTGAATTAAATCCGGGCCTTTTTGATATTCTTCACATTCAAATTTCGAGATCTTGAAAATTTATTTTGATCAATTTTCCAAATATTAGTTGAAAACTATTTTATGGGTTTTTTAAGCATCAAAACGTCTTTTCGATTGAATCATCGTTACCAAAAACTACTTAGATTGAAATCCGGGCCTTTTCAATATTCTTCACATTTAAATTTCGAAATCGTGAAAATTGATTTTGATCAATTTTTCAAATAGTGATTTGAAAATTATTATATGGGTTTTTTCAGCATCAGAACGTCTTTTCGATTGAATCATAGTTACTAAAAATCTACTTAGATTTAAATCCGGGCCTTTTTAATCCTCTTCACATTCAAATCTCTATATCTTGAAAATTAATTTTGATCAATTCTCTAAATATTGATTTGAAATTTTTTTTATGGGTTTTCTAGCTTATTAACGATATTTTGATTAAATCGTAGTTGCTTAAATACCATTCAGAATTAAATCCGGGCCTTTTTAAAATTCTTCACATTCAAATTTCGAAAACTTGAAAATTGATTTTGTTCAATTTTCCAAATATTGATTTGAAAATATTTTATGGGCTTTTTAGCGTCAGAACGTCTTTTCGATTAAATCATAGTTACTAAAATACCATTTAGATTCAAATCCGGGCCTTTTTAAAATTCTTCACATTATAATTTCGAAATCTTGAAAATTAATTTTGATCAATTCTCCAAATATTGATTTGAAATTTTTTTTAATGGGTTTTCTAGCTTAATAACGTTTTTTTGAATAAATCGTAGTTACTAAAATACCATTGAAAATTAAATCCGGGCCTTTTTAATCTTCTTTACATTCAAATCTCTAAATCTTGAAAATTAATATTGATCAATTTTCCAAATATTGATTTGAAATTTTTCTTATAGGTTTTCTAGCTTTAGAACGTTCTTTCGATGAAATTATAGTTACTAAAATACCATTTAGAATTAAATCCGGGCCTTTTTATAATTCTTCATATTCAAATTTCTAAAACTTGAAAATTGATTTTGATCAATTTTCCAAATACTGATTTGAATATTTTTTTATTGGTTTATTAGCATCAGAACGTATTTTCGATTAAATGATAGTTACTATAAATCGACTTAGATTCAAATCCGGGCCTGTTTAATCTCCTTTACATTCAAATCTCTAAATCTTGAAAATTAATTTTGATCAATTTTCCAAATATTGATTTGAAATTTTTTTATTGGTTTTTTAGCTTAATAAAGTTTTTTGATGACATTATAGTTACTGAAATACTACTTAGAATTAAATCCGGGCCTTTTTAATATTCTTCACATTCAAATTTCGAAATCTTGAAAATTTATTTTGATCAATTTTCCAAATATTAATTGAAAATTATTTTATGGGTTTTTTAAGCATCAAAACGTCTTTTCGATTGAATCATTGTTACCAAAAATCTACTTAGATTGAAATCCGGGCCTTTTTAATATTCTTCACAATTTAAATTTCGAAATCTTGAAAATTGATTTTGATCAATTTTTCAAATAGTGATTTGAAAATTATTATATGGGTTTTTTTAGCATCAGAACGTCTTTTCGATTGAATCATATTTACTAAAAATCTACTTAGATTCAAATCCGGGCCTTTTTAATCCTCTTCACATTCAAATCTCTATATCTTGTAAATTAATTTTGATCAATTCTCTAAATATTGATTTGAAATTTTTTTTATGGGTTTTCTAGCTTATTAACGATATTTTGATTAAATCGTAGTTGCTTAAATACCATTCAGAATTAAATCCGGGCCTTTTTAATATTCTTCACATGTAAATTTCAAAATCTTGAAAATTGATTTAGATCAATTTTTCAAATACTGATTTGAAAATTATTTTATGGGTTTTTTTAGCATCAGAACGTCTTTTCGATTGAATTATAGTTACTAAAATACCATTAAGAATCTAATCCGCGCTATTTTAAAATTTTTCATATTCAAATTTCGAAATCTTGAAAATTGATTTTGATCAGTTTTTCAAATATTGATTTAAAAAATTTTATTATAGGTTTTCTAGGCTCCCAACTTTTTCGAAGTTAAATCTTAGTTACCAAAATACCATTCCGAATCAAATCCGGGCCTTTTTAAAATTCTGCACATTTAAATTTCGAAATCTTAATAATTAATTTTTATCAATTCTCCAAATATTCATTTGAAATTTTTTTTATGGGTTTTCTAGGTTAAGATCGTTTTTTCGATTGAATCATAGTTACTGAAATACAATTTAGATTTAAAACCGAGCCTTGGTAATCATCTTCATATTCCAATTTTGAAATCTTGAATATTGAATTTGATCAATTTTCCAAATATTGATTTAAAAATTTTAAACATTTATATTTGAGTGCAAGATTTGTTTGGTCTTTTTCAATCCTTAAATGTTTTCTGAATATAATTTTGTTCAAGTTCTTAGGCTTTTAGAATAATTATAGCTGCTGATAATCCTCTGGTGATTGTCATTTCCAAATCTTTGATTTTGATATTGATGTATTTCTTTATTTTTGAGTCTGAATTTATTTTACGTTTTTTCTATGCCCTTAAGTTCGTGTCAATTACATTATATTTTACTGTTTTCCTTTTAGACTTATTCTCGGTTGTTAATTATGATTCCCTAGTTTTGATTTTGTGTTGTTGTCGCTTTTTTTTTGAATAATAATTTTTTAATTGCTTGTTTTTAAAAATTAAAAAAAATATTTTTTGTCTGATGTGCTAGGTAAGAGAATTTGTTAGAATATTAGTTTGACTTTTGAATTTTTAGATACATTAAAGGAATAAGCTTCTGTTCCTTTATATGATGGTTTAATTGATTATTAACTGTTTGTTTTATTTTTGTTTAATTTTCATTATAAAGATTTGGTTTTTTGCTGCGGAAGTAGCTATTTGTCGTCTGTAGCAGGATTGAATTTCAAAAGATGCATTTGTATCCATTATTAAGCTTAAGTTTGTGACTGTTTCGTGATGAGGTCATTGGGAATGATGATACTGAGGGGATTACCCACACTGTGCCACGAACGGCATGAAGTTGGAGACAAACCCAACTTTCTCCTTTGAATTCGCAGTTATATTTGAAAGGCTCGTACGTTACCGACTAAAAGGAAAATAAAATTTGCTTTTTTGTAACTTTAATTTATGAGTTTTTAATCTTTTTCTTTTGTATTATGATTTTATTTACTGTTTGTTTATATTTTCCACTAATTTTTATCTGGAATTCGTAAAATTTGTTGTATTACTTATGGACAAAATATATTGTTCGACATTTATTATGTGAACCCTATTCTTTTACAGTTTTGACTCAAAATGTTTGTTTAAGTTCAGAATGATGTGTTTGTATTTTAAAACTGAAATGATTGTATTACAGAAATCGTCTGCTTCAATTTTATTTTGTACACTAATTAACATTTAGTATCATGTACGTAGTGATTGTTATTTAATAAAATTGTCTCTGTAATTACTTGGTTTCTTAATATGAACCTATTTGCTTGAATAATACAAGAGGACATTCTTTTTAACGTATGTTGACAAAGATTGTTTGTTTTTGCTGAATCTATTTCTTACAACTATTATAATGTTTTTTGTAAAATTATATTAGAAAAGGTTTTGAAATAAATTTTGTATTTTGACTAACATATCTTTTTATATTTAGAATTATTTTATTCATAATTTAAAATCTGACATTGAGTAACAACAGATTAGAGAAAATAAATTTATAATCTTGAATAGTATTTACTATTTTTTAAAATTTAAAAACCTTTTAACAATTATTATATCAATAATGAATCTTTTAGTCAAGCAGATCGTTTTTTCAAAACCAAAAAAAAATCTCGTTCTTGAGATAAAAATAAAAAGAAACCAATTTATGGACAACTATTTTTTATAATATAGTAAGAAGAAATAATTTTGGTTAAATAACTTATTGTCTACAGGCAAGTTTAATACTATATAGAATTTTTCCACACTTCGAATTTAAAAAGAAATACATTTTTAACATTTAATCTTGAAGTGTTTTAAATACTTATCTATAAAATCTATAAAACTTTAAACATAAAATATTAAAGACAACAGATCCTAAAATGAGACACTTAATTTTGCAGTGCGGTTTGCAGTTGATAGAAAACTTGGATGTTTTTTTTAAATTGAGCATTCTTATGTAGGCTATTTCAAAATAAATAAAAATATATTAAAGTTATTTTCTCCTATATTCAATCAAACCACCTTCTGCAGCTACGAAGTCTCTTAATCTAGACTCCATTTCTGTTGTTGTCACTTTCCTTAAAACCTCTGCTGGAATCGCCTGGATTATTTCAATTATCTTTTGTCGTAGGTCAGCAATACCGTCTATTTCTTCAAAGGCATATAGTTTTGATTTTACGTATCCCCACAGAAAAAAATCAAGTGGATTTCCATCTGGGGTTCGCGGTGACCATTCTATGAAGGAACTAAATTTCCCGATCCACTTTCTGTCAAACATATCGTTCAACAATTCTCGGACAATTAAGGCCGTATGAGGTCCCGCCCCATCCTGCATAAATGTAATCACCTATAATTGTAAAATGTGTTGATTACCTTGTTTTAAATAATTATTTTCAACTTTTGCATGTCAATATAGGTTGTTTTAAACTTACTCTGGTCTGATCTCCATCCAAGATCTCAGCAACTCTTGGTCCGACTTCGTTGTGAAGAAGATCGACGTACTTTTCTGCAGTTAGGTTACCTTCTATGAAGAAGGGCCCTACTACTGTGTCGTGTAAGATTCCACACCACACATTCAGCTTCTCTGGTCTTTGAGAATGCGTTGGCATCACAGCGTAAGGATTTTCTCGTGCCCAGGTCCTGTGATGCTGAACGTTCCTTTTTCCATGAAGAGTAAACGTGCATTCATCAGAAAACAGAATATCTTGCAGAAATAATGGATCCTGATCAACTTGTTCTAGAAGATACATTGACATTTCATATCTTCTTTGCTTATCAACTTCGCTTAAAATTTGCCCATTTCGCAATTTATATGGCTTATAATGTTCTTCGTGCAAAACGTTTAATACTGACGTCCTACTGACTCCAGTTGCAGCCGCTATTTGCCTACTTGTGATGTGAAGATTATCTTCAACCTGTGCGCAAAGAAGGGTTCTTACTTCTTCGGTTAATACCCTTCCTTCGTGTACATTCTGGAAAGTAGAATATTTTATTCTCAAAGTAAACAATCGTATACATATAAGATAACTTTATTTTTGGAAAATTGTCGTACTGTTTTTTTTTAAACTACCACTATTTTCAATAATGTCTTAAAAATTTGAACTTTCCAGTTTTTTCAAAATTCTTCGTTCAATAACTACAAAAATTTACCTAAAAAATTGTTTGTTTTTTTTTTCTTATTTTTTCTTAGTTAAGGAACATCCTGCTTTAAAATATATCTACTAGAAATAAACATTTTTTAGCATTCGAAGTATCAATTTAATTATGTACAATGTCGATGATAATAATAACTACATTTTACAAATATTTTTTGTTTGTTTTTCAAACGCAGTTCGATTTAATTCACTTCTTTCATTTCTCTATTTATAGAATATAAATTCCAAAGTTGCATAGTAATTTATGAAATAATTTACTTAAAAATTAATTAGAAAATTAAATTTAACAATGTTGAAATTACTTTAAAACTGAAATTAAAACTTTGCATTGTTTTACAAAAACGGAAAGGAAGGAAAAAATAGTATTTTATGAAAATTTAACCCTACATTCTCAGCATCATAATGATTGTTTGATATGCAACCATTTGCATTAAAATCATTAATGACCTTCTGCACTGTCCTCAAGGCAGGTATCGGTCTGTCCGGGAACATTGCCGCAAAATGATCTCTCGTTTCACGTCCACTAAGCTCGTGAATCGTTTGCGAAAAAAACATAAACTGCTTTTCCTCCAAAGTGTACAATTGAACCATTATTATTATAATAATATGTTTTTAATTTAATGTGCCATTAAAATTAACAGAATAAACGAAAAAGAAATAATTGAAGTAAAAATGTAAAAGAGGCGCTTATTGCGTTTTACAATAGTAAACAAAGACAGACGAAAAAAAAACTACAACAAACTAGAGCGAAAGGCGCCTTAATTTAAAAAATTAAAAAGTAATTACTGTTATGTAATATCTTTCAGTTTAATATTTTCAATAATTAGAAATTAAATTTCATTCAATTATATTATTTTTCCTTCCATTTTAAGGCTGCAATAGACTTTTTCATCTTAAATCATTTTTTCTCTAAATAATTTGAACTTCCGGTCGGGTATATTTTTACTCACATGTTAATAACTTGGTGAATTTTTTTTGTTATAATATCAAAAGGAAATAAAAACAGAAATTAGGAACGCGCATTAAGAATGTGATTGTTAAAATATTTTGTTAGTACTTGCAATTTCATGTATAATTGCAAAAATGTAAGGAAAAAAGTTTTGCATATTAGAGTTTCAAAAAAGCTAACATAGTTAAAATAAAATATTTTTTCACTAATATTTAATTTATGAACTTTCTCTCCAGATCAAGTAGTCTTCATTGCGATTTTTAGAAATGGTCGAGTCCATACCAAGTGATCACACCAATTTCAGTCATATTGAGTAATATTTACGAAATTGATATTTTGGGTTCCTTTAGGAGTAAAAAAAATAAATTTTAATTATTTTTAAAAAATTCAAAATATTTTCGAAAATATTCAAATTTGAAATTTTATGTACTATTTTTTTTGTGTTATCATAACTTCTGTAATTTTGAAGCAATTGAGATCATTTTTTTTAAATTACTCGTATTTAAATACTCTTAAGAAAAATTATAATAATTAAGAAATTGTTTATAATTAAATTTTTATTAAAAAAATTAAATTATTTATTTAAACAAAATCTAAAGTATATCATCGTTCTTTTTCAAAAAATTCATAAACATAGCCTATAATGTGCTTAAAAATTTAAGCCAAAGAAAAAGATGGTATGTATTATAGTTTTTGAGAAAAAAATTATTAAGTTATGCTAGCGCGGCGCGGACCGGTGTCACCGCTACTCAACGCGTAGTTCCGTAGTAACCGAAATGTATGTATATTTTTACATAATGTAAATATAGTTAGTGTATTATATTTAAATTATAAGCTTCAGAAAGTCACACTGATCTTTTCATAGTACATGGACATCAAACTTTAGAATTAAAAAAATCGGAGAAAATGATTAAAGTAAAAAAAGTAATTAAAAAATTGGTAATTTATAGAAAAATAATAAAAATAACTAAAAATTGGGAAAATTATTAAAATTTAAGAATAATAATTGAAAATTTGTTAAATCAATTGAAAAATAATTAATATAATTAAAAACTATTAAAAATAAGTGAAAATAAGTGAATAATTGAAATAATTTAAAACTGAAGAAAGAAAAATAATGGACTGATAAAATTATCAAAATTCGCGATGTTCAGGGGTGTTAATTTTTTTTCTTATGCAATTTTAGACCTAAAATTATGGGGTAATGTCAAAAGTAGAGAAACAAATAATTTGCGGAGTTTGAGAAATTTATTCTAAGAAAAACTTAAATTTTAAAAATTAAACCTCTTTCACAATTTTCATTTTTTCCATCGACAATTTTTTTGTGGGATTTTTAAATGATTTTCTACAATCCATCGTATGGTTTTTGAAAAATAAAATTTCGAAAATGACCAAAAAAATATTGTTTTTTAATTTTTATGTAATACCATAATTCTACATCTTAATTGATGTAAGAAAAAAAATGACACCTCTGAGCATCAAAAATTTTGTTGAGTTAAAATTTCACCTATCTCTCCCCTTAAAGAATGATAAAAATAGTTTGAAAATAGTTGAAAGAAGCAAGTTTACAACGACCATTAAACAATCAAATTGTTACTCCTCTTGACTTATACGAGTGGGCAAAATCCAGTTTAGAGAAAATTAATGTAGAATTTTGTAATTACGCAGAATATGAAGCTGAAAAACAATTGTTAAGTGAAAGATTTAATCAAGCTATGACCATTAAAGGTACACAAAAATTTCATTCCTTCGTACCCCTTGAGAATAAAATTGAAACAAAAATTTTTTCAAATTCTGTGCACAGCACAATTTGTAAAATAAAAAAATAAACATGACGATTAACTGTATTTATATTATGTAATAATATACATACATTTCGGTTACTACGGAACTACGCGTTGAGTAGCGGTGACACCGGTCTGCGCCGCGCTAGCATAACTTAATAATTTTTTTCTCAAAAACTATAATACATACCATCTTTTTCTTTGGCTTAAATTTTTAAGCACATTATAGACTATGTTTATGAATTTTTTGAAAAAGATCGATGATATACTTTAGATTTTGTTTAAATAAATAATTTAATTTTTTTAATAAAAATTTAATTATAAACAATTTCTTAATTATTATAATTTTTCTTGAAAGAGTATTTAAATACGAGTAATTTAAAAAAAATGATCTCAATTGCTTCAAAATTACAGAAGTTAAGATAAAACAAAAAAAATAGTACTCAAAATTTTGAATTTGAATATTTTCGAAAATATTTTGAATTTTTTAAAAATAATTAAAATTTATTTTTTTTACTCCTAAAGGAACCCAAAATATCAATTTCGTAAATATTACTCAATATGACTGAAATTGGTGTGATCACTTGGTATGGACTCGACCAAATATTAAGTAAGAAAATCTATTATTTAATGAAGAAAAAAATATATGTCTTTATATATTTTGGAATAAAAATTTCTGTTATATTTTTAATTGATAAATATTTTAAATTTTGTTTCAATAATCATAATTGTCAACATTAATGATATTTAATAAAGAAAATTTAAAAATATACGACATAAGAATGCTAAATGAAAAAAGAGGTTTTCAAAATTTTCTGTTAACTGTAAATCTCACTGCAAAGTCCCCAAATTTACAACATTTAAAGATTAAGTGTTGTAACAAATTTATTTCTTTTTGTTATCGCAGTGTGAATAAAATGTAATTTAATATTCAAAACTCCCTGTAAGTAATGAATTATTGAAACAAAATTAATTCCTCTTATTATTATTTAAAATGATCGTCCATAAATGGTTAGGGGAAGAAATTTTTGATATTGGAAAAACCATCTGCTATTCCGCTCAACTAAAAGACTTACCATTAATACTTTTACGAATGTAAAATATAAAAATTGTTAAAAGTCTTCAAATTTTTAAAAACTGTAAAAGAATTGAGTTTACATAATAAATATCGAATAATATCGCCTGTCAGTAAATGATAGAACAAATTTAACGATTACTATACATGAAAATCAAACATTAAATAAAATAATATTTCAATTAAAAAAAAATAATCAAAAAAATACGGCTGAAGTACAATTATAGTCGATAAAAGACGCTAACAGACGACGCTTTCAAATATAACCGCGAATTCAAAGAAGAAAGTAGGGTTTGCCTGCAACTTCATGCCCTTCGTGGCACAGTGAGGGTAATCCCCTCAGTATCATCATTCCTAATGACGTCATCACGAATCTGTCACAAACTTAAGCTTAATAATTGATACAAATCCATCTTTTAAAATTCAATCCTGCCACTGATGACAAAAAGCTAGTGTCACTGCAAAAAACAAAATCTTTATAATGAAAATGTAAGAAAAATAAAACAAACAGTTAATAATCTATTAAACCAGCATAGGGGAAAGGAACTTATTCCTTTAATGTATCTAAGAATTCAAAAGTCAAACTAATATTCTAACAAATTCTCGTACCTGGCACATCAGACAAAAAAATTTTTTTTTAATTTTTACAAACAAGCAATTAAAAAATTATTATTAAAAAAAAAAGCGACAACAATACAAAATCAAAACTAGGGAATCATAATTAACAACCAAGAATAAGTCTAAAAGGAAAACAGTAAAATATAATTAAATTCACACAAACTTTAGGGCATAGAAACGTCGTAAAATAAATTCAGACTTAAAAATAAAGAAATACATCAAAATCAAAAATTTGGAAATGACAATCACCAGATGATTATCAGTAGCTAAAATTATTCCAAAAGCTTAAGAACTTAAACAAAATTATATTCCGAAAACATCTAAGGCTTGAAAAGGACAAAAAAAAATCTTTCACTCAATAATTGAAAGAATAAAAAAAAATAATTTCCAAGATTACAAAATAGCCATAAAACGATGATGATTGCCTCTTGGAATTAAGGGGTTACATTGGTTTACTCTGATGAAAAAATGTTTTTTTTTCAACAATTTTTTTTCATGTTAAAAATAACCTATTTTATTCAAACTTTTTACTGTCTAAAATATTTATATTTGAACAAGAAATTCTGAAATTTTTAAAGAAAAATATTCATAATTTCGCCATTGAGACGTCATTTCCGGTGACCCCTCGGAAAAAAGATGCGTCTGCGTTGACAGCATAAATCATGACAGGATCATCTGAAGTGAAAAAAAAATTCGTATTTTAGTAAAGACCATAAACTAAAACTTGTAAGAAGGAAAAAAAATGAAAATTGGATTTTTGGCACATCTTTTTACAAAAAATGCAAATTCTGGCAAAATTTGCTCAGCATTTTTTTTTAATAGTTGAAATATAAAAAAAAATCCTTTGTCCAAGTTTTCGCGAATTGTATCTCGAAGACCTGTGTAAAATTTCATCATGATCAATTAAGTAGTTTTCAAAAACTACTGACAACCGACTTTGAGAACACAGTTTCGAGAAAAACGCATTTTTATGCATTTATTAAAATTTTATTTATTTCAATTTATTTATTTATTTTATTTAAAGATTTGAGAAACAATAAAACTGGAAAAAAATTATTTTTTTAACTTGCATTGAATCGTCGATTCTTGGGCAATAAAGGCAAGAACCTACAGTAGCGGCAATGTCTAGGGCATCCATTTGTTCCTGTCTATGACGCATGCTGGCTTTGCGAGTCTCCCTCCCAGATATTTTTAGTAACTAAGATTCAATTTAAAAAACGTTCGGAGCCTAGAAAAGAGATAAAATTTTTTTTAAACAAATCTTTTGAAAATTGATCAAATTCAATTTTCAAGGTTTCAAATTTGGAATGTGAAAATAATTAATAAGTCCCGGCTTTGATTCTTCTTGGTATTTGAGTAAATAAAATTCAATAAAGAAAACGTTCGGAGCCTAGAAAACCTATAATAAAATTTTTAAATCAATATTTGGAAAATTGATCAAAATTAATTTTCAAGATTTCGAGATTGAATGTGAAGAAGATTAGAAAGGCCTGGATTTGAATCTAAGTAGATTTTTAGTAACTATGAATCAATCGAAAAGACGTTCTAAAGCTAGAAAACCCATACAAAAATTTTCAAACCAATATTTGGAGAATTGATCAAAATTAATTTTCAAGATTTCGAGATTTGAATGTGAAGAAGATTAGAAAGGCCTGGATTTGAATCTCAATGGTATTTTAGTAACTATGATTCAATCGAAAAGACGTTCTTAAGCTAAAAAACACATAAAAAAATTTTCAAATCAATATTTGGAAAATTGATCAAAATCAATTTTCAAGATTTCGAGATTTGAATGTGAAAAAGATTAAAAAGGCCCGGATTTGAATCTAAGTAGATTTATAGTTACTATGATTTAATCAAAAAGACGATCTGATGCTAAAAAACCAATAAAAAAATTTTCAAATCAGTATTTTAAAAATTGATCAAAATCAATTTTCAAGAATTCGAAATTTAAATGTGAAGAATTTTAAAGAGGCCCGGATTTGATTCTGAATGGTATTTTAATAACTAAGATTTAACTTCGAAAAAGTTGGGAGCCTAGAAAACCTATAATAAAATTTTTAAATCAATATTTGAAAAACTGATCAAAATCAATTTTCAAGTTTTCGAAATATGAATGTGAAAAATTTAAATAATGGCCCGGATTTAATTCTAAATGGTATTTTAGTAACTATGATTCAATCGAAAAAACGTTCTAAAGCTAGAAAACCTATAAGAAAAATTTCAAATCAATATTTGGAAAATTGATCAAAATTAATTTCCAAGATTTAGAGATTTGAATGTGAAGAAGATTAAAAAGGCCCGAATTTAATTCTAAATGGTATTTCAGTAACTACGATTTATTCAAAAAAACGTTATTAAGCTAGAAAACCCATAAAAAAAATTTCAAATCAATATTTGGAGAATTGATCAAAATTAATTTTCAAGATTTCGAAATTATAATGTGAAGAATTTTAAAAAGGCCCGGATTTGAATCTAAATAGTATTTTAGTAACTAAGATTTAATCGAAAAGACGTTCTGACGCTAAAAAGCCCATAAAATATTTTCAAATCAATATTTGGAAAAATGAACAAAATCAATTTTCAAGTTTTCGAAATTTGAATGTGAAGAATTTTAAAAAGGCTCGGATTTAATTCTAAATGGTATTTTGGTAACTACGATTTAATCAAAAAAACGTTATTAAGCTAGAAAACCCATAAAAGAAATTTCAAATCAATATTTGGAAAATAATTCCTAATTAAGGCCTAAAATTATCAAGTCCTAATTAAGTCCTAAAATTATCAAGTCCTCATAAAGTCCTAAAATTATCAAGTGCTAATTAAGTCCTAAAATTATCAAGTCCTAATTAGGTCCTAAAATTATCAAGTCCTAATTAAGTCCTAAAATTATCAAGTCCTAAATAAATCCTAAAATTATCAAGTCCTAATTAAGTCCTAAAATCATTAAATCCTAATTAAGTCCTAAAATTATCAAGTTCTTATTAAGTCCTAAAAATATCAAGTCCTAATTAAGTCCTGAAATTATCAAGTCCTAATTAAGTCCTAAAAATATATGGTCCTAATTAAGTCCTAAAATTATCAAGTCCTAATTAAGTTCTAAAATTATCAAGTCCTAATTAAGTCCTAAAATTATCAAGTCCTAATTAAGTCCTAAAATTATCAAGTCCTAATTAAGTCCTAAAATTATCAAGTCCTAATTAAGTCCTAAAATCATTAAATCCTAATTAAGTCCTAAAATTATCAAGTTCTTATTAAGTCCTAAAATTATCAAGTCCTCATTAAGTCCTAAAATCATCAAGTCCTAATTAAGTCCTAAAATCATCAAGTCCTAATTAAGCCCTAAAATTATCAAATCCTAATTAAGGCCTAAAATTATCAAGTCCTAATTAAGTACTAAAATTATCAAGTCCTCATAAGATCCTAAAATTATCAAGTGCTAATTAAGTCCTAAAATTATCAAGTCCTAATTAAGTCCTAAAATTATCAAGTTCTAATTAAGTCCTAAAATTATCAAGTCCTAATTAAGTCCTAAAATCATCAAGTCCTAATTAAGTCCTAAAATTAGCAAGTCCTAATTAAGTCCTAAAATTATCAATTCCTAATTAAGTCCTAAATTTATCAAGTCCTAATTAAGTCCTAAAATCATCAAGTCCTAATTAAGTCCTAAAATCATCAAGTCCTAATTAAGTCCTAAAATTATCAAGTCCTAATTAAGTCCTAAAATTATCAAGTCCTAATTAAGTCCTAAAATTAGCAAGTCCTAATTAATTCCTAAAATTATCAAGTCCTAATTAAGGCCTAAAATTATCAAGTCCTAATTGAGTCCTAAAATCATCAAGTCCTAATTAAGTCCTAAAATTATCAAGTCCTAATTAAGTCCTAAAATTGTCAAGTCCTAATTAAGTCCTAAAATTATCAAGTTCTTATTAAGTCCTAAAATTATCAAGTCCTAATTAAGTCCTAAAATCATCAAGTCCTAATTAAGTCCTAAAATTATCAAATCCTAATTAAGGCCTAAAATTATCAAGTCCTAATTAAGTCCTAAAATTATCAAGTCCTAATTAAGTCCTAAAATTAGCAAGTCCTAATTAATTCCTAAAATTATCAAGTCCTAATTAAGTCCTAAATTTATCAAGTCCTAATTAAGTCCTAAAATCATCAAGTCCTAATTAAGTCCTAAAACCATCAAGTCCTAATTAAGTCCTAAAATTATCAAGTCCTAATTAAGTCCTAAAATTATCAAGTCCTAATTAAGTCCTAAAATCATTAAATCCTAATTAAGTCCTAAAATTATCAAGTTCTTATTAAGTCCTAAAATTATCAAGTCTTAATTAAGTCCTAAAATCATCAAGTCCTAATTAAGTCCTAAAATTATCAAATCCTAATTAAGGCCTAAAATTATCAAGTCCTAATTAAGTCCTAAAATTATCAAGTCCTAATTAAGTCCTAAAATTAGCAAGTCCTAATTAATTCCTAAAATTATCAAGTCCAAATTAAGTCCTAAAATTAGCAAGTCCTAATTAATTCCTAAAATTATAAAGTCCTAATTAAGGCCTAAAATTATCAAGTCCTAATTGAGTCCTAAAATCATTAAGTCCTAATTAAGTCCTAAAATTATCAAGTCCTAATTAAGTCCTAAAATTGTCAAGTCCTAATTAAGTCCTAAAATTAGCAAGTCCTAATTAATTCCTAAAATTATCAAGTCCTAATTAAGGCCTAAAATTATCAAGTCCTAATTGAGTCCTAAAATCATCAAGTTCTAATTAAGTCCTAAAATTAGCAAGTCCTAATTAATTCCTAAAATTATCAAGTCCAAATTAAGTCCTAAAATTAGCAAGTCCTAATTAATTCCTAAAATTATAAAGTCCTAATTAAGGCCTAAAATTATCAAGTCCTAATTGAGTCCTAAAATCATTAAGTCCTAATTAAGTCCTAAAATTATCAAGTCCTAATTAAGTCCTAAAATTGTCAAGTCCTAATTAAGTCCTAAAATTAGCAAGTCCTAATTAATTCCTAAAATTATCAAGTCCTAATTAAGGCCTAAAATTATCAAGTCCTAATTGAGTCCTAAAATCATCAAGTTCTAATTAAGTCCTAAAATTATCAAGTCCTAATTAAGTCCTAAAATTGTCAAGTCCTAATTAAGTCCTAAAAATATTAAGTCCTAATGAAGTCCTAAAATTATCAAGTCCTAATTAAGTTCTAAAATTATCAAATCCTAATTAGGTCCTAAAATTATCAAGTCCTAATTAAGTCTTAAAATTATCAAGTCCTAATTAATTCCTAAAATTATCAAGTCCTAATTAAGTCCTAAAATAAGCAAGTCATAATTAAGTCCTAAAGTAATCAAGTTCTAATTAAGTGATAATATAATTAAATCCTAATTAACGCCTAAAATCATCAAGTCCTAATTAAGTCCTAAAATTATCAAGTCCTAATTAAGTCCTAAAATTATCAAGTGCTAATTAAGTCCTTTTATTGTCATGTCCTTATTAAGTCCTAAAATTACTAAGTCCTATTTAAGTCCTTTAATTGTCAAGTCCTCATTAAGTCCTAAAATTATCAAGTCCTAATTAAGACCTAAAATTGTCAAGTCCTAATTAAGTCCTAAAATTATCAAGTCCTAATTAAGTCCTAAAAATATCAAGTCCTAATTAAGTCCTAAAATCATCAAGTCCTAATTAAGTCCTAAAATTATCAAGTCCTAATTAAGTCCTAAAAATATATTGTCCTAATTAAGTCCTAAAATCATTAAATCCTAATTAAGTCCTAAAATTGTCAAGTCCTAATTAAGTCCTAAAAATATTAAGTCCTAATGAAGTCCTAAAATTATCAAGTCCTAATTAAGTTCTAAAATTATCAAATCCTAATTAGGTCCTAAAATTATCAAGTCCTAATTAAGTCTTAAAATTATCAAGTCCTAATTAATTCCTAAAGTTATCAAGTCCTAATTAAGTCCTAAAATTAGCAAGTCATAATTAAGTCCTAAAGTAATCAAGTTCTAATTAAGTGCTAATATAATTAAATCCTAATTAACGCCTAAAATTATCAAGTCCTAATTAAGTCCTAAAATTGTCAAGTCCTAATTAAGTCCTAAAATTAGCAAGTCCTAATTAATTCCTAAAATTATCAAGTCCTAATTAAGGCCTAAAATTATCAAGTCCTAATTGAGTCCTAAAATCATCAAGTTCTAATTAAGTCCTAAAATTATCAAGTCCTAATTAAGTCCTAAAATTGTCAAGTCCTAATTAAGTCCTAAAAATATTAAGTCCTAATGAAGTCCTAAAATTATCAAGTCCTAATTAAGTTCTAAAATTATCAAATCCTAATTAGGTCCTAAAATTATCAAGTCCTAATTAAGTCTTAAAATTATCAAGTCCTAATTAATTCCTAAAATTATCAAGTCCTAATTAAGTCCTAAAATTAGCAAGTCATAATTAAGTCCTAAAGTAATCAAGTTCTAATTAAGTGATAATATAATTAAATCCTAATTAACGCCTAAAATCATCAAGTCCTAATTAAGTCCTAAAATTATCAAGTCCTAATTAAGTCCTAAAATTATCAAGTGCTAATTAAGTCCTTTAATTGTCATGTCCTTATTAAGTCCTAAAATTACTAAGTCCTATTTAAGTCCTTTAATTGTCAAGTCCTAATTAAGTCCTAAAATTATCAAGTCCTAATTAAGACCTAAAATTGTCAAGTCCTAATTAAGTCCTAAAATTATCAAGTCCTAATTAAGTCCTAAAAATATCAAGTCCTAATTAAGTCCTAAAATCATCAAGTCCTAATTAAGTCCTAAAATTATCAAGTCCTAATTAAGTCCTAAAAATATATTGTCCTAATTAAGTCCTAAAATCATTAATTCCTAATTAAGTCCTAAAATTGTCAAGTCCTAATTAAGTCCTAAAAATATTAAGTCCTAATGAAGTCCTAAAATTATCAAGTCCTAATTAAGTTCTAAAATTATCAAATCCTAATTAGGTCCTAAAATTATCAAGTCCTAATTAAGTCTTAAAATTATCAAGTCCTAATTAATTCCTAAAGTTATCAAGTCCTAATTAAGTCCTAAAATTAGCAAGTCATAATTAAGTCCTAAAGTAATCAAGTTCTAATTAAGTGCTAATATAATTAAATCCTAATTAACGCCTAAAATTATCAAGTCCTAATTAAGTCCTAAAATTTTCAAGTCCTAATTAAGTCCTAAAATTAGCAAGTCCTAATTAATTCCTAAAATTATCAAGTCCTAATTAAGGCCTAAAATTATGAAGTCCTAATTGAGTCTTAAAATCATCAAGTCCTAATTAAGTCCTAAAATTATCAAGTCCTAATTAAGTCCTAAAATTGTCAAGTCCTAATTAAGTCCTAAAATTATCAAGTCCTAATGAAGTCCTAAAATTATCAAGTCCTAATTAAGTTCTAAAATTATCAAATCCTAATTAGGTCCTAAAATTATCAAGTCCTAATTAAGTCTTAAAATTGTCAAGTCCTAATTAAGTCCTAAAATTATCAAGTCCTAATTAAGTCCTAAAATTGTCAAGTCCTAATTAAGTCCTAAAAATATTAAGTCCTAATGAAGTCCTAAAATTATCAAGTCCTAATTAAGTTCTAAAATTATCAAATCCTAATTAGGTCCTAAAATTATCAAGTCCTAATTAAGTCTTAAAATTATCAAGTCCTAATTAATTCCTAAAATTATCAAGTCCTAATTAAGTCCTAAAATAAGCAAGTCATAATTAAGTCCTAAAGTAATCAAGTTCTAATTAAGTGATAATATAATTAAATCCTAATTAACGCCTAAAATCATCAAGTCCTAATTAAGTCCTAAAATTATCAAGTCCTAATTAAGTCCTAAAATTATCAAGTGCTAATTAAGTCCTTTAATTGTCATGTCCTTATTAAGTCCTAAAATTACTAAGTCCTATTTAAGTCCTTTAATTGTCAAGTCCTCATTAAGTCCTAAAATTATCAAGTCCTAATTAAGACCTAAAATTGTCAAGTCCTAATTAAGTCCTAAAATTATCAAGTCCTAATTAAGTCCTAAAAATATCAAGTCCTAATTAAGTCCTAAAATCATCAAGTCCTAATTAAGTCCTAAAATTATCAAGTCCTAATTAAGTCCTAAAAATATATTGTCCTAATTAAGTCCTAAAATCATTAAATCCTAATTAAGTCCTAAAATTGTCAAGTCCTAATTAAGTCCTAAAAATATTAAGTCCTAATGAAGTCCTAAAATTATCAAGTCCTAATTAAGTTCTAAAATTATCAAATCCTAATTAGGTCCTAAAATTATCAAGTCCTAATTAAGTCTTAAAATTATCAAGTCCTAATTAATTCCTAAAGTTATCAAGTCCTAATTAAGTCCTAAAATTAGCAAGTCATAATTAAGTCCTAAAGTAATCAAGTTCTAATTAAGTGCTAATATAATTAAATCCTAATTAACGCCTAAAATTATCAAGTCCTAATTAAGTCCTAAAATTGTCAAGTCCTAATTAAGTCCTAAAATTAGCAAGTCCTAATTAATTCCTAAAATTATCAAGTCCTAATTAAGGCCTAAAATTATCAAGTCCTAATTGAGTCCTAAAATCATCAAGTTCTAATTAAGTCCTAAAATTATCAAGTCCTAATTAAGTCCTAAAATTGTCAAGTCCTAATTAAGTCCTTAAAATATTAAGTCCTAATGAAGTCCTAAAATTATCAAGTCCTAATTAAGTTCTAAAATTATCAAATCCTAATTAGGTCCTAAAATTATCAAGTCCTAATTAAGTCTTAAAATTATCAAGTCCTAATTAATTCCTAAAATTATCAAGTCCTAATTAAGTCCTAAAATTAGCAAGTCATAATTAAGTCCTAAAGTAATCAAGTTCTAATTAAGTGATAATATAATTAAATCCTAATTAACGCCTAAAATCATCAAGTCCTAATTAAGTCCTAAAATTATCAAGTCCTAATTAAGTCCTAAAATTATCAAGTGCTAATTAAGTCCTTTAATTGTCATGTCCTTATTAAGTCCTAAAATTACTAAGTCCTATTTAAGTCCTTTAATTGTCAAGTCCTAATTAAGTCCTAAAATTATCAAGTCCTAATTAAGACCTAAAATTGTCAAGTCCTAATTAAGTCCTAAAATTATCAAGTCCTAATTAAGTCCTAAAAATATCAAGTCCTAATTAAGTCCTAAAATCATCAAGTCCTAATTAAGTCCTACAATTATCAAGTCCTAATTAGGTCCTAAGAATATATTGTCCTAATTAAATCCTAAAATCATTAAATCCTAATTAAGTCCTAAAATTGTCAAGTCCTAATTAAGTCCTAAAAATATTAAGTCCTAATGAAGTCCTAAAATTATCAAGTCCTAATTAAGTTCTAAAATTATCAAATCCTAATTAGGTCCTAAAATTATCAAGTCCTAATTAAGTCTTAAAATTATCAAGTCCTAATTAATTCCTAAAGTTATCAAGTCCTAATTAAGTCCTAAAATTAGCAAGTCATAATTAAGTCCTAAAGTAATCAAGTTCTAATTAAGTGCTAATATAATTAAATCCTAATTAACGCCTAAAATTATCAAGTCCTAATTAAGTCCTAAAATTTTCAAGTCCTAATTAAGTCCTAAAATTATCAAGTCCTAATTAGGTCCTAAAATTATCAAGTCCTAATTAAGTCCTAAAATTATCAAGTCCTAATTAAGTCCTAAAATTAGCAAGTCCTAATTAATTCCTAAAATTATCAAGTCCTAATTAAGGCCTAAAATTATGAAGTCCTAATTGAGTCTTAAAATCATCAAGTCCTAATTAAGTCCTAAAATTATCAAGTCCTAATTAAGTCCTAAAATTGTCAAGTCCTAATTAAGTCCTAAAATTATCAAGTCCTAATTAAGTCCTAAAAATATCAATCCTAATAAAGTCCTAAAATTATCAAGTCCTAATTAAGTCCTAAAAATATATTGTCCTAATTAAGTCCTAAAATTATCAAGTCCTAATTAAGTTCTAAAATTATCAAGTCCTAATTAAGTCCTAAAATTATCAAGTCCTAATTAAGTCCTAAAATTATCAAGTCCTAATTAAGTCCTAAAATTATCAAGTCCTAATTAAGTCCTAAAATTATCAAGTCCTAATTAAGTCCTAAAATTATCAAATCCTAATTAAGTCCTAAAATTAGCAAGTCCTAATTAATTCCTAAAATTATCAAGTCCTAATTAAGGCCTAAAATTATCAAGTCCTAATTGAGTCCTAAAATCATCAAGTCCTAATTAAGTCCTAAAATTATCAAGTCCTAATTAAGTCCTAAAATTGTCAAGTCCTAATTAAGCCCTAAAATCATTAAATCCTAATTAAGTCCTAAAATTATCAAGTTCTTATTAAGTCCTAAAATTATCAAGTCCTAATTAAGTCCTAAAATTATCAAGTCCTAATTAAGTCCTAAAATTATCAAGTCCTAATTAAGTCCTAAAATTATCAAGTCCTAATTCAGTCCTACAATTATCAGGTCCTAATTAAGTCCTAAAATTATCAACTCTTAAATAAGTCCTAAAATTATCAAGTCCTAATTAAGTCCTAAAATTATCTAGTCCTAATTCAGTCCTAAAATTATCAGGTCCTAATTAAGTCTTAAAATTATCAAGTCCTAATTATGTCCTAAAATTAGCAAGTCCTAATTAAGTCCTAAAAATATCAAGTCCTAATTAAGTCCTAAATTTATCAAGTCCTAATTAAGTCCTAAAATCATTAAGTCCTAATTAAGTCCTAAAATCATCAAGTCCTAATTAAGTCCTAAAATTATCAAGTCCTAATTAAGTCCTAAAATTATCAAGTCCTAATTAAGTCCTAAAATTATCAAGTCCTAATTAAGACCTAAAATTGTCAATTCCTAATTAAGTCCTAAAATTATCAAGTCCTAATTTAGTCCTAAAAATATCAAGTCCTAGTTAAGTCCTAAAATCATCAAGTCCTAATTAAGTCCTAAAATTATCAAGTGCTAATTAAGTCCTTTAATTGTCATGTCCTTATTAAGTCCTAAAATTACTAAGTCCTATTTAAGTCCTTTAATTGTCAAGTCCTAATTAAGTCCTAAAATTATCAAGTCCTAATTAAGACCTAAAATTGTCAAGTTCTAATTAAGTCCTAAAATTATCAAGTCCTAATTAAGTCCTAAAAATATCAAGTCCTAATTAAGTCCTAAAATCATCAAGTCCTAATTAAGTCCTAAAATTATCAAGTCCTAATTAAGTCCTAAAAATATATTGTCCTAATGAAGTCCTAAAATTATCAAGTCCTAATTAAGTTCTAAAATTATCAAATCCTAATTAGGTCCTAAAATTATCAAGTCCTAATTAAGTCTTAAAATTATCAAGTCCTAATTAATTCCTAAAATTATCAAGTCCTAATTAAGTCCTAACATTAGCAAGTCATAATTAAGTCCTAAAGTAATCAAGTTCTAATTAAGTGCTAATATAATTAAATCCTAATTAACGCCTAAAATTATCAAGTCCTAATTAAGTCCTAAAATTATCAAGTCCTAATTAAGTCCTAAAATTATCAAGTCCTAATTAAGTCCTAAAATTATCAAGTCCTAATTAGGTCCTAAAATTATCAAGTCCTAATTAAGTCCTAAAATTATCAAGTCCTAATTAAGTCCTAAAATTAGCAAGTCCTAATTAATTCCTAAAATTATCAAGTCCTAATTAAGGCCTAAAATTATCAAGTCCTAATTGAGTCCTAAAATCATCAAGTCCTAATTAAGTCCTAAAATTATCAAGTCCTAATTAAGTCCTAAAATTGTCAAGTCCTAATTAAGTCCTAAAATTATCAAGTCCTAATTAAGTCCTAAAAATATCAAGTCCTAATTAAGTCCTAAAATTATCAAGTCCTAACTAAGTCCTAAAAATATATTGTCCTAATTAAGTCCTAAAATTAGCAAGTCCTAATTAATTCCTAAAATTATCAAGTCCTAATTAAGGCCTAAAATTATCAAGTCCTAATTGAGTCCTAAAATCATCAAGTCCTAATTAAGTCCTAAAATTATCAAGTCCTAATTAAGTCCTAAAATTGTCAAGTCCTAATTAAGTCCTAAAAATATTAAGTCCTAATGAAGTCCTAAAATTATCAAGTCCTAATTAAGTTCTAAAATTATCAAATCCTAATTAGGTCCTAAAATTATCAAGTCCTAATTAAGTCTTAAAATTATCAAGTCCTAATTAATTCCTAAAATTATCAAGTCCTAATTAAGTCCTAAAATTAGCAAGTCCTAATTAAGTCCTAAAATTATCAAGTCCTAATTAAGTCCTAAAAATATCAAGTCCTAATTAAGTCCTAAAATTATCAAGTCCTAATTAAGTCCTAAAAATATATTGTCCTAATTAAGTCCTAAAATTATCAAGTCCTAATTAAGTTCTAAAATTATCAAGTCCTAATTAAGTCCTAAAATTATCAAGTCCTAATTAAGTCCTAAAATTATCAAGTCCTAATTAAGTCCTAAAATTATCAAGTGCTAATTAAGTCCTGTAATTGTCATGTCCTTATTAAGTCCTAAAATTACTAAGTCCTATTTAAGTCCTTTAATTGTCAAGTCCTAATTAAGTCCTAAAATTATCAAGTCCTAATTAAGACCTAAAATTGTCAAGTCCTAATTAAGTCCTAAAATTATCAAGTCCTAATTAAGTCCTAAAAATATCAAGTCCTAATTAAGTCCTAAAATTATCAAGTCCTAATTAAGTCCTAAAAATATCAAGTCCTAATTAAGTCCTAAAATCATCAAGTCCTAATTAAGTCCTAAAATTATCAAGTCCTAATTAAGTCCTAAAAATATATTGTCCTAATGAAGTCCTAAAATTATCAAGTCCTAATTAAGTTCTAAAATTATCAAATCCTAATTAGGTCCTAAAATTATCAAGTCCTAATTAAGTCTTAAAATTATCAAGTCCTAATTAATTCCTAAAATTATCAAGTCCTAATTAAGTCCTAACATTAGCAAGTCATAATTAAGTCCTAAAGTAATCAAGTTCTAATTAAGTGCTAATATAATTAAATCCTAATTAACGCCTAAAATTATCAAGTCCTAATTAAGTCCTAAAATTATCAAGTCCTAATTAAGTCCTAAAATTATCAAGTCCTAATTAAGTCCTAAAATTATCAAGTCCTAATTAGGTCCTAAAATTATCAAGTCCTAATTAAGTCCTAAAAATATCAAGTCCTAATTAAGTCCTAAAATTAGCAAGTCCTAATTAATTCCTAAAATTATCAAGTCCTAATTAAGGCCTAAAATTATCAAGTCCTAATTGAGTCCTAAAATCATCAAGTCCTAATTAAGTCCTAAAATTATCAAGTCCTAATTAAGTCCTAAAATTGTCAAGTCCTAATTAAGTCCTAAAATTATCAAGTCCTAATTAAGTCCTAAAAATATCAAGTCCTAATTAAGTCCTAAAATTATCAAGTCCTAATTAAGTCCTAAAAATATATTGTCCTAATTAAGTCCTAAAATTAGCAAGTCCTAATTAATTCCTAAAATTATCAAGTCCTAATTAAGGCCTAAAATAATCAAGTCCTAATTGAGTCCTAAAATCATCAAGTCCTAATTAAGTCCTAAAATTATCAAGTCCTAATTAAGTCCTAAAATTGTCAAGTCCTAATTAAGTCCTAAAAATATTAAGTCCTAATGAAGTCCTAAAATTATCAAGTCCTAATTAAGTTCTAAAATTATCAAATCCTAATTAGGTCCTAAAATTATCAAGTCCTAATTAAGTCTTAAAATTATCAAGTCCTAATTAATTCCTAAAATTATCAAGTCCTAATTAAGTCCTAAAATTAGCAAGTCCTAATTAAGTCCTAAAATTATCAAGTCCTAATTAAGTCCTAAAAATATCAAGTCCTAATTAAGTCCTAAAATTATCAAGTCCTAATTAAGTCCTAAAAATATATTGTCCTAATTAAGTCCTAAAATTATCAAGTCCTAATTAAGTTCTAAAATTATCAAGTCCTAATTAAGTCCTAAAATTATCAAGTCCTAATTAAGTCCTAAAATTATCAAGTCCTAATTAAGTCATAAAATTATCAAGTCCTAATTAAGTCCTAAAATCATTAAATCCTAATTAAGTCCTAAAATTATCAAGTTCTTATTAAGTCCTAAAATTATCAAGTCCTAATTAAGTCCTAAAATCATCAAGTCCTAATTAAGTCCTAAAATTATCAAATCCTAATTAAGGCCTAAAATTATCAAGTCCTAATTAAGTCCTAAAATTATCAAGTCCTAATTAAGTCCTAAAATTAGCAAGTCCTAATTAATTCCTAAAATTATCAAGTCCTAATTAAGTCCTAAATTTATCAAGTCCTAATTAAGTCCTAAAATCATCAAGTCCTAATTAAGTCCTAAAATCATCAAGTCCTAATTAAGTCCTAAAATTATCAAGTCCTAATTAAGTCCTAAAATTATCAAGTCCTAATTAAGTCCTAAAATCATTAAATCCTAATTAAGTCCTAAAATTATCAAGTTCTTATTAAGTCCTAAAATTATCAAGTCTTAATTAAGTCCTAAAATCTTCAAGTCCTAATTAAGTCCTAAAATTATCAAATCCTAATTAAGGCCTAAAATTATCAAGTCCTAATTAAGTCCTAAAATTATCAAGTCCTAATTAAGTCCTAAAATTATCAAGTCCTAATTAGGTCCTAAAATTATCAAGTCCTAATTAAGTCCTAAAATTATCAAGTCCTAATTAAGTCCTAAAATTAGCAAGTCCTAATTAATTCCTAAAATTATCAAGTCCTAATTAAGGCCTAAAATTATCAAGTCCTAATTGAGTCCTAAAATCATCAAGTCCTAATTAAGTCCTAAAATTATCAAGTCCTAATTAAGTCCTAAAATTGTCAAGTCCTAATTAAGTCCTAAAATTATCAAGTCCTAATTAAGTCCTAAAATTATCAAGTCCTAACTAAGTCCTAAAAATATATTGTCCTAATTAAGTCCTAAAATTAGCAAGTCCTAATTAATTCCTAAAATTATCAAGTCCTAATTAAGGCCTAAAATTATCAAGTCCTAATTGAGTCCTAAAATCATCAAGTCCTAATTAAGTCCTAAAATTATCAAGTCCTAATTAAGTCCTAAAATTGTCAAGTCCTAATTAAGTCCTAAAAATATTAAGTCCTAATGAAGTCCTAAAATTATCAAGTCCTAATTAAGTTCTAAAATTATCAAATCCTAATTAGGTCCTAAAATTATCAAGTCCTAATTAAGTCTTAAAATTATCAAGTCCTAATTAATTCCTAAAATTATCAAGTCCTAATTAAGTCCTAAAATTAGCAAGTCCTAATTAAGTCCTAAAATTATCAAGTCCTAATTAAGTCCTAAAAATATCAAGTCCTAATTAAGTCCTAAAATTATCAAGTCCTAATTAAGTCCTAAAAATATATTGTCCTAATTAAGTCCTAAAATTATCAAGTCCTAATTAAGTTCTAAAATTATCAAGTCCTAATTAAGTCCTAAAATTATCAAGTCCTAATTAAGTCCTAAAATTATCAAGTCCTAATTAAGTCCTAAAATTATCAAGTCCTAATTAAGTCCTAAAATCATTAAATCCTAATTAAGTCCTAAAATTATCAAGTCCTAATTAAGTCCTAAAATTGTCAAGTCCTAATTAAGTCCTAAAAATATTAAGTCCTAATGAAGTCCTAAAATTATCAAGTCCTAATTAAGTTCTAAAATTATCAAATCCTAATTAGGTCCTAAAATTGTCAAGTCCTAATTAAGTCCTAAAAATATTAAGTCCTAATGAAGTCCTAAAATTATCAAGTCCTAATTAAGTTCTAAAATTATCAAATCCTAATTAGGTCCTAAAATTATCAAGTCCTAATTAAGTCTTAAAATTATCAAGTCCTAATTAATTCCTAAAATTATCAAGTCCTAATTAAGTCCTAAAATTAGCAAGTCCTAATTAAGTTCTAAAATTATCAAATCCTAATTAGGTCCTAAAATTATCAAGTCCTAATTAAGTCTTAAAATTATCAAGTCCTAATTAATTCCTAAAATTATCAAGTCCTAATTAAGTCCTAAAATTAGCAAGTCATAATTAAGTCCTAAAGTAATCAAGTTCTAATTAAGTGATAATATAATTAAATCCTAATTAACGCCTAAAATCATTAAGTCCTAATTAAGTCCTAAAATTATCAAGTCCTAATTAAGTCCTAAAATTATCAAGTGCTAATTAAGTCCTTTAATTGTCATGTCCTTATTAAGTCCTAAAATTACTAAGTCCTATTTAAGTCCTTTAATTGTCAAGTCCTAATTAAGTCCTAAAATTATCAAGTCCTAATTAAGACCTAAAATTGTCAAGTCCTAATTAAGTCCTAAAATTATCAAGTCCTAATTAAGTCCTAAAAATATCAAGTCCTAATTAAGTCCTAAAATCATCAAGTCCTAATTAAGTCCTAAAATTATCAAGTCCTAATTAAGTCCTAAAAATATATTGTCCTAATTAAGTCCTAAAATCATTAAATCCTAATTAAGTCCTAAAATTGTCAAGTCCTAATTAAGTCCTAAAAATATTAAGTCCTAATGAAGTCCTAAAATTATCAAGTCCTAATTAAGTTCTAAAATTATCAAATCCTAATTAGGTCCTAAAATTATCAAGTCCTAATTAAGTCTTAAAATTATCAAGTCCTAATTAATTCCTAAAGTTATCAAGTCCTAATTAAGTCCTAAAATTAGCAAGTCATAATTAAGTCCTAATGTAATCAAGTTCTAATTAAGTGCTAATATAATTAAATCCTAATTAACGCCTAAAATTATCAAGTCCTAATTAAGTCCTAAAATTTTCAAGTCCTAATTAAGTCCTAAAATTATCAAGTCCTAATTAGGTCCTAAAATTATCAAGTCCTAATTAAGTCCTAAAATTATCAAGTCCTAATTAAGTCCTAAAATTAGCAAGTCCTAATTAATTCCTAAAATTATCAAGTCCTAATTAAGGCCTAAAATTATGAAGTCCTAATTGAGTCTTAAAATCATTAAGTCCTAATTAAGTCCTATAATTATCAAGTCCTAATTAAGTCCTAAAATTGTCAAGTCCTAATTAAGTCCTAAAATTATCAAGTCCTAATTAAGTCCTAAAAATATCAATCCTAATAAAGTCCTAAAATTATCAAGTCCTAATTAAGTCCTAAAAATATATTGTCCTAATTAAGTCCTAAAATTATCAAGTCCTAATTAAGTTCTAAAATTATCAAGTCCTAATTAAGTCCTAAAATTATCAAGTCCTAATTAAGTCCTAAAATTATCAAGTCCTAATTAAGTCCTAAAATTATCAAGTCCTAATTAAGTCCTAAAATCATTAAATCCTAATTAAGTCCTAAAATTATCAAGTTCTTATTAAGTCCTAAAATTATCAAGTCCTAATTAAGTCCTAAAATCATCAAGTCCTAATTAAGTCCTAAAATTTATTAAGTCCAAATTAGGTCCTAAAATTATCAAGTCCTAATTAAGTCCTAAAATTATCAAATCCTAATTAAGTCCTAAAATTAGCAAGTCCTAATTAATTCCTAAAATTATCAAGTCCTAATTAAGGCCTAAAATTATCAAGTCCTAATTGAGTCCTAAAATCATCAAGTCCTAATTAAGTCCTAAAATTATCAAGTCCTAATTAAGTCCTAAAATTGTCAAGTCCTAATTAAGCCCTAAAATCATTAAATCCTAATTAAGTCCTAAAATTATCAAGTTCTTATTAAGTCCTAAAATTATCAAGTCCTAATTAAGTCCTAAAATTATCAAGTCCTAATTAAGTCCTAAAATTATCAAGTCCTAATTAAGTCCTAAAATTATCAAGTCCTAATTCAGTCCTACAATTATCAGGTCCTAATTAAGTCCTAAAATTATCAACTCCTAAATAAGTCCTAAAATTATCAAGTTCTTATTAAGTCCTAAAATTATCAAGTCCTAATTCAGTCCTAAAATTATCAGGTCCTAATTAAGTCTTAAAATTATCAAGTCCTAATTATGTCCTAAAATTAGCAAGTCCTAATTAAGTCCTAAAAATATCAAGTCCTAATTAAGTCCTAAATTTATCAAGTCCTAATTAAGTCCTAAAATCATTAAGTCCTAATTAAGTCCTAAAATCATCAAGTCCTAATTAAGTCCTAAAATTATCAAGTCCTAATTAAGTCCTAAAATTATCAAGTCCTAATTAAGTCCTAAAATTATCAAGTCCTAATTAAGACCTAAAATTGTCAAGTCCTAATTAAGTCCTAAAATTATCAAGTCCTAATTTAGTCCTAAAAATATCAAGTCCTAGTTAAGTCCTAAAATCATCAAGTCCTAATTAAGTCCTAAAATTATCAAGTGCTAATTAAGTCCTGTAATTGTCATGTCCTTATTAAGTCCTAAAATTACTAAGTCCTATTTAAGTCCTTTAATTGTCAAGTCCTAATTAAGTCCTAAAATTATCAAGTCCTAATTAAGACCTAAAATTGTCAAGTCCTAATTAAGTCCTAAAATTATCAAGTCCTAATTAAGTCCTAAAAATATCAAGTCCTAATTAAGTCCTAAAATCATCAAGTCCTAATTAAGTCCTAAAATTATCAAGTCCTAATTAAGTCCTAAAAATATATTGTCCTAATGAAGTCCTAAAATTATCAAGTCCTAATTAAGTTCTAAAATTATCAAATCCTAATTAGGTCCTAAAATTATCAAGTCCTAATTAAGTCTTAAAATTATCAAGTCCTAATTAATTCCTAAAATTATCAAGTCCTAATTAAGTCCTAACATTAGCAAGTCATAATTAAGTCCTAAAGTAATCAAGTTCTAATTAAGTGCTAATATAATTAAATCCTAATTAACGCCTAAAATTATCAAGTCCTAATTAAGTCCTAAAATTATCAAGTCCTAATTAAGTCCTAAAATTATCAAGTCCTAATTAAGTCCTAAAATTATCAAGTCCTAATTAGGTCCTAAAATTATCAAGTCCTAATTAAGTCCTAAAATTATCAAGTCCTAATTAAGTCCTAAAATTAGCAAGTCCTAATTAATTCCTAAAATTATCAAGTCCTAATTAAGGCCTAAAATTATCAAGTCCTAATTGAGTCCTAAAATCATCAAGTCCTAATTAAGTCCTAAAATTATCAAGTCCTAATTAAGTCCTAAAATTGTCAAGTCCTAATTAAGTCCTAAAATTATCAAGTCCTAATTAAGTCCTAAAAATATCAAGTCCTAATTAAGTCCTAAAATTATCAAGTCCTAATTAAGTCCTAAAAATATATTGTCCTAATTAAGTCCTAAAATTAGCAAGTCCTAATTAATTCCTAAAATTATCAAGTCCTAATTAAGGCCTAAAATAATCAAGTCCTAATTGAGTCCTAAAATCATCAAGTCCTAATTAAGTCCTAAAATTATCAAGTCCTAATTAAGTCCTAAAATTGTCAAGTCCTAATTAAGTCCTAAAAATATTAAGTCCTAATGAAGTCCTAAAATTATCAAGTCCTAATTAAGTTCTAAAATTATCAAATCCTAATTAGGTCCTAAAATTATCAAGTCCTAATTAAGTCTTAAAATTATCAAGTCCTAATTAATTCCTAAAATTATCAAGTCCTAATTAAGTCCTAAAATTAGCAAGTCCTAATTAAGTCCTAAAATTATCAAGTCCTAATTAAGACCTAAAAATATCAAGTCCTAATTAAGTCCTAAAATTATCAAGTCCTAATTAAGTCCTAAAAATATATTGTCCTAATTAAGTCCTAAAATTATCAAGTCCTAATTAAGTTCTAAAATTATCAAGTCCTAATTAAGTCCTAAAATTATCAAGTCCTAATTAAGTCCTAAAATTATCAAGTCCTAATTAAGTCATAAAATTATCAAGTCCTAATTAAGTCCTAAAATCATTAAATCCTAATTAAGTCCTAAAATTATCAAGTTCTTATTAAGTCCTAAAATTATCAAGTCCTAATTAAGTCCTAAAATCATCAAGTCCTAATTAAGTCCTAAAATTATCAAATCCTAATTAAGGCCTAAAATTATCAAGTCCTAATTAAGTCCTAAAATTATCAAGTCCTAATTAAGTCCTAAAATTAGCAAGTCCTAATTAATTCCTAAAATTATCAAGTCCTAATTAAGTCCTAAATTTATCAAGTCCTAATTAAGTCCTAAAATCATCAAGTCCTAATTAAGTCCTAAAATCATCAAGTCCTAATTAAGTCCTAAAATTATCAAGTCCTAATTAAGTCCTAAAATTATCAAGTCCTAATTAAGTCCTAAAATCATTAAATCCTAATTAAGTCCTAAAATTATCAAGTTCTTATTAAGTCCTAAAATTATCAAGTCTTAATTAAGTCCTAAAATCATCAAGTCCTAATTAAGTCCTAAAATTATCAAATCCTAATTAAGGCCTAAAATTATCAAGTCCTAATTAAGTCCTAAAATTATCAAGTCCTAATTAAGTCCTAAAATTAGCAAGTCCTAATTAATTCCTAAAATTATCAAGTCCAAATTAAGTCCTAAAATTAGCAAGTCCTAATTAATTCCTAAAATTATCAAGTCCTAATTAAGGCCTAAAATTATCAAGTCCTAATTGAGTCCTAAAATCATCAAGTCCTAATTAAGTCCTAAAATTATCAAGTCCTAATTAAGTCCTAAAATTGTCAAGTCCTAATTAAGTCCTAAAATTAGCAAGTCCTAATTAATTCCTAAAATTATCAAGTCCTAATTAAGGCCTAAAATTATCAAGTCCTAATTGAGTCCTAAAATCATCAAGTTCTAATTAAGTCCTAAAATTATCAAGTCCTAATTAAGTCCTAAAATTGTCAAGTCCTAATTAAGTCCTAAAAATATTAAGTCCTAATGAAGTCCTAAAATTATCAAGTCCTAATTAAGTTCTAAAATTATCAAATCCTAATTAGGTCCTAAAATTATCAAGTCCTAATTAAGTCTTAAAATTATCAAGTCCTAATTAATTCCTAAAATTATCAAGTCCTAATTAAGTCCTAAAATTAGCAAGTCATAATTAAGTCCTAAAGTAATCAAGTTCTAATTAAGTGATAATATAATTAAATCCTAATTAACGCCTAAAATCATCAAGTCCTAATTAAGTCCTAAAATTATCAAGTCCTAATTAAGTCCTAAAATTATCAAGTGCTAATTAAGTCCTTTAATTGTCATGTCCTTATTAAGTCCTAAAATTACTAAGTCCTATTTAAGTCCTTTAATTGTCAAGTCCTAATTAAGTCCTAAAATTATCAAGTCCTAATTAAGACCTAAAATTGTCAAGTCCTAATTAAGTCCTAAAATTATCAAGTCCTAATTAAGTCCTAAAATCATCAAGTCCTAATTAAGGCCTAAAATTATCAAGTCCTAATTGAGTCCTAAAATCATCAAGTCCTAATTAAGTCCTAAAATTAGCAAGTCCTAATTAATTCCTAAAATTATCAAGTCCTAATTAAGTCCTAAATTTATCAAGTCCTAATTAAGTCCTAAAATCATCAAGTCCTAATTAAGTCCTAAAATCATCAAGTCCTAATTAAGTCCTAAAATTATCAAGTCCTAATTAAGTCCTAAAATTATCAAGTCCTAATTAAGTCCTAAAATCATTAAATCCTAATTAAGTCCTAAAATTATCAAGTTCTTATTAAGTCCTAAAATTATCAAGTCTTAATTAAGTCCTAAAATCATCAAGTCCTAATTAAGTCCTAAAATTATCAAATCCTAATTAAGGCCTAAAATTATCAAGTCCTAATTAAGTCCTAAAATTATCAAGTCCTAATTAAGTCCTAAAATTAGCAAGTCCTAATTAATTCCTAAAATTATCAAGTCCAAATTAAGTCCTAAAATTAGCAAGTCCTAATTAATTCCTAAAATTATCAAGTCCTAATTAAGTCCTAAATTTATCAAGTCCTAATTAAGTCCTAAAATCATCAAGTCCTAATTAAGTCCTAAAATCATCAAGTCCTAATTAAGTCATAAAATTATCAAGTCCTAATTAAGTCCTAAAATCATTAAATCCTAATTAAGTCCTAAAATTATCAAGTTCTTATTAAGTCCTAAAATTATCAAGTCCTAATTAAGTCCTAAAATCATCAAGTCCTAATTAAGGCCTAAAATTATCAAGTCCTAATTGAGTCCTAAAATCATCAAGTCCTAATTAAGTCCTAAAATTAGCAAGTCCTAATTAATTCCTAAAATTATCAAGTCCTAATTAAGTCCTAAATTTATCAAGTCCTAATTAAGTCCTAAAATCATCAAGTCCTAATTAAGTCCTAAAATCATCAAGTCCTAATTAAGTCCTAAAATTATCAAGTCCTAATTAAGTCCTAAAATTATCAAGTCCTAATTAAGTCCTAAAATCATTAAATCCTAATTAAGTCCTAAAATTATCAAGTTCTTATTAAGTCCTAAAATTATCAAGTCTTAATTAAGTCCTAAAATCATCAAGTCCTAATTAAGTCCTAAAATTATCAAATCCTAATTAAGGCCTAAAATTATCAAGTCCTAATTAAGTCCTAAAATTATCAAGTCCTAATTAAGTCCTAAAATTAGCAAGTCCTAATTAATTCCTAAAATTATCAAGTCCAAATTAAGTCCTAAAATTAGCAAGTCCTAATTAATTCCTAAAATTATCAAGTCCTAATTAAGGCCTAAAATTATCAAGTCCTAATTGAGTCCTAAAATCATCAAGTCCTAATTAAGTCCTAAAATTATCAAGTCCTAATTAAGTCCTAAAATTGTCAAGTCCTAATTAAGTCCTAAAATTAGCAAGTCCTAATTAATTCCTAAAATTATCAAGTCCTAATTAAGGCCTAAAATTATCAAGTCCTAATTGAGTCCTAAAATCATCAAGTTCTAATTAAGTCCTAAAATTATCAAGTCCTAATTAAGTCCTAAAATTGTCAAGTCCTAATTAAGTCCTAAAAATATTAAGTCCTAATGAAGTCCTAAAATTATCAAGTCCTAATTAAGTTCTAAAATTATCAAATCCTAATTAGGTCCTAAAATTATCAAGTCCTAATTAAGTCTTAAAATTATCAAGTCCTAATTAATTCCTAAAATTATCAAGTCCTAATTAAGTCCTAAAATTAGCAAGTCATAATTAAGTCCTAAAGTAATCAAGTTCTAATTAAGTGATAATATAATTAAATCCTAATTAACGCCTAAAATCATCAAGTCCTAATTAAGTCCTAAAATTATCAAGTCCTAATTAAGTCCTAAAATTATCAAGTGCTAATTAAGTCCTTTAATTGTCATGTCCTTATTAAGTCCTAAAATTACTAAGTCCTATTTAAGTCCTTTAATTGTCAAGTCCTAATTAAGTCCTAAAATTATCAAGTCCTAATTAAGACCTAAAATTGTCAAGTCCTAATTAAGTCCTAAAATTATCAAGTCCTAATTAAGTCCTAAAAATATCAAGTCCTAATTAAGTCCTAAAATCATCAAGTCCTAATTAAGTCCTAAAATTATCAAGTCCTAATTAAGTCCTAAAAATATATTGTCCTAATTAAGTCCTAAAATCATTAAATCCTAATTAAGTCCTAAAATTGTCAAGTCCTAATTAAGTCCTAAAAATATTAAGTCCTAATGAAGTCCTAAAATTATCAAGTCCTAATTAAGTTCTAAAATTATCAAATCCTAATTAGGTCCTAAAATTATCAAGTCCTAATTAAGTCTTAAAATTATCAAGTCCTAATTAATTCCTAAAGTTATCAAGTCCTAATTAAGTCCTAAAATTAGCAAGTCATAATTAAGTCCTAAAGTAATCAAGTTCTAATTAAGTGCTAATATAATTAAATCCTAATTAACGCCTAAATTTATCAAGTCCTAATTAAGTCCTAAAATTGTCAAGTCCTAATTAAGTCCTAAAATTAGCAAGTCCTAATTAATTCCTAAAATTATCAAGTCCTAATTAAGGCCTAAAATTATCAAGTCCTAATGAAGTCCTAAAATTATCAAGTCCTAATTAAGTTCTAAAATTATCAAATCCTAATTAATTCCTAAAATTATCAAGTCCTAATTAAGTCCTAAAATTAGCAAGTCATAATTAAGTCCTAAAGTAATCAAGTTCTAATTAAGTGATAATATAATTAAATCCTAATTAACGCCTAAAATCATCAAGTCCTAATTAAGTCCTAAAATTATCAAGTCCTAATTAAGTCCTAAAATTATCAAGTGCTAATTAAGTCCTTTAATTGTCATGTCCTTATTAAGTCCTAAAATTACTAAGTCCTATTTAAGTCCTTTAATTGTCAAGTCCTAATTAAGTCCTAAAATTATCAAGTCCTAATTAAGACCTAAAATTGTCAAGTCCTAATTAAGTCCTAAAATTATCAAGTCCTAATTAAGTCCTAAAAATATCAAGTCCTAATTAAGTCCTAAAATCATCAAGTCCTAATTAAGTCCTAAAATTGTCAAGTCCTAATTAAGTCCTAAAATTATCAAGTCCTAATTAAGTCCTAAAAATATCAATCCTAATAAAGTCCTAAAATTATCAAGTCCTAATTAAGTCCTAAAAATATATTGTCCTAATTAAGTCCTAAAATTATCAAGTCCTAATTAAGTTCTAAAATTATCAACTCCTAATTAAGTCCTAAAATTATCAAATCCTAATTTAGTCCTAAAATTAGCAAGTCCTAATTAATTCCTAAAATTATCAAGTCCTAATTAAGGCCTAAAATTATCAAGTCCTAATTGAGTCCTAAAATCATCAAGTCCTAATTAAGTCCTAAAATTATCAAGTCCTAATTAAGTCCTAAAATTGTCAAGTCCTAATTAAGCCCTAAAATCATTAAATCCTAATTAAGTCCTAAAATTATCAAGTTCTTATTAAGTCCTAAAATTATCAAGTCCTAATTAAGTCCTAAAATTATCAAGTCCTAATTAAGTCCTAAAATTATCAAGTCCTAATTAAGTCCTAAAATTATCAAGTCCTAATTCAGTCCTACAATTATCAGGTCCTAATTAAGTCCTAAAATTATCAACTCCTAAATAAGTCCTAAAATTATCAAGTCCTAATTAAGTCCTAAAATTATCTAGTCCTAATTCAGTCCTAAAATTATCAGGTCCTAATTAAGTCTTAAAATTATCAAGTCCTAATTATGTCCTAAAATTAGCAAGTCCTAATTAAGTCCTAAAATTATCAAGTCCTAATTAAGTCCTAAATTTATCAAGTCCTAATTAAGTCCTAAAATCATCAAGTCCTAATTAAGTCCTAAAATTATCAAGTCCTAATTAAGTCCTAAAATTATCAAGTCCTAATTAAGTCCTAAAATTATCAAGTCCTAATTAAGACCTAAAATTGTCAAGTCCTAATTAAGTCCTAAAATTATCAAGTCCTAATTAAGTCCTAAAAATATCAAGTCCTAATTAAGTCCTAAAATCATCAAGTCCTAATTAAGTCCTAAAATTATCAAGTGCTAATTAAGTCCTTTAATTGTCATGTCCTTATTAAGTCCTAAAATTACTAAGTCCTATTTAAGTCCTTTAATTGTCAAGTCCTAATTAAGTCCTAAAATTATCAAGTCCTAATTAAGACCTAAAATTGTCAAGTCCTAATTAAGTCCTAAAATTATCAAGTCCTAATTAAGTCCTAAAAATATCAAGTCCTAATTAAGTCCTAAAATCATCAAGTCCTAATTAAGTCCTAAAATTATCAAGTCCTAATTAAGTCCTAAAAATATATTGTCCTAATGAAGTCCTAAAATTATCAAGTCCTAATTAAGTTCTAAAATTATCAAATCCTAATTAGGTCCTAAAATTATCAAGTCCTAATTAAGTCTTAAAATTATCAAGTCCTAATTAATTCCTAAAATTATCAAGTCCTAATTAGGTCCTAAAATTATCAAGTCCTAATTAAGTCCTAAAATTATCAAGTCCTAATTAAGTCCTAAAATTTGCAAGTCCTAATTAATTCCTAAAATTATCAAGTCCTTATTAAGTCCTAAAAATATCAAGTCCTAATTAAGTCCTAAAATTATCAAGTCCTTATTAAGTCCTAAAAATATATTGTCCTAATTAAGTCCTAAAATTATCATGTCCTTATTAAGTTCTAAAATTATCAAGTCCTAATTAAGTCCTAAAATTATCAAGTCCTAATTAAGTCCTAAAATTATCAAGTCCTAATTAAGTCCTAAAATTATCAAGTCCTAATTAAGACCTAAAATTGTCAAGTCCTAATTAAGTCCTAAAATTATCAAGTCCTAATTAAGTCCTAAAAATATCAAGTCCTAATTAAGTCCTAAAATCATCAAGTCCTAATTAAGTCCTAAAATTATCAAGTGCTAATTAAGTCCTTTAATTGTCATGTCCTTATTAAGTCCTAAAAATATCAAGTCCTAATTAAGTCCTAAAATTATCAAGTCCTAATTAAGTCCTAAAAATATATTGTCCTAATTAAGTCCTAAAATTATCAAGTCCTTATTAAGTTCTAAAATTATCAAGTCCTAATTAAGTCCTAAAATTATCAAGTCCTAATTAAGTCCTAAAATTATCAAGTCCTAATTAAGTCCTAAAATTATCAAGTCCTAATTAAGACCTAAAATTGTCAAGTCCTAATTAAGTCCTAAAATTATCAAGTCCTAATTAAGTCCTTTAATTGTCAAGTCCTAATTAAGTCCTAAAATTATCAAGTCCTAATTAAGTCCTAAAATTGTCAAGTCCTAATTAAGTCCTAAAATTATCAAGTCCTAATTAAGTCCTAAAAATATCAAGTCCTAATTAAGTCCTAAAATTATCAAGTCCTAATTAAGTCCTAAAAATATATTGTCCTAATTAAGTCCTAAAATTATCAAGTCCTAATTAAGTCCTAAAATTATCAAGTCCTAATTAAGTCCTAAAATTAGCAAGTCCTAATTAATTCCTAAAATTATCAAGTCCTAATTAAGGCCTAAAATTATCAAGTCCTAATTGAGTCCTAAAATCATCAAGTCCTAATTAAGTCCTAAAATTATCAAGTCCTAATTAAGTCCTAAAATTGTCAAGTCCTAATTAAGTCCTAAAATTATCAAGTCCTAATTAAGTCCTAAAAATATCAAGTCCTAATTAAGTCCTAAAATTATCAAGTCCTTATTAAGTCCTAAAAATATATTGTCCTAATTAAGTCCTAAAATTATCAAGTCCTTATTAAGTTCTAAAATTATCAAGTCCTAATTAAGTCCTAAAATTATCAAGTCCTAATTAAGTCCTAAAATTATCAAGTCCTAATTAAGTCCTAAAATTATCAAGTCCTAATTAAGTCCTAAAATCATTAAATCCTAATTAAGTCCTAAAATTATCAAGTTCTTATTAAGTCCTAAAATTATCAAGTCCTAATTAAGTCCTAAAATCATCAAGTCCTAATTAAGTCCTAAAATTATCAAGTCCAAATTAGGTCCTAAAATTATCAAGTCCTAATTAAGTCCTAAAATTATCAAGTCCTAATTAAGTCCTAAAATTAGCAAGTCCTAATTAATTCCTAAAATTATCAAGTCCTAATTAAGGCCTAAAATTATCAAGTCCTAATTGAGTCCTAAAATCATCAAGTCCTAATTAAGTCCTAAAATTATCAAGTCCTAATTAAGTCCTAAAATTGTCAAGTCCTAATTAAGCCCTAAAATCATTAAATCCTAATTAAGTCCTAAAATTATCAAGTTCTTATTAAGTCCTAAAATTATCAAGTCCTAATTAAGTCCTAAAATTATCAAGTCCTAATTAAGTCCTAAAATTAGCAAGTCCTAATTAATTCCTAAAATTATCAAGTCCTAATTAAGGCCTAAAATAATCAAGTCCTAATTGAGTCCTAAAATCATCAAGTCCTAATTAAGTCCTAAAATTATCAAGTCCTAATTAAGTCCTAAAATTGTCAAGTCCTAATTAAGTCCTAAAAATATTAAGTCCTAATGAAGTCCTAAAATTATCAAGTCCTAATTAAGTTCTAAAATTATCAAATCCTAATTAGGTCCTAAAATTATCAAGTCCTAATTAAGTCTTAAAATTATCAAGTCCTAATTAATTCCTAAAATTATCAAGTCCTAATTAAGTCCTAAAATTAGCAAGTCCTAATTAAGTCCTAAAATTATCAAGTCCTAATTAAGACCTAAAAATATCAAGTCCTAATTAAGTCCTAAAATTATCAAGTCCTAATTAAGTCCTAAAAATATATTGTCCTAATTAAGTCCTAAAATTATCAAGTCCTAATTAAGTTCTAAAATTATCAAGTCCTAATTAAGTCCTAAAATTATCAAGTCCTAATTAAGTCCTAAAATTATCAAGTCCTAATTAAGTCATAAAATTATCAAGTCCTAATTAAGTCCTAAAATCATTAAATCCTAATTAAGTCCTAAAATTATCAAGTTCTTATTAAGTCCTAAAATTATCAAGTCCTAATTAAGTCCTAAAATCATCAAGTCCTAATTAAGTCCTAAAATTATCAAATCCTAATTAAGGCCTAAAATTATCAAGTCCTAATTAAGTCCTAAAATTATCAAGTCCTAATTAAGTCCTAAAATTAGCAAGTCCTAATTAATTCCTAAAATTATCAAGTCCTAATTAAGTCCTAAATTTATCAAGTCCTAATTAAGTCCTAAAATCATCAAGTCCTAATTAAGTCCTAAAATCATCAAGTCCTAATTAAGTCCTAAAATTATCAAGTCCTAATTAAGTCCTAAAATTATCAAGTCCTAATTAAGTCCTAAAATCATTAAATCCTAATTAAGTCCTAAAATTATCAAGTTCTTATTAAGTCCTAAAATTATCAAGTCTTAATTAAGTCCTAAAATCATCAAGTCCTAATTAAGTCCTAAAATTATCAAATCCTAATTAAGGCCTAAAATTATCAAGTCCTAATTAAGTCCTAAAATTATCAAGTCCTAATTAAGTCCTAAAATTAGCAAGTCCTAATTAATTCCTAAAATTATCAAGTCCAAATTAAGTCCTAAAATTAGCAAGTCCTAATTAATTCCTAAAATTATCAAGTCCTAATTAAGGCCTAAAATTATCAAGTCCTAATTGAGTCCTAAAATCATCAAGTCCTAATTAAGTCCTAAAATTATCAAGTCCTAATTAAGTCCTAAAATTGTCAAGTCCTAATTAAGTCCTAAAATTAGCAAGTCCTAATTAATTCCTAAAATTATCAAGTCCTAATTAAGGCCTAAAATTATCAAGTCCTAATTGAGTCCTAAAATCATCAAGTTCTAATTAAGTCCTAAAATTATCAAGTCCTAATTAAGTCCTAAAATTGTCAAGTCCTAATTAAGTCCTAAAAATATTAAGTCCTAATGAAGTCCTAAAATTATCAAGTCCTAATTAAGTTCTAAAATTATCAAATCCTAATTAGGTCCTAAAATTATCAAGTCCTAATTAAGTCTTAAAATTATCAAGTCCTAATTAATTCCTAAAATTATCAAGTCCTAATTAAGTCCTAAAATTAGCAAGTCATAATTAAGTCCTAAAGTAATCAAGTTCTAATTAAGTGATAATATAATTAAATCCTAATTAACGCCTAAAATCATCAAGTCCTAATTAAGTCCTAAAATTATCAAGTCCTAATTAAGTCCTAAAATTATCAAGTGCTAATTAAGTCCTTTAATTGTCATGTCCTTATTAAGTCCTAAAATTACTAAGTCCTATTTAAGTCCTTTAATTGTCAAGTCCTAATTAAGTCCTAAAATTATCAAGTCCTAATTAAGACCTAAAATTGTCAAGTCCTAATTAAGTCCTAAAATTATCAAGTCCTAATTAAGTCCTAAAAATATCAAGTCCTAATTAAGTCCTAAAATCATCAAGTCCTAATTAAGTCCTAAAATTATCAAGTCCTAATTAAGTCCTAAAAATATATTGTCCTAATTAAGTCCTAAAATCATTAAATCCTAATTAAGTCCTAAAATTGTCAAGTCCTAATTAAGTCCTAAAAATATTAAGTTCTAATGAAGTCCTAAAATTATCAAGTCCTAATTAAGTTCTAAAATTATCAAATCCTAATTAGGTCCTAAAATTATCAAGTCCTAATTAAGTCTTAAAATTATCAAGTCCTAATTAATTCCTAAAGTTATCAAGTCCTAATTAAGTCCTAAAATTAGCAAGTCATAATTAAGTCCTAAAGTAATCAAGTTCTAATTAAGTGCTAATATAATTAAATCCTAATTAACGCCTAAAATTATCAAGTCCTAATTAAGTCCTAAAATTGTCAAGTCCTAATTAAGTCCTAAAATTAGCAAGTCCTAATTAATTCCTAAAATTATCAAGTCCTAATTAAGTCCTAAAATTATCAAGTCCTAATTAAGTCCTAAAAATATCAAGTCCTAATTAAGTCCTAAAATCATCGAGTCCTAATTAAGTCCTAAAATTATCAAGTCCTAATTAATTCCTAAAGTTATCAAGTCCTAATTAAGTCCTAAAATTAGCAAGTCATAATTAAGTCCTAAAGTAATCAAGTTCTAATTAAGTGCTAATATAATTAAATCCTAATTAACGCCTAAAATTATCAAGTCCTAATTAAGTCCTAAAATTGTCAAGTCCTAATTAAGTCCTAAAATTATCAAGTCCTAATTAAGTCCTAAAAATATATTGTCCTAATTAAGTCCTAAAATTAGCAAGTCCTAATTAATTCCTAAAATTATCAAGTCCTAATTAAGGCCTAAAATTATCAAGTCCTAATTAAGGCCTAAAATTATCAAGTCCTAATTGAGTCCTAAAATCATCAAGTCCTAATTAAGTCCTAAAATTATCAAGTCCTAATTAAGTCCTAAAATTGTCAAGTCCTAATTAAGTCCTAAAATTATCAAGTCCTAATTAAGTCCTAAAAATATCAAGTCCTAATTAAGTCCTAAAATTATCAAGTCCTAATTAAGTCCTAAAAATATATTGTCCTAATTAAGTCCTAAAATTAGCAAGTCCTAATTAATTCCTAAAATTATCAAGTCCTAATTAAGGCCTAAAATAATCAAGTCCTAATTGAGTCCTAAAATCATCAAGTCCTAATTAAGTCCTAAAATTATCAAGTCCTAATTAAGTCCTAAAATTGTCAAGTCCTAATTAAGTCCTAAAAATATTAAGTCCTAATGAAGTCCTAAAATTATCAAGTCCTAATTAAGTTCTAAAATTATCAAATCCTAATTAGGTCCTAAAATTATCAAGTCCTAATTAAGTCTTAAAATTATCAAGTCCTAATTAATTCCTAAAATTATCAAGTCCTAATTAAGTCCTAAAATTAGCAAGTCCTAATTAAGTCCTAAAATTATCAAGTCCTAATTAAGTCCTAAAAATATCAAGTCCTAATTAAGTCCTAAAATTATCAAGTCCTAATTAAGTCCTAAAAATATATTGTCCTAATTAAGTCCTAAAATTATCAAGTCCTAATTAAGTTCTAAAATTATCAAGTCCTAATTAAGTCCTAAAATCATCAAGTCCTAATTAAGGCCTAAAATTATCAAGTCCTAATTGAGTCCTAAAATCATCAAGTCCTAATTAAGTCCTAAAATTAGCAAGTCCTAATTAATTCCTAAAATTATCAAGTCCTAATTAAGTCCTAAATTTATCAAGTCCTAATTAAGTCCTAAAATCATCAAGTCCTAATTAAGTCCTAAAATCATCAAGTCCTAATTAAGTCCTAAAATTATCAAGTCCTAATTAAGTCCTAAAATTATCAAGTCCTAATTAAGTCCTAAAATCATTAAATCCTAATTAAGTCCTAAAATTATCAAGTTCTTATTAAGTCCTAAAATTATCAAGTCTTAATTAAGTCCTAAAATCATCAAGTCCTAATTAAGTCCTAAAATTATCAAATCCTAATTAAGGCCTAAAATTATCAAGTCCTAATTAAGTCCTAAAATTATCAAGTCCTAATTAAGTCCTAAAATTAGCAAGTCCTAATTAATTCCTAAAATTATCAAGTCCAAATTAAGTCCTAAAATTAGCAAGTCCTAATTAATTCCTAAAATTATCAAGTCCTAATTAAGTCCTAAATTTATCAAGTCCTAATTAAGTCCTAAAATCATCAAGTCCTAATTAAGTCCTAAAATCATCAAGTCCTAATTAAGTCATAAAATTATCAAGTCCTAATTAAGTCCTAAAATCATTAAATCCTAATTAAGTCCTAAAATTATCAAGTTCTTATTAAGTCCTAAAATTATCAAGTCCTAATTAAGTCCTAAAATCATCAAGTCCTAATTAAGGCCTAAAATTATCAAGTCCTAATTGAGTCCTAAAATCATCAAGTCCTAATTAAGTCCTAAAATTAGCAAGTCCTAATTAATTCCTAAAATTATCAAGTCCTAATTAAGTCCTAAATTTATCAAGTCCTAATTAAGTCCTAAAATCATCAAGTCCTAATTAAGTCCTAAAATCATCAAGTCCTAATTAAGTCCTAAAATTATCAAGTCCTAATTAAGTCCTAAAATTATCAAGTCCTAATTAAGTCCTAAAATCATTAAATCCTAATTAAGTCCTAAAATTATCAAGTTCTTATTAAGTCCTAAAATTATCAAGTCTTAATTAAGTCCTAAAATCATCAAGTCCTAATTAAGTCCTAAAATTATCAAATCCTAATTAAGGCCTAAAATTATCAAGTCCTAATTAAGTCCTAAAATTATCAAGTCCTAATTAAGTCCTAAAATTAGCAAGTCCTAATTAATTCCTAAAATTATCAAGTCCAAATTAAGTCCTAAAATTAGCAAGTCCTAATTAATTCCTAAAATTATCAAGTCCTAATTAAGGCCTAAAATTATCAAGTCCTAATTGAGTCCTAAAATCATCAAGTCCTAATTAAGTCCTAAAATTATCAAGTCCTAATTAAGTCCTAAAATTGTCAAGTCCTAATTAAGTCCTAAAATTAGCAAGTCCTAATTAATTCCTAAAATTATCAAGTCCTAATTAAGGCCTAAAATTATCAAGTCCTAATTGAGTCCTAAAATCATCAAGTTCTAATTAAGTCCTAAAATTATCAAGTCCTAATTAAGTCCTAAAATTGTCAAGTCCTAATTAAGTCCTAAAAATATTAAGTCCTAATGAAGTCCTAAAATTATCAAGTCCTAATTAAGTTCTAAAATTATCAAATCCTAATAAGGTCCTAAAATTATCAAGTCCTAATTAAGTCTTAAAATTATCAAGTCCTAATTAATTCCTAAAATTATCAAGTCCTAATTAAGTCCTAAAATTAGCAAGTCATAATTAAGTCCTAAAGTAATCAAGTTCTAATTAAGTGATAATATAATTAAATCCTAATTAACGCCTAAAATCATCAAGTCCTAATTAAGTCCTAAAATTATCAAGTCCTAATTAAGTCCTAAAATTATCAAGTGCTAATTAAGTCCTTTAATTGTCATGTCCTTATTAAGTCCTAAAATTACTAAGTCCTATTTAAGTCCTTTAATTGTCAAGTCCTAATTAAGTCCTAAAATTATCAAGTCCTAATTAAGACCTAAAATTGTCAAGTCCTAATTAAGTCCTAAAATTATCAAGTCCTAATTAAGTCCTAAAAATATCAAGTCCTAATTAAGTCCTAAAATCATCAAGTCCTAATTAAGTCCTAAAATTATCAAGTCCTAATTAAGTCCTAAAAATATATTGTCCTAATTAAGTCCTAAAATCATTAAATCCTAATTAAGTCCTAAAATTGTCAAGTCCTAATTAAGTCCTAAAAATATTAAGTCCTAATGAAGTCCTAAAATTATCAAGTCCTAATTAAGTTCTAAAATTATCAAATCCTAATTAGGTCCTAAAATTATCAAGTCCTAATTAAGTCTTAAAATTATCAAGTCCTAATTAATTCCTAAAGTTATCAAGTCCTAATTAAGTCCTAAAATTAGCAAGTCATAATTAAGTCCTAAAGTAATCAAGTTCTAATTAAGTGCTAATATAATTAAATCCTAATTAACGCCTAAATTTATCAAGTCCTAATTAAGTCCTAAAATTGTCAAGTCCTAATTAAGTCCTAAAATTAGCAAGTCCTAATTAATTCCTAAAATTATCAAGTCCTAATTAAGGCCTAAAATTATCAAGTCCTAATGAAGTCCTAAAATTATCAAGTCCTAATTAAGTTCTAAAATTATCAAATCCTAATTAATTCCTAAAATTATCAAGTCCTAATTAAGTCCTAAAATTAGCAAGTCATAATTAAGTCCTAAAGTAATCAAGTTCTAATTAAGTGATAATATAATTAAATCCTAATTAACGCCTAAAATCATCAAGTCCTAATTAAGTCCTAAAATTATCAAGTCCTAATTAAGTCCTAAAATTATCAAGTGCTAATTAAGTCCTTTAATTGTCATGTCCTTATTAAGTCCTAAAATTACTAAGTCCTATTTAAGTCCTTTAATTGTCAAGTCCTAATTAAGTCCTAAAATTATCAAGTCCTAATTAAGACCTAAAATTGTCAAGTCCTAATTAAGTCCTAAAATTATCAAGTCCTAATTAAGTCCTAAAAATATCAAGTCCTAATTAAGTCCTAAAATCATCAAGTCCTAATTAAGTCCTAAAATTGTCAAGTCCTAATTAAGTCCTAAAATTATCAAGTCCTAATTAAGTCCTAAAAATATCAATCCTAATAAAGTCCTAAAATTATCAAGTCCTAATTAAGTCCTAAAAATATATTGTCCTAATTAAGTCCTAAAATTATCAAGTCCTAATTAAGTTCTAAAATTATCAACTCCTAATTAAGTCCTAAAATTATCAAATCCTAATTTAGTCCTAAAATTAGCAAGTCCTAATTAATTCCTAAAATTATCAAGTCCTAATTAAGGCCTAAAATTATCAAGTCCTAATTGAGTCCTAAAATCATCAAGTCCTAATTAAGTCCTAAAATTATCAAGTCCTAATTAAGTCCTAAAATTGTCAAGTCCTAATTAAGCCCTAAAATCATTAAATCCTAATTAAGTCCTAAAATTATCAAGTTCTTATTAAGTCCTAAAATTATCAAGTCCTAATTAAGTCCTAAAATTATCAAGTCCTAATTAGGTCCTAAAATTATCAAGTCCTAATTAAGTCCTAAAATTATCAAGTCCTAATTCAGTCCTACAATTATCAGGTCCTAATTAAGTCCTAAAATTATCAACTCCTAAATAAGTCCTAAAATTATCAAGTCCTAATTAAGTCCTAAAATTATCTAGTCCTAATTCAGTCCTAAAATTATCAGGTCCTAATTAAGTCTTAAAATTATCAAGTCCTAATTATGTCCTAAAATTAGCAAGTCCTAATTAAGTCCTAAAATTATCAAGTCCTAATTAAGTCCTAAATTTATCAAGTCCTAATTAAGTCCTAAAATCATCAAGTCCTAATTAAGTCCTAAAATTATCAAGTCCTAATTAAGTCCTAAAATTATCAAGTCCTAATTAAGTCCTAAAATTATCAAGTCCTAATTAAGACCTAAAATTGTCAAGTCCTAATTAAGTCCTAAAATTATCAAGTCCTAATTAAGTCCTAAAATCATCAAGTCCTAATTAAGTCCTAAAATTATCAAGTCCTAATTAAGTCCTAAAAATATATTGTCCTAATGAAGTCCTAAAATTATCAAGTCCTAATTAAGTTCTAAAATTATCAAATCCTAATTAGGTCCTAAAATTATCAAGTCCTAATTAAGTCTTAAAATTATCAAGTCCTAATTAATTCCTAAAATTATCAAGTCCTAATTAGGTCCTAAAATTATCAAGTCCTAATTAAGTCCTAAAATTATCAAGTCCTAATTAAGTCCTAAAATTAGCAAGTCCTAATTAATTCCTAAAATTATCAAGTCCTTATTAAGTCCTAAAAATATCAAGTCCTAATTAAGTCCTAAAATTATCAAGTCCTTATTAAGTCCTAAAAATATATTGTCCTAATTAAGTCCTAAAATTATCATGTCCTTATTAAGTTCTAAAATTATCAAGTCCTAATTAAGTCCTAAAATTATCAAGTCCTAATTAAGTCCTAAAATTATCAAGTCCTAATTAAGTCCTAAAATTATCAAGTCCTAATTAAGACCTAAAATTGTCAAGTCCTAATTAAGTCCTAAAATTATCAAGTCCGAATTAAGTCCTAAAAATATCAAGTCCTAATTAAGTCCTAAAATTATCAAGTCCTTATTAAGTCCTAAAAATATATTGTCCTAATTAAGTCCTAAAATTATCAAGTCCTTATTAAGTTCTAAAATTATCAAGTCCTAATTAAGTCCTAAAATTATCAAGTCCTAATTAAGTCCTAAAATTATCAAGTCCTAATTAAGTCCTAAAATTATCAAGTCCTAATTAAGTCCTAAAATCATTAAATCCTAATTAAGTCCTAAAATTATCAAGTTCTTATTAAGTCCTAAAATTATCAAGTCCTAATTAAGTCCTAAAATCATCAAGTCCTAATTAAGTCCTAAAATTATCAAGTCCAAATTAGGTCCTAAAATTATCAAGTCCTAATTAAGTCCTAAAATTATCAAGTCCTAATTAAGTCCTAAAATTAGCAAGTCCTAATTAATTCCTAAAATTATCAAGTCCTAATTAAGGCCTAAAATTATCAAGTCCTAATTGAGTCCTAAAATCATCAAGTCCTAATTAAGTCCTAAAATTATCAAGTCCTAATTAAGTCCTAAAATTGTCAAGTCCTAATTAAGCCCTAAAATCATTAAATCCTAATTAAGTCCTAAAATTATCAAGTTCTTATTAAGTCCTAAAATTATCAAGTCCTAATTAAGTCCTAAAATTATCAAGTCCTAATTAAGTCCTAAAATTATCAAGTCCTAATTAAGTCCTAAAATTATCAAGTCCTAATTCAGTCCTACAATTATCAGGTCCTAATTAAGTCCTAAAATTATCAACTCCTAAATAAGTCCTAAAATTATCAAGTCCTTATTAAGTCCTAAAATTATCTAGTCCTAATTCAGTCCTAAAATTATCAGGTCCTAATTAAGTCTTAAAATTATCAAGTCCTAATTAAGTCCTAAAATTAGCAAGTCCTAATTAAGTCCTAAAATCATCAAGTCCTAATTAAGTCCTAAAATTATCAAGTCCTAATTAAGTCCTAAAATTGTCAAGTAGTAATTAAGTCCTAAAAATATTAAGTCCTAATGAAGTCCTAAAATTATCAAGTCCTAATTAAGTTCTAAAATTATCAAATCCTAATTAGGTCCTAAAATTATGAAGTCCTAATTAAGTCTTAAAATTATCAAGTCCTAATTAATTCCTAAATTTATCAAGTCCTAATTAAGTCCTAAAATTAGCAAGTCATAATTAAGTCCTAAAGTAATCAAGTTCTAATTAAGTGATAATATAATTAAATCCTAATTAACGCCTAAAATTATCAAGTCCTAATTAAGTCCTAAAATTATCAAGTCCTAATTAAGTCCTAAAATTATCAAGTCCTAATTAAGTCCTAAAATTATCAAGTGCTAATTAAGTCCTTTAATTGTCATGTCCTTATTAAGTCCTAAAATTACTAAGTCCTATTTAAGTCCTTTAATTGTCAAGTCCTAATTAAGTCCTAAAATTATCAAGTCCTAATTAAGACCTAAAATTGTCAAGTCCTAATTAAGTCCTAAAATTATCAAATCCTAATTAAGTCCTAAAATTATCAAGTCCTAATTAAGTCCTAAAAATATATTGTCCTAATTAAGTCCTAAAATTATCAAGTCCTAATTAAGTTATAAAATTATCAAGTCCTAATTAAGTCCTAAAATTATCAAGTCCTAATTAAGTCCTAAAATTATCAAGTTCTAATTAACGCCTAAAATTATCAAGTCCTAATTAAGTCCTAAAATTATCAAGTCCTAATTAAGTCCTAAAATTATCAAGTCCTAATTAAGTCCTAAAATTATCAAGTGCTAATTAAGTCCTTTAATTGTCATGTCCTTATTAAGTCCTAAAATTACTAAGTCCTATTTAAGTCCTTTAATTGTCAAGTCCTAATTAAATCCTAAAATTATCAAGTCCTAATTAAGACCTAAAATTGTCAAGTCCTAATTAAGTCCTAAAATTATCAAATCCTAATTAAGTCCTAAAATTATCAAGTCCTAATTAAGTCCTAAAAATATATTGTCCTAATTAAGTCCTAAAATTATCAAGTCCTAATTAAGTTATAAAATTATCAAGTCCTAATTAAGTCCTAAAATTATCAAGTCCTAATTAAGTCCTAAAATTATCAAGTCCTAATTAAGTTCTAAAATTATCAAATCCTAATTAGGTCCTAAAACTATCAAGTCCTAATTAAGTCTTAAAATTATCAAGTCCTAATTAATTCCTAAAATTATCAAGTCCTAATTAAGTCCTAAAATTAGCAAGACATAATTAAGTCCTAAAGTAATTAAGTTCTAATTAAGTGCAAATATCATTAAATCCTAAGTAACAAATTAAATTATCAAGTCCTAATTAAGTCCTAAAATTATCAAGTCCTAATTAAGTCCTAAAATTATCAAGTCCTAATTAGGTCCTAAAATTATCAAGTCCTAATTAAGTCCTAAAATTATCAAGTCCTAATTAAGTCCTAAAATTAGCAAGTCCTAATTAATTCCTAAAATTATCAAGTCCTAATTAAGGCCTAAAATTATCAAGTCCTAATTGAGTCCTAAAATCATCAAGTCCTAATTAAGACCTAAAATTATCAAGTCCTAATTAAGTCCTAAAATTGTCAAGTCCTAATTAAGTCCTAAAAATATTAAGTCCTAATGAAGTCCTAAAATTATCAAGTCCTAATTAAGTTCTAAAATTATCAAATCCTAATTAGGTCCTAAAATTATCAAGACCTAATTAAGTCTTAATATTATCAAGTCCTAATTAATTCCTAAAATTATCAAGTCCTAATTAAGTCCTAAAATTAGCAAGTCATAATTAAGTCCTAAAGTAATCAAGTTCTAATTAAGTGCTAATATAATTAAATCCTAATTAACGCCTAAAATTATCAAGTTCTTATTAAGTCCTAAAATTATCAAGTGCTAATTAAGTCCTTTAATTGTCATGTCCTTATTAAGTCCTAAAATTACTAAGTCCTATTTAAGTCCTTTAATTGTCAAGTCCTAATTAAGTCCTAAAATTATCAAGTCCTAATTAAGTCCTAAAATTGTCAAGTCCTAATTAAGTCCTAAAATTATCAAGTCCTAATTAAGTCCTAAAAATATCAAGTCCTAATTAAGTCCTAAAATTATCAAGTCCTAATTAAGTCCTAAAATCATCAAGTCCTAATTAAGTCCTAAAATTATCAAATCCTAATTAAGGCCTAAAATTATCAAGTCCTAATTAAGTCCTAAAATTATCAAGTCCTAATTAAGTCCTAAAATTAGCAAGTCCTAATTAATTCCTAAAATTATCAAGTCCTAATTAAGTCCTAAATTTATCAAGTCCTAATTAAGTCCTAAACTCATCAAGTCCTAATTAAGTCCTAAAATCATCAAGTCCTAATTAAGTCCTAAAATTATCAAGTCCTAATTAAGTCCTAAAATTATCAAGTGCTAATTAAGTCCTTTAATTGTCATGTCCTTATTAAGTCCTAAAATTACTAAGTCCTATTTAAGTCCTTGAATTGTCAAGTCCTAATTAAGTCCTAAAATTATCAAGTCCTAATTAAGTCCTAAAATTCTCAAGTCCTAATTAAGTCCTAAAATTATCAAGTCCTAATTAAGTCCTAAAAATATCAAGTCCTAATTAAGTCCTAAAATTATCAAGTCCTAATTAAGTCCTAAAATCATCAAGTCCTAATTAAGTCCTAAAATTATCAAATCCTAATTAAGGCCTAAAATTATCAAGTCCTAATTAAGTCCTAAAATTATCAAGTCCTAATTAAGTCCTAAAATTAGCAAGTCCTAATTAATTCCTAAAATTATCAAGTCCTAATTAAGTCCTAAATTTATCAAGTCCTAATTGAGTCCTAAAATCATCAAGTCCTAATTAAGTCCTAAAATTATCAAGTCCTAATTAAGTCCTAAAATTGTCAAGTCCTAATTAAGTCTTAAAATTAGCAAGTCCTAATTAATTCCTAATATTATTAAGTCCTAATTAAGTCCTAAAATTATCAAGTCCTAATTAAGTCCTATAAATGTCAAGTCCTAATTAAGTCCTAAAATTATCAAGTCCTAATTAAGTTCTAAAATTATCAAATCCTAATTAGGTCCTAAAACTATCAAGTCCTAATTAAGTCTTAAAATTATCAAGTCCTAATTAATTCCTAAAATTATCAAGTCCTAATTAAGTCCTAAAATTAGCAAGTCATAATTAAGTCCTAAAGTAATCAAGTTCTAATTAAGTGCTAATATAATTAAATCCTAATTAACGCCTAAAATTATCAAGTCCTAATTAAGTCCTAAAATTATCAAGTCCTAATTAAGTCCTAAAATTATCAAGTCCTAATTAGGTCCTAAAATTATCAAGTCCTAATTAAGTCCTAAAATTATCAAGTCCTAATTAAGTCCTAAAATTAGCAAGTCCTAATTAATTCCTAAAATTATCAAGTCCTAAATAAGGCCTAAAATTATCAAGTCCTAATTGAGTCCTAAAATCATCAAGTCCTAATTAAGTCCTAAAATTATCAAGTCCTAATTAAGTCCTAAAATTGTCAAATCCTAATTAAGTCCTAAAAATATTAAGTCCTAATGAAGTCCTAAAATTATCAAGTCCTAATTAAGTTCTAAAATTATCAAATCCTAATTAGGTCCTAAAATTATCAAGTCCTAATTAAGTCTTAAAATTATCAAGTCCTAATTAATTCCTAAAATTATCAAGTCCTAATTAAGTCCGAAAATTAGCAAGTCATAATTAAGTCCTAAAGTAATCAAGTTCTAATTAAGTGCTAATATAATTTAATCCTAATTAACGCCTAAAATTATCAAGTCCTAATTAAGTCCTAAAATTATCAAGTCCTACTTCATTCCTAAAATTATCAAGTCCTAATTAAGTCCTAAAATTATCAAGTGCTAATTAAGTCCTTTAATTGTCATGTCCTTATTAAGTCCTAAAATTACTAAGTCCTATTTAAGTCCTTTAATTGTCAAGTCCTTATTAAGTCCTAAAATTATCAAGTCCTAATTAAGTCCTAAAATTGTCAAGTCCTAATTAAGTCCTAAAATTATCAAGTCCTAATTAAGTCCTAAAACTATCAAGTCCTAATTAAGTCCTAAAATTATCAAGTCCTAATTAAGTCCTAAAATTATCAAGTCCTAATTAAGTCCTAAAATTATCAAGTCCTAATTAAGTCCTAAAATTATCAAGTCCTAATTAATTCCTAAAATTATCAAGTCCTAATTAAGTCCTAAATTTATCAAGTCCTAATTAAGTCCAAAAATCATCAAGTCCTAATTAAGTCCTAAAATCATCAAGTCCTAATTAAGTCCTAAAATTATCAAGTCCTAATTAAGTCCTAAAATTATCAAGTCCTAATTAAGTCCTAAAATTAGCAAGTCCTAATTAATTCCTATAATTATCAAGTCCTAATTAAGGCCTAAAATTATCAAGTCCTAATTGAGTCCTAAAATCATGAAGTCCTAATTAAGTCCTAAAATTATCAAGTCCTAATTAAGTCCTAAAATTGTCAAGTCCTAATTAAGCCCTAAAAATATTAAGTCCTAATGAAGTCCTAAAATTATCAAGTCCTAATTAAGTTCTAAAATTATCAAATCCTAATTAGGTCCTAAAATTATCAAGTCCTAATTAAGTCCTAAAATTATCAAGTCCTAATTAAGTCCTAAAATTAGCAAGTCCTAATTAATTCCTAAAATTATCAAGTCCTAATTAAGGCCTAAAATTATCAAGTCCTAATTGAGTCCTAAAATCATCAAGTCCTAATTAAGACCTAAAATTATCAAGTCCTAATTAAGTCCTAAAATTGTCAAGTCCTAATTAAGTCCTAAAAATATTAAGTCCTAATGAAGTCCTAAAATTATCAAGTCCTAATTAAGTTCTAAAATTATCAAATCCTAATTAGGTCCTAAAATTATCAAGACCTAATTAAGTCTTAAAATTATCAAGTCCTAATTAATTCCTAAAATTATCAAGTCCTAATTAAGTCCAAAAAATATTAAGTCCTAATGAAGTCCTAAAATTATCAAGTCCTAATTAAGTTCTAAAATTATCAAATCCTAATTAGGTCCTAAAACTATCAAGTCCTAATTAAGTCTTAAAATTATCAAGTCCTAATTAATTCCTAAAATTATCAAGTCCTAATTAAGTCCTAAAATTAGCAAGTCATAATTAAGTCCTAAAGTAATCAAGTTCTAATTAAGTGCTAATATAATTAAATCCTAATTAACGCCTAAAATTATCAAGTCCTAATTAAGTCCTAAAATTATCAAGTCCTAATTAAGTCCTAAAATTATCAAGTCCTAATTAGGTCCTAAAATTATCAAGTCCTAATTAAGTCCTAAAATTATCAAGTCCTAATTAAGTCCTTAAATTAGCAAGTCCTAATTAATTCCTAAAATTATCAAGTCCTAAATAAGGCCTAAAATTATCAAGTCCTAATTAAGTCCTAAAATCATCAAGTCCTAATTAAGTCCTAAAATTATCAAGTCCTAATTAAGTCCTAAAATTGTCAAGTCCTAATTAAGTCCTAAAAATATTAAGTCCTAATGAAGTCCTAAAATTATCAAGTCCTAATTAAGTTTTAAAATTATCAAATCCTAATTAGGTCCTAAAATTATCAAGTCCTAATTAAGTCTTAAAATTATCAAGTCCTAATTAATTCCTAAAATTATCAAGTCCTAATTAAGTCCTAAAATTAGCAAATCATAATTAAGTCCTAAAGTAATCAAGTTCTAATTAAGTGCTAATATAATTAAATCCTAATTAACGCCTAAAATTATCAAGTCCTAATTAAGTCCTAAAATTATCAAGTCCTAATTAAGTCCTAAAATTATCAAGTCCTAATTAAGTCCTAAAATTATCAAGTGCTTATTAAGTCCTTTAATTGTCATGTCCTTATTAAGTCCTAAAATTACTAAGTCCTATTTAAGTCCTTTAATTGTCAAGTCCTAATTAAGTCCTAAAATTATCAAGTCCTAATTAAGTCCTAAAATTGTCAAGTCCTAATTAAGTCCTAAAATTATCAAGTCCTAATTAAGTCCTAAAACTATCAAGTCCTAATTAAGTCCTAAAATTATCAAGTCCTAATTAAGTCCTAAAATCATCAAGTCCTAATTAAGTCCTAAAATTATCAAATCCTAATTAAGGCCTAAAATTATCAAGTCCTAATTAAGTCCTAAAATTATCAATTCCTAATTAAGTCCTAAAATTAGCAAGTCCTAATTAATTCCTAAAATTATCAAGTCCTAATTAAGTCCTAAATTTATCAAGTCCTAATTAAGTCCTAAAATCATCAAGTCCTAATTAAGTCCTAAAATCATCAAGTCCTAATTAAGTCCTAAAATTATCAAGTCCTAATTAAGTCCTAAAATTATCAAGTCCTAATTAAGTCCTAAAATTAGCAAGTCCTAATTAATTCCTAAAATTATCAAGTCCTAATTAAGGCCTAAAATTATCAAGTCCTAATTGAGTCCTAAAATCATGAAGTCCTAATTAAGTCCTAAAATTATCAAGTCCTAATTAAGTCCTAAAATTGTCAAGTCCTAATTAAGCCCTAAAAATATTAAGTCCTAATGAAGTCCTAAAATTATCAAGTCCTAATTAAGTCCTAAAATTATCAAGTCCTAATTAAGTCCTAAAATTAGCAAGTCCTAATTAATTCCTAATATTATCAAGTCCTAATTAAGTCCTAAATTTATCAAGTCCTAATTAAGTCCTAAAATCATCAAGTCCTAATTAAGTCCTAAAATCATCAAGTCCTAATTAAGTCCTAAAATTATCAAGTCCTAATTAAGTCCTAAAATTATCAAGTCCTAATTAAGTCCTAAAATTAGCAAGTCCTAATTAATTCCTAAAATTATCAAGTCCTAATTAAGGCCTAAAATTATCAAGTCCTAATTGAGTCCTAAAATCATGAAGTCCTAATTAAGTCCTAAAATTATCAAGTCCTAATTAAGTCCTAAAATTGTCAAGTCCTAATTAAGCCCTAAAAATATTAAGTCCTAATGAAGTCCTAAAATTATCAAGTCCTAATTAAGTCTTAAAATTATCAAGTCCTAATTAATTCCTAATATTATTAAGTCCTAATTAAGTCCTAAAATTATCAAGTCCTAATTAAGTCCTAAAATTGTCAAGTCCTAATTAAGTCCTAAAAATATCAAGTCCTAATTAAGTCCTAAAATTATCAAGTCCTAATTAAGTCCTAAAATTATCAAGTCCTAATTAAGTCCTAAAATTATCAAGTGCTAATTAAGTCCTTTAATTGTCATGTCCTGTTTAAGTCCTAAAATTACTAAGTCCTATTTAAGTCCTTTAATTGTCAAGTCCTAATTAAGTCCTAAAATTATCAAGTCCTAATTAAGTCCTAAATTTGTCAAGTCCTAATTAAGTCTTAAAATTATCAAGTCCTAATTAATTCCTAAAATTATCAAGTCCTAATTAAGTCCTAAAATTAGCAAGTCATAATTAAGTCCTAAAGTAATCAAGTTCTAATTAAGTGCGAATATAATTAAATCCTAATTAACGCCTAAAATTATCAAGTCCTAATTAAGTCCTAAAATTAGCAAGTCATAATTAAGTCCTAAAGTAATCAAGTTCTAATTAAGTGCTAATATAATTAAATCCTAATTAACGCCTAAAATTATCAAGTCCTAATTAAGTCCTAAAATTATCAAGTCTTAATTAAGTCCTAAAATTATCAAGTCCTAATTAGGTCCTAAAATTATCAAGTCCTAATTAAGTCCTAAAATTATCAAGTCCTAATTAAGTCCTAAAATTAGCAAGTCCTAATTAATTCCTAAAATTATCAAGTCCTAAATAAGGCCTAAAATTATCAAGTCCTAATTAAGTCCTAAAATCATCAAGTCCTAATTAAGTCCTAAAATTATCAAGTCCTAATTAAGTCCTAAAATTGTCAAGTCCTAAATAAGTCCTAAAAATATTAAGTCCTAATGAAGTCCTAAAATTATCAAGTCCTAATTAAGTTTTAAAATTATCAAATCCTAATTAGGTCCTAAAATTATCAAGTCCTAATTAAGTCTTAAAATTATCAAGTCCTAATTAATTCCTAAAATTATCAAGTCCTAATTAAGTCCTAAAATTAGCAAGTCATAATTAAGTCCTAAAGTAATCAAGTTCTAATTAAGTGCTAATATAATTAAATCCTAATTAACGCCTAAAATTATCAAGTCCTAATTAAGTCCTAAAATTATCAAGTCCTAATTAAGTCCTAAAATTATCAAGTCCTAATTAAGTCCTAAAATTATCAAGTGCTTATTAAGTCCTTTAATTGTCATGTCCTTATTAAGTCCTAAAATTACTAAGTCCTATTTAAGTCCTTTAATTGTCAAGTCCTAATTAAGTCCTAAAATTATCAAGTCCTAATTAAGTCCTAAAATTGTCAAGTCCTAATTAAGTCCTAAAATTATCAAGTCCTAATTAAGTCCTAAAACTATCAAGTCCTAATTAAGTCCTAAAATTATCAAGTCCTAATAAGGTCCTAAAATCATCAAGTCCTAATTAAGTCCTAAAATTATCAAATCCTAATTAAGGCCTAAAATTATCAAGTCCTAATTAAGTCCTAAAATTATCAAGTCCTAATTAAGTCCTAAAATCATCAAGTCCTAATTAAGTCCTAAAATCATCAAGTCCTAATTAAGTCCTAAAATTATCAAGTCCTAATTAAGTCCTAAAATTATCAAGTCCTAATTAAGTCCTAAAATTAGCAAGTCCTAATTAATTCCTAAAAATATCAAGTCCTAATTAAGGCCTAAAATTATCAAGTCCTAATTGAGTCCTAAAATCATGAAGTCCTAATTAAGTCCTAAAATTATCAAGTCCTAATTAAGTCCTAAAATTGTCAAGTCCTAATTAAGCCCTAAAAATATTAAGTCCTAATGAAGTCCTAAAATTATCAAGTCCTAATTAAGTCCTAAAATTATCAAGTCCTAATTAAGTCCTAAAATTAGCAAGTCCTAATTAATTCCTAAAATTATCAAGTCCTAATTAAGGCCTAAAATTATCAAGTCCTAATTGAGTCCTAAAATCATGAAGTCCTAATTAAGTCCTAAAATTATCAAGTCCTAATTAAGTCCTAAAATTGTCAAGTCCTAATTAAGCCCTAAAAATATTAAGTCCTAATGAAGTCCTAAAATTATCAAGTCCTAATTAAGTCTTAAAATTATCAAGTCCTAATTAATTCCTAATATTATTAAGTCCTAATTAAGTCCTAAAATTATCAAGTCCTAATTAAGTCCTAAAATTGTCAAGTCCTAATTAAGTCCTAAAAATATCAAGTCCTAATTAAGTCCTAAAATTATCAAGTCCTAATTAAGTCCTAAAATTATCAAGTCCTAATTAAGTCCTAAAATTATCAAGTGCTAATTAAGTCCTTTAATTGTCATGTCCTGTTTAAGTCCTAAAATTACTAAGTCCTATTTAAGTCCTTTAATTGTCAAGTCCTAATTAAGTCCTAAAATTATCAAGTCCTAATTAAGTCCTAAATTTGTCAAGTCCTAATTAAGTCTTAAAATTATCAAGTCCTAATTAATTCCTAAAATTATCAAGTCCTAATTAAGTCCTAAAATTAGCAAGTCATAATTAAGTCCTAAAGTAATCAAGTTCTAATTAAGTGCGAATATAATTAAATCCTAATTAACGCCTAAAATTATCAAGTCCTAATTAAGTCCTAAAATTAGCAAGTCATAATTAAGTCCTAAAGTAATCAAGTTCTAATTAAGTGCTAATATAATTAAATCCTAATTAACGCCTAAAATTATCAAGTCCTAATTAAGTCCTAAAATTATCAAGTCCTAATTAAGTCCTAAAATTATCAAGTCCTAATTAGGTCCTAAAATTATCAAGTCCTAATTAAGTCCTAAAATTATCAAGTCCTAATTAAGTCCTAAAATTATCAAGTCCTAATTAAGTCCTAAAATTGTCAAGTCCTAAATAAGTCCTAAAAATATTAAGTCCTAATGAAGTCCTAAAATTATCAAGTCCTAATTAAGTTCTAAAATTATCAAATTCTAATTAGGTCCTAAAATTATCAAGTCCTAATTAAGTCTTAAAATTATCAAGTCCTAATTAATTCCTAAAATTATCAAGTCCTAATTAAGTCCTAAAATTAGCAAGTCATAATTAAGTCCTAAAGTAATCAAGTTCTAATTAAGTGCTAATATAATTAAATCCTAATTAACGCCTAAAATTATCAAGTCCTAATTAAGTCCTAAAATTATCAAGTCCTAATTAAGTCCTAAAATTATCAAGTGCTAATTAAGTCCTTTAATTGTCATGTCCTGTTTAAGTCCTAAAATTACTAAGTCCTATTTAAGTCCTTTAATTGTCAAGTCCTAATTAAGTCCTAAAATTATCAAGTCCTAATTAAGTCCTAAATTTGTCAAGTCCTAATTAAGTCTTAAAATTATCAAGTCCTAATTAATTCCTAAAATTATCAAGTCCTAATTAAGTCCTAAAATTAGCAAGTCATAATTAAGTCCTAAAGTAATCAAGTTCTAATTAAGTGCTAATATAATTAAATCCTAATTAACGCCTAAAATTATCAAGTCCTAATTAAGTCCTAAAATTAGCAAGTCATAATTAAGTCCTAAAGTAATCAAGTTCTAATTAAGTGCTAATATAATTAAATCCTAATTAACGCCTAAAATTATCAAGTCCTAATTAAGTCCTAAAATTATCAAGTCCTAATTAAGTCCTAAAATTATCAAGTCCTAATTAGGTCCTAAAATTATCAAGTCCTAATTAAGTCCTAAAATTATCAAGTCCTAATTAGGTCCTAAAATTATCAAGTCCTAATTAAGTCCTAAAATTATCAAGTCCTAATTAAGTCCTAAAATTAGCAAGTCCTAATTAATTCCTAAAATTATCAAGTCCTAAATAAGGCCTAAAATTATCAAGTCCTAATTAAGTCCTAAAATCATCAAGTCCTAATTAAGTCCTAAAATTATCAAGTCCTAATTAAGTCCTAAAATTGTCAAGTCCTAATTAAGTCCTAAAATTATCAAGTCCTAATTAAGTCCTAAAATTGTCAAGTCCTAATTAAGTCCTAAAATTATCAAGTCCTAATTAAGTCCTAAAACTATCAAGTCCTAATTAAGTCCTAAAATTATCAAGTCCTAATTAAGTCCTAAAATCATCAAGTCCTAATTAAGTCCTAAAATTATCAATTCCTAATTAAGGCCTGAAATTATCAAGTCCTAATTAAGTCCTAAAATTATCAAGTCCTAATTAAGTCCTAAAATTAGCAAGTCCTAATTAATTCCTAAAATTATCAAGTCCTAATTAAGTCCTAAATTTATCAAGTCCTAATTAAGTCCTAAAATTATAAAGTCTTAATTAGGTCCTAATATTCTAAAGTCCTATTTAAGTCCTAAAGTTATCAAATCCTAATTAAGTCCTAACATTCTCAAGTCCTATTTAAGTCTTAATGTTATCAAGTCCTAATTAAGTCCTAAAATTATCCAGTCCTAATTAAGTCCTAAAATTATCAGGTCCTAATTAAGTCCTAAAATTATCAGGTCCTAACTAAGTCCTAAAATTATCAACTCCTAAATAAGTCCTAAAATTATCAAGTCCTAATTAAGTCCTAAAATTATCAAGTCCCAATTAAGTCCTAAAAATATCAGGTTCTAAATAAGTCCTACAATTATCAAGTCCTAATTAAGTCCTAAAATTATCAAGTCCTAATTAAGTCCTAAAATTAGCAAGTCCTAATTAATTCCTAAAATTATCAAGTCCTAATTAAGGCCTAAAATTATCAAGTCCTAATTGAGTCCTAAAATCATGAAGTCCTAATTAAGTCCTAAAATTATCAAGTCCTAATTAAGTCCTAAAATTGTCAAGTCCTAATTAAGCCCTAAAAATATTAAGTCCTAATGAAGTCCTAAAATTATCAAGTCCTAATTAAGTCCTAAAATTATCAAGTCCTAATTAAGTCCTAAAATTAGCAAGTCCTAATTAATTCCTAAAATTACTAAGTCCTATTTAAGTCCTTTAATTGTCAAGTCCTAATTAAGTCCTAAAATTATCAAGTCCTAATTAAGTCCTAAAATTGTCAAGTCCTAATTAAGTCCTAAAATTATCAAGTCCTAATTAAGTCCTAAAACTATCAAGTCCTAATTAAGTCCTAAAATTATCAAGTCCTAATTAAGTCCTAAAATCATCAAGTCCTAATTAAGTCCTAAAATTATCAAATCCTAATTAAGGCCTAAAATTATCAAGTCCTAATTAAGTCCTAAAATTATCAATTCCTAATTAAGTCCTAAAATTAGCAAGTCCTAATTAATTCCTAAAATTATCAAGTCCTAATTAAGTCCTAAATTTATCAAGTCCTAATTAAGTCCTAAAATCATCAAGTCCTAATTAAGTCCTAAAATCATCAAGTCCTAATTAAGTCCTAAAATTATCAAGTCCTAATTAAGTCCTAAAATTATCAAGTCCTAATTAAGTCCTAAAATTAGCAAGTCCTAATTAATTCCTAAAATTATCAAGTCCTAATTAAGGCCTAAAATTATCAAGTCCTAATTGAGTCCTAAAATCATGAAGTCCTAATTAAGTCCTAAAATTATCAAGTCCTAATTAAGTCCTAAAATTGTCAAGTCCTAATTAAGCCCTAAAAATATTAAGTCCTAATTGAGTCCTAAAATCATGAAGTCCTAATTAAGTCCTAAAATTATCAAGTCCTAATTAAGTCCTAAAATTGTCAAGTCCTAATTAAGCCCTAAAAATATTAAGTCCTAATGAAGTCCTAAAATTATCAAGTCCTAATTAAGTCCTAAAATTATCAATTCCTAATTAAGTCCTAAAATTAGCAAGTCCTAATTAATTCCTAAAATTATCAAGTCCTAATTAAGTCCTAAATTTATCAAGTCCTAATTAAGTCCTAAAATCATCAAGTCCTAATTAAGTCCTAAAATCATGAAGTCCTAATTAAGTCCTAAAATTATCAAGTCCTAATTAAGTCCTAAAATTGTCAAGTCCTAATTAAGTCCTAAAACTATCAAGTCCTAATTAAGTCCTAAAATTATCAAGTCCTAATTAAGTCCTAAAATCATCAAGTCCTAATTAAGTCCTAAAATTATCAAATCCTAATTAAGGCCTAAAATTATCAAGTCCTAATTAAGTCCTAAAATTATCAATTCCTAATTAAGTCCTAAAATTATCAAGTCCTAATTGAGTCCTAAAATCATGAAGTCCTAATTAAGTCCTAAAATTATCAAGTCCTAATTAAGTCCTAAAATTGTCAAGTCCTAATTAAGCCCTAAAAATATTAAGTCCTAATGAAGTCCTAAAATTATCAAGTCCTAATTAAGTCCCAAAATTATCAAGTCCTAATTAAGTCCTAAAATTAGCAAGTCCTAATTAATTCCTAAAATTACTAAGTCCTATTTAAGTCCTTTAATTGTCAAGTCCTAATTAAGTCCTAAAATTATCAAGTCCTAATTAAGTCCTAAAATTGTCAAGTCCTAATTAAGTCCTAAAATTATCAAGTCCTAATTAAGTCCTAAAACTATCAAGTCCTAATTAAGTCCTAAAATTATCAAGTCCTAATTAAGTCCTAAAATCATCAAGTCCTAATTAAGTCCTAAAATTATCAAATCCTAATTAAGGCCTAAAATTATCAAGTCCTAATTAAGTCCTAAAATTATCAATTCCTAATTAAGTCCTAAAATTAGCAAGTCCTAATTAATTCCTAAAATTATCAAGTCCTAATTAAGTCCTAAATTTATCAAGTCCTAATTAAGTCCTAAAATCATCAAGTCCTAATTAAGTCCTAAAATCATCAAGTCCTAATTAAGTCCTAAAATTATCAAGTCCTAATTAAGTCCTAAAATTATCAAGTCCTAATTAAGTCCTAAATTTGTCAAGTCCTAATTAAGTCTTAAAATTATCAAGTCCTAATTAATTCCTAAAATTATCAAGTCCTAATTAAGTCCTAAAATTAGCAAGTCATAATTAAGTCCTAAAGTAATCAAGTTCTAATTAAGTGCTAATATAATTAAATCCTAATTAACGCCTAAAATTATCAAGTCCTAATTAAGTCCTAAAATTAGCAAGTCATAATTAACGCCTAAAATTATCAAGTCCTAATTAAGTCCTAAAATTATCAAGTCCTAATTAAGTCCTAAAATTATCAAGTCCTAATTAGGTCCTAAAATTATCAAGTCCTAATTAAGTCCTAAAATTATCAAGTCCTAATTAAGTCCTAAAATTATCAAGTCCTAATTAAGTCCTAAAATTGTCAAGTCCTAATTAAGTCCTAAAATTATCAAGTCCTAATTAAGTCCTAAAATTGTCAAGTCCTAATTAAGTCCTAAAATTATCAAGTCCTAATTAAGTCCTAAAACTATCAAGTCCTAATTAAGTCCTAAAATTATCAAGTCCTAATTAAGTCCTAAAATCATCAAGTCCTAATTAAGTCCTAAAATTATCAAATCCTAATTAAGGCCTAAAATTATCAAGTCCTAATTAAGTCCTAAAATTATCAAGTCCTAATTAAGTCCTAAAATTAGCAAGTCCTAATTAATTCCTAAAATTATCAAGTCCTAATTAAGTCCTAAATTTATCAAGTCCTAATTAAGTCCTAAAATTATAAAGTCTTAATTAGGTCCTAATATTCTAAAGTCCTATTTAAGTCCTAAAGTTATCAAATCCTAATTAAGTCCTAACATTCTCAAGTCCTATTTAAGTCTTAATGTTATCAAGTCCTAATTAAGTCCTAAAATTATCCAGTCCTAATTAAGTCCTAAAATTATCAGGTCCTAATTAAGTCCTAAAATTATCAGGTCCTAACTAAGTCCTAAAATTATCAACTCCTAAATAAGTCCTAAAATTATCAAGTCCTAATTAAGTCCTAAAATTATCAAGTCCCAATTAAGTCCTAAAAATATCAGGTTCTAAATAAGTCCTACAATTATCAAGTCCTAATTAAGTCCTAAAATTATCAAGTCCTAATTAAGTCCTAAAATTAGCAAGTCCTAATTAATTCCTAAAATTATCAAGTCCTAATTAAGGCCTAAAATTATCAAGTCCTAAGTGAGTCCTAAAATCATGAAGTCCTAATTAAGTCCTAAAATTAGCAAGTCCTAATTAAGTCCTAAAATTGTCAAGTCCTAATTAAGCCCTAAAAATATTAAGTCCTAATGAAGTCCGAAAATTATCAAGTCCTAATTAAGTCCTAAAATTATCAAGTCCTAATTAAGTACTAAAATTAGCAAGTCCTAATTAATTCCTAAAATTACTAAGTCCTATTTAAGTCCTTTAATTGTCAAGTCCTAATTAAGTCCTAAAATTATCAAGTCCTAATTAAGTCCTAAAATTGTCAAGTCCTAATTAAGTCCTAAAATTATCAAGTCCTAATTAAGTCCTAAAACTATCAAGTCCTAATTAAGTCCTAAAATTATCAAGTCCTAATTAAGTCCTAAAATCATCAAGTCCTAATTAAGTCCTAAAATTATCAAATCCTAATTAAGGCCTAAAATTATCAAGTCCTAATTAAGTCCTAAAATTATCAATTCCTAATTAAGTCCTAAAATTAGCAAGTCCTAATTAATTCCTAAAATTATCAAGTCCTAATTAAGTCCTAAATTTATCAAGTCCTAATTAAGTCCTAAAATCATCAAGTCCTAATTAAGTCCTAAAATCATCAAGTCCTAATTAAGTCCTAAAATTATCAAGTCCTAATTAAGTCCTAAAATTATC